>CM031865.1:15547217-15861266 GCA_018697195.1 Certhia americana | reverse complement strand
AGCTCCCCGGTCACACCGCGGGGCTGTCCCGGACCCGCTGTCAGCTCCCCGGTCACACCTTGGGGCTCTCAGAGCTGAGGGGCGCCCGGCCGGGAGGTCTCACCCGGAACGCCCCAGCAGCCCAAGCCGGAGCCCCGGCGCTGCAGCTCCCCGGTTCCGGTCCTTGCCCGTGTCCTCAGGACCGGGGGTGGCCGGCGGCGGCCGCAGATGGCGGGCCCGGTTCCGCCGGCCCGGCCGGGAGCGTTTCCGCCCGGAAGCCGCGGGGCGGAGCCGGCCCTGCCCGCACCCGCCATGGCCGCGCGGCTGCTGCTGAGGGCGGTGCGGCCGCTCCTGGCCGGGCCCGGGCTCGGTACTGGGTTCGGCACCGGGCTCGGCACCGGGCTCCGCACCGCACCCCCACCCGAAAAGAAGCGGTGGCTCCGGGCGTACCTGGAGCTGCAGCGGCTGCAGGCGCCTCCGCAGCGGCGGTGAGCGGCGGGAGGGGCTCGGAGAAGGGGTGCGACGGCCCCAAAAACGGGGGGAAGTCAGAACATTTAGGCCGCGTCTGGTCACGCTTTGGAGCAGAATGGGTTGAGCTCTGCAGGTTGGCATAGCCTGGGTTGAGCAGGGCAGGCAGCCGGGGGTGCAGAACCGATAGTGTCTGACCCCAGGGATTTAAACACTGGGTTTGGTACTCAAGCTCAGTTTTATTTCTCGTGCCCTTTCGAAAGGCGCGGGCCGGGTACCGCCTTCTGATCCTGAGCTCGTTCCCTTTTCGCGCCCGCAGGTCCGAGAAGCCCAACTGGGATTACCACGCGGAGATCCAGGCCTTCAGCCACCGGGTGCAGGAAAACTTCTCCCTGGACCTTCTCAAGACTGCGTTTGTTAACCCCTGCTACATCGAAAGCGAGGAGGAGAGGCGCCGGCAGCTGGGGCTGGACAAGGACGCGGTCGCTCTTCATCTTCAGGACAACAGCGGCCTGGCGGAGCGAGGGCTGCGCTTCGCCCGCGCTTACCTGGAGCGGGGCTTTGAGGGCGCCTACCCTGAGTTACCTGCAAAGGGCATTGAAGCACTGGTTAATTTTCTTACCAGCCAGGAACTTGTCTCTTATGTGGCTCAAAACCTGTCCATACAGGAGCTGGCGCTTTGCAGGGATTTTCCTGCCCCACCAGATGTGCTGCAGAGGACGTTCCTCGCCGTGATAGGAGCCCTGCTGGAAAGCAGCGGGCCCGAGAGAACCGGGATCTTTGTCAGGGTAGGTTCATTGAATGCTGGTTCGTACCTGCATGGGGAGAGATCCAGGGAGATTGGCAGAAGTTTAACAATACCTGTAACAAGACGGTTTAACAATGAGATCTGGTGGTGGTGGTGGTGGTGATGGTCAGTGGGAGTTTTGGGAGTTGGGGAATTTGGTGGTTTTGGGTTTTTTTCATTAAGAAGGCTGATCAAGTACATAAAATTATACACTTCTGGTTTATGATGGTGATATTAATGTTTGCTGAAACTTGCGAAGGGAAAACATTATATTCCATGCACTATACTATCAGATGAATGAAATTATTCCGTGTGAGATTACATATATCTTCAATTTAAAAAAACCTCCGTTTTATATAAACAGGGATGAGTTCATAGGTTTTGCATGCAGGAGTGCAAGCCCCTGAAAATACTTCATACAAAAATGTTTGATTGAAATTCATTGTGATCGTTTTAGCAGCTATTGTTTCAGTCATCCTTTTCACTTATTTTTAGTTTTGCAATTGACAAGTGTTTGTTAAAATATTTTCCTGATACAAGTCCATTGAGAGGTGTCTGGAGGAGCAGGGAGCTGTTTACAAACAAGAGTGATCCAAACAGGTGAAAGACCCCTGGGTTTGCACATTCCCGTGTATTGTCACAGCTCCTCTGCTGTCACAGCTCGTCCCTCAGGCTGGAGCTGTCCCTTCTCTGGGTCTGGGGCTGACTTTGCCCCGGGCACAAGTGTGTCCATGGCTAACCCACAGTCAGAGACTCCAAGCACTGGGATGGGGCACTGGGGCAGCTTTATCATTCATTTCAGCAATTCATCATCAGTTATTGTCTCTTCATACTGTATTTTCATTAGGAACACCAGAATCTCAAGCCATTAATTGTAACTTCTAAATATTCTTGTTTAGGACTTTTTTATTCCCCAGCTGATTGGAAAAGACCTGTTTGAGATCTGGGAAGTTGTAAATCCTATGGGCTTACTGGTGGAAGAACTGACCAAGAGGAATATCTCTGCTCCAGAACCAAGAATTACCAGGCAGCTGGGAGTCACAACAGTTCTGCCAGTCTACTTTGTTGGGTTGTACTGGTTAGTGCAATATTAATTTAAAGTTAAATGGGTTTAATTGGAGGAGTGGGAAGGAGGGAAGATGGTCTTTTAGTTTTCTACTCGTGCTTTTTGGTCAAGTTGTTCCAGAAAAGAAACCTGATAGTGACTTTCATACAAAAGTGAGCCATTTAAGCATTGGCCATAGCTCACTGTGTCGATACAAAAACAGTCTCTGATTAAGGGTTCCAGAGGCTAACCAGGGTGCTCCAAAGAGCCTGAGTGTGTTCTGAGTGATCTGACACAGGAACTTTGGCAAGAGCATAACTGCATGGCTTTGGAGAGACCACAGCTGTATCCAGGGCTTAAGCAAGCATAAAGAGACATCAAGGAAGGTGGGATGGAAGAGAGACTCATTTTAAGTTTTAAAATCAGCAGCACTGTAGACTGGGGCATAGGAGTGTCTGTGTCCAGGTACGAGTCAGGAAGTGCCACTTGTCCCTGGTGCATTTGTGTCTGGTGTGGTCAGTGCTTGTCTCAGTCCCCTGCCCAGGAGTGACATCACTCTGTGGGGCAGGACAGGATCCACGTCACTGCTGCTTTCCTAAAGGAGTTGCATGAACACATGTTCATCTTAACTTGTTCTGCTTTACCCTGCTTTGGTTTCTGTACCTTCTAAGATGTATCTTAGAAAGGAACTTCAATTGTTTCTCTTCTGGAATCCCTGGTATCCCTTCATGAACTGCTCCTATTTTAGTGCACACAGGTGTTTGTTAAACAGACATGAGCACGTAATTCGTAGCAGAGATAGCTTCTCTGTCACTCCTTCTGAAGCAGTTTGAAAAGCTTCCTTACCAGGGGAGGAGAAAAGACAAAAGCACTTCAGTTCCTGTTTAAGCTAACCAGAGGAACAAATTTGCATTTTTTATCAGGGCTAACAAATTGAATGTTGTGAAGAATCAGTGCTGTGTTAGGAATCTAAATGAACAGATTGGTGTTCTTCCAGGAAATGAACACTTTTCTGATCTGACTTTCCATTACTGAATGTACAATTACTTACCTTTGCAGCAAAGACCAACAGAAATGTTTCCATTGTGTGTATATAGAAATCAGTGTTCATAGACATTAGAGAAAAAACAGTGTTTTATTCATGGTACCCAGCAGTGCTCAGAGTTTCATGATGGAAATGGTTAGAACTTTGGTTTTTTTTCCCCAAGTGATAAGAAGATTCTAGCAGAAGGCCCTGGTGAAACACTGCTGGCTGCAGAGGAGGAGGCTGCACGTGTGGCACTGCGGAAGCTCTATGGATACACAGAGAACAGGAGACCTTGGGATTACTCAAAACCCAAACAAGGATTGGCAGCTGAAAAGGCAATCAGCAGTAACTAGATGCTAAAAGACATTTCTGGTGTATCTTAAAAAACAATTACTTCCATGCTGAATATAGGTGTATTTGGAAAAGCAAAATACAGTTTGTTTTTCTGGTCTTCAGTGCTTGAAACTTCTGAATCATATATGATGTTAAATAAAGTCTTTTCCTTTTGCACAATGTTTAATGTTTGCTCATTTGCCTAAATGTAACAGAAGTGCCCTTAAAATCAATTTTTGCCTTTTGGCTGAGAAGGTTTTCTGAACATCACAGGAGACCATTTTTAGTGATGTTTAATTACATGTGACAAAGTCTCACTGTACAGAAACAGCTTACATGAATGCTTCCTTGGAAAGTGTTTGGAGAGGATTGTTAATAAGCTGAGTTGAATTAACATCAGCCTTTGTATTGCATCTGGATTGATGTGTCCTTCATCTTGTGAAAACATCAGGTGTGATGATGATCCTGATACTGTTGGGGATTCAAACTTCTGAGGTCTCACTGCTTTCATCCAAATTGTATTTGCCATGCACATTGGTTTCTATTGTTGGAGCACGCTCTGAAAGATTTTAAAAATTTGTTAAAATGCCTCTATTGCAAAATGAGAAATAAATGAAAATAAGGATCATGATATTGAACAAAAAGAAATTGGAGAACATGATTTCATGATAGGCTGTAAGATAAGCTTTTTCTTCTTTTCTCTTTTTGGTACTTTTCCTGTTTAGTCCATGTACTTTCATTGAAGCAGTCCCATTGACTGAAGTATTGGGTTCAGCAAAATCAGTGTTTGTTTTGTTTGCAGCATCTATAGCTGTTTTAGTGTAACTCAAATGGAAAGACACTCAGGAACAACTCAGATACCTGCATGATATTTCTGTTAAATATCATCAAATCTCAGCATGTCTACCAGAGGGCAACAGATGTGTGAGAACTATGTCTCTTTTGGAATAATGTTCTTAAAACTGAGTGAGAGTCTGTTACAAACTTGTCTGAGCCCTGCACAGAAGAAGCTGGATGTAGGACAGTCGTTCAGGAAGCGTTTCCATTGTGAACCACTGATTGTAAAGGAAGACACCAGGTAAATGAATATTCCTTCCCTAATGGGAGGAGGAGAATCAGGCCAGTGGCCATTCATCCAAGTTTGATAGTGCTGTCCATTGCAACACATCCTTTGCCTTTGGCCCACAAGATGGATTTCGGGAAGGACACTTGGCAGCCAAAGATCCTGGCTGCTGGTGCTGGACAGGTGTGTGCTGTGAGTGTGTGCTGGCTCCATCAATGCAGTTGAAACAGATGTATTGGTGTTCTCAGGCAGTGTGTGTGTGTGCCCCTGAGTGTCTCCAGCACTCAGTGCCCTGCATCACCCCGTGTCAAACACTGATGTGGCTGGAGGGCACAAGGCCTTCCTGCTGCCCCTGGCTGAGAGCTGGAATACAAAAAGGAGGGCAGAAAGATCAGCCCAGCATAAAATATGCATAAAATTGCTTGTGTTAAATGAAAACTTCCAGTTAGGCAATCTATTACCTCTTATATAAGCAAAGCCAATAAGGTCACTATATTCCAGGGGAATAAGAGCAAAATGTGAAAAGATGGTAAAATTACTCACGCTATTTTTAGTTTCCAGATGAGTTTATTGCTCTTTACCTATTTTAAAAGGACAATTGTGAAGCTGCGGTTTTTACAGCCGAAGTTACCTACTCCTTATATATACATTTTTATGTATTTTGAGGTGGAGAAGCAAGTTTCAGTCAGTTTACCTTTAGAAACAATTAAGATCTACTTCCTATGTCTTTATAGTTTTGAATGTGGACATAAGTCCTAGGAGAATTGGATTACTGAATACTATGCTGGTAAAAGCTGAGTGATGCAAGATATGATAAATCAAGAATTTAAATGAGGTGCTCAGGTGTTATGCTGCTGTACAAAGCCATGAAGAATTCAAAACATCAAAAGATGTGTTGTCATTGTGTTTTGCAGGGCAGAGGGAGGGGATAATGCAGTACAGGAACATAAGAAGAGCCCTACTTTTCCTTGTCCTTAACTTTACTGAGTGCTGTGGTAACTTTAAAGAGGCTCTGAACTATTTGGGTTCTCTTACATCAGAGCTTTGAAGTTTTATACTGAGAGATGCACATAGTGTCGAGAAGCAAACTCTTCTCAACAAGAACAGATTGGGTTTAATCTTCCCGAATCAATTCCCCAGATGTAATGGCACTAGTTTTGCATTTTTTCCCATTCAGCTTGCCTAAGAAACTAAAGATCCAGTGCTTATCAGTTGGTCAGTAAATAGCCCCTGTCGTAGTTTGAGGCTGCAGAGAGGGAACAGCTGCTCTGTGTGACAGAATCAGAGCATTATTGAAGGCTCCTGGTGATTCCTAAATCACAGGCACACTGCAATGCAGCTCTTCGTGGTGCACATAAAAACTGGGCTGCTCTTCTTTGGGAAAAGGGTAGCTCTAGGGAGAAGGTAAACATCATCATCCCTTTCTATTTCTGTGTAATAAGTTTAATGTTTCTGCCAGTCTGTGGCAGCAGTGCTGGAGACTGTGCTCTTGAACTTACAGGTTCATAATCAGGTTTATAATCAAACATGTTAATTTTGGACACATTAAGTCTTTTGCTCCTGTTGCTCCAGCTGGGGACAATTACAGAACCTCACTTTTCTGATATGGAAATTAAGTTATTCCTTACCTTTGGAACTGCCAGTTGTGCTCACTTATTATTGTGCCAATGTCCTTTATCAGAAGAAATATTGATTTTATTGATGTTTATTGATGGAGGAATTTTGCATTTAATTCCAATGAGATTAAAATTTCATTGAGTTTTGAATGTGCTTGAGAACTCCCTTTTAAGGGGCATTTCAATAGCTCTACAATCCTGTGTTTTCCCTTAATTAATTGAATTGTTTTTCTAACTTAAGTAACATTTTTAGATTAGTTGTTACCTGACCTTTTTGGTTTAGTACTCTTAGTCCTGAAGGCACCATTTTGGTTTAAAGCACCTAATTTTGTTGCTTTATATAGGAAACCAAAATGAGCAGCATCAGTAGGCAGGCATTTCTATTAAAAATGTGATTTTCAATAGTAATTTAAATTACCTGGCCAATGTTTATGTAACATTTCTGAATACTAAAAATATGTAACTTGCATAAAAAAGTTCTGAAGCAATGTTTTGATATCTACCTTCAAAGAAACTAACACTGTTTAATGCAAGTTGTTTCAGTAGACAATGGTGAGTTGTAGTCCTTTGCTTCTGGCAAGAGGTTCCATAGTTTCATGATTCCCACATGTTTAGCCAATATTGAATCATATCTTCAGTTTGTCAATGCAGTGTATGTGTGGCTTTCTGTAGGCTGTACCATGCACTTGGGTGGGAAGGAAAAGAGCCCCTGGCAATTTTTCCGCCTTAGAGAAGGGAGAAATTAAGGTATGGAAGTTTTAAAATGTTCTGCTCTCTCTTGTTTGACCATTTCTAGAGAATAATGCCACATAGCAGGTGGTAAGTGAGGACAGACGCACTGCCATGTCGAGACAGCAGATTTGTGGGGACGTATTCAGATTTGGGAGGAGTTTCTCTGAGGTAATGCAGGGGATATTGCCAGGTCAAACAATGAAGCCAATGAAAAATCAGTGTGCTGTCCTCGAGGCTGAAGGAAACACATGGGTGGAGCACCACTGCCCACATTAACCTAAACCTGTGAGAGAAAATTCAGAGTAATTGGAGTTCAAAGATAGCATTCTGAAACCTGCTCTTGTGGAGATTCTCCTCCACAGAGGCAGTTCTGAAGAATTAATAAAATACTGTTGAAACTAAGGAAGTGTCACAGTTAGTCATGTCAGAGTATGATTAACCAGGGGAAACATTCCCACCACCAGAGGGCAAGGATTTGTCTAAGAGTTCTGGTGGCTAAGAAAAGAAATCCAGTTGCTTTAGTGGTTATTTCAGTATCACTAGGAGTTACAGCTTTATCCTCTAAGTTACTGGCAAACATACCAGTGTTTAGGATGACAACAGAACAAAACAGTTTGTGCAAATCAGTCCAACATCAGAGAATGTTTAAGAAGGAAAAGAGTCCAGAGAGAAAATGGCTTCATTAGTTGAGCTAGTTGAATGTTAATGGAAATCATTCTCTTTAATTTCAAGTGATGGAAACTGGAAATGTATATAAATTTTTTTTTATAGTCCATCAGGAGAAACAGTTGCCTAACCTAAAAGTGAGTCTGAAGGTTTCCTATTCCATTACACAGACCTTCTGATTGAGCAGCGACTGTGGCAATGAGCTTGGGAGAGCTACTTTTATAATCTGATTAGGTTTTCATTACTAGGGAGATGATGGGTTTAGCTTTGAATGACTCCCCTGTCACTTTCTGTTTATAGTATCAGAGTATAGTTCAGTTTTCTTTCATGTTTCTTTTGCAGTAAAAATATATGTTAAATATTTAATGTCTGTCTCAAATATCATGTGATGCTCTTTCAACATGTTTTCAGTCAGACAGTTTTCAACTACCTGTGGTCATCGGGCAAGGAGACAACAATCGGAGAATTAAAAAAAAGATAACATTCATATTGACACTTAGCAGATCCCCCCATGGCAATTCCCTATTGCTTATACTGCTGCCGTGATTACTTTAGAAGGAACTTAGATGCCCACATCCAACCAGTTTCATTTCAAGGCCCACAGCATTGCATGTTTTTTCCCCAGCTGCTGGGAATCTGCTCTGACAGTGTCCTGTGACTGCCGGCACGATGTCCAAGTGAGGTTTGTGAGGATTTCCTTGATTCAGGTTCTGTGCTGCATGACCAGCAGGCAGACTGCTGAAGTTCATGGAAATCTAGACCAGTAGCAAACTGTTGATTATTCCCAGGTTTCAGAATTAGGTCATTTATTTCATAGTTTATTTCTTTTAAAGTTTGCTTTCAAACCAATTAGTTCCTAAGTGGTTATTTCAACTGCCCACTGCAAGCTCAGCTGTAAGGTCAAGTGTTCAAGAGATGATCATGGATCACATTGAATTTGGTTGATCTCATATATAAAAATAGGCTATTTAAAAATAAGTTTGATTTTTTTTTCTTGACTGGAGTACTATACTCATCATTTCCTAGTAACCGAAAACATCAGGGGTTAAATGATAGCAACAAAAATAACAAAAGTTTGATAAAATTTGGAATAAGCTGCAAAATTTTCCTTTAGCAAAAAACTCCCCCTGTTGCAGAAAGGATTTGTTGCTAGTGACACTACACACTCCTGAGTTATCTGGCTCTTACTAGCTATTTTTTCAATCCTGCAAGGAATAATTTTATGATTCAAGATAATTTCCAGTTTTGAAGTGTAACAATACATCATTTAACATGAAGATGTTATTGCAAAGAGCTGTGACAAATGGTTATTTGGATTTCATTATCCAAGGGGATGACACTGACTGTCTAGAGGACCGAGCGCAATTGTGGGCATTGCCTGGCAATGCTGAGAGGCTGCAGCAAACAAAACACATGGTGCTTCAGAGCAAGGCTGAGACTGCAGAGAGTACTGTGAACGTTCACTGACTGTTTATAATGAGAAAATACAAAAAGAGCTAAGCCCTTTTGGCAGGTGGGTTTGAACAGTGATCTCTGTCCAGGAGTGTGAAATGAGTTTACCCTGGCAAATGTGTAGATCAGTATCAATGGAAACTTTTCAATAATTACTATGAAACCTTTCTCTGTTAATTGTTCCTTTTTAAAAATTGTTTTAGTTTTGAGTGTTTACACTCCTAATCAGCAAAGTTGTAGTGTGCAGTAATGCACAAAGCTCCTCCATCTCCTCTATCTCCTGGCTGCACGTGTCCCCATGGCAGCTGGGCAGATATCTATGAGCACAGAGGGACGTGCAGGGGAGGGACAAGGACATGAAGGTTTCAGAGCAGTATTTATAAGCTGGCTATGAATACATCAAACTGGAACAATTGGAAAGCTGGACCTTCATTAATAAAGTACTGGGGCCTAACAACCACATACAAAGAGGATCAGGATGTAAAACCTCTGTGTATTCATAAAGCAGATCTTGATAATTTTGGAAAGTTGGGGTAAACTGAGAAGGGAGATCTAAAAAAGTTATACTAACAGAGTTAAAAACTAACAATTACAAGAGATGTGATTAAAAGTCCTACTTTGTAAGAAATACTACACTTCCCTAACAGCTTCTGTAATATTTTTGTTTCCATATTTGTGATGATTTATTAACTGTCAGGTTCCTTCTCCCAACCAATTTTCCTTATCCATGGCAGCACAGAGGACGTTGCTGGTGGTTTTTTTTTCCATTTGTATAAAATCTCTTGGACATCAGGGGTGTATTTCTCAAATTCCTGTTTATGTCAGTTAGACACTGCTATTTCTTCTGCTGTTATCCCAAATTTGTCATTCACTGTACTGTTTCAGAGTATTTATTAATTCTCTTCCTTGTTCACAAACCAAACCAAGGTTTTATTCTCTTCAGGCTGTGATAATGTTCTGAACACTAACTTTTTTTCCCATTTCCAAAACACAGTACATGGAATGTTACTATGCACAACATACCATTGATTATTCATTTGTTTCTGGTGGTTGCTTCGTTGTTGGGTTTTTGTTGTGTTGTTTTGAGGATTTTTACAAATATATTTAAACATGTAACTAGTAATTATTAAATATTCCTGTCACATAATGAAAAACACTTCTTTGTCATGTCAAGACATTTTGGTTAAGTCACACGAAGATAAGCATTTCTCTTTTTTATCTCCTTGTTAAAAAAAGAGTTTTTCTAACTGACAAATGCTTTCAAGATCATGCTTCTCAGTTGAAATTCCCACACATAGTTTCCAAGAGATGTCTGTCATTCTCATTTCACCAGAGAATGCATTCTTGAAAGAAATCTTCATTTTTTTTACAGCTGTTTTTAAATACAAGTATGACTTGCAGTGTTAAACACAGTTTAAGGCAAGACACTGCAGGTGCTTTTGCTGTACAGGAGAAGGTACAAGAGGCCTGAGTGTCAGAGGATTCATTTTTCTTGTTAAACTAGTTATTCTAAACAACAATTTGAAGGTTTGTTTTTGTACTTCTGAAGATAATGACATGGAGAGAAAGTGCTAAACCATTACTAGGTTTAGCATTATTTTTCCCATGTATGGATTGAGATTAGGCTTCTCCTGCAGAAAACCTCCCCTAAGAGGGTATTTGCAGCTACCAGGGATTATCCATATCCACTCACTGCAGCTGCAGGAGCCTCTGCTACATTCTCTGGGGGATCTTTTTGTCTGTTGTGCTTTGTTAGTACTTTTACTTTCATCTGTTACTGCTACAAGTCATAAAGCCCTTCTCTCTGCAGTTTGAATGAGACAAACTCTCAAAGATTAATGGGAAAAAATTTTGGTGACAACATCTCAGATTTTAAAATTACAGTGGTGAGAAACATTATACTAAAGTTCATAGAATCAGTTTTCTTTTAGTTGTTGTCCTCTAAAATATTTTCTTTCAGAAATGGGGTGACTGAATAACTTAATTTTCCCACATTCACGTAACATAGATTATCTTCTGTATTCTTCTAGTTGAAATGTCTGACATCTAAAAGCTCTGTTTCCTATATTTCCCTCTTTTTTTTTATGTCCATCTCCATTTTTTACTCAAAGATACTGTTCTTTTTCATCCCATTTTGAGTCCAAATGGATGTTTCACTGTTTATCAGGCAAGACTCAAACATTACTACATTGGAGTCACTGATTTACAATTTCAGATCATGCAGTGCATGACAGGTATTTCGTTACTTGTTTTGAGAACTGTGACTCTACACCTTTGTTTTGGTTTGTTTGTTTGTTTGTTTGTGTTTGTCCTTTTTCATTCTTTATATAATCAGGTTGCTTAGAGAATTAGAAAGTTATGGACCTGTTTTCTAGATTCCAGTTGTAGACACTGCTTCAGAGTTACCATGAGCACCAAAAGATGTCTGCTCAGGACAGTTAATTGTACTCTAGTGTTCCCCAAATCAGCTCTCAAATAATGCTTATTAAAATAAATAAAATTCTAGGGAAGTATGAAGGACAATATGTTGGTATTTAAAGTGTGGGCAAATAAAAGAACACTGGCTAAATATGCTATTCCTCATATCTACTTTAATATTCTTTCCTTCAGTAAAGATCTTTGTGAAATTACCTGTATTTCTTTTTGCCCAATCTAAGGCACTTCTAAGACAGCACTAACCAATTGCAGTTTCCACAAATTAGACTGACTAATCAATAATTTAGATTCATTAGTGGAAGCAACAAAGACCTCTCTTCACTCCCATGGGAGTTTTACAGAAAACAAGCAGGAAATGCTCATCATCAGTGGAAAAGGTACTGAAGAATTGAACTTCAAAATACATCGGGTTTAAATACAAATCTCATTTATAGGTCAAGAAATAACTTAAGTCTTTAAACTTTAATGTGAAAATTAAGTTGTTCCTGCTCGGAGAGCTGGGAGAGCTTTTCCTGGTTCAGTATTTTATGTAGCCAAATACTACAGATAATGTTGGGGTTTAGACGTGTTTATACTCTGTCTCTCCCTCTTCTAATTTAGAACCAAGAGATTTGAAGAGTTGAACTATCTTACCACTATCGAGTTCTGGCTTTCATATTTGTCTCCTAAAGTTGGGGTTTTTTCCATCGTTGTAATTTTGCTCATATCAGTTCTACAACTTCTTTCTTCTACCCATAGACTCTGGGCTGCCATGTGTATTGCCAACATTCCTGTGGGATGTTCCAGCAAATGTAAAATATTACATGACTTACCATTATATTTGTTTTGCTGTTAAAGGATCAAATATGAATATACTCTGTGGTTTAAAAGGTTCCACTCCTCTGGCATGTTCCTCTGAAAGGATGCATGAAAAGATCGTTTTACCAAAACTTCTGTGAGAGCTTACAAAGCATTGTTCAACTACATGTTTCTATAGATTAATGATAAACCAATAAAATACAAAAAACAGTAATAGAAACAGTGGCACGTTCTCTAAAGATAAATGTACTATGGAGGTGCAAAAGCCTGCACTGGGGCTGTAGTGCCTCCACCCTCGAGGGGCAGGCACAAGAAATGGAGAGACACACCTCTGAGATTAGGGTGAGAAGGTGCCATAGGCAGGCACAGGTTATTGTTTTAAGTTCTGGCGGTATAGGTAGTTAATACCAGCCATGTTCAGCCCCTTTACCATTTCTGTACCCTTTCTAGAATGTTCTGCCTTCCCTTAACCCCCATTGGCTCTGCTTTGCAGCATTGCTCCACCCCTGTTATCCCATTGGTTCTCTCAGTCTTTAGCCCCTCCCCTGCAGCACTTTCCCACATCCCTATTGGACCGTGATCCTCAGCCCCGCCCCTTCCTGTGTATAACCCCGTGCCCTGAGCACATCCCTTCTCCTCCCTGGAATAAACAGTCTGGGGATACTCCAACGAGGGCCTGTCCCTTTGCCTTTATGGTCAGGAATCTCCAGCCGTGTTCTCCAGACCCTGAGCTGCAGGTCGCTCTCATGGGTTCATTGTGGCACACACCGTAACAACGTACTGTAAAGGTGAACTTAAAAATTAAATGCATTTGCCTCGCATACAAGATATTCCTATGACAGATATTTTGCTTTCGCTGCAACTGTATATAGGCATGTTCTTTCCACTGCCTAGTCTGTGATTACAAACTGGAATATGATCTTGTGCACTTAAGGCATGATGGAAATTCAAGAACTGTGTCAAATAAAGGGGCGAGCTTGAAATATTGATAACCTTTCAACATCACTGGCCATTCTAGAAAGCACGAAGAGAATCACATGGAAAATCATTTCCTACCCCACATCACTCCAAATGAATTATATGTATGTCACACAAATAAAAGATGACATTAAAAAAATACAGATCACAGACTGTTCATTACAAAAATCCCAAGATGATGTGACAGTGTCTTTATTGTGAAGCCAGTTTCTTATTCACAGCTGTTAAGGGTAAAGGCAGGGCTTTCCATCATTTACCTTTTTTTTACTATGTTAATGTCATAGTAGCGTGTGGGAAATGTCCAAGGGAAATGACATTGTGAGTAAAGATAATGTTGTAATTCAATCATATTTGTCGTATTGAATTGACAATTCTTGCATTGAATTGTCCAGATTTAAATAACTGTCAACAAGCAATATGATTTATATAACCATTACTATGACTTCCTCTTGTTCTGATCTCTAACCAAAATGTATCTATTCATTAATAAAAAGCTACTGCTCAAATAAGGCCAGGCACAGACACACTAATTTATGCTCACTGGACTGAACCTTGAATAGAGTTTATCAGTGAACATTCTGGTTTTGTTCTTTCCTAGTATTTTCAGCAAACCCTTCATATACAAATATTGAGGTAGCAGTTTACCACTGATCTGATACACCTAATCCCAGGATTAATTCTGTATGCCCATCAGTGGCGAAGCAAGATGGATTTAATAGCCCATTAGCCTTTCAGCATGATAATTTTCACGTCACTTATCCTGCTGGGTTAATTGCTTTAAAGTGGATATTATTGACCTCAATCCTAGTGGCAGAGAATGTCTTATTCATCTCCCAAATGTACATTCTTAGACTCTTGTTTCTTTTGGTGCTGACAATAAATCCCCTAGATTATGTGTTTGTATATTATAATTTATACCCTATTGGCCCATATTCAAGAGCTTACCGAAGCAACATCTTTCAGATATTATTACCCACAACTGGAACATTAAATTCTGTTTCTTATGTAAAGAGAAATGTTGCAAGCATAAAAAAATAATTGTTTTACCTTTTGCTAAGAAATTAATTTTTATGCTAAAAGCTGTAGCAGGTGCAGCAGGGATTAAGCAATTTTATTATAAACAGCTGGCCAGTATATTTCCAACTGCACAAGTCTGGTCATTAGAAGGAGAGAATGAACAAATTTGGATAGGGAAGCTGCAGGAAAGGAAATTAGGGTTCTAGCATAGAGAAACAGAAAAATATATAATGAAAATCAAGTAGTAGAACTGAAGAGAGCATTTTTATTCATGTGTATTATTTGTGGATATTTTCCTTTAGTGATTTAGAGAAAACACAGGCCAGCTGCTTTGAGGGAATTAATGCTAGCTGTGAGCAGCAAAAAATAGAAAAAGTGGGAGGGGAAGAGGAGCACAAGTTATGTTATTGCTTGTGGGGAGGTGAAACAGGGCTGGAAGTGACCGTAGCCAGTTTTTAGATCTGTATGTGTCAAGAGTGTTACACACACAGTTATACACAGGGCCTTGCATTCCTTAGGCACTGGTTCCTACGGGAAACAGGAGGGTAAGACTTGGATACCTGATTG
Organism: Certhia americana; assembly: GCA_018697195.1. Taxonomy (NCBI): domain Eukaryota; kingdom Metazoa; phylum Chordata; class Aves; order Passeriformes; family Certhiidae; genus Certhia; species Certhia americana. The sequence goes on along the minus strand of CM031865.1, from coordinate 15,846,302 downwards.
TAGAGACACAAGGTTTGCAGCAGGTGTGCCCACAGATCTCATTTGTAACACAGTGTATCCTCACACACCCCTGAAGTTTCATTCTGTAGTTTCCTGGGGTAAATTTCCTCTGTAAGATACAGATGGAGAAGGTTGGTATTTACAAAAAGGGGTTTCTAAACCACATTAATGTTAACATAGGTAATTTATCCACTAGTGTAAGCCTGTCTTGGATCAATAGGCTTATCAAACACCAGAATAATGGCAGAACCGTTTCTTCATAAAGCAAATTGGAGCCATAAGATTCCTACTGAACTTTCTGATTGACTAAAGCAGTGCTAGGATTTTCCCTGGGAGCTCAGTTCCACATTTTACTGACAATGAGAATGTCAATGACAGTGATGTCGTTTTTATTAGCAGCTGTTCTGTGTGACATTCACGTGAGTACAGTCGTGACAGGAGCAGTCGAAGCTGCATGTTCCTGCTTCAGTTACAAACCACCTTTGACTCTGGTTGAAACAAAACCTGGCTGCATGCAGCAACTCTGCTGCAGCAGGTGTGTGGCCAATCAATGCTCGCCAAAGGATTTTCCAGGAAAAAAAAATATTTGTTTTTTAACCTTCAATTTTTTTTTTTTTTCAGAATTTAGGTCATCTGCTTTAGGTCATTTAGGTCATTGGCAAAGGTACAGTGTTAGCATGTTTCGTAAAAGACGAAATAAATTAAACCTTCTGAATAACAAGAATGATCAGGATTTCATAGAGAAGTAAAAAATTATAGGAAGCAGTGAGAATTTGGTCCTTGTAAGATTGGAAATATTTCCTGTTTAAGAATGCTATTTCCTCTTAAGAATGCTATTTAAGCACTGGTGATTATTTAGTGTTGTTTATTTTTCACTTTGAACAGCTCCTGCCATCCATACTAGGAAAAAAAATTAGAGCATTGCCTTCTGTATTTAAAACTTAAAACTGGTTGATCAGCTCACATAAATTAGCACATCCAGAGGAATCAGAAGAGGAAAGACAGCTTGCTGATGCTGAACAACTAGTTCTAGATTTTTTATCTAAAACTATGAGGAAAATAAAGTGCATCAGATCTTGCTCCTATGTGTACTGACGTCAGGGGCACAAAACTTGACCCTAAATACATTGTATTTGGAATCATTAAACCTTGAAAGATTTTAATCATGCATGGTGTTGCTGGGGTGTTTTGTAAATGAGATCACTTAAATATGAAGTGCACTGATTTCTTTTTTTTTTTACATTGATTTCACACACTGTTGAAAAGTATTCCTTTAGGCACCTTTGTGTGGAAGAAACACGTATTTTGTGGATCAGGAGCTGATTGGGGTTTCCTCTTGGGTACCAGATGTGCGTGTTGGCTGTGCTCTCTCCCGTGATGGGGGAATGCCCAGCCGGGCACCAAATTCCCAAAGGAACACTGTGCACTTGTCACCTCCATCCCAAGAATACCAGACCCCGGTTCTCCCCACAAATCCTGCTGCACTCCGCACTGACGATCCTCACGGAACCTGGGCCACCGGCTCGTTCCCCCGGTCATCCCCGCCGGGTACCCGAGCTGGGAGCGGGAGCAAAGCCTCGGACGGCACCGGGAACGGCACCGGGAACGGCACCGGGAGCGCCTCCGCTCTCGCCACGCTCCGTGACTTCATTTCCAGCCTTTTGGGACACACAGGGACACCGGCAGCGCTGGGGCGGGGACGAGACAAGTGGTCACTCTTTGACGGAGCACCTCGCTCTCTCCCCAGCCGGCCGGAGCCCACTGCCCGCCAGGGGCTGAGGGGCGGCGGGCTCTGCCTGGCGCTGTGAGGGGAACAGCTGCCTCGGGGGCCCCGCTGAGCGGGGAGGCGATCCCCTCCTCGCCGAGAAAAGTCTAACTGCACTCACTTTTCATTGATTAGTGTTGCAAAGGATGCAGATTAGTGTTTCTAAGGGTTTGAGGTTTGAAAAACATCCACTGGACCGACCCCCGGCCCTCTCCCCGCCCCGCTGGGTCACGCAGGGTGGCTCGGCCCCGCCGGAGGCGCCGCCCCGGGCCGGGGTCGCGGCGTGACGGGAGGCAGGGGATGCAGTGCGTCTTCCCAGGCGACAGAGGGCGCTGCAGCCGGCGGGCGCGCAGGGCTCCGCCGCCGCCGCCATCTCCTCGCTGAGCTCATAAAGGTGTCGCGCAGGTTCCGCCCGGGCTCGTCATTCCGCCGCCCCAGGCCCGGGGCCGCTGCCGCCGCCGCTGCTTCCTCCGAGCCGCGGCCCCCGCCCGCTCCCTCCTTCTCGGGGGGCCGCCGGTCCGCGTCAGCGGCCACCGCGCTCCTGCACCGGCCCGCCGGCAGGCGCCGGTTGTGCCCTCCCCGCCCCTTCCTCCCCTGTCTTCCCCTCACCCCCTCTCCCGCCGGCCGAGCCCCGGAGCGCCGCCGCCGCCGCCGGGGTGTGAGCGGGGCCCGGCGCCGTGCCGGGCCGTCCCTCGCCGGCGGGGCCATGGCCGCGAGCGCCAAGCGGAAGCAGGAGGAGAAGCACCTGAAGCTGCTGCGGGAGATGAGCAGCCTCCCGCCCAACCGCAAGTGCTTCGACTGCGACCAACGGGGCCCCACCTACACCGACATGACCGTGGGCAGCTTCGTGTGCACCTCCTGCTCCGGCATCCTGTGAGTGAGTGCGGACGGGCACCGCCGGATCCATCCCCCCGGCACCGGTGACCTCCGCCCCCGGCCGGCGGGGGACATGTCCGCAGGGCGGCGGCGGCGGCCGGGCGGTGCATCCCCTCGCAGCGCCGCCGCTCCCCCTGCGCTCGCCCTTCCCGCTGCCGCCTTGGCCACGTCGGAGGGCAGCGGGCGGGGGGCTCTCCCGGGGAAGGGAAGGAGGCCGTCGGGAGGCGTTCCCGGGCGCGTTCGCTGGAAATGCCCGTCGGAGCCCCCGGTGCGGAGCTGGCGGGGTGTGTGCGGGGCTGGGCGCACCGCGGCCCGGGGATGATCCTGGCGGGGTTGCTCCGGCACCGAGGGGGAGCGGGCACGGGCGGCCGGAGCGCCATCACCCCACGGACGTGTCGGAGGGGTGGTGAATTAAACAACTGTGTGACAGGACTTGTGGAAGCGGAGGGGGCACGTGGCTGAGCGGTGCACTGTCATGACAGCCTGGGAGATGCGGGGATGCTAACCCTGTCGTGAATACGTTTAGAGTTATTTAGCGTTAAATGAAACCACCAGCATGACTTTATGTGCATCGAGTTCTGCTTGGTGATAGTTTGCAAGACAACTCTTTAAGTTCTGTCTCAGTCGATAAACTTCAGCCCCAATGGTTTAAGAGGCTTGATGAGAAAAATAGAAGGTGGTTGGGTTTTTTTCCCTTACATCGACTATTTCCTACAAACTATATATATAAACCTTGGAAAGGAATGGCTCTGATAAAGTGATTGCATTTTTCCTGTTCCTCATTCCTGTGTGGGCCTCCCCACTGCTCCTCCCTTTTCCACCCATCCTCCCCAGAGATAGCGTGTATGAAGCTAAGAGTTGAGGTCAGTCAGTTGTGAATTTCAGTCACATATCCATAATTTGGGGCAAAGACCCCGCTGTCCTCAATGCTGCTGTCTCTCCTTAGCTCTATCTGTTTGCTTTTATGTGATTCTGTAGCATTGTGGTAATGGAACGGAGCAAAATCAAAGGGTAACCAAAGAAGTAATAAATAGTATGTCAAAGGATGCAGATTAGTGTTTCTAAGGGTTTGAGTTCATAAAAGGCATTTAGGAGCCTGAACTAGTTTCTGTCCCCTTACTACCCCAACAGCCCTACCAGGTAAGGTTTGGTGTTTTAGAACAAAGTTGGTAATTATGTTGAAATGCAAAACAAAGCAACTGTGTTAGCTCTTTGTTGAATTTCCATGGAACAAACAAGCTGCCTTTTATACTAATAGACAGCTAATTAGGCTTGGGGTTCTTGGGGTAAATTTCTGAACAGACTTGATGAAAATACAGAAAATACGTTGAGGTTGTGAAATTGAAGAGACTCAGATTTTTCACACATACGTGCCACTCAATCAGCCAGCTCTGGCTATTGTTTGCTCTCTTAGCAAACTGTTATTTGTACTGGCATGTGAAACTATTTTAAGCTACTGCATTGAGCTTATTTAATGGTGGAACATGTTCTTACTGGGTTAAACTGACAGCATGATAAAGCTGCACCAGGAGAGTGTTCGTCTTTATTTTTTGGGCTTCTTAACCTTAATAGACAAATATTTTGTGAATGCTGCTGAGATGTTTAGTGTGGGTTCAGAAGAGTCTGTTCCTTTTATCAGCTGGCTGGGAGGTATGGACTACATACCAATAGTCCAATTTACAGCAACCAAAAGGATGTACAGGCAGTGAAACAGCTCATAAGCAGGGGACAGCTGCCACTTGGTGTTAAGTTGACCATCATTTGGATGTTACCATGCTTAAAGGAGGAAGACTGTCTGCAAAAACATGGTTAATGTGTTGGTATTCCAATAAAATGCAAATTTTTTTTTCATTCTAAATATGCAGTGTTTTTCTCTTGCTGGAAAAAAGCTACCACAAACATGTTTGGTTCTTACAGCTAGTAACACTAGACTTAAAGCTGGAGTAAACTGTTAAGACGACTTAAAGCTTCCCTCTAAAATTAATTTGGACTCATTCTTTCATGTCAACTTGGAAAAAAACTTGTGTAAATGATGTGTGCAGGATCATATGCATTGGTTAACACCTTAGGACCTAGCCAGTGGAATGTTTTTGTTAGTGATGAGGCTTGGTGTAGGTCATGTCTGTTTCATAACTAGAAACTTATTTTTAACACTTCTTCAAACAACTTGTTTATTTCCAAATGCTTTTCAGTGTAGAATTCCACAGTGTAGGGAAATGACTTAGGAACAAACCACATAATGGCAAATACAAAAATACTGCTGCTTCTGTTGTTCTTAATGGCTGTTTGCGTTCTGCCTCATAGTACTTGCTTTACTGTAAGGCTGTAATAATCTTAGTACTTTATCTTGTTTATATGCTATGTGAATGACTTGCATTGCTTCTTGTTTTAATTATTTTTTTCTAATCTGGTACAGGAAGTATTCTTGGAGTCAAGTAGACTAGGTTTTTCAAGTATGAAGTGCCCAATGCAAGATTGAAATACTAGTAGATTAAAGTCCCCTGCTGAAAGGTTTCTCAATTAATTAAAAGTGATTCCTAACGTCAGTATTGTCTTGAATAGGCATGTTATTCTAAATTCTGTTAATTCTAAACTCTTAAAAACTGTAGTATAACTTTTTTTACTAGTTTTTTAAAGTGTTTATTCATTGTCCTGGCAAGGACTGTCTATTCCCATCCAAAATCTTGATTCTGGATCCATTCTGAATTTCCTTTAAGTATTTCATACGTATCAAAAGACTGATGCTATGTATTACTAGATTTAGCTTTAAAAACCTACTATTCACTTTACTCTTTCCTAAATAGTATGTCTAGCTAGTTTCTGACTTAAATGTTGAAGGCAAGTCTTGTCAAGTCAGAAGTGTGAGTGACAGGAGATCTTTTTCCATAGTGATGGGATCAGATCAAGTTTACCAGAGCAGAAGTTTTGCTGTGCAAAATGGTGCATGCAGGAGAAAGTTCATGCAGAGTGGTGTGAATTTGCTTCCTCTTAAAATGTTCTGTTTGTCCCCTGTGTTTAAATTCTTCATGTGGGCAAAAGAAGTGTGCTAGCATCATACAAGATAATTCAACTTTTTGGTGTTGTATGAGAATATAGGCTATCTGGAACTATCCACACAATCATTTCTGAGGGAGGAGATGCTCTGGAGGAGCAGTGTGCTCAGGTCAAGGATTACAGTCGTACACCATGGGAAGATTTCTCTTTATTACAGCAAACTCGCATCTCGGGAAATGTTGGCAGGACGATTATTTTGGTTTGAAGAAGTCCTTTGATTCAAAGTATTATATTGGTAGCTATGACTATCGTTTTCCAGGATGCTCCCATGTGGCCTGCTGGCAGTGACATCCTTCCCTTTGTCTTATCAAATGCTTCTTTGCCTTGTATCTCAGCTGTCTGTGCATCTCTCCTTTCAAGCACTTCTGTAGCACTCACAGTCAGCCCACTCCCAACTTTGATAAAAAGAACGTTTTTCAGTTCACCAGTGGAAAATATCCGTGTTTAAGAGTCCACCTGCATATGTTTTGTATTATATAATCTTTTTATTTAGTCTTGACTATTTTTTTGTATCTGCTGATGTGATAATTAAGGCACTCGTGTCCTTTCTCTTGCTGCCCTCTTAACTCCTTCCCAACTTACTTAGGAAGTCTCTTGTTCAGTAACAAGGAATGTTTAGAACATAATTAGTACTTTGAGAAATGCTAAAGCCCTTTTATGCTATTTTTACAACTCTTTCTGTCTGCTTGTAATACTCCTAGTTGAAATTTTAAATTGAAAATTTTCGTGGGTAGGAGACTTCTATATCAGCTTCTGTATCAGAAGAGTTTGATGGCAGATAGATTAGTAACAAACTATAACATCTCTGCAGTGGGGATAAGTTGTTGCTCTTTCCCTAGAGAAAGCTAGCAGAAAATAAAATAGGTTAAATAAACAGTTTTAGAGTGGAGGTGATTGTGTTAGCATGACTTTTCAGTCCTATTTTTCCTTTGGAGCATGTTTGGAAAATGACTTCATGTCATCTGTGTCTCTGTGTGTGTGTAGATATATATATATATATATATTTTTTTTTTTAAGGGTATTTTCTGTGTTACTATATTTCTTGTTTTCAGTTGCAAGGCAGGAGAGCAAAGGGAATGTCTCTGTACCACAGTGAACACTGTGCAGTTCAGAAAGAATGTTTAGGTATTTTAAAAGAAAAAACCTAAATTAGCCTTAACTCTGCTTCAAAATGTGTGTATGAATTGTCTGCTATTAAAAATAAATGAGCTTGTGAAATGGCGGAGGGTCTCCAGGGAGGTCTACAAGTATCAGGAATGGCCAGTGCTGCTTATATTCTATTTTGCTAATTACAGTAGCACAGAAGTAATGAGGAATGCTGTGACATTGGGTTTTCTGGTGCTTGTTTTCTCAACACCTGGGGATGTGGGGTGATCTATGATGGCTCGGTATTTGACTTGCCTCATAAACTCCCTGCGTTTTAGGGGATCAGATTTTGCTGGCTTAGACTCGAGATGGTGTTAAAATCTGATCCAGGGGACATTAGCAGTGTTGAGCAGCCGTCTTCCCACCAGTCCTCCCACGAAAGGGACCCTCTGTTCTGCCAGAGCTCACTCTTTAAATTTTTCTCCCCTCCCAGCCCTGGCCTTTGCAGACGGCTGCTCTGCCAACAATCACAAGTTCAACTATAATTTGCCGCTAAATTATGTTAGTAACAAATATCCACTGCTTGTTGACTGTGTTTTGAATGTTTAATGTTTCAATTGCCAGACTGCAGAATCCTATGTCAGTGGCCTTAAAGCTTCCTTTGTTTGTGAGAGCACCAGTTTAACAATGCCCTCTGGAGAACAGAGGTCTCATGTTCTCTGAAGCTGCCCCTACGATAAGCTGTGACTCAGTGAGGGTCAGTGGAGGAGAGTCTCCAGGCTGGAAGCTCTGGTCACAGTGCTTTCCACAGAAATAATCGTTGCTGAGCGTGAAGAAGTTGGCAGTGATGAGTGGGATCTCTGTGTGGGATGTTCTAGCTGTGGTGTGCTGGATAAGTGCAGATGGCAGAATTGTCTTACTGTCATCTTTCCCCAGGGCCTCTTGGGAGGAGAGAGCTGCAGTCTGGTTTAAGGGCTGAGGTAGCTTTTGGTTGCTGCATTCCCCGGGAGCTCTTGTAGGGAAGAGAGTAACTGGTACTGCTGCACAGGGGCAGGTTGCAAATACTCGTTCAGGGTCAATTTAAATTTAGGCATGGATAATTTGCACTAAGGGACTGTAATCTATTCTGTCCCCTGTTAAATAAGGGAGTACTGTAAAGCATTTAGAACTGTGTGAAACACTTGTCAAATACAAGGAAAGAAACATTTTTCCTATGAAAAAGGAGGTTTGTTAATTCCTCATAAGGGATAATTATACTTGGCCGTCTACCAATAAGCTTCCCCCATATGTAGATGAGCTGTTTGTGAATCATTTGGGTCATTAAATAATCTCTGTAAGTAAGGAAGGGTTGGTCCTTGAATCTTGTTTCGAAAATCCCACAATTGCTCTGTTTTGTTTTAGGGAAATTCCAGACAATGGATGTTAGTTAGAAAAAAAAAAAAAAAAAAAAAAAAAAAAAGAGAAAGTAGTTTGCTGTTCTAGTGGTAGAATCAGAGTAATTTATCTAAGGGAGATAATGCATATGTTTGGGTTGTATTTGTGTGCAGCTTCTTGTCTTGAATTCCGTGCTCCAGGCTGACTTCTTGGACTGCTAAAATAAGAGAAAGCTTTACAGAGGTTCTCTACATCCTTTGCTATATTCAGTGGGCATAAATACTTGAATGTACAGTATTGCAGCTTTATAGTTTACTTTAGATTACTGCTCTTGAAGTTTTATTCAGCATTTCCAGTGCTCCTGGACCACTGATGCTGTGCTGTGCTCTCTTTCATCCTGCCAGACATCTGACACCTTTGTGTGGTGATCTGATCTTTATGGGGGATGTCCTTCTTTTAGCAGGATGGTGTAAGAGAAATGTGAATTCATCTTATCCCATGTGGATATAATGTGTGTATCAGGAACCTTATAAAACCTTGTGAACCTTATATATCTGAACTCTTCACTGGAGAGAGGCGTGGAGGAAGTCTCTGGTGAGATTTAACAAAATCTTATCTAGGCCTCAACCACGTTTAATATTGCTGCTTAATAGAGCTGAAGATACTGAAGTTTGCTGATGTAAATGCTCTGAAGAGCCCTGGTAGATGTCTCAAAGAACCTGTGCAGTGCCTTGAAATTGCAAACACAGATACAACAGAGCACTTAAACTGTACTTACTGAAAAAAGGAATTTCCAGTAGGAGCTGGAGGGAAAGTTGAGATATACTGCCTGTGCTGAGAAACATGTGAATGTGGTAGTGAATAGCTCTGGCGTTTAAATAGTCATTAAACAGTTCACAACTACCTAACTGTGCTGCTGTTGTAATTACTAGGAGAAGAGTAAATTGAACAGACTAAGGCAGACAGAACTGCTTTTATACTTACTGTAAAAGCAAGGGATAGTAATTGTCATATAACATTTGATGGAGCATATCTGTGTGAAATGCCAGGTGGGTGCCAATTTTGTTTCTGTGCTATCACTCAATATGTGATGCTGTGCCATTTAGTGAAATGTAAGTACTTGCATGCACAGATTAAGAAGGTGTTTCTTTTAACACCCAAAAATAAGCAAAACTTAATCCTAGCACCATCTCTGAAACAATGACTGCATAGAACTCCTAAAGGTTTTTTTACATCATCTTAAAATGAGTACTTATTTAAAAAAAAATCTTAGATAATACTATAGTATTTTAATAAATGTAATTTATTTGTGATGTGGATGATACAGCTAGGTGAAAGATGTTAAATCGGTAACTTTAATTTACCAAGAAATCTAAATATTTTGAGAGAAGATGATAGTTTAATCAACTATCTTATAAACTCTCTCACCAACTTCAGTGAAACATCTACCTTGTCAAGGTGCTGAACTGTGGAGTCTAATGTCAGCTGCTCTGATTTCAGAAATCTGCTGAAGTAAATAATATTTGTGAAACTAATTTTCATATGCCTGAAGGTTTGTAAATTAATTCTGCTTTTATGGTACTCAAAACCACTGCATTTCTTAGCAAAATACAATTAATTGCTTTTATTATCTCAAATTTGTTTTCTCATGAAATCTTAGGCTAAAGTTTTACTGCATAGTGTTCTAACCCATACTCAACTTCTGATTAAAAATGTGGAGATCTTTTAACACAGGATGAGAATTGTCTTACAGGTACACTTGAATTTAGGTGTGAAGGTGAATTTGCAAGCCAAATGCACAACAGTATTTTTCCCATTAGACTTGGTTGGAAAACTTGAAGTGCTAAAATTTTTCTGTCATAGTTGACGATAACATTAATATTTAGAATATCAGATTTTTGTCATAGGCTGTTCTAGCATTAATTGGATAGCAATTTAATTTATAATTAATGTTCTTGGGATAATCACAGAGTTAAAAGAAGACCACTGATTGTCCTAAATTAAATGTTAGTGTTGTTTGCTTTTTTTATTCTTAAAAGCAATCAGAACCAAATTTAGAATTAAAAGTGTTGGGGCAAATACAAGCAATACAGCTATGAGTTGATTTTCTTAGTCATGTGTTAGGCCCATATATTACGTCCCTGGAAAGCTTTTCGTGGGCTTTGATATCTCACGGTTAATGTATATTAATTGTTTTTTAAGATGATATTTCAGAATTCCAGGCCTGATTAACCTGAGTGTTAAACTGGCCCCGTGGTATTGCCTGAGTGTCTCCACTGCTTGGCACGTGTGGGATGGAGTGTTGTCACATCCATTGGGCAAAGCACAGCTTGGGTTTGATGGGAAGTGTTTGTGGGCAAAAGCAGTAGTTAGCTTGTATTTAAAGAAGGAGTTTGAAAAGAAAGCAAGGCTTTTCTTACCCTGGTGCTGTTTCTCAGCAGGTTTTCTCTCTGTGCTTGCAGGTTGTCACTGAACTGTGTTTGGCAATGTCAGGCTATGGTGTTCCTGCTGGCCTGCTGCAGCAGCCTGGCATGGATTTGAGAGTGGTGCCAATCTGGGTTTATGGCAGAGCTGCTCACGTTTGGAGCTGTGGTATTAGCAGTGGTAGCTCTCATGTGGGAGCACACTAAAACCAGTGTCTTTTTGCTTTTGTTGTGGTTACTTCTGTAGTGTTCAGGAAGAGGAGTTAAGCCCCTGTGAGTGCAGGGGGAAAAAGTAAACTAGAAAAAGATGCTGTGAGGAAACAGGAAGTGTAAGTTAAAGCAAGAGAAAAAGACTGAGCTGGGCAGTTTAGCTTGAGGAAATCTAGTTATTTGTAAAAGTTGTAATAAGAGATCAAAGTGATGAAGGAGTTGGAGGGAAAGGAAACTACAACCAAGGAACCCAAGAGAGAGAGACAAAAGGTGGAGGCAAGGGTGAAGCAGATTAGGATTTTAAAAAAAAAAAAAAAATCTAATTTTATAATCTTAAATTTGCCTGGAAAGTGCTAGAGTGACTTTGCATGAGCGATTGTGAATATTGGTCTCCCCTGAAGTTCTATTATTCAGCTTTGTATGCTGAATGTTGCTTTGAGAAAAGCTTACACAGCTTTAAGTTGTATGGCAGTACCAAGTATGAGTACTTTACAGAGATGTCTCCTGATTTTAAAACTGACTGGCTTCTAGCTGCAGTGTAAAACATGATTGCATGATGACAAATTTCCCAAATGCTGAATATTTCTTGCTTCTTTCAGGCGGGGCTTGAATCCACCCCACAGAGTGAAGTCGATTTCAATGACCACGTTCACACAACAGGAAATAGAATTTCTGCAGAAACATGGAAATGAAGTAAGTATTTGGAGAAAAAAGCAAGTTTGGCACTTCAGTATTAAAGTTGAAAACTCTACTTAAAGAAAACTTACGTTTGGGTTTTTTGTGTGTGTTTTTTTTTTGTTTGTTTGTTTGTTTTTTTATTTTTTGGGGTTTTTTTTGCAGAAGCTAGATGGAAGTCTTCTGAAGCAACATCATTTAAAATGAGGCTTCTGAAGAGCTTGTTTCATTGCGTAGCTGATCATCACAATGTTATTGCCCAAGCCAGATAATCCAGATTCACATGATCAGTATTTCTGGATTGGGTTTTCTTTTGATTTTGCATAAGACAATATGCAGACATCTTTTTTTCTTTTCCTGTAAGCTCAGAACTTGAAATTGGCTGCAGCAGTATTTCCTAAAAGAGTGTACTGTGACAAAAATAAATACAAAAATACAGCTTGTAACTGTATTTCTTCTCACTTGGTGTCAGAAAGTCTTCTAGTAGTTTTAATAGCCTCTTTACTTAATAAAAGTATATACATATTGAATGTTCTTGGAGAGAGGAAACAAAGGGAGAAATTGTTATCTAGTGAGTAGTTTGTGGCTGCTTTGAAGAAAAGTTCTAGCATACTGATTTTTTGTTCTTTTTAATAGAAGAAAGAATCTGAGGTAAATGTTGGTTTGGCTCTGTGGGAATACACGGAGCACTTAAGCCCTGGATGTGGCTATTGCTGACTTCAATTTGAGGGTGAAGTTTGTGTTTTTAATACCATGCTGTAGCCTTGAGGATTTTAGAGGCAGATTCTGCCTCTGTTCAAACTAGATAAGGTTCTGCTTCACATTGACTGGGTCTGTATCCTGTTTAGTAGAACTATTGATTGTAGGCTAGGGAGTGTTTTATTAGAGTGCATTTGTTAAGCTTTGTGGGGATGAATCCCATCATTCAGTAAAATGCTGATACTTAACTTTCTTAAAGTTGATCTATTCATAACTGTCAGGTTGAAGAGTAAAAACAGAAGTAGTAATTTCTTTTTCTACCCTGGTAAATATGTGTTATTTGTTGAAATGACTGTTAGTGTATGATTCCTCTAGACAGAGCTAGAATGAGGCCTGAACTCTCCCAGACTTTATAAAATACTCTTGATGACTTAGGTTGGTTGGGTTTTTGAAAACTGTAGAGCATTGCGTATGTGTGTGTATATGTATAGAGCATATTGCTGACGTTTTGCATTGGGAAATTTAATAAATAATCCTCTGTGGATTCACGTAGTGTGTTGGAGGCTCTCACAAGATTATATTGTAAACTCCAGCTTTGCTTTAAGCTTCACAAAGTGTAAAAGAAAATGTGTGTTTGTAGCTCCCTCCCTGTATTTGTTTTAATTTCATTTTTTACTGAACTTGCAGTGTCTAGAGAGTGCTATGAGTTTGTTTTCACTGATCTGGATCCTTAAGGGATCCCTTCTCAACTGATGAGTGTGGTTTTCCTTCTCATTATAGCCATGACTAGTCTGCTAATCATAATGGTTTAGTTGATACATAATTTATTATTGACCTAAAAAAAGTTCACAGACCTCTGCAGTGCTATTCTGTTTCAAAAGCAGGGGTCTTTGGACTTGTGGTACTCTAATTAGAGAATTGCAATGATTTAAATGGGCTGCCTCATAAATGAAGATGTCCTTCTGAGTTTTAGTTCAAGGCTGTTGATTATTGCCTTAATTCTTAAGTAGAACTGAATAGACACTTGTAAGTGCTGATGGTAGATTTAAGAAATGCTCAAATACTGAACAGAATTGATTATTGTTTTAAACACTGTTCGAAGTTTAAAAAACTAGTTAAACATGTTTTCACTTCGTTGTACTTTATATTGCAGTAGTTAAATAGATATTTTGCTTTCTCTTGTTGGTATTGGACTTTGGAATACTTATCTGCAGATAAGATAAATTATTGGACAGAGGAAATTCATCTGACCTCACAAAAAAACATTTTTTGCTTAGCTTGCTGTTCAGCGTAGGAGGCTCTCGCTTGTTTAGGAAGAAAGGGAATTTCCTGAAGTAAGACTTTTCAAACATGGAATTGTCCAATGTTGTAATATCAGCAATTAAAACAGTTGAACAGCGATACATATAAAAAGAAGCTCAACTCTTTTGGCAATCTATCATGTTTAAGTTCCATTCTTCTGTAACTTCTAAAATACCTTCATTCCAACTTTTTTGTTGTTGTCTTTCTCCAACATGGCCAAGGCCTCTGTGATAATCTTCCTACCTTCCAGACGAGTAGATCATGGTTGTATAATAGGGATCTTTTTCTGAATACAAAGTAAAATAGCAAGAAAACTTCCATGAGATAAAGTAGTTAAGGTGCTGAGTTGTTCTTAGAGGAATTAGTTTTCCACTCTCCTTCAAAGGGTATTTATAAGTGTATTGTGTGAGGTTGAAGTCCTCTCAAAACAAAACAGACAACAAACAAAACCAAAAAAACCCAACTAAAGACCAAACAAAGGAAAAAGCCAAAACGCTTCCTCATATTTAAAATACCAACTTTTCCCCAGTTGTTGTAAATGACTATCCTTGTGGCACACGTGGGTAAAACATTCAGTTACTGAAAGGCTTCTGCAAAGCAACTGCTTCAGAGAAAAATTATTCAGAGCAGCTCTTCCTTAGGTGAGATGCCATCTTCTTCCCCATATATACACATTCTAAGAAATTTCTTTCTGGCACAGGTAGCTTGAACATTATTTTAAACAAGTTTTTAGTGCTTCAAACAGAGTTTTAAATCCTTATATGGTATTAGAAGACACCTGTATTTTGGTGTTGCTTACTCATCTGGAGGTATAAACAGCTGTCCAGACTGCAGCTTTGCTAATGTTGGGATTAGGTCACTGCAGCGAGAAGGGAGGCATCTTCCAGCTGTCATTGCTCAAGTGCCTTCTGAAATCCTTTTGAAGGATAAAAGCAGTTCTGACTCACTGGGTAGGGTTTTTCATCTCCTTGCTCTCTTCATGAAGAACAGTGTGAGGTATTTTTGCGTTTTCTTGTTAGGAATAACGGGGAGAGAGTGCTATGGAGATGTGTCTATTTGAATACTCATCCTCAAATGATGCTAGCACTCATTTGGTCTCTGATTCAGTTGTGCAGTGGTAGTAGGAAGTGAACTCGCTGTTTGAAGAAAGTGGAGGTGGTGCTAATCTCCTGTTGCCATTATAGCTGTGAATATTTATTCAGAAACTTTCCCCCTAAGATGAAGAATAGTATTATGAGGCAAACTGGTTACAGAGTTAATTTTTCTCCTACCCTTTTGAAAAATGACAGGCATTTTATAACCTTTCCAAATAACCTGTTCTAATATGCATGTGGTTGAAGAAAAAGATCTTGATGGTCTTATATTTAGAAAATCTCTATTACTCTGGGGCAAAGACCATGTTTACCTGAGCTAATGAGTAGAATACATGAACGTACGCTCAGCTGCTTGGAGTTATTTTAATAGTGCTGAATTTTGGTTTGGTGCCAATTTTCCTGACTCTCAATAGCACCTGTGCAAGTCCATTTCCCGCACTCTTGCAGAACTGGCAGCAGTCTGAGTCTGGTTCAGAGCTGGTGTTAGGCAAGACCAGAATGCTTCCCTAGACTCTCCTTTACTTTGGAATGTGGCCTAGAAACCCTGGAGTGGAAGGAGCAGTCCTAAGCTGGAGCTGATGAGTGCTGACAGCACGAGCTGTGCAGTCAGGTGTCCTTGGAATACGTTGCTGGTTCTGCTAATACGATACAGAGATACATGAGCTGATTGTGTGTAGAACAATGTTTTTGTTAACAGGATTTACTGGCTTGACTCTGCTTATGAAACCACTTTAACTTCTGGACCCAAACTGCCTTTGAAATCAGTACTCTGACAATATAAAATTCTTTTAACCTACAGAGATTAATGAATAATATTGACATCAGAAGTGCAGGATTACTAAACAAAGCTATAACTTGCTTACATAAAGAAACTGTTTCCAAATCTTTCTTCCTGTAGGGTGTTAGGTTTTGGAACATAGTTTTGTTGTGTGGTAATACGCAGTTCTTTGCAGTGTCAGCATCGCATTTGGTACATAATGGAGGAAATTTTATTGGCAGGGAGGGGGTGAAGAAGAAATCTAATTTGGCATTTACCAGCCTCCTGAAAGGAATTATCTTGTTAAAGCTTTTTAAACTAGACTGACATGTGTAATCTTCCTATGAGTGGTATGTACGTCTGGGTCTCATGAAGTGTTGTAGGTCGAGTGGTGTGCTTTCTCCTAGTCGAAGTGCAGCTTCTATCACCAGGAGGACGTGTCCTAGGAGAGCTTTTCCTTGCTCTGCTGCCTTCACTGCATACAGGAGCAGGAGGCTTAATGAGCAAGAACTTAACTTTGCTGGCCTGACTGAATTTTTATTCTTCCTAACTAGTGCAACTATGCTAACACGAGTTTCTAAAGTGTGGTGGCTCAATGTGTTGTGTAAGCAGAAGGCCTTTGTCTTTCCTATATCCTGCATTCCCACACACTGGAGATCCCTATCAGGGAAATAGTTATGACATGGCAAAGCTTTATTTGGTAGTTCAAATATGTAGCACTGGAATAGAAATAACTGAAATCTCAGATTCTCAGTGTTTTTGCAAAATTTGGTTGATAATGCTGGTTCTTTTCTGAATTAGTAGATTTTTAGTGAGTCTGTTCTTCGCCGCTTGCCCACCTCGATAAAAACACACAGGGAAAAAAACCCAGGACATATCAACAAACCTAAAAGCAAAGCAAAAGCTAAATTTTTGTGGAAAACAGGTACATGTATTTTTCTTTTAGTCTTTGAGCCCTTCTTGGAACTCCTGAAAGCAAGAAATGTTATTGGACACTAAGTTTTAAACCAGAAACGTTTCTGATTAACTTCTGTGGTGTGCCAGATGTGCACTGAATGGGATGTGTTCTTTGTTGCTTTCTGTCAAAGCTGAAAACAAAGGTTATTTCTCAAAGTGTAGGACTACAAGTGTAAATAGTGTATGGAAAACCTAATGTATGGTAAATATAGTTACCCTGGGAAAAACAGTTCTCCCTCAGATGGGATAGCTGTGGAGTGCAGATTCAGGGAAAAAAAATGGTATGAAGAGAAATATAGGTAAAGGCTTTATTATAACATACAATATGCACTTGGCCCAGTTTCTCCTTTCAATGATATATTTAAGTTATGGCAACACACAGTTTCTGCCTTGCTGCCTCCTGGGTTTTTATCTAGGTCAGGGTGAGTAGGTTGATGCTGGTTGTGATTCTTTTTCGCTCTTTGCTTCATGCTGTACTTGCTTATCTAATTCTGATTGTCCCAGTAGCTGGTTGCCAAGTGTCTGATGGCATCCTTTGCAGGACTGGAGCTTGTTGGCAGAGGACTGGTACTATCCTTCCCAAAACAGTTGTAAAGAGATTCTTAAGAACTTTTAAATTCCACAAAGACAACTGCTGAATCTTGTTATCTACTTATTGTTTCCTGATAAGATAAAACTTTGCTTTGTCTTGATTTTTGCAGCCCCAGAGCGTAGTAGGGGCAAAACTTGCTTCTGTCAACCCTTCAACAAAAGTAGACTTTCAAATGCTGCATACGCTTAGTCATTGTGACTTCAATGCTCTCCTTTTTTTTTCCCCCTCTCTGTTGGTGAACCAGTGGGACATGGACTAATTATACTTTTCAGGGACAGTGGACAATGATTATGGATTGTTGGATATATTCCACTGTTTCTAGGGGCTTCCACATAACTTGAATGTTTACTCTTGGCTCCAGCTTGTCAGGCTCTTCTGTAAGCAGAGCATTTTGTTTGATAGAGCTGTGGTTATCAAAAGGAGGAGTACAGCAAAGCTTTTGGTGAATAAACAGAGCTTTTGAGCACAGGCTTATTTGTGCTGCTGTTGCAGAAAAAGCAATATTGATATTAAAGAGCTGAACCAGAGTATTCCCAAGAGATGGTGCAATCTAGAAGGATTTCAGAAAGCCATAGAGTTTTTAGGTCCGATACCTTAATAGTAAGTGTTGTGTAATTGTGTGGTGAGTTGGGATGATGCTTCATGTATTTTCTGTAAAAGCAGAGGAATGAGTAATTCTGTTAAAATGGGGCTGAGGATGTGTCATACAACTTCAGCAGTAGCATTTTCTGAATGAGCTCTGCAAGTGTGACTTACATATGGAACAGTTAGAGGGGTGGTTTGAAATACATGCTTCTTGGGATATCAAATCCAAATTTCTCAAAACATACCTTTTCAAAATAACCAAAAATTAAGAACAAGTACTTCCTTAGGTTTTTTTTCAGATAGCAAATTTGTATTAAGTAAGAAGAAATCTGTGTTTAGCAGAGCAACTGCTTGCTTAAAACTTGGGTTTCTGCAGATTTACATTTCCTTTAATGTCTTTTTGCAGTTCCTCCCTGCTCCCATGTCCTGCAAGTAATGCCTGGCAAGAGTCAGCACATGCTGTGGATAACTGTACTGAATAACTGTGGGAGTGACTGTTCAGGTGTCCTGCCTGGGCAGCTGTGAATTAGTGGGGAGTAATCAGGGTACCAAAGGTATAAATGCCTTAATTGTAATTCTTCCCCACCGTAAACAGCAAGTTGTATGGCCCAAGTTCCCCTGATATTTATCACAAGAGTAACTTTTGAACAGCTTTGAAACAAAAAATGTGATGGCCTGATCAATAAAAATAAAGCAAAAATAGAAATTTCCCACAGGAAACTTCTTTCTTCGCACGAGATTCAGGACTGTTGATGACTTACTTTAAAATGACTATAGAAAGATTACTTCAAGAAAACAGATGATGTGAGTTCTGTCTCTAACAGCAGTATTTTTTAAATTTTATTTTTCAATTTTGATGTCATCCTGTGGTATTGCACGGCTCTCTGCCATTCATGTTTTTTAAGATGGCTGAAAATTGTGTTTTGTGGCTCACTTGAAGCATAACCAATGCCGTATTGTGGATCCCTGTCAAGTCAGATGATAGTAACAGAAGTATAGCTAGACAGAGCACACAGGTCAGCAGGAAACAAGGGAAGACAACGAGCCTTTTATTGGGTTCTGAATGCTTGCTTGGAACGGCTGCTGATGTTCAAAGCATTGTGTGCTACTTCAGACAGAAATATGTGCCTTTCCGTGGTTTTTGGTGTGGTTCTCAAGCTTTATAAAATATGGCTTTCTAAAGGACTTAAATCAGAATTGTGTAGGTTGGAAAAAACCTTTAAGATCATCAAGCCCAACTGTAGTAGGAAGACAAAACAGCCTTTTTTTGGCATAAGCATGGTCTGAAATGCCCTTATGAGGATGTGATTTACCCTTTGTTTTCCAGTCATGTTGTACACCCACTTATAGTCTTATGGTTCCTTTCCATCATCCATCCAAATCCAAACTACTATTATCTGTTGTGGGTGTCTGGTTTTGGTTTAAGACTTCTTCATATTTAAGAACTTCTAAGAAATTGTACTTTCTGTGGAAACTCTTTAGGTAAAGAAACGTAGGTGAAATGTAATTTGCATTCTGGTGTAGTAAATGTTTTGCACTGCATTTGTACAGCTCCTGCAGTCAAGGTACAATGAGAACTTCTTCCTGAAGTGAGTGTGACTAAGTAGGTTCTTTGGCTTGGTGGTTGTCCATTAATAAAACTGGTAGTAAAATGGGTTGCCCGTTTATTAAAACTGTTCTCTCTGCTACCAGCTGCAGAAGAACACAGAGTGCCTGGCAGTTTGTTTAAATTAATTACAGTAGTGACTTAAGGCATATTTCACTTGTTACTTCCTTTTGTGGTTAGGTATTTAGAAGGAATTAGTAGCTCCAGAAAACACTTTTGGAAGCCTGCTTTCTGAAGGTTTGCAAAAATTGCAATGCAATGGCAGGAGCTGATGCCTTTAAGAGCTTGCATCATTTTAAACTAACAGGTGTTTGTTCAGAACAGTCCTCCTCCATTCCTGTTTGCATATTCATAGAACTGTATCTACTATAGCTCTGTAGCTGGTAATGATCTGAAATCACACAGCACCTTGTTTTCTTAGTCCTCTAGAAATGATCTGTACTGTTCATGATTGCCTGAGATACTGATACGGAGCTGTGGTGGGGTTTTTTGGTTTGGATTCTTTGTTGTTGGGGTATTTCCTTTCTTGTTTTGGGTTTTTTTGTTTTCTTTCCCCCTCACTCCAAGTGCTTAGGCACTTCAGGGTGAAGATGAAGCAGAAAACTGGGAGTGAGAAACATTAAAAACTGGGTTGTGGTTTGTTGCTGTGAGTTGATCTCCTCCAGGTTTCAGTGGTACCAGTGACATGGTAATTGTGATAGGCTTCTTTGATCTGACTTGTTTTGGGTGGCAGGAGAAGGAGGAGTATTGGATTATCTGATATGGGTGGGGAAGGGGCCCTCCTCTGCACATCTCAGGCTGGATGCAAACTGATTATCATGGTAGAGCCCCAAGTGTTACAGTGCTGGGTGCAGAATCAAGTAGGGGCTGTTGTAACATTTGTTGTTCTGCTTGTCTGAAATTAAGCACAATAATTCTTCAGTGTTTCCTGATGCTCTTTCCAATATTGAAGTTGGAGTTGGGAGGGGAACTGTAGATTTGAACACCACCAACTCCTGCTGCTAGAGATTCTGTAAATAGCCACAAGCAGGACTTCTCTTCCTCCTAGCGATCATATGACTGCTGCTTGTATAGTTATAGTCACAAATCTAAGTATGGAAATACTACTGCTGGCTCACCTCAGACTATTCACTGCAAGTTTAAAGCTACACATATAAATATTCTGACTTTATACCTTTCGTCACCAAAAAGTACCGAAAGATTGGTACTGTTAAAACAGTGATTGTTGATACTGGCTTTTACTTTAGAACAGACTTGTAACTTTTTTGACTAAATCTGTCTTCTAAGTTTGTATGAAGAAGTATTAAACAAATACATTAGGTTTAAATTTTATCTATTCCTATACTGTAAGTGACTTTAATTTTGAGAACTCAAATCAGTGTTGAACTTGACCCTTTTGTGGAGTACGACTTCAGAGTGAATGCAGAATTGCTGAGTTTATTTGAGGTAGGAGCTACTGATCTTAGCTCTGAATTAGCTATATAAATACTCATTTTAAAATATCTTTTGATCATTAGATCTGTTTCCTGTTGTTGTTTGTCTCTATCCAGTAGATGATAATAATGTTGGTAATAAGGACTGTTAGCTGTTGAATATGGAGTTGGGCTATTTAGAACTGAAACATCGAGTATGAAATATGTAGTTAGGATGTCTGCCTAATCTCTCTAATCTTGAGCAATCTTTGAAATGACCTATAAGATTTATCATGCTACTTAAGTAGTTTGGGGAAGACACTGAAATGGGAGTATCACAGCTTCTACCTTGATTTGCCAGCTTTCAGTCAGTTTTGCAGCTTTTGGTTGTTAGAGCCTGTGCTTCTCCTGAAGGTCACTGGGGACAATGTTGAAAACCTGACACTTGCAGGGATAGAGGGCACGTTTGTAGAAGGCATGTAAGAGGGATGGTCAGGGCTATTTCAGAAAGGGTGTGGGAAGAAATGGTATGCATCATAAAAACAAAGCTTTTTTGACTCTGCTTCTCTGGAAGGAACCTGTTCTAAAAGGGCACTCGTTTTTGAGGGCAGTTTAAAGTTTGGTGTTATTGTTTGGGTGCATATTCAGGTTACTTGAATATTCTGAATGGCTTAAAATGTTCCAAATTTATAACTCCTATGTCTTGTTTAGTTTTGAGAACACCTTTTGTCTTTTTTTGCTCAGGAATTGAAGCTTGAACATACAGAGAATTTTGCAAGTAGTTCAACTTTAGCTCACTCACAACTACAGTTAGAAAATTAAATTGGAGCAAGAGTATTTTTCTCTCTTATCTCAGACCATCACTCAAATATATATGGTATTGTAGAAACTGTATCATGGTAACAAAGGCTGCTGGAAAAACAGTTCTTGTTCTCAAATAGTAAATAAAAGTATAAATACTGAGCCTTGCATCCTTTAAAATCTACCATTTGAGGCTTAGGGCATAGGAATCTGTTGAAAGCATTTAAGCCCTGAAGTACAGTAAGAGAATGTGTAGAATTAGGCGAAGGAGAAGAATCTTAAAGATTACAAGTAGAAATCGGGTGCTTTGCATTTCATGAGTACATTCTATAAATATTTTGTAAAAGGAGTGTTGGATGGTGAAATTGAATGCTGGGATCTGCTTGCCTTGCTGTCACAGGCAACTTGAGGTATGGTGCACCAGTCAGTTGTTAGAGCAGCTCAGTTTGGAGTATAAATTATGCAGCCACACACTTTAATAGTTTAATGTATTAACAGTAATAAACTTAAATTGGTTTTGAATTAAGGTATTTTCTCTGAGTAATATGTGTTGTTGTGCCTTTTTTAGGTGTGCAAACAGATTTGGCTAGGCCTATTTGATGATAGATCATCAGCAATTCCAGACTTCAGGGATCCACAGAAAGTAAAAGAATTTCTACAGGAAAAATATGAAAAGAAAAGATGGTAAGATACCTTTACTATTAAAAAGATTAGCCCCTATGATGAGAAGTGAAGATGATGGACTATTTGCTCTCATTTTGAGTGTGCTTTCTTTCTTTGAGTGTGCTCTTCAGACTAGGTTACCCAAGTCTGTAAAGTAAAATGAATTCTGAATTTTATTTAGAGCTCCTATAGGAAGCAGAGAAGACAAACTAAAGAAGTTTCTCAGTGTTCATATTGATGGGACAGAAATGGCTTAAGAGGATGTCAACAACAGTGTGAAGTAACAGTTTTGCAAACTATTATTTCCCATACTATTTATTAGTATGGAAAAGATATGTTTTGTATTGAGTAAGCTCTGGAAAACATTGATGACTTAAAATTCTAGTTCCATTAAAAAAAAAGTCTCCAGCGTATTTAAAGAATGGATATTTTGCAAACTGGTGATTAAATATATTACAGGATTGGGGTTTCAGTAGCAAAGCTGAGATCTGCCAGTTCTCAACTTCAGATTTAAGAACTTCTCACAGAAAACTTGTAAAAACCATTGCTCTTCTTGAATGTAGGTATGTTCCTCCAGAGCAAGCAAAAGTGGTGGCATCAGTCCATGCATCCATATCGGGGTCTTCTGCCAGTAGTACAAGCAGCACACCTGAGGTGAAGCCACTCAAATCTCTCCTGGGAGAAGCTGCACCCGCACTGCACTTAAACAAGGGCACACCTAGCCAAGTGAGTAATGACTGCTGAGGAGCACACAACTGTTCTGCAGTCCTTGTTACTCTTTCAGTGGCACAATAATTCTTGCAGTAACAAATACTGTGACCTGTAGGAACTAAAATGATCACTTATTTAATGTATTTTATAGTATATGCATGTTTGCGGATCAGGTACTAAATGAAGTTTGTTTCTATTAACCAAACTTATTTTTTAGTGGTTATTTTCAATAAGCAGAGTTTTCCAGTGTGATAGGATTAATTGACTGTCTTTTGCATAAATATCTTTAAAGTTTGGACCTGATGTGTTATATTTTCATCTTTGCTTTTTCTCTTTGAAAATAAGAAAATTGCTGATGCTGTGAACCATGAGATTAGTAGTGAATATGTGGATGAGAGCATGTCATATTTATTATTGCTTCCTGTGCATTCTGAAACTGTCTTAAGTGTCTTTCAGGGGGTGTCTGTATGCTGTAATGTAAAGTCATACAACACTTTGTCTTTAGATGTTTGGAGGGAACACAGTTTGTTTGAAAACTGCCATCAGGTTACAGGCAACTCTTGAATGGACCTCTTCTAACTCGAACAGTAGAAAATGCAAATTCAAGCCTTGCAATGAAATTCTTCAGTTTTTCTCACCTTATACTGAATTCTAAAGATTTTTTTCAGAACAACAATTTTGCATCTTGTAGAATTAAGTTTTATTGCTTGTATTTGTACAGTATTTGCAGTTTCAAATACAAAATCTGAACTTGCTAATAATATATTGCTACTTTATTCTTCTGGGTGCTATTAAACTGTGTAAATCTGTTGCAGAGTTCCTTTAAAAGCCAGAGTAGTAGCATAAATCGTCCTCCTCATACTATAGGAGGAGGGATTGTGCTTCATACAGCATCTTAAACTTCAGGAATAAATGCCTTGTTAAAGAAATAAGCTTAGTCTAGCCTTCTAATAATTTGTAAATGTCAGTTTGGTAAAATACTACCTTTTTGTACTACCTAATTGAAATCTTGTTTGTAGTCTCCTGTTGTAGTTAGATCTCAAGGACAGCAGCAACAAGAAAAGAAACAATTTGACCTCCTCAGTGACCTTGGCTCAGATATCTTTGCTGCAGCTCCTCCTCAGTCAACTGCTACAGCGAATTTTGCTAATTTTGCACACTTCAACAGTCATACAGGTAGGTATTTGGACCACTGTATTCCTTTTAAATGTATAAAATGTAGTTTTAATTTTGATGGCTTTTGACTAAACTTCATGAGGTGTATGTAATCTCTGTGCCTTAGGAATGTTGCATTTCTCAAGATTTCTTTCAGGTCTATAAAGAAAAGTTGAAGACATAAAGACTGACAATTCTGCTTTTGGCAGTGGGAATTGCTATAGCTGTTCCTTAGGATATATATGATTACACTGTTTCTGCCTGGTACTAAACTTGAGGTTCTTTGGGGGAGAGAGGGAGAGGATGAGTAACAAATGTCAGGAGAAGCTGATATTAGACCTTCAGTTTTCTTTCTGAAAATTATTAGGAAGAGGATTCATGAAAAGCAAGCAGCTACAGAGACTTTGAAGAGTTCAAATGCATTGATAAAAACTGCCAATTACCAAGAGAAAACCAAGGCTTGCCCAGTTTCAAGAGTGATCTCCTCTTTGTGTATGTCTGTTTGAAAGCTGAGTGCAGCCCATGTAGGCAGTTTCTGTAGTTTCAGGAAGAATAAACAAGCCTTGAGCATATGTGTTGACTGAGGAAAGGGGGATAGGCCTTGAATTCTTAGAGAATGACTTCAGTAAAATATATTGAACCTTCGGGGCTTTTTTTTTTCCAGCCAAAGACCAAGAGCCATAGAAGTATATCCTAAAGACAAAGTCGATTCTGTGGTTACTGAAGTTTGTTGTTGCTAGCTTGCCTTGTAGTTGTGGGAAAGTACCTTTCCTTGCCTGGTCTGAATGGGCTTTTTATCTAGTTGTTCTGAGAGAAATTGCAATGCTGCTAAGCCACCCAGAATAAGAGAGACTTCTTGCAAATCAGTCCTGAAACTGTTAACAGCCAAGGTAAAGTGTCGTGGACGGGACTTAAGGTTCACACTTGAGGAACTGAGCAAAATACCAAGGATTTATGCAGATTAATGTTGTGAAATAAATGATTGAATTCAGTAACACTGCAACAGCAAGTATTATTCTGTGTATTCTGTAAAATCCTTAAAATTAGATTTCATATTAATCATCATTTTGGAGGTGTGTTTGACTGAGAGAACTTGTGCTAACTGGCCAACACTGTGTTTTTAGTAGAAAAGACTGCAGATGGTTAATTCTTTCTAATAATTTCTTTCCAAACTTGTTGCTGAATGATTCTTTATGTATATACACTTAATATATATTTTTATATATAGATACACATTTATTCTTAGTGCTTTTTGGAAGATGAAAATTCCATTAAAGCAATGTTTTAGTACTGTCTTACAAATCTAGGTAAAATTTCATTGCATCTTGGACAAAAAGCTATAGGAACACTCTACAATAAATATAATCTGAGAGAGAGACTGTTAATTTCTGGTCACAAACTAGCCATTGTGGTCATTCCCATGACTTTTACCATAAGTGTTAAGGCCCAAAGCAGTTTCAGGGCTAGTAAATCATTTTCTAAAAGACAGTAACCTGATTCTAAGCATGTGATAGCTGAACGTGTATTGAAGACTTGTTACCTGAGGGTTTTCTGACTTGCTGTAGTGAAATGCTTGTAAGGCTTGTCTTGTGTGCAGCAAGTACAAGATAGTGTTAGTGAAATGAATTACAGAATGTTACAGACTCTTCCTTTGGAACACAAGGAGGGTTGATCAGTCTGCCAGCTTTGGCAAAAATGAGTTTGAAATGCTCATTAAGGAGCTGTATAAACATGTAATTTTTCTTAGCAATTACACATTGCAGTGGAGGATGGGAAAATTTGCATTTAGTTCAGCATTACTTTCTCAAAGTTTATGGTCTGGTGTTCTTGTTTTAGTGCTGTGTTTCAGCTGTGTATATAAGGGATGGACTTTTTTCCCTTCCTGTACACAACATTAAGTAAAGAAATCACTGAAGTGACCTTGAAGAAATCACTTAAGATCCTTCAGTATAAGTTACTGAGTGCAGCAGCTGATAGGAAAATATTAACAAACTTATGCTGTAATCTGTGAAGTGTAGGTGTAAATCTTGAAAATTATGCAGGAACTGCAATTTGTGATATATTTCTGCTTTCCAAGTTCTTTAATGTATTAAGCTGGTTCAAGGTATTGTTGCTTATTGAAGGGGAAACATACTGACCTTATGTTTACTGTCTGTATTTAATTTACAAAGTTCTGTAATTCCTGCAAAATCAAGATTTTGAAGATGGTACATGACTGATTTGTCTGTAGTTTATAGATTGGTAATAGCAACAAGGATCAAAATTTTTGGCATGTAGATTTCTTATAAACTAATGGAATAGATGACATGCACGAAAGATTTTACAAAAGTGTAGTGACACAGCGCAACTCTCACACAGATAATGTGGGAAAAGAGGCTTTATCTAGAAAAAGCAAAATAGTATGAGAGTTATTTTGTAGACAGTTTTTTTCTTTTTACTTTAGATGTACGTGGATTTTAGTTCAGTTTTTTTCTGTTTTGCAGTGTTTCATGCCTTTATTGCATACCAGGTAGTGCAAACCTCACAGAAGACATTGCAGAGATTGTAGGAGCAGCTGGCATTGCCATGACTGGTGTTGTCATCCCTGGCTATAGCCAGCTGGCTTTTGTACTGCCTCGTTAGTCTGCAGTCTCAAGAGCAGCTGTAAATCCATGGCAATCTGCAACCCCCTGCAGCTCCTGAATTTACTTAGGATTTTTCTTGGGTTTTTGCATGGAGAACTGAATTTTGGAATTGCCAATCTACATACTGTCCAGGTGCAGGAGAGTACAAGTCTTACCTGGGCTTTACCTTTGTGCCATGTCTACAAAAGTTGAAACTTAAGTGCATAAAATGAAACAAGATTAATGTCAGAATACTCTGCTGAAGAGGCTTTACAGCAATACTGTTTGAATATAGACTCACTCCAAAGTCATCCTTTGTGTGTCAGCTGATACAGTAGAATGAAGTGTTTTGTAATGTAATACACTCCAGTTTTTAATTTGGACCCAAAAGATATTTCATTTAAGATTCTTGACATAGTTTTCTGTTTGTTTGAGTGGTTAAAATGAATAGTCTTGCCCTTATTCTAGGAGTGACATTTACATACTTAATTCTTTTTGGTCAACTAAACATCAGTCTCTTGTCTGTGCAATTGATGCATTAGGATGAAAGTATCACTTTCATTATTAAAGTAAATTCTTAATCTATTCCCATTAAAAAGCTACTGGTTTAAAAACCAAAACAACTCAAACTTCAGGATTTGGAGTTGGCTATAACAGAAGTAATTTTTTGTCTGGTTGTGCTGACTTTTTGCACACTTCAAAGGTGAAAATAGTTTTCCCAAGATCTTGCTTTCACTGTGGTAGTTTTTTTCTCCTTGCCGACTCTTATGCTGTGGTGGGTTGACATTGACTGGTTCCAGTTGCCCATGGGGCTGTGTGTTCACTCTCCCACCTTCAGGATTGGGGGAGAAGACACCAAAAAGCTGATGAGTCAAGAGAAAGTAACTGGGCAAACCAGACTTGACTTAGTTTATTGATACTTAATAATAAAGTAGGATAGTAAAAAATAAAACCAAACCCACCTTCATCCCTTCTTGTGAGGCATAATTTCACTTCTGACTGTTTTAGCTCCTTCTCATGAGGGGGCTGGGGAATGGGCATTGCAGTTAAGTCATAAGATTTTCATATCTATTGCTACTTCTTCCTCATGCTGTTCCCCTGCTGCACTGTGGAGTCTCTCCCCTGC
Organism: Certhia americana; assembly: GCA_018697195.1. Lineage (NCBI taxonomy): Eukaryota > Metazoa > Chordata > Aves > Passeriformes > Certhiidae > Certhia > Certhia americana. The sequence continues at coordinate 15,818,776 of CM031865.1, read as the reverse complement.
AGTGGGATATGGTCCTCCTCAAACTTGGAACATGAGCCCTCTCCAGCATGGGTCCTTTCCATGGAGTGCTGTCCTTCAGGCAGGGTTACAGTTCCTGCCAGAAAACCTGCTCCAGTGGGGCCTCCTCTCCATTAGCCACAGCTCCTGCCAGGAGCCTGCTCCAGCAGTGGCTTTCCATGAGCTCCAGCCTCCTCATGCCCTCCCTACCTGCTCTGGCATGACTCCCACAGGCTGCAGTGTGAATGTGTTTGCACCATGTTCCTTCATGGGCTGCAGTGGTACAGCTTTCCTTACCATGGTCTTCTCCGTGGGTCTGGAACATGTCCTTCCCTCCCTCTTAGCTGACCTTGGTGTCTGCAGTGTTTTCTCTTGCATTTTCCTCATTCCTCTCTGCCACAGCTGCTGTACACTGGTTTTTAACCTTTTTCAAACACAGTGCCCCAGCCAGCTTGCTGGTGGGGGCTGAGCTTTGGGCAGTGGTAGGGCAGTCTTGGAGCTGCAGCAGCTGTGCAGCAATGGGGGCAGCTTCTGTTCTCTCCTCACAGGGACCACCCTGGCTGCTCCTTGCTGCCAAAACCATGCTCTGTAATGTAATGCTCGTGCACATGGTTTAGCAAATGTGCTATCGACTCCAGCCAAACCTCACCCTCTCTGCCAGGGTAATCTGGAAAGGAAAATGCAGGCACTTCCATTTATATTAGCAGCATTGTGGAGTACAGTAGAGTGTATTAAAGTGTTCTTTTAGTTTATAAATCTGTAGTACAGATGCTTTTGAATAGAAATTATGCGAAATAATGCAACTTTTAATTAGCAGTATCAGACTATTAAGTTACAGTACTTCAGCAATCAGTGTAATTTATTCTTTGTATATACTTAAGTGCAAAATCTCTCCAGAATAAACAAATTCTAACCTAAAAATATAATGTATTGCCATCTGTTATTCCAGAAAGTATTTTATGAATTTTCTTTAGATAGTAACTCAAGTTATCTTTATGAAAAGGTTTAGTTTGCATTTGATTTAAAACGTTTTTCCTTTCTTGCTCATAGTAGCATTTAAGGGCTTCTTAGGAGCTTAGCAGTTAGGTGTGCAATTCCTTTGAATCTGTAGATGCTTGAATGTCCAGCTGGTCAAAATTAAGGTTAGTGTTAGCTTCTATTTTCTGCCTTAGTATGGCATAAAAGGAAGACAAAAACTAAAGTTCTATTTGAAATTTTATTGAATTTTATTTTGTGGATACACTCTATGAATGCTATCTTCTTGCCACTGGCATTGATTTTCCATATTTCTGTACTCCGATTTAGTTGTTTTTAAAGACTGAATTTCCAGTTAAATGAATTTAAATACCTAGCCAAAACTATTCAAGCTGTGCCAACCAAAATTCACCTGAGGAAGAAGCACTTGGTGTATGAGGAATTTGAATTACCAGTATGTTGCAGGAATACCTTCTAGTTTTTATTCACAAAGAAATGTTCTGTTAGGCCACAAGTTCTGGTTTTGGAAACTAGGTATTCTGTACTTTATGGCTGTTTTTTTCTGAGCAGCCAGCACTGCAAACACTTAGGGTTAAGCTGAAGTGGATTCCACTGGGTCATGCTGTTGTGAGTAGGAACTTGTGTGAGAAGCACAGAAATAGCATTAACTGGTACAGCTCTGTGAAGGTGATTTGTGAAAGCTTTTTCAAAGACAACTTTCAGTTGTAGAATATCATGTAATATTCTTGGTGTCAAAAGCAGCACATGGTAGGACATAACCCTTGGAGGCTGTCATGACCATGAATTCAGTTAATACATCTGTTTTTGTGTTTATTTCCCATATCCATTAACATGTTTTGTTCCTTTGCGATTTACAGCGCAGAACTCTGCCAATGCAGGTTTTGCAAACTTTGATGCATTTGGACAGTCTAGTGGCTCGAGTAATTTTGGAGGTTTCCCCACAGCAAGTCAGTCTCCTTTTCAGCCCCAAAATACAGGTAGAACTCCTAGCACTTTTGATTAATACTTAATTGAAATAATCCTTACCTTTATGTTGGAAGGTACCGAAGTTGAGTTTTTCTTGCATATGCCTGCTTTAATGCGATCAAGCCATCTGAAGCTCTGGGGAAACTCAAAATTAATTCCTTGTGTTTGGTGTTGATTTTTTTTTCCCCTAATGCTACTCAGAAGTCTGATTTATGGCACTGTGTTTGTTAGCTCTACACCTGAAATAACCATGAAAATAATAAACTCTTCTGCTTTTAAGAAATATTGAATTGATTCTGTCTTCTAAGAGAAGCACTTCAGTAGATCCAAAAGGCTGTCACAGTACTAAACAAGTGCGTGTTTATGCATATGTATGGCATATGCACACACTTCAGTATGTTTGACTTCATGTGTAGAGCCTATTGCTAAGATTTATTTTGCTTTCCTTTAATTTGATCATGCTTTAGAACTTCTGCTTGAGTTTACACTTGCTGTTTGTCTAGATCTTTGGCTGACTGACTTTCTTTTCCTTTTTTTTTTTCTTTTGAGTGTGGTGTTGTTTTAAACTTTTTTTTCAAATTTTCTTTCTCCCTTCTTATGTTAACTTTAACCCACACACAATTTCTGGCTGTCCAGCGTTCAGAACGCTTTCATCTAGCTGCAGTTTTGGTGAATTTACTTCAGCTTTTCCTCTCCAGGCTGTACACAGTAAGTTCCACGCAGTGGAAAACTCAGCTTGCTTCATTTTATGCCATTGTAGTATAGCACTTCCATTCCTACTGTTGCATATGTTTCAACTTGTTGCTTTTGCTTTTAGAAAGTTGTGTTTCTGTTTAGAAAGTTCTGTAGTATGAGTGGAATCATCAACCAACCGTTATAAAATGTGATACACGTAATGGAACAACTCATTTAAATTTAAGTATGCCTAGATTAGTTTGTATGAACAATGAAGAGATGGAAGCTTATGGTGTCATACTTGATCTGAAGTTCACTTGTGTGGACCCATATCAGATTTCTAAAATTGATTTCTGTATCTCTCATTTTAGTGGAGATTTGTTATAAATGAGCTGTGTTGTGTCTTTCCCCTAACCTCTTTCCTGATTGGATGCAGTCTAAACTCTTGAGAACAGAGAACCAAACTCTCTGAACTTGGGCATGAAGTCATACAACTTCTGGACTTCCAGGCACTTTTTTTTGCTTAGGATAATGGCTGCCATCTGAAATGACTAAATGCTGAACCACTAAGTAAATGCAAATAGTAACTATTTGTTAGCCACATATGGTAGGGAAGTGAAGCTTCTGTATTTTGAATATTAAAAATTAACACATCTTTTGCTAGGAAGCTTTTGTTACTGAAATTACTTTTAACAGCTAAAAATAGCATGTAGTTTTCAGGATCAAATTATGACTGTGATTTAAAGTGTGGAAGTTTGGGGTGTTTATCCCTGGATATGCAGTCCAAAAAATATAATTTTTTTCTGATGGCCCACTGAACTTTGGAGGAAATGGGAAAGAGTCTTAAATGTGTAGGATGGGGCAGGCAAACACATTGCCTCACATAACCACAAAGGGAGGGTTATTGTGCCATCAGTTACACTTGGAGAGACTTTCTAACTTTGGAGCATTGATCATGTTTAACTTAATTTGTTACAGGTGGAAGTGCTGGATCAGTGAATGCTAATTTTGCTCACTTTGATAACTTCCCCAAATCCTCCAGTGCTGATTTTGGATCCTTCAATGCTTCTCAGAGCCACGCCACAGCAACTGCAGCCAGTAAAGCTGCAGTGAATAAACTGAATCTTCAGTCAGCTGACAAATATGCAGCTCTTGCTAATTTAGATAATATCTTCAGTGCAGGGCAAGGTATTAAACTTTATTGTTTGCCATGGTTATTCTATATGTGTATAGTTACCACAAGGATGGCTGTGCTTGTCAAAGTATTGTAACTGTATTGCAAAATTTTCCCTCTCTAAATGATCAGTAGAATTTTGTGTCAATATATCCTTAATGTGCAAGATGTGAGTTTTAAGATATCATTCCAAAAGGCTGTCATTAGAAAACTGCTTTTTGGGAACCTATTTCCCATCAAGATGAATAATTTTAAATTAACATATCTAAATAATCATTACTTCAATAACAAAAACACATAAAAATACAAATTTATATTTTATATTTGTACTAAAACCTGTAGCGGATGCTCCGGAATGGAGAGCTGCAGTTGTTGCAAAGAGCTGCCAAAGCAGCTTTTTTATCTCTTTTCCACAAAAACATTGGGCTTTAGTTTTTCATAAAATTGTAGCAGTAATATTTGGATTTAGTTGATAGTAAATTAAGGAGAAAAAGCTAGTTATTCCGTTACTCAGACGTAGTTCTTCTTGAATGGTGTGTTAAAACTTACGTTCATTTGTACTGCAGAGGTTTGTTCTGAAATGGATTATTTGAGGTTAGGTGTTCTGTTCATTTCCTAGTTGAAGATGAATGGATTATTTTTCTAGGAAAACAAAAGCTCTTTGGGGCTGCAGTGTACCTATACAGGCAGGACATTTTGCTAATAGCTAATGGCTTGTGAAATGCTTTTTTCTCTATGCCCTAGTGCATATTTAATTTTTAAGTCTGCAACCGCCTGTGAACTTTCATTTAGTTCTCAAAGTCAGCAGGACAGAAAGTGAAACCACCTTCAGTCAGTTTAATCTGTTTGCTTTCTTTCTAGGTGGGAGTGAGCAGGGAAGTGGCTTCAGCACAGCAGTGTCCTCAGCAGGCCCTGCATTGTCAGCCCCCAACCAGTCAAGTGCATCTTCAGACAAGTACGCGGCGCTGGCGGAGCTGGACAGCGTGTTCAGCTCCACAGCCACCTCCAGCAACGCCTACACTGCCACCAGTAATGTCAGCAGGTATGCTGCCAGGGCCACTCAGGGCACACTGGCTGCAGCTACAGCACACAGTAGCTTGAAGTCATTCCTCAAATCTCTTTGCTCTTACCTAAACAGGGAAGCATTGAATGAGTTTAGAGGTACTACTGAAACTGCATCTCTTGTTTTAAGTAATGGTGGTACTGAGAGATAGAGTACTCTGGGAATACTGTCAGCAGAACGTTCTCTGCACCTTTCCAGTCATGACATGCTAAACCTGTTAGATGGTAGCACTTTGCTTTGCAGAGTATGTACATGTGTACTCAAAATCATACGATCATCCTTGAAAAAAGAATTCAGATATTTTTAATGTAAATGGTGTCACCCATTTCTTTTCTAGATCACTGAAGTAACAAATACCAAGTGCCTGTTATGGGCTTGGTATTGCAAGTGTCGCTAAGACTTCTGCTTTGCAACCTTTATGGTTTTGTCCTTAGCTCAATATTCCTTCTCCTGCTATTGGTGGAGATGACTCCCATTGCTCAGCACTAGTGAGAGTGTCTGACCCTGGCATCAGGGAGGTACATTGCAGTCTGCAAACTGCACATAAGTGTTCATCCCCTTTCTTTTACATGCCAGCAGTAACTGTAAATTGTATTTAATTATTAAACAATCAATTCTAACTTCACTGAATGAATTGTATAAATTATTTCCAGCAATGCTTTTGTAACAGTACCTGTGGCTGCTACTGCACAGACACAGCCTGCATCTTCAAGCGTGCCTGCTCCATTTGGAGGTATGGAAGTGTTACTAACACCCTCTGGGGACTGTAAGCAAGCAATAAATCTACTAATTTTTACTTGATAATGCTCTACTTTTATATCACTAATACTGAAGCTAGTAAAGGTACTATTAATGAAAACATACTCCTGTCAAAATAATGATATTTTTAGTGTACCTCCTTGTAAATTCCTGCTTTTTCATCTAATTTTAGGTATTTATGTGTCTTTGTATAAAACCTGTATTGACTTCATGTGAGTCATATTGGCTGTTAAGAGAAATGCTTACTTAGTAAAATGTCTTTGATCTTTCAGCAACACCTTCCACAAATCCATTTGTAGCTGCCCCTGTTGCCCCAGTGGCACCTTCAACAAATCCATTCCAGACCAATAGCCGAGGAGCAACAGGTTAGGAAAAAATACATTGAGTGTTTGAGAAATTTTCTTTAAAGAATTGCATTGATTCCTTTTTTCTGTATCTATATAATTTGCTTCTTAAAGATTGTCTGTATTATCTGTCCCTAGTCTGTTTGACTTGTATGTTTGCTCAGTTTTGAGGTGCAATTCTAGGATTTCAAATGGTGGCATGAAGAATGTCGAATGATCTGTTTGAGCTCTACCTCTTCGTAGTCTGTATCACCAGCTGGGTTCCTTCCAAGACTATAACCTTGGCTTTAGAGCATGCTTTATAGCAGGTAGCCCTGAAATCCGTGATATTGAAAGGCCTTCTTTTTCATTTCTTTATTTCCAAGTGTTGAAAGCTCTCAAAACCAAAGAGCTGGAGCCAGAACCAGTAAAGACAAGGCTCTTGGGATTTTAGCTCCTCACCAGTCCACTTACTCAGTACTCTTTTTTAAAGCATATGTTTAATCTGTACACTCATTTTTTTATTAATTTTCTGTGTGAGGATTCTGTAGAATTATAATTCCATGGTGAAAAATTAGTCTCTTTTTAAGAAAGCAGACCTGTACTTCTTTAAAACTATGAGCTTGGATTTAGATGGCTGCTAGGTTATGCTGATTTTCCTCCCTAGAGCAACTGATAAATTTTGACACTTTTATCTGTTAGCTGGACTTCAGCAGAGTAAAATCTGCTGATGTGTGCATTTTGAATTGAGTTGTGGTTTGATCAGTTATTTAAGTAGGCTGAGTTAAAAACTGATTTTATAAATTTGTATCCTCTGCTGAAATTAATTCTGTTTTCAGTCCCTTTTGAGATATTATGCTGCTAAACTTGTTCAGCTATTTAATGCCCAAAATACCTTTTTTTTTTTTTTATTTTTAATCCCATTCCTAAGTGGGCTGTTTTGGATCATCATTAAGAATTTGTAGCCTCTTTAGATACATTTCTTTGAATGTGGCATCTCTGTCCTTCTGTCTTCTGTACAGCTGTCCATGGCTTGCTGAGGTTCCAAGCCTTTGGCAGCCATCCTGAGGTTCCATACTAGATGACAGAGATAATGTCTATAAGTAAAGATAATGTTCAGCCCCTTTCAGTGTAAGGTGTAAACTTATGGCCTGTCCTTTTATGTGTTCTTCCTGCATGAACTTTGCTATCTAGAACATGGGAGATGTCTTTTGTAGGGCTTATTTCTGATGGGTTTCTAATACTATTCTATTTCTGGTTATGCTGTTGATGAACTGTTTGGTATATATATGTGTATCTATTTCTCTCTATATATATGTAACTAAGAAATTACTGTTCAAGAGTATATAAATGATTTGACATTGTCTGGTCTCTTTGTGGCTTCCATAAGGCCTCTCGGGAGCAATGCACTCTCACATATTTCCTCAGGCTCATTTTGGTAGGTGGCCACATTTGGTATCAAGTTTCTTGTGGCTAATTGTTCTTGCTTGTAAAAGCTTATTGACAGCTATCTGGTTCTCTGCACAAAGAATTGTGGAAGACTTCTTAAAAATGGAGTGGGTGTGGGTATTTGGCAACTGGGCAGAGGGAGAGAACAGCATTCATAGACATCCTGTCAAGCAATCAAAACAAAACCATTATTGATCTCCTCCATGGTCACCATATAGTGCTAATGAGTGACTGTTGAAGTTTCTGCCAGCAGTAGTTTGATGCCTTCTGGGATATCCCAAGTCCCCTGCTGATTTTGTTGTGCTTCTTTTTGCTGTTTTAGCCAAGTTTGCTGTTGAGTAGCTGCTCTGCTCACTGTAACTTTAGAAGAGTGTCAGTACATTAGTTTTGTGTGCACTTGTCAGCAGTTTGTCTGTATAATGTCTTGCCCTTGAATACTTTTGGGGTAAATATTTCAACTGATTATTAAGCTATATTCATTAAATTTATTTTATTAGTGTTTTTAAATGGTTGCACTTGCATAAATTGTAGCTTGTAACAGTTTAAAAGAGAAGTCCTGTTTACCTAGCATAGAATGTCTAGTGTCTGTATTTGTACCAAAAATCTTCCCCATACACTTCTCTTTTCAGGAATAACTCCCAAAAGACTGAATAATGGTTTTGTTACTATACTTCTGCACCCTATGTGCTCCTGTTTGTTTGCTGAAGGCATGGGGAAATGCTCATGAGCTGTGTGTTCTTTACTTGAAATGTTCAGCAGAGAATCAGATGAAAAGTTCTGGGCTCTTTTTGTTTTAAGTTCTACTTCAACAGTAGGGGTTTGCAACAGGAACTTTGTGTGCAAATAAAGTGCATGGTGAAAATTTCCTTAAAAACATTAAAGATGGGATGAAAAAATGGGATGCATGTATCCCTTTGATTTTTATTTATTTTTAATATATTTATAACCTCCTGTAGGGCAGCTTGAAATAGGGAAATCATTTCATGCTTTTCTCAGAAGGAGAAAAACAGAGTGGCTTAGGCTGCCTGAACCTGCTTGCTTCTTATGTGTACAGACTTCTACCAGAAAACCTGTGGGGGAAATGTTATGATAACACTGAGAAAAAAAAATAATTCCCTCTTCAGAAAATATATCTGAATGTGCTGAATCCATTAAATTTTAAATAATGTCATTCATTTTTAAAGTGTAAAAGCAAATTATGCACCCAGTTGGGGGTGATCGGGGGGAACAAAACAGTTCAGTGCCTGTAGAAGTTGAACCAAACTTTTATCCAGTCACAGAGGGCACTAGAAGACTTTTAACGTGGCCTCATAGTAATTTGTTTCATGAAAAAAAGTGATTTCTTACAAATAATTGCATGTTAATTTTTGCCTACCAGCAGCAACGTTTGGTACTCCATCCATGAGCATGCCAGCAGGATTTGGAACTCCTGCCTCCTACAGTCTTCCTACTAGTTATAGTGGCAACTTCCAGCAGCCCACGTTCCCAACCCAAGGAGCTTTCCCTCAACAGACTGCTTTTGCTCAGCAGCCAAATGGTAGGTCTGCATGTTTTAGATAACTTTGTCTAAATCAGAAACATGGAGAAAATAGTTTGTCTGTAAGTAGGCAATAATGGGTGGATATTTATTTCTACAAGAACTTGATAGTAATGTTGGTGAAGGGTTCCCACACTGTTTTGGCTCTGTAGTTGAGCCTTCTGACTTGGCTGTGTGCGGTTGTGTAATGACCAGACTGAAATTTTACTAAAATGACAAGTATTCCCAGGCTTAAAGGGGTTTTAGGCAAGAAGGGCTGTTTTGCAATGTCTGCAACACATTATTACATTTTCTCTAACTTCACAGAATACAGGTAGGAGAAAATTGGAAAGTATTTTCTCCCTGAATTTATATGATAACATTGAAAATAGTTCATATGTAGAAATTGGAGACTGATGAGTTATGAACAGTTGAAAACAAGCAAAAAGCTCAGCCCCACAGTGTTTTACACTTACATTCCTGATGTTTAAGTAGGATCAGCCCTGCTGATTCTGCACTTCAGACTTACACTTAATTTTTGGCTGGGAGCTGCAGCAAAGAACTTTTTTAATATTGTTTACTAATATTAATGTGTTGATTTTTTACTTTTCTTTCCAAGGAGCAGGTTTTGCTACGTTTGGTCAAGCAAAGCCTGTAGTAACTCCTTTTGGACAAGTTGCAGCTGTTGGAGTATCTAGTAACCCTTTTATGGTGAGTTGTTGCATGTCAATGACTTCTGTATGTCTGAAGAAGAACAATCTGTAACATTTAATTTAGAGGTACACAAATATTTGGGGATTTTCCTGCTTTTAATAAGGGATGGCAGCATGTGACTCTCCTAACTGCAGCTCACTGTTCTGATGATATGCCATTTGTAAGGATATTCAGATCAAAGCAGAGATACTTTCATACATGTTCCCACAGTAATGTCATTCCAGAGAAGCAGCAAAAAGCAGATTGCAATATAAAACAGAAGTATTCCCCAGCAGGTTATTTTTTTTAATGTATTCTGCATTTATGATTTACAATATGGGGAAAAAAAATCTTTAAGTACTTGCCTTATTTTTCTTTGTTCCTTTTCCCCCAGGCTGGTGCACCAACAGGACAATTTCCAACAGGAAGCTCATCAACCAATCCTTTCTTATAGCCTTATAGACACTTTACCCAAAAGAACTCTTATGTGGTCACATAACATCTCTGCGCCTCTTGCACTGTTGTCTTGTTTCACTGATATTAGCTTTAAACACAAAAGAAGTCTTTAAGAAGTAAAAATAAAAGCCTGCATTGTGTACCTTTAAAAAAATCTCAAAAATCAAAAAAAAAACAACCACCCGACACAAAAAGCAAGAAAACCAACCCCCCACCAGGTAAAGGTGCAAAACAGAGGGCTGTGGTAACATCCTTGAACCTGTGAAGTGGCAGGTAAAAAGTAGCGGTATCATGTGTATTAAAATTGGCTAATAAATTATTGCAGATACCACACTCATTATGCTGCAGTACTGTACATATTTTTCTTAGAAAATAGCTATTTGTGCATATCAGTATTTGTAACTTTAACACATTGTTATGTGAAAAATGTTACTGGGGAATAGATCAGCCACTTTAAGGTGCTGTTGTATCTCTCGGAATGAATGAGCTGCATCATTTTAACCATTGGTATTGGAAGTCACAAAGTTAAATTGAAGGTTTGTTCATTTCTCAAAATGTTTTCCTTTCCTAAGAGCTCTTCTATTTATACATGCCTAAATCTCTAATGTTAGAGGGATACCTGTCTGCATAATAAAGCTGATCATGTTTTGCTACAGTTTGCAGGTGAAAAAATAAATATTAGAAAAAAAGCCCCGTGTAGCATTATTTCTGTGCAGTAACATTAACTGGATGAAAATGTACACACTGTATCTTGTACACAATTGAGGTGGCCAAAGCAATGTGTTCAAAGGTGAGTTAAGTTTAAAATTTTCACATGCCTCACTTGTATGTGTTTCTTTGTGTCCTCATGATGAAGCTTGCTGTTCTAGTTCAGGTGACACAGGAGAGTTTGGATAGTGTGTCTGTCATGAAGGACACTGGAAGCACTGTGAAGGGTCATTATTGGAGAGAAGGTTTGCAGCCTTCTCTCAGCCAAAAGACACTTTGTTATGGGAAACTAATGACAGGCTCTGAATAAGGCTTACTTGTAGTTTGAATAGAGTGTGTAAGAGCAGGCCAAGGGACCACAGATGTAATAACCCTTTCTTTATTAAAAACTGATACATATCAGTAAGAGCTCCTGTGGAATATTAGATTTGTCTTTTTTTTTTTTTTTTATTTACAAAAATATTTCCTGTCATACTAGAGTGAAATTTATAGAGGGAAAAATGTCTGGCTTGTCTTCCTCTGTAACAGTGATAAGGTTCAAGAAAAATATCGAAGTAGTTGGTGTTTTAAACAGAGATAATTTTGATAAAGTTCAAGTGTAATACTGGAACTAAGCAAATAATGTTAGTATACTGTGAATATGTAAACTGCAAGCTTAAAGGTGTCTTAAAGGTGGAGAATAAAATTCTAACAGCTTTCAGCATAACAGGAATAAATAAGGTGAGATTCACTTTTTAAAAAAGGATGTGCAAGTCCATTTGAGATAAACATGAAAATTCTTCAAGGTAAGACATTTCATTTGTAATTGACTGCCTGAATGTCAGATCTGTTTTTCTAGGGCATCTGGAAAGTTTGACCTCTGCTTTTAAAAACATTTATGCTAATGCTTTTAACTTCTGTTGCCTGCCTATGAAAGTTGTGATTTCTTTTTCTTGTTTTCATTTTTTTAAACTTTGGAGATACCAAGCAGGAGACAAGCAGCTCATAAAACATTCTGCCTGTGAGTTTTCCATGCTTAAATGTCTGGTTTTGTCCTGTTGGCATATTAAAAACAGGCTTGAAGTCTCTTTTATGTTTCTTATTGAGACCGCTGGACAGAGTGTAGTGTACAGTTCAGCTCCCAACATTCTCTGGGGAATTCACTGAACAAATCCCCAGCAACTGGAGGTTTGCAGGTTATTAATGACACCCTTACTCACCACTGTATTTTAGCACAGTGTAAATGGTTGTAACTCTTCCTGTTCACCAACCTTGGCTGTTTGCGAGTAAGAGGTAAATGCAGGAGAGTGGGGAACTGCAAGGGTTCAGCAGGGTTTGTGGAATACTTAAAAATGCTTAGTGCACAGAACTGGACCAAATCAAAGATATCTTGAAAATGACATGAAAATTGTTATGAAAGGGTAACTGTTCTGTGCCCTCTTCACCTAGTGGTATAAATTGGGCTTTGGGCAAGGGCTAATGAGATCAGCATCTATAGAGATTGTTCTAATCCAAATACTACTGCTGAGATACTGAAACTGATTGAACTAAGCAAGGTATGTAGTTTAGAATATGCTGTAGAAATAGTGGAATACCTTATTTTTCATAACTGAGTTAACCTCAGATAAAAGGTTTGCAATTATTAACTGTACACAATTACACCTTTCTAGTCTGTGTTCACTGATTTTAGGTTTGTCAAATTCCCGATAAGGTGAAAATCTTGTTTTGAGTCTTCTCTATGCTGAGCATAAACTGACACTGTAGGTGTTTCATTGAGGTTTTAAAAATAGCTTTATTTACCAAATGGATTCTTTACCTCTGATTTTAAATGTTTTTATCATGGAAATCTCTGCAGTTGTTCCCACAATTGTTCATGCAAATAGCATAGTTGCCTAAAAACTGTATTTTTATGCTTTAGCATCAAAGCACTTCACTTGGTAACTTTAGGCCTTTTATACAGAAATTTATATGGAGACCTCCTAGATGAGACTTCAATCCTAAAACATCAGCTGTTAAAAGTGTAAAAAGCTGCTACACTTTCAGGACCATCCTGAGTTCTGTAAGGCAGATGTGATGTCCAGTTGAAAAAATGTTCAAGTTTTCCAAAGGCCTCTGTGACAAATTTTCTGACAGCTCATTGTCTGATTGATTCCCTGGGCATGTCTGATGGTCTTCTGTCAGTAACTAAATTGCCTTAAATTGAAATACTCAGTAGAAGGGAAAATCCCAAGGTTGTTCTGTGAGTTCCTTTGGTGTGAGGTTTAGGCATCTGTATGTCCTTGTGCTGACTGAGCCTTAATAGAAGTTTGTATGTCAAATCACTAAACTTGAAGTAGAAGACTGTTTGAGGAATGTTTGTATTAAACTGCTGGTGAAGAAAATGGACCAAATACACCATCCTGTTGACAAAGCTGTCTGTGCAGTGGGCTTACAAACAGTCTGCTTCAGCCTGGACCAGTTTTCCTTGATTGAATGTTACATTTCTCCTGATTTCTTGTTTCCAGATGATGGAGCTTTCAGCGTTGTTGCTTGTAACTCTTGCTTTTGTGTCAGTTGTTAAGGGGCAGTGCTTTCAGCAACAACACTTGTATTTCTGCATTTGAATGAAATTATGGTGTACATGCTTCTGATGAGGAAAATTCCAGTTATGACTGTGAAGTAGCTGCCATAAATCAGAAACTAGGAGATAGAGGCAGGGAAGGAAAAAAGTTATCATCTAACAGCAAAACCAGTTTTTGACTCTAAGGGGTGTCCCTCCATTGCTGCCTTCCCTCCCCTGTCACCTGTGTCCAGAATGACCCCACCTTGAGAGGATTCAAGAAGCCTGGACTGCTTGACTTGATGCTATAGAAATTCTGTGGTTGTAAAAGGGGGAGAGAATGTTCTGTTACGTACTTCCCCACCTCAGTAAGGCAGGACAGCTGTCTTACACTTCGTCTCTTCTCTGGAAACATGAAAACTAGAGACTTAGACTCATTCAGTGTCTAAGTTTAAACTAATTTTAGAAATTTAATGGGGAATTGCAATGAGTTAATTTTCAGAATTACAGTAACTTTAAAGGTGCGTCCAATGGAACTATGTAACTTAGAATTAACCTAGTAATAGACCCACAGATTGTCTTTCAGCTGGCTTCCTGCTTCTGGTTAGGGTATTTTGACTATAAACTTGTGAATAGTAAGCCTTTAATTTAAAGAGTACCAAGAGTAATAGATGATCACCTTTCCCCCCTGTTCTGTGAGCAAAGAATGTTTTCCAGTCATCCCAGTATTGGAAGGCCTAGAGGACAAGCAGGTTGTAGTAGTTCAAGACAGTTCATTTTAAATGAAGCTTTTTCCAGGTGAGTAACTGTCCTGAGCTTGCACATTACCACAGGCTAATCCTGGAGTAGAACCTGCTTTTGAAAGAGAGTTGGGGAACTAAGCAGTGAGGCTCAATAGCTTACCTGAGTACTGATATCCAGTCCCAGACCTCTGGAATCTACTACGACGACAGTTAAAATGGTCTGAATGACCAGTGCAACAAAGTTGTTGAAGCCAAACATCAAAGCATACCGCTCCATGCTGAGGTTGACAGCAATCTGAAACCTGACAATGAATGCACAGATTCACAGGACTGTGGAGACCAAGGTTGGATGGATGCACTTTACTTACAGCAACAGTTCAATGTGTGCAATGTACTCCTCAAAGAATAAGGTCACTTCAATCTTGGCTATTAAGCTTTAACAGCTTCATTTTGACAGAAATTTCATGGGTTTTTCTGGCTTTCTGACTTTTGTGCATCTTATTTACCCTTGACTTGAGGGAATATTTTTACTAAATACCTGTGTATATTCATTGGATCACTTTAAGAATACTCATACAATGGTCATTGTACAGCCAAGTGCAGAAGCTACCTTGTTCTGACTTGGAGTGTACTATGATCAATGGTTAGATCATATAACTTTACCCAGTTTTATACAGGCTAGAAACAATATATACTGCTGTCATAACCTATTTAATGTCTAGGGAAATGTTCAGTAAAATTTTGATAAATATAAAAATTTGACACGGATTTAAATCAGTTTAGTTAGAACAATTATGTTGTACTTACGTTGCTATTGTTATAAGGAGCATGTAGCAAGCTTTAAATGCAAGGTAACCAGCGTAACATGCCCAGATGTTTTTAGTGAAGTGCATAAGAAGCAGAGAACCAGCATCCAGTGCAGAGAAAATTCCCAAAGCCAATTCTCCAGAGAGATCCCAGTTTACTTTGACATAGCCAACTGCCATGGATGTTGCTGAACCTAAAAAATGAAAAGTAGTAATTAAAACTTAAAACATTATCATTGAGAGCCATTTCATAACTGTCATTGGACCATGCCAGGAGCTTTTCAGTCTTGGCCACAGTGGGCTTTGGTAATGGTGTGGATTATATATCCTGTTAGGGATGTGGAAGTCTTCCATTAGTTTGGGTGTTTTCCTCCTTGCTTAGACCCTTCACTGACTGAAGGAAACTGCTCTAGGAAAGTGCCTCATACCTAAGGCTGGAGGCAGCAGTGCACACAATATAATGTTGCTGCTCTGTTTTTAGACAACTATGAGCAAAGAGAAGAACAGTCCCACCAAGCATTTTCTGCCAAAATATGTATAATGAGTTTAGTTACTTCATGTGAAGTTCTTCATGAAAAGAAAATCTGTATCACCTCATACTTGCTTTTTTTTTAAGAGAAGCGTACTTTTAGTTTCTGGTGAAAAGCCTTATAAACTGCATTTGTCAATGCCTTATTTGCCATCCCATGTAGCAAAACCCTTACTTGACTCTATTGCAGTGTAGCAAACCCCATTCTCTCAGGCAGGCTAGTACAAAAGCAGGATGTTGTTTGCTGGTTGTATGGGCTCTTCATCTGAATTCCAAAAATTGGAGCAAAACAACCCTTTTAGACCATCCTGCCATGAGCAGTGGTTCCCAGTGCTGTGAGTGCGTTCTGTACTCTGAAATTGTGTCAAGTGCCAGAGGGTGTAAGTGCAAGAAAGCCTTTGGGAACACTACTCAAAGCAGAAGTTCCAGAGTAGCTTCAGTAAAATGGATTTCCATGCTGATTGCAGGGAGGAAAAGTAAACTGACAATTCCCTGTAGAAGTGTGGGATAGAGCTCCTGAAATGTAGGGGGAGACAGCTGTGTAAATGGGAGCTTGAAAAGGAGGCTGTATTGGTGCTGCACAGCTATGTAAATGAAGCTTCACTTTGCCCATAAACTTCTCTTCTGTGGCTAAAGAGAAATGGAATTTGGGTGGACCAGGTAACTAATGAGAGGCAGGATGACTGAGGTTGGAAGAGAGATGGAGATCATATGGCCCTGCTAAAAGCTGATCATATAGCCCTGCTGAAGGAAGCTGCTCAGGATGGTGTCTTTGCTTGACTTTGTACCCTTGACTCATGTCCTGTCGCTGGGCACCACTGCAAAGAGCCTGGTTCCATTCTCTTTGCTCCTCCCCTTCAAGTGTCTATGCACATAAAGATCTCTTGTTTTGCAAGGATAAACAATTACAGTGCTCTCAGCCTTGTCACATCACAGAAATGGTTTCACAAAATATTTTAAGTTGGAAAGGACCCACAAGATCATCAAGTCGAACTCTGAAGTGAATGGGCCATATAGGGGTTGAACCCACAACCTTTGTTGCAGCAAACTTGCCAACACAGATACAGATGCAGACACAATATTTGTTGAGGAGCACTTACACTGGAATGGTTTTTAGTACAGTATCTAAGTAGACAATTTCACAGTATGCTCTGAATAGCGTTCAGAGCACCTGCTAACGTGTTCTTCTAATTCTTAAACCAGCCAGCTTAAGGTGTATTTGAGGGGAGGACTATGCGAGATATAATTGCACAGGGTTTTCATGTGCATACATGGGATTAAATATGTGATCTAAACAGCTGTAAACTTAAAACTCTTAAAACATTTTGGCAGAATGGGTCTCCTCTAAGAACAAAAAGCTTATTTATATATGTTTTTTAAGACTATTTTTGAAGACCCCACTGTAAAAGTTTATAGTAAAATCATGTTTTGCACACTGTTTATCTTTGTCTGTTTACTTTAGTCCTCATAGGAGATGGAAAGGCACCAACTACATTGCTGAGGAATCCCTCAGCACAGGTTGGGTTACAAGTACACGCTAATGATTGCTTACCCAGAAAGGTTGCTATTGCTTCCACAGCTCCGTTGTACACTGCAGAGCTGTGGGAGGGGGCTTGGAAGTCCCACAGCACCTGGACATAATTCACGACCTGGTTAAAGCCGGCCGTGGCCAGTGCCCACCACAGGGACCAGCAGAGGAGTTTGCGGGAGCTGTAGCAATCCCTCAGGTCCCTGCCCAGCTGCAGCAGCACGCCCAGCATGTGCCCAGGGGGCCTGGCATTCCCAGCCTGGAGCTGTGTGGTCGAGCCCCTGGCAGCAGGATCAGGGCTCCTTTCCTCCTGGCAGCTCGAGGGCCTGTGGGCAGCAGCTGCAGCCAGCCCTTTCTCAGGCCCTGGCAGAGGCTCAGGGACACCTTTCCTGTGGAAGAACATGCTCCTCTGGGGCATGGGCAGGAAGAATGAGCACAGCAACGCCAGGCACACGGAAGCCAAGGTGATGGCGTTGAGGTAGAAGTAGGAGACGTGTGCTAAGGACACCAGCAGCTGTCCCAGCACGGCGGCCACGGTGGCTGCCCCCAGAGTGACACTCCTGCAGTAGCTGGTGACCCTCTGGTAGTGTTGGGAGCTGACCACGCTGTAGATATAGGCGTAGTAGGCCACCTCGGTGGCTGTGACCATGCCATAGAAGAATTCCACCACCTGCATGGCCAGCACTCCATGTGCAAAGAGCAGCAGGAGCCATGTGATGATGAGGCTGATGCCCTGCAGCAGGAGGACGGGCTTGTAGCGCACATAGTCTGTGAGCAGGAACACTGGGAAAAGGAGAGCCAGGTAGGAGTATGTCCAAACGGGCAGAATCTGGTTGGTAACCTAGCACAGAAGAGAAGGGGAAATGTTGAAAGAAACAAAACAGCCCCAACCCCACAGATGTTTAAAATACCCTTTCTGATGGTTTTTGATGGTGTTACTCCTGAGATGATATAGTTGTGGCGATAGGAAACATCGAATTATGTGAGCAGTGCAGGCTTAGCGGCTTTAAGTTACGAGACTGTGAGTGTGTAATAACCAGAGATGCTATGCTCCACTAAATAAATAGATAGATAGATGGGCTTAAAAATTAATTCTAGTAAAGGCCTATGAAGAGACAGATTCTGGTGTGCAGCTGTTTAAAACAATTGTAACTTGGGTCAGAGGTAAGTCTCTCTAGTTTCAAATCCTATTCCCTACAGTATCTGAAAATAATGGCCTGTTTGCGAGGAGTCATTGTATACCTTTGGTCACCTCTTTCCCTTGCTAGGTATAGAATAAAACCCGCCATGTGCCTCTTACAGTGGGGGAGTGGAACTGCACAAAGTGTGGCTGCTACTGAGGTACTGCACCTTCTATGTTTTTTTCCAATTTGAAGTGTAAGAAGTAAGGAAGTCTTTCAGTAAGTTTAAGTTGGACTTCAATACATAGTGATTTCATTCTGGGATGAAATTCTTTCTCTTTTTTCTAAAACTGATCTGAATTTGGTTTGGAAGGTGCTGTTTGTGGTTGCCACTAAAGCTCAGTGCTTGCCTGGGCAGTTTGGGCACACCTGGGACAGGTATCCCTCTTTTAGATGCACCTCACAAAGTGACCTGTTTCTGTGACTCTGAAGTTGCCTGTTTTGGAGAGGTCTTGCCTTGTAATTATGGGCCCTGCTGAGGTATCCATTCCTGCTCTCTTGTTCTCTGCTTAAGCAATTAGACTAGAAAGGGACTGTATCAAATACTGGAGGAATGTTTTTTGTTTCTGAACAAGTCCTGGAGTGAATTGCATGGCGAGCAGCAGGTTCACGGTATCTTTCTGTGTGACTTCTTTTGTTTCTCTGAACTTAGAATTACCTCATGGAATTAACTCACTGGAGGTGAGTTTGGCAGAAAGGGACGGTATCTGTATTATATTTGGTTTTGAGTTAAGGATTATTGCTGAAATCAAAATTAAAGCATTCCTATGGTGCCATCTGTGTGATTTATATAATCAATAACACTTTCCTTTGTGGTTTAAAAAAATATAAAAAAAGGGTGGAGAAAAAAACTCCTTGACAACCTAAACCACAAATACCTTTTTTCAGCAGAAACCTTGGGTTCACAGTGTGCTGGTAGATTCTGCTTTAAGATTTGCTACTGCACATCAGGAATGACTGTTCTTCATATTAGCTGTATGTGGGTGTAGCAAGCCTGTGTTTTCTAATTATACCATTAGCTCCATGACTCAGCCACGTGTTAACCATTTCCCCTTTTGTTGGGAGGTGTACTCCTGAAGCAGCCAGTGCTGAACACAGGAGCATAGCAAGGAAATATTGTAGTGCATGCTTTTGTCAAAAAGCCCCAGTTTTTCTGAATGTGAACCTAACTTCCACAGGTTAATGAATGCATGAAATATAGGGAATGTAGGAAATAAGCTTTACTGCTCATAAGGGGAAGGCTGCTTAGCTTTCTTGTGTTTTGAAATCAATGCTGTCTGTGTAATCAATTCCATGGTAAGTATAAATAAATGTCTCCTCTGGGGTGGAGAGAGGAACTAGTCGAACTGATTTTGCCAAAAATATCAACCACCAAGGGGGTTTCAATGTAGGAATTTTAAAGTTTGGACCTCCTGCCAAAGAGGTGACTCCTTACTCTTCCAGAAGCATCTTAAATATGGGTCTCTAGATAAAATATTCACACTTCAGTTTCTGCTCTAAGGCCTAATGCTTTAAGCATTTTAGTTACTGCTTAAGAGAATAGTTATGTACCTGTTCAATTGTTAGGTTTTTGTCTGGTCCTGTTAGATAGGGGGTGAGAAAAGATTCTGATGGCCTCATTGTGGTGAAGAATCCATTAGCACAGATGATCACCGTGGGATAAATCCAGCTGTGGCTTACGGCTCCTTTCCAGCAATCCATAGTCTACCTAAACAAAAAAAAGGTGGCAAAGGAAGAATAGATGCTTTTCACAGTTGGTAAAAATTAATTTTCAAGTTTACTTTTTAACTAAGCCATAAGCACCAGCGAGGGCTGTGGTGGTGGCATCCAGTGTCACTGGACTTCAGGGGATGGGTGGCAGTAAGACAGTCAAGTGCTGCCCACAGAGGTGACTCAGGGGTCTGACTTGTGTACAGATGTAACCAAACTACTGATCTCAAGCTCTCCTGCACGGAGCTGCATGCCTGGATCTCCTCTTAGGCAGGGACACCGCTCGAAGGCTCCTGAGGCTGACATCCTTTGTTGCAACACATTCTTGGTAAGTGACTAACAGTGTGCTCAGCCTTGAAACCTTGACTAAATCATATAAAGAATCTATTGCACATACTGTGTAATCGTTTAGATGGAAGCAGTTAACCAAATCTGGGATTAGGAGTGGGTCCAAGCTGCACCCAGGCTCCTCTCTGAGAGGAGTTTACAACCCAGTGACAGCAGGAGAGTCTCTGACAGTTTTACCTGATCCTCTCATCTCTACACTAAGTCAAGCACACCTTCCTGTTGAGTCTAGTTAAACCACTGTCACATTTACCACTGAACTTTGTTATATTGATAAAGGGCATTTTGCTTCTCTTTTGTGAGTCAAGTGTGTGGCTCCAGCGTGCCACGTGCCTAAGCCAATGTTCCCTCACTGAACCTGCCTGGCATCACAGCTGCAGTTTATAAATGAGCAACTGGGATTGAGGTGCATCAACCCTGGTAATCTCTGTATTGTCTGTCAAAGGTTGTTTGTAGTGACATGCTTAGGGCTGAGTGGCTGTGCTGTAGCAGAAGAATAAAGTTCCATTACAGTCTCATTTCTGAATAAGTGAGTGGGCAAAGTGTGAGATTAAAGCTCATTCTGTGTGCTCAAGGAGGTTTTCTTCTTGTTGATTTGCAGTCTGAGTAGCCAGTGATACAGTGACCTTGGAAGTGTTTTTGATGGCAATAAAAGCCACCAGGCAGCTCAACCCATTGCGACCTCAGTTTCTCCAAAATTCTTTAACACTCACCCGTGTTTCTTGCATGTTTCTCCAGTCATTGGAGAGGGTAAAGAAAGACGCAGAAACTATCTGCTTGTGGTACTTGCTCACTTAGGATAGAGAACTACTGACTTCACTTTTGAAAGTGATGACCAAAAGGAAAAGGAAGCTTGTTTCTTCAGTGTAGTTGGCAGCAAAACAAAGTCTAAAGAGGTTTGGTTTTTTAAGTTTATTTTACTTGTTTTATGTTAGAAAGTCAATTTCTCTGACTGTAAAAACAAGTGAAACTGTTTTCAGTCTTAAGCAAACGAAAGCAAAGCACTAGCTGATGTTTAATCATGCTGCTGCAAGCTGTGTATTTTAAATTGTTGAATTCCACTCCATAGCATTTTTTTGAAAAGTATTTCTACTTGCACTGTGAGATGGTATTCATTAAAACTTAGTATAAATCGTATGTTATAATATTTCTGTGGCCTCAGAGGAATGTTAGAAAAAGCAGCCCTAACCTTGTAACTTGATTTTAAAAAATTACCTCTGTGATCTTTCTCTTACAAATAACTGTAAATAAAATATAGTCTCTCGTATCTTTAACTCAAGACATTATTTGAAATGTGATAAAAACATAAAAATTAAGCCCTGGGCTGATCAGCAACATCTGCATAAATCTTGCATCACCTTCAAATGCACTGAGCAAGTGAGAAGCCAGCACACTCCCAAATAACTCCAAAGGTGATGAATTACCTGTCAAGGCTCTGGCTGTGGCGCATTTCCTGTGGATTCAGGTGCAGTTCTTCCTAGGATGACTTTGTCTTGCAGAGAAGTCAGAAACCACCCTTTGGAGCTGGTGGTAGTCAACTTTTTTCAAAAAAGTTTTCTCTAAACTTGATAAAATGTTATCAGAATTTAAATAATAATAATAATAATAATAATAATAACAACTTGTCATAGCTGTTCTTTCTTGCAGAACTTGTCCATGAAGATTGTAGGGAAAGTGTTCTTTACAGGTTGTCAGCAAACTGAGTTCTATTTTTAAGATAAAACTGTAAGACTCACAATAGCTAATGATTAATAAAACCTGTTGTGACAAGAAAGCAGTGATTGCATTCTTTCCGTTAATAAATACCTTTAAAAGCTCTGGTCTCTGATTCATGGAAGGACAGAGCACCAGTTTTACAGTTTGGACAGTGTCCCTCTCCTGTGAATAGCACAGAGGCCCCTGGACTTGTGGGGTCTGCTCAGACTGTCCTGGCTTTGCTGGGGCTTTGGGAGGTAGAACATCAAATGCTTCCTACTATTAGTTGGTCAGGAATTACTTCTGTAGAGGGACAGATCTGTCATTTAAGGACAAATGGATGAAATTAAACTGCTAAATCCAAGTTCTAAGCTTAAAAAATTAACAGGGTTGCTTCAGAGAAATGCTGCTGCTTTGCTTTCCTTCACCCTTTTTTTTTTTTTTTTTTTTTTTTTTAGACTGTATTTCCTGCATCTTCCAAGGTTCATCAGAGGCTGGAGTGCACCCTGGAGCCCGTTGGTAGGACATGTGTTGACCTTGACCCTGGGAGCAGATGCTGAAGCCCTGGCAGGAGGGGCCCTTTGTGTGCTCAAGAGCCTGGTCTGGTCCTGCTGGTACAGAAGGTTCCCTCAGTGCTCAAGTGTGTGATGCAGGCAGGTGCTCAGGGGAGCCAGGCCTGCCTCTGCCCTTCTTCCTCTTCCCTGGCCAAGGGCTTCTGAGGCAGGGAGGAAAGAACCTTGGGAAGGGAAGGTGCTGCAGGGCAGGGGCTGAAAGATCCCGGGCTGCTGGCTCATATTTCTCTGGTGGCCCACACAGTGCTTGGGTAATACCTGCATGCTTTGAATACAAACACACTGTTCCTTCCTTGTTTGCTCAAACTGGCCTTATCAGATTGCTGGACTGTATCTTCATGGAAGATTTGTGCCCAAACCCACTAATGTTTCAAAGATAATTAGTGGTGTATTTAGAGGGGGGTGCAGCTATGGAGAGGAATGTGCCCAGCTCTGGAGTTCCATGTTTGCATGGAAACCTTTAACACACTGGAAGAAAGACAAACAATACTAAAAGCTGCTAGGAGAGGTGGATGTGTTGAGAATTTCCTTTTCCCACAGCACTAGACAGCCTGTGGTTCCAGCCTTCCTTGTAAGCTGCCAAGTCTCCACTATCTCCTCTCCAGAGTGTGTGTGTGCAGGTACACAAACACACAGGTATATGTGTACATCTTACTTTTCTAGAAACCTGTGATTGCTGGGTGAGTTCTGATTTGCAGCTGAAAACCCAGGATAACATAAGGCCTTGTCTTTCTGTTCCTAACCCTCCTAAGGGCCACATTCTTCCTCCCTTATTTCCCCCATAATGCTTCCTGCCAGCTTCCAACCTCAAAATCATTATTTTGGAGCTTAGAGAGAATAGGAATGGATTATTTTTTCTTTAATTTTTTTTTAAAAAGTCTGTTTTCTGAAGATGGTTTTTTGTAAAGCTGCAAGCCAAATACATGGTGTCTGTTTGGTTCCTTTGCTCTTCAGTAGCATCCTACAGACACAGAGAACAGTTAGCTCTAGCCAGAACATTAAGAATGGAACTGAAAATATGAAATTCCTCTTGTTAACTTCTAGTACTGGACTGACATCTAGTTCTAAACTGGATGCCTCAAAAGATGATTGCTACTCATGAGGAAAAATATCAAAAAATAGTCCCTACTCTTCTAGATTCTGTCCCTGTTTCTTCCGGTGGGAGCATCATGCCCTTAGCTCTGCAGTAAGAAAAGTAAGTCTCTCACTGGAGACTAAGTACATCTCCACTTTTATGACTGCATTGGTTAAACTGTTCTGCTTAGAGCCAGTTTATGACAATGTCCCTACACTGCACAGTAGTAAACAAAAAGGATAAAAAATTTAACCAGATTCATTTTGTCAGACCCTACTGATCCTTCTTGTGACTTGAAACAAATTGCTTCTGTTCTGCCTGCCCTCGCCTCTGGGCACTTTGTCTAGTTGCAGTGTGTGACAGTGGTATGAAAAGCTGGTATGTCTGTACAAATGACAGCTTGTGTCCCTACAGGAAAAATATCATTCTGTAAATGCTAAGTGATTTTTATTAGTTAGATGTAGATATTGGAAACTAGAAGCAAACAGCAGTACAAAAATAACTTCAGCATATGGATATAGTTCATATTATATTAGACATTCACTATGCAAACCCATTTCTAGTCTCTTTTTTCT
Source organism: Certhia americana (assembly GCA_018697195.1). Lineage (NCBI taxonomy): Eukaryota > Metazoa > Chordata > Aves > Passeriformes > Certhiidae > Certhia > Certhia americana. The sequence goes on along the minus strand of CM031865.1, from coordinate 15,794,724 downwards.
TCTCCTGGACTGTGTTTTGGACTAAATTAGCTGTAGGACTTGAAGCTTCTTGACAAACTCTGAGATGCTGATCCTGCCAAATTCTTGGCCAAGATTAGTGGACCTCCCTCACTTGGAACTCAAAAGCACACATGATGCACACCGTTTGTTTCAGTGATAAATCTTGGATATTCCTGTTAACCTGGAATTTTCCTGTGAGGAACCAGCTGTATTTTTCCACAATGTCCTTCTTTGGTTTTAGTCTGTGCTACTTAAGCCTGTTTATATTATTTTTTTCCTGCTGAAAGAGGAAGACAGTCAGTCCTGAATTTAATTTTACTGGAAGCACAAGCAAAGGAGTGGTGCTCTTGCATTTTGCTTGGACTCTGAAGTTATTCCCTTCTTGGCAGAGGTTGCTGTGAAGTCTGTAGCTCTCAAATGTGGGCCAAGAAACAACTGTGACGTAGCAGTGTTGCAGTGAAGCTCACGGCATGGGTTGTGCAAGCCCTGATTTTTGCAGCCTGTGTGCACAGAGCTGTGGGATGAGACAGGAGGAGCCTGTCCCCCATCTGCCTGTACTGAGTATGAAAGAATAGAATGATGCAAACGTGGTTTTTTCTTCCTTGGTTCAGAACAGGGGCTGTGTAGAGGGGAGTCAGACCTTCAGCCACTGCATCAACAAATGTGACAGGAGCAGCTTTGCCAGCACTGCATTCAGGAGCTGCAATGAGCAGGGTGAACACTGCTCTCTGCCATCGTGCATGGGGGGATGCAAAGGTGGTTGCTCTGATTCTGTGTACATATTACTGCCCTTAAGCTATTTTTATGCATGTAAATAAGAATCTAAAGCAACTTCTCTTATTCTTGGCACAGTGCCATTCTGGTGAGCTCTCTGCTGGCATATGTTGTGCTGAAGTGCTGGAATGATTCAGCATAGCTTTTCAGGGTTGAGTTGGACGTTCTTGCACTGCTGTTGCCTGTATGCTGCTCTTCTTCCCTGCTGGGAGCCCTTTCCCAGGAGAAGCCCTTCTCCAGCCTGCCTGCCTCCTACAGCTGTGTCATGTAGCTTGTGACAATCTGCTCTCTCGACTCATGCTCAGCCTGGTTCAGCTGCTCTGTGCAAGATCTCATCATTTTCCTTTGGCATTTGCATGAGACCAGCACATAAATGCTTCTGATCATAAAAATCCCATGTATGACTGCGAAGTAGCTGCCATAAATGAAAAACTGGGAGAGGAGGAGAAAAAGGCAAAATAATTAATGAAAAACGCATTAGAGAAATGCTGCTTCTTCTGAAGATGACAGTCACTCTAATTTTCTTTACTTGGGTTCTGTCAGTTTCTCTATACTTGAGTTTTTGCTTTGTGATTAAGTAAAATCTCTAGTATATTTCAATTTCAAGTATACAGTATATAACTGAAATGAAGAACTGCCCTTTTTTCCATTTCTTATGCCTCTTAATAAACATCAGATGGGGAGAGGGATAAGAACAGGATTTTTTTTTCTATTATTGCAAAATGTAGAAGTAGCTTCATTACCCACACAATCATGAATAATCTGCGTGAAGAGTCTGAGTTCATCCTTGTTTTGCTTTTGCATATTTCAGTAACTGTCACCACAATGGCTTCAGTAAATACTGATTTTATATCAGTATTTCCAACAACAGTGGCTATACTATTTATGAAGTCCTACATATTCCTGTCCATAAAGATTTAATATTTGACTCAATCTTTACTCTTTCAAAGTCACTTCTGCCTTCTTTGTGCAGAGTGTGAATAGCTTTAGTCTTCTTCAGACCCACTAGAGTAGAAAGGTGCCCCAGCTGAGAGCCCATCTGAGAGAATGCAGAAATTAGTAGGTTTCAGTTGACTTTGACATGAGTGACATGGGATTGACTTAAATTAGGGACACTGCTGTGAGATAGGATATCCCATCCCAAATGAAGTGTCCAAGCTATGGCAGAAGACTCTACTGTGCATGTTGAGATACAGACCAGGTTTGCTCCTGAGCTGGAATTAGAACTTACTTGAGTTGAAATAACTCGAATAATCCAGACTGTGCCTCATAGTCCTGAACTCCCGTTCTGAAAAAACCAGTCTGAGCTTTTGGGAAGAGAGGCTGTTGTTCAGTGTCCTATTAACTACTAAAACTGGTCAGATAGCAGGGCCTGGTTGATTATGTTCCGGTGTATCTCCCTTTAAAAAGTCACAGACCAGCATCTGTAATCCTAAATGCATTAGAAAGCAAAGGGGAAGAATGATGACAAATAATGATGAATGATGATTGATAATGATAAGAACAAGATGTCTGGATTTCTATAGAAGAAAGATAATTAAGTTGCCCTTTGGCATAGGAATTTTGAAGATGACTTGGCTGAGCAGTAAATAGGAAGTAAGGTAACTGCACTTACTTGAGTCACTATATCCAGTCCCAGGCCTCTTGAATCTACAACAACTATTGTGAGAATGGTCTGAATCAGCAGGGCAATGAAGTTGTTGAATCCAAACATCAGGGCATAGCGTTCCATGCTCAGATTGACAGCGATCTGGAACCTAACAGGAAACTGGCAGGTCAGTCACTTCCCCCTGGGAAAGCTATTGCTGTCTATCAGTCGATGAAGAGAAAATGATTCATGGAGATGATGCATCAAGGACAGAGGAAATGGTGCTTCATTTGTTTGTTTGCTTCCTTGCTTTCTCTAAAAAAAAAAAAGAATCTGGGGTACCATAGTGTATTTTGATGTTTTTTTGAACTGCATGGGCTGCTTTTCTAACCCCTGCTTTCAGATGATCAGGTAGAACATCCGTTCTCTGTACCCTTGCCCTTTGATCCTTCTCTGCCTGCACAGACTGTGCCAGACAGGCTGTAAAGGGTCCATGGCTGGCAGCTTTCAGAGACCTGGCCAGGTAAAGCTGTGACCTGCTCTGGCACTGGAAGCAGTTCTGCCCTGGCAGGGGGGTCACTGTGGGTATCTTCTAGCCAAGCATTCTGTGGTGATGAGTCATGTTTTGCTTGGTGAATTGACAGTGGAGGTAACATGCTGCTTATTTCTGTGAAGAGCCTGTAGATTTTTACTTGCAATATCTTTTTTTGACAATAATCAGAACATCTTTCCTTGCAATATATATCTGCAAAGTTTCTATACAAAAAAAGGGTGTTATTCCTTCAGGATTAATTTTCAATTATTTTAGCTTGGGAGTTTTTTTGCAAGATTTTACATTGTTGAGTTTTTTTTAGAATATATTGAATATATATATATATATATATGAATGAATATTTTATAATATATATTATATGAATATTATATGTATAATATGAATATATAGAATATATTTTTAGAATATTTTGAAACAGTCTAGGTGTAATTCACTATAATGTGTAACAATCTACCAAAATGACAATTAAGAACTTACTTGGCTTCCTTCAAGATAAGACATAACCTTGCCATGCATTATAATATGAGCAATTTTTTAAAATGGTATCTGATTAATTTTGGAGTCTGACACAAAATGCATCCAGTGTTTTTGTTAATGAAATAGTATGGTGTGTCTAAAGACATTCCAAGTGAGAAAATGGCTGGAGCAATAACATTTTATATTTATTACATAGGATAAAATATTTGTTATTAATATTATTTATACATTTCTATTTCTGACAACAGAATAGCTTGGTCTCCTACGATATCTCCTCTGAGTTTATATGTCTGATGTTACCTTTTATTCCTTCTTTACATCTCAATATCATTGATGACTATTTGTATAAAATTACGTTGGAGAACACTTTATGTAGAGTCGTTTCCTGCATTCATGCAGTTCACGGCAGGTTTATGAGTAGAGGATCTAGGCATATGGTGATCCTAAAGGATGGGTGTCAATGTATGCTTGTCCCTACTGTTCACTTTGCATCTTTCATTCCAGGAAGGAGGAAAATGGCTTCTACATTTTGCTGTTGCCATTGCTTTAGTAATAAAGTTACCTTGTAGCTTGTTTAATTTCTGCTTAGGTATGATGTCCTGTTTGATGTCCTTTTGACAATTTTTTTTTGCTGGTTGTTTGGAAGAATGAAAATAACATATCCAGACATTTAAGTGTCCTTGTCCTTACCTAAACAGTTATGTCTAGCATTAGGTCAGCTACCTGTGATGAAAAGGATGCCCAAAGCAAACTCAAAGTAGGGTCAGTATTCTGTGCATGATGGCAGGATTGTGATGTTTTGTACTTACGTTGCTATTGTCAGGAGGAGCACATAGCATGCCTTGAAAATGAGATATCCAGCATAACATGCCCAGATGCTGGTAGAGAAGTGCATGAGAAACAGACAACAGGCATCTATTGCAGAGAAGATCCCTAAAGCCAGTTCTCCAAAATGGTCCCAGTTAATCTTCATATATTGTACTAGGAAAGATGTTACTGAGCCTAGAAAAAAGAGAAAAAAATATGTGTAAATATTGTACCTGTTCCACAGCCTGTGTGGCCAAGTATTGCCACTGTCACATGCTAAAAGGCAATGCTAAATGATGAAGCAGAGTAGTCTGGAGTTTGAAAGCATCTCTGATGACTTCTACAGCTATGCAGATGACTGGTTGTTTTAAGACAACTCCATATATCAAGTCTCTGACATTCCAATCTTAGTGTTTTATTCCACTTCACAGGATGAACTGTAATGTAGAAGGATTCATTATTTAGGTGTCTGTACACAGTATGTATCTCTGGGGAAAGAATTAGGAGCATGGTTTGGAGTTCAAGAAGAAAATTCTTCCACCTTCTCCTAGCTCACTGCACAGCTAGTAAACCTTCTATTGTAAGAGTTTAGCTCTGTGCACCTCATGGAGGGGGTAAACTGTCAAAAAAGTGAGTTTTGAGGCATCAAGGAATTCTATCCAAGGAATGAGAAAGGATAGGTTTGCTTTTTGTGGGCCTCTGAGAAGATGCATCTGTTGCAAATTTACGCCACCTGAGTGCCCATCTAAGGGGTCCCAGACAATTTAAAACATCTATACTTACACACTGAAAAACAGGGAAGTCCACAAGAGAGAGAGATATTCATCAAGGAGTAGATACTAGAGGAGGGCTTCTAGTTCATGATTCACTTGGTCTTTTTAGTTGCCTACTGCAAGAGTAGTATCTGTTTCATCTTAATGACTGTAAGGGTGACCTGAATGACCAGTTGTGGTGCAGACATGTTTATTTTTCTGGTAGGACACACCTAGGACACACACTTCCCCATGTCTTGGGCAAGTTCTTTACAACAGCACAGTGTGAACCAAGGCAGACTGGTTTCCTCTGATGTTACCTTTTGATAACCTCACTTTGCTTATGTGGTACTAGCATCTGCTTCTGGTACAAAAGTGGAATGGCTCACATCAGTATCGTTAGGATTCATAGGGTCTTTTTTTCCCTGAAAATCTTTGTGTCTTGCAATCCCTAAAATGTTTCTTTTTGTCTGGTTGCACAAGGGTATTGCACTAGAAAAAAAAATCTTAAAAAGATGATTATGTTCTTTTTATGTAAAATTTTTACAGAAAACTTCTCCCATCTGTGTAAGCTGATACCATTGTTATGGGAACAGTGCAATACTTGTTCTGGGGGAAAAAAACACCCAATAGCCTCATCCAGAGAAACAGGGGTGCTTCTGTATGGATTTACTAACTAGATGCAGTGTCTGTGTGACTTACACACTTTCTGCATACTGGTAAGATACAGTTATTTGTCAGGTACTAAAGAAAAACCAACTCACATTTGAACTGTTGTACATCAAAGATCTAGGTCTGGCCTGCACAGGGTGAGCACTGGCCCCCTGGAGTGCCTGCAATGGAATGGCACTTTGAAAGTTTATTAAAGTGAAAGTTCAGAGGCTGCCATTGTGATCAATGTTTAAACACTGACTTACTCAGAAAGGTTGCTATTGCTTCCACAGCTCCGTTGTACACTGCAGAGCTGTGGGAGGGGGCTTGGAAGTCCCACAGCACCTGGACATAATTCACGACCTGGTTAAAGCCGGCCGTGGCCAGTGCCCACCACAGGGACCAGCAGAGGAGTTTGCGGGAGCTGTAGCAATCCCTCAGGTCCCTGCCCAGCTGCAGCAGCACACCCAGCATGTGCCCAGGGGGCCTGGCATTCCCAGCCTGGAGCTGTGTGGTCGAGCCCCTGGCAGCAGGATCAGGGCTCCTTTCCTCCTGGCAGCTCGAGGGCCTGTGGGCAGCAGCTGCAGCCAGCCCTTTCTCAGGCCCTGGCAGAGGCTCAGGGACACCTTTCCTGTGGAAGAACATGCTCCTCTGGGGCATGGGCAGGAAGAATGAGCACAGCAACGCCAGGCACACGGAAGCCAAGGTGATGGCATTGAGGTAGAAGTAGGAGACGTGTGCTAAGGACACCAGCAGCTGTCCCAGCACGGCGGCCACGGTGGCTGCCCCCAGAGTGACACTCCTGCAGTAGCTGGTGACCCTCTGGTAGTGTTGGGAGCTGACCACGCTGTAGATATAGGCGTAGTAGGCCACCTCGGTGGCTGTGACCATGCCATAGAAGAATTCCACCACCTGCATGGCCAGCACTCCATGTGCAAAGAGCAGCAGGAGCCATGTGATGATGAGGCTGATGCCCTGCAGCAGGAGGACGGGCTTGTAGCGCACATAGTCTGTGAGCAGGAACACTGGGAAAAGGAGAGCCAGGTAGGAGTATGTCCAAACGGGCAGAATCTGGTTGGTAACCTAGAAGAAAAGAGGAAATCTCAGTGTTTTTATTGTTGAGGCAAGGAAGTTCATGTATTTTAAATGGTGTTGTAGAGGGAAGTTTTTTCTCTGAAGGAATTCATAAAATATATAACCACGTTGAATCAGCATGGGACTGTTGGGCAGGCAAGTGGATCTTGGGTCCATTAAATGGATCTTTTATTTATGCAGTCTTCTGCAAATTGTATTATGTCAGGGATGGTTAAAGTTATGCTTTTTTTTCCCTCTGTTAATTAAAAAAAAAAACTTTAAACAGTGTTTTCCCTTTGTATTTTCACTACTTCAGTTAAAAAAATCATAGAATAAAATCATACCTCATCTGTGGTCAGGTTTTTATCTGTTCCTGTTAGATAGGGTGTTAGGAAAGGTTCTGATGGTTTCATCATGTAGAAGAATCCATAGAGGCTGAGGATCAGGGTGGGAAAAGCCCAGGTGTTGTGTTTCTCTTGCTTCCAGCAGCCCATGGACTCTGCAGCAAAGCTGGGGAGAAAGTTTGTTAGAATAATGGTACTGCCCATGCAAGTCCAAAGAGATCTTGCAATTCATTTTTATTTTGTGGTTTCTAATGCCAAGGAGTGTTCTTTAGAAGCTGACAGTTCAAAATAATTTTTATTTATAATGTTAAATTGGATAGCTATTCCTTATATTTGTCTGCTGTTCTCTTTGTAGAAAGTGCATAAAAAATGAATTGGAAGATCCTTAACTGGGAGACAAACTACCCTGTCATTCCATCTGCACTGACCAAGATCAACACAGGAAAAGCCTTTCTAGATAGAAGTGGCTGAAGACAGCTGAGCACTGAGCTCAGTGACTGATCACAGCCAAACACCTTGCTGAATGACAAGGATAACTCTAGAGCCTAGCGGATGTGAGCTGCTAATAAATACAGAAAGGATGTCAAGCCAGTCTCTCATCTGGGATTATGTGCATGAGAAGTCCATTTTGGATACAGACATCATACTTTCCACTTATAAAAGTGGTCACAGAAGGTTAACAGTCCATGCTAAAATGAAGTGAAGCAGATACTTTTGTTCTTGTCAGTAGGTGAGGTGATGGAATAAATTTTAAAAATTTGCAGCTCTGCTGGATAGAGCCCAAATAGAAGTCAAAATGGGTGTATTGGGGGCATGCAAAGGAAATAGACAGTAAGTTAATATCCATATTCATGTTAGTATAGGCAATGTCAATAATCCTAATGTGTGCAGTTTATCTTTTTGGAGCCCTTTGGAGTTGGTGTATTAGCAGATGGGATTTCTATCACTCTGCTTTTGACTTTTATCTGCTTTCCTCCTGATAACTCTTTCTTTTTTTAAGCAAAAAAATGAATCTTATCAAAATCTTAAAAGTTAAATAGCGTTTTTTCCCAAACTTTTTTTGTGAAAGTTGAAGTAAGGTCTATTCAGCCCAAACCAGTCATATCCTGATGAGTACATCACTCTAGGTTGGATTGGCAGAAGGATCTTTTTTTATAGGGTGTGATATGTATAAGGCAGTAGGCATTATGCATCTTTTCTTTTCTAACTTCATGCTATGACAGCACATTTTACTGACAGCCTGAAGCACTAAGAAATGGGTGCAGATCAAAGGGAATTTGAATGACTTCCTTTGCTGCATAACGGCCAAAAGCATGGGCACTACGGGATTTACAGTAGAAAGGAACCCAGCCCTGAATCAGCTCTGCAGCGTGAACCGCTAGAGGGCAAGGTGACCCCAGCAAGGCAAAACGAGCTCGGGAGGACTGTGGGACTCTGAGTGCTCCAGGAAGGAGGCATTTCTGCCCCTCCTTCCTCCCCGGCTGTTGTAACATCAGCAAACGTGGCTTTGTCAGGACCTGTCTGGGCCCTGCCCAGGATCATGCTCACTGAGTCACCATAACATCCCCTGGCTTCCTCTGACGTGGTAATCATTAAAGCCATACAGCACCCCAGTGCCATGGGAATGCTTCATGTGATTCTGAGAAAGGCATCGAGAAGAGTGGGGTGGAGAGCATCTCTAGCACTGTAATGAGAAACATTTGTACAAGTCAGCTTTGGGATGTAGCCAGGGCATATTTTCCCTTCCCAGCCTAGATTCTCTGCTCTGGTCTGTTTCAGGTCTTGCCCTGTTTGCTCACCCCTCAGCAGGCTGTGTGACACAAGGGCAGCAAGTCCCATATAGCCTGTCAAAAAATGTCCCACACCCTGGAAGGTGAGTGGGGCAAGCTGCTGCCTCTGCAGGGCTCACAGGGTGCTTGTGCTGCCCTTCAGATGCTGCCCTTCGGTGGCAGGGCTTTGCCATCCTCTGCAGGAGTTCATGGTTTCAGCAGTACACAGAACTTCAGGTGTGCCCTGGTCACTGAATCTCTACAGTGCCAGCATGTTCACTGTTCAGGGTTTTGGGCTAGGTCTGTACCTCTAAACTTCACTTTCACTCTTCGAGGTGCCAGTGAAGCTGGTAAAGTCAGGTGGGAAGTTTCCTACTTGATACAAGAAGCTGTGCAGAAAAAAGCCTGTCACTGGTGCTGAGCTGGGAAGGGCTGAGGGACAGCCCACTCTGCCCTTGGGGAGTGGGAGATGCTGTCACCTCACCTGCCCTGGGGTTTGTGTTCCACTCACACCCCAGCCCTTGGGCAGCAGTGAGCCCCCTCCAGCTCTGCAGCAGCTGTACAAGCTCTCCTTTCTGCATTCATAACCACAAACCTCTGACAACCAGAGCTCTGCCTTGCTGCTTGAGGGGGAAGGATCCCGTTTCTTCCCAGTTTAGTCATCCCATGTGGCCAATTTGTCTTTTATGAATCTAGGTTTTTGTTCACTTTTGAAGAGATTTTAGGATGCCTTGGTGTTCTGCAACAAAACGATCCTCTGTCCCTTTTTCCCTTCAGAAATTCTTGGTGGCAGAGTTGTCAGCTCTTCTACACACAGCCTAACACTGCCCCCCAGTTCCCCATTGGATTGCTCTCTTCTTTCCTCCCACTTTCCCTTGTCATTGTAGGATTTCATATTTCTAAAGTTCATATATGATCATACCTTCTGTGCTGGAGCTCTTCCTTTCTTACTTCCAAGGGAAAAGCCTCCTTTTAGTATTCCCAGTCTTACTTCTTGTTGTCCTGTGTGTATTGCAGCTACTGGACTCTGTTTGTGTTTTGTGTTTTTCCTGTTCTGGTATGACAGCTTGCTCTGACGCCTCCTTTAGAACAGCCTCCAGCTGGCTTTCTTTCAGCACCCTTAAAGGAACAGCCAGATAATCCTGGCCTGTCTTTGCCCCAAGGCAACAGCAAATCAGAACCCAAACTATAGTTTAGTGCCTGACTGGCACAAAATCAGTAGAGGTAGTTCTGCTCCTGAAGAATTTTATATCTATTTGACAAGATATGGGCCTTGGGAGATATCTGTGCCTCAAACCAGCCTATATTAAAGAGGGAGCAGTAGCTGTGCGTGGGTAGTTACAGAGGTGAGGTCGAGCAAATACCACTGCTGTAAGATTGGAATTTATCCACACCACTTACATGGGGTTTCAAACTGTTCTGAAAAACTGAAATGGAAAAAAGTTAAACATCCTGCTCTGCTTTCTCTTGGCTTATTTGATGGCAAATTTGTCAGATCTTTTGCTTAGACAGATTCTCACAGTGCTGCTGAAGATGGAGATAGCTGCCCTATAGTGAGCTTCAGAAGATTCTGTGGTACTCACAAAAGCAGAGTATACTCTGTGAAATGTACACGTTTTCACAAGAAGTATGTACACAAATCTAGATCCACTCCCACCCTGGTTCCACAGCATATTTGCAAAAAACCAGTGAATTATCCAACCAGAGGAAGGCAGCATCTTGGTTCACACACAGTAAAATAGAACAGTAACTTTATGGACATGTACATGAATATGAAATAGGCATGACATTCCTTGCTGGGTCAGAGGAGTGTCTCAGGTCAGCCACCTTTGCCTTCACTCTTGGCCAGATTTTGCAGCCTTTGCCTTCTACCCCTCAACAGTCAATGTTACAGGATTAGTGAAGTCTGAGGGCCCATCCCTGCCTCTTGCCTTTATAAATTATTTGTTGGCCTTTGTCCATGAAACTGATGCCTTAAGTTTTAGCTTTCGTATTTTCTAGATTCTGTACTGCATTAGTATATAACTCTGAACTTCATATAAAGTGTTAGCAAGTTCTCTTCACAGTTTAGTCAGATAAAACAATCCTTTTCCAGCCCGAGAACCAAGGACACCATTGCAGCTTCAGGCCCAAAAAGCACAAACAACAGCAAATTGAGGGGAGCAATCTGGGAGGATGGGACTTCATAACCTGAAGCTGTAATTAGACAATTAACCCCAATATGTAAATGGACCAAAACTTATGAAAGTGTGAAAACTTGTGACCCGTTGTCCATCTTAGATCCATCTTGGGTCGAGCCAGCCCAAGATGTACAAGTACATCTCTTGTACAAGTACAAAAGTACAAGTACAAGCTCTTGTACTGCCCAAGGCCTGTCCTTTGAAGGCCTTTTAATAAATACCCACTTTATTCCTTTAACTCTGTCTAGCCTCTGTTCTAGGTACTCTCTCACAGGCATCAAAACCATCTCCTCCTGCCTGTGACTGTACTGTGACTTACGGAGTCATAGAACATCTTGAGCTGGGAGGGAGCCCTAGGGATCACCGTGTCCCACTCTCTGCTCCTCACACGACTATCTCAAACTGAACCATGTGACTCATGGTGCATTATCCAGACACTCCTCAAGTGCTGGCAGCTTCTGTAATGTATGTGAAACTAGTGCATGGAAGGAATGCAATAATTCCTTTGGGCCCTTTCCCAGCCATCCATCATTGTCTGATCCCAGAGCTATCTTGGTTCTGCCTGTTCTATTGACCCTGTAGCTATAAGACATGACAGCCTCTCTGAGAGAACACTAAGTATACCTGCATTTGGTTTTATTTTTACTCTTGCTAAAATGCAGAGAACTCTTGAAGGAAACAGTGTTACTTGGGGTTTGCATTGACTTACTGACGAATCCTACTCAAAGTTCTTGACACTGAGAAAAACTGCAAAATTCTGTTTCCTGTAACACAGTAATGAGAAAGAATGATTTAAGTAACTTCCAGGCATTGATGTTTGGTTTCTCTGCTTTCAGATCCTCTTTTATACTTTATTATCTCTTCTTTCCCATAGTCTTCAATGCATCTTGTTTGTAATTAAAATTTCATGCTTTTTCACTCTTTCATTTCTGAATGCCAAATGGAAGACTGTAAAACTGTGATCAGCTTATGCAAGTTTTTGGGCAACTTGAGGGCTATGCCATAAGCTGCCTGCAGCACAGCTTGGCTGCTGGGTTTGAAGGGAACTACATACGCTCTTTTTACAAAGTATAGTCAGATGCAGAAGTGTTGTTCTGCTTGGAAAGTGGGCTGGGGGATCTGTTTCTAGCAGACATCCCAATTCTGTTTAATTGGGAAAGGGAAGATTCTGAAAGATTGGAGTAAAGGTGAGTTTTGTGGTACTAATGTATCCTGAAGAGTTAATCTAATATGGTCTCTAAAGAATCAAGGAGATGGGAAGGAAGGCAGTACAAGAACAAGACTGCAAATGTTTGTTATCCTGATACTGTATCCTGCCCCTGATGCCTCTTGGACTCAATCTTGATATCCCTGGTGCTTCACAGGATGGCACCAAGGCTGAAAGACCCGTGTTGCTAGCATGAGGTGTCTCTCTGTCTGGTTGGGCACTGACTTTCAGCTCACAAATCACATCAGTTTCTTAACACCTGCCCAACTCAGACAGAGACTTCTTCAAATCAAACTGAAGGTTTATTTTTTTTGAAGAATATGTATTTTGGTCTCTAAAGGAGGTGATAGCAAAGAAAATTTTCTGTGGCTAATACTGAAGATTTTCCTCCATTTGTGGCCAAATACAGCCTATGCACAGAAAGGTTCCAATGGCAGTTATAAAGTGCATTTTTGTCAGATTTCTCAGACCCAGGAGCGTTCACACAACAAGTTCATGTTCTGATTTATGGATGAGCTGATCTTTATCTTTTCTCGTGTACAGCATGCTCACTTTGGGAATAAGCTGCTCTCTGCAGTCTGGCCCTGAATCCCACGGTGTGTGGGTGAGAGTTTCCATTATTTGCTTCTCAGCTGAATCTTGCCCTGGGTTCCAAAGGTGGCAACACATTCACATCCTGGGCTGAGGTGCTTTTCATCTGAGACACAAAAATGTAACAAAGTTTAGTTTGGGATATTTAGTTAGAAGGTACTAAGGACATAACTCCAAGGGGTAGGTTAGGAAATACATTCAGCCAAACTAATATATCAGGTACTTAGTTTAAATGTACACTTACAGCTGCTTCCTTACTAAAAAGTAATGCTGTAAGGCTATTTTTCACTATGTGGTACCTTACCTAAGGATAATGCCCACCATTTTTTATGTATTCACTCTTCTTAACTCTTGTCACTGGAGTGCCCATTGCCACTGGTACCATGCAGGACAGTGGCTGCTGGTAGCAGTGCAGGAGCTGAAACAAACAGCTATGCCATTAATCATCACCCTGAGACATTTTCAGGGGGTTTAATTATTTTTTCTTACAAGCAGCATTTTTGTGGTGGCACACTTGGGCACAAAGGCCTGGACCTCTTGTTATAATGTCCTACCAACATGGTATGGAGCACATAGAAGTCCTGTGATGAGTTTATAATGGTTGAACCTACTTTGGCCTGCAGAGCCGTGATTTCTGTCCCTTTTATACACAATGAAGTGTAGACAAGTGCTGGTTTGAAGGGAGTGATTTACTCTCTGAATCTTCCCTGATTGGCCAGGGAAAGTTAAGTAGCATTACCTTTCTGCAGTATAGGTCACTGGCTGGTTTGTCTCCTTTTGGTTACAGTTTCATTGCTGAATTCATAGTAGGTGACAGATCACTCATGTAGTTGTGAGAGGCTGGGCAAGGAGCATCCAATTACAGTGGGTGTCCCTTTGGAAGCATTGCCAAGGCTTTACAGGTGTCCTTATTTGCATGCAGTGACCTGCTTTGCAGATTTCTGATTTGCTCTGCGCCTCTTGCAAAAATCTCTCAGAGACTTGGGAGGTTTCCAAAAAAAGGTGTTTCCCACTGTATGAGGACAAGGTTTGGTTATCTGAGGACTGGGTTGGTTGAACAACCTTTTACTTTCTCACTCTTACTGGCACAAAGCACACTCAGCTCTCCCAGCTGAGGGGTGCAAAGCAGTGAGGTGTTGGAAAGTAGAGAAAATCTTCCTGTTAGAATCAATGAATGTAACAGCAGAACAGAAAGACTTAGAGGTTATACCTAAACAAGAACAGGTTACACCTTAAGTAGGTCCTTTTGTTTTCCTTATATTTTTCTTCCTGATCATCAGTGGAGGACAGGAACTACTCCTTTGTCAGTGGACTTCTCTGAGGATTTTCCTTTCTAATAAAATATTATGAGGTCACTGCTGTAGGTTTGCAGCTGACTTTTGTGCAAGTGCTGACTGTGGCTGGGTGCACTGGGCTCTGGTGTCTCTGTCCCTTACACTGTCTGTAAGCTCTTCTAATGGCTTAGAAGCCATCAGTGTTTAAAGGAAGAACAGCAGATTTTTGTTTCTCAGTGAAGTGGGGAAAGACGATTCTGGTGAGAAAAAATGGCAAATGGTAACAAAAAATGAGCAAAAAAGCATTGCTTTTAGGAGATGAGGAAGAATACAAAAGACTCTATTAAAATTCACCTTTAGAATTTCTAACTACAGTTAGAAATAGTGATATGTAGAATGCTTATTCCAACACCAAAAAAATCTCCCCTATCTCCAAGTTTGCTACTTGATGATTGGGCCTGGTGACTTTAACGTCTTATTTGTAGTTTTTGTGACAATGCCATACAATCCAATTCTGTACCTGTACATTTGTCTTTCTTGGATTGCATACTTTTAAAATCTCCAGTTCATTAACAAAAGGGAAGTGGTATATAGCTCAAAGAAATCTCATTTGAACTGGTTAATACTTGTAGTGACTAATGCTCACTTACTGTGGCTTGCCAAAGAGAAATGAGAGGAAAAGCCTGAAGGGATTTCTAAGGCACTTTCCATGTTGAAAGATCACTTTCCAGGGCGTGTTCCCCTGTAGACTTATCCCACAGACCTCCCTACATTGTCACAGATGGACATCTCATTTTGGATACAAATTTACATTTGCACAACCTTGTACAATTTGTACGTTGGAAGTTTCAGCCCAGCACCTCCTCTCTACATTTTTTTATCCTCTAGGTGCATCTCATTACCGACACCATAGGAGACTTTGAATCATTGCAACAGCCCAAGCAGTGTAAAGTCCTGCTGGAAGAGCATTTATCACATTTTCACAAGTGCTCATAACAAACTGGCTGCTTCATTTAATGTTAAACCTCTAATGACAATTGTAACAGACTTAAAATAAGTCCATTATGCTGCTAGTGTTTGCTTAAATGTAAGAATTCTTGCACTTAAAATGTCCTGAGTTCTTCTACTATCTTGATTTCTTTCCAGCTCCAAAGAGTTTTGATCATAGAGAATTAAAGTGCTTAGGGGGGTTGTTTTTGTTTGTTTGTTTGGGTTTTTTTTATCAACAGTGTGCTAGGTTTTATCCCTTTCATGAAGAATATTTTTTTTTTAAATGTGGTCCATGTTTTTCTCCATGTACCTTCACCTTCCTGTGAGTTCTTTCAAAGGCAGAGATGTGTTGTACCATGGAGCTCTGGCCCTGGTTCCCATATCTCTTGATGTCCTAGGTCAGGTACAAACAAGAATAGAAAAAGGATCAGTCTTTGGTCTGAGGAAGGCTGAGCCTACTTACTTGAGGAGATGTTCTTGTAAAACACAGGTCACTTTGGAACAGCAGATTTCTGTCAAACCCAGACTGCTTGACTTAAAACATCTTTTCTGCCTTAAAACAGTTTTTCTGTCTCTGGTTCTTGCCTTGTTTACAGGAGTCCCTGATGGTTGGGAGTAGGCTTGAGTGGTTGGAAGCAGCACCTTCCTCAAAGCCCTACCCAAAACTTTTTGGGCTGGATTTGTCTGGGCTAGCTATAAGCAAGAAAGCTCTGAAAATGGGGAGAAGCAAGAGAATGCTTGAAGTAGCCAAGGGAACCCTGCAGAAAGAGAGGAAAAATTACCCTGGCAGAGGGTTTCCCTAACAAGAGCTAGGGCAAGGCTAGGGCCTCCAAATGCCTCTGGCAGAAATCAAGAGGTGATACCCAAGGTCCAGAAAAGGGCTATAGGAGGGTAAGAAAGTCAGTGATCTCAGTTGTGTTATGCAAAGGAACCTGTAAGTGTCAGGATGAAAGGGATGCGGTGATGTGGTATCCCTGGGAAAAGAACAGGCCACTTGGAAAAAGGGAAGTCCAAGGCAGCTGGTTTGGGAACTGTTGTTTATAACTCCTCACAGGGAAGTCCCTGTAATATGTAGTGCTGAAAAGCTGCAGTGATTGCAGCACTTGCCTTGAGAGGGCCTGTGTCCACAGCTGCTCTGCCAGGCTCCATGACACAGCCATTCCCCAGCATTAATTAACAGCTATTTAAAGCAATCGTGATTGGTTTGTGTTTGGCAATCCCAAACAAGCAGGTACTGCTGGGTATTTTTAAGCTGGTCTTAACAGTAACACATGACAAAATGCTGGCCGTGTTAATAATGTACCAAGTAGTCCAAGAAATCACATGTTTTATACGTCAAGTATGACATAGTAAAACCTTCATGCATTCTCTTGGTCTTAAAACTTAAAACTTTACCACTTCATGTTATTTAGTTCTTTTTCCCCTTTTCTTTATAAGGTTTGGATTATTTGTTTTAGGTCTTCCTGAGGAAGCCAACAGAGCACAAAAAAAACAGCTTCCCATTTTCTTAATAGTTCTCTTCTAATTTTATACAAAACCATGTTTCAGTTGAATTAATGAACAGTTCCAGCCAACATAAAACTGTATTTTAATGAAAATTTTAAGTCACAGATTTTTTCCTATTTCTATTCTTGTCTTTTACTTTCAAGATTCAGAAAATGTCACATATTTCTCTTTCATAATTGCCAAGCCATAGTATCTTTTTCTCCTTCTGAATTAAATATTTTTAAAGTGAAAGCCCTCATTTTTTTAGTTTTGGAAGGCATTTTCATGTTCAGGCTGTGGATTTTTCTCCAGCAGTTTTCCTTTTCCAGATGTTATTTGGGGTCTATGCATCTCAGCCAAACCAAAGTAGTGAAGAACTGACTTGTGTAGGAGTGGTGAGGGTCAGGCTCCATTTCAGAGTGGTTGTATGATCACTCAAGTGCTGAAAAGTTGTTGATAGCTTTTCTTGGTGAAGATTTTGGGATGTTAAATGCATCTGTGTCCAACATGTGTTTAACATCCTTGCATTGCATTCATTAATTTCATTAATTAATCAATCAATCAATCACATTGCTACATTTTGTAATCAGGTTTCTTTTTGTCGGCAAATGACACGTGGTGGTCTCAGTCCCTTGCAGGAGATTGTGTAAAATCCTTTCAAGTGATTCCTTCCTTTCTTTCCACCTTTGTAGAAGTTATTCAGAAAATCCACACTTCTAGACTAATTTAAGATCAGAAACACATTAGTCAAAATGTTTTTGCTGTTGTGTTTACTATGCCTAAAGGCAAACACAAATTTAAACTGGAAAATAAATAGGGCTGTAATAATGCAAATATAATGTAACTTAGATCCCAGCTTGGCAGTCAACTTTTAACTTTTTTAAAGTTTCCTCTCTTGTCTGTATGGTGAGTTGACCCTGGCTGGATGCCAGGTGCTCACCTAAGCTGCTCTATCACTTCTCAGCTGGGCAAAAGAGAGGTAAATAAGGAAAGATTCAGAGATCAAAATAAGGGCATGAGAGATTACTCACCAACTGCCAATACAGGCAAAACAGATTCAACTTGAGGAAATTCATTAAATTTTTCAGCAATCAAATCAAGGTAGGACAATGACAGGTCAGGTCAAATCTTAAAACATCTTCCCCTCACACCTGCCTTCTTTCTGGGCTTAACTTTACTCCTGATTTTCTGTATCTCCTTCCCTCTGCAGTTCAGGGAGAGAAGTCTTCACACTATCTCCCTCCTCCAGCATGGGCTCCTCTCTCCATGGGGCCACAGGTCCTGCCAGGATCCTGCTGTAGTGTGGTCTTCCCAAGGGGTCACAGCCTCCCTTGGGCATCCACCTGCTTTGACATGGGGTCCTCCAGGGGCTGCAGGTGGATCTCTGCTCCCACATAGGCTGCAGGGGCACAGCTGCCTCACCACAGGCTGCACTTTGGGCTGCATGGGAAGCTATGCTCTGGCACCTGCAGCAGGTCCTGCCCCTCCTTCTGCTCTCACCTTGGGGTCTGCAGAGTGGTTTTATATATCCAACCCCCATATACTCATTTTTCTCTCTGGCTACAGTTGCAAAGGGTTTTTTCCCCCTTCCTAAATACATTATCACAGAGATGATACCACTGTCAGTGATGGGCTCAGCCTTGTCCACCAAGTCCTTCCTTGGAGATAGCTGGCATTGGCTCTGCCAGACATGAGACAAGATTCTAGCAGAGAATGCTCCACTGGTACCTACCCACTACCAAAACCATTCCACACAAATCCAATGAAGACTATTTTTTCATTCTTCCTTCCAATTATAGGGTTTGTCATCATGTTTGAGAAGTCCATTTATGTGAATGGGTGGCTGGCTGCCCCCAGAGACTGTAGACAGAGTAGAGTTAACTTTTCAGAGAGAAATCTGCCTTCAGAACACTAGATATTTAGCTTCTATATGTAGGTAGCTGGAAGCAATCAGCAGTGCTGGGATGGCTGCCAGTGCTGTTCATGGCAGGTGCACCAGGTCTCCTCATTACCTGCACTTTCGATAGATGGGAAGGTAATTTCTCCCAACAGGCACGTATTGTCCATAATTGCATTTAAGCAATGTCATTCAATGGTATTTCTAGGTCTGTAACTTACGAAGTGCAACCTATAATTAGTGAAAATTGGTCTCTTCCTCAGATAACAAATTTTGTCAGTCATGCAAGCACTGAACTGCCTGAAATCACTGGATTGCATCACAGCCTCTAAAGCTCCAGAGATATTGAGCAAGTTACCTCTGGAACTTTTGTGCCTGGGACCTGTCATGCATTTACTTACTGGAGATTATGCAATGATTAAATCCCCGTATTTGGCCACGTTCCTTTCAGCTACTGCGTTCTCATGCCTTTTGCTTTATCAAAGGAGTCCTAAACCTTTGGAAATTACAGAAGGGAATTTCCCCCATCCGGTTCTGTGTTTCCTGGATGATCAGCTGTATTGCTATAAGGTTTTATTTACGCCAATTGAGAAAAGGTACGAATATGCAATAAAACAATATCTCTTTGTGAGCATGAAAAACATGGAAACTATTGTTAACTGCCAGTTTGCTAACAACTGTCAGTAGGTTTCTCATCTTATTGCAGGGCACAGGTAAAGATACTGACTGTTTTTGACATTCAAGTTCTTTATTTTAATCTTTCATGTTTAGTGTTGGACCTAAACCCATAGAGTGACAATAATAAATACTATTTTATGAATGATTATACAGTTCCTTCTCTTTCTGTTCAAAAGTCCATGAAGTATTTTAACCCTTGAATGAAAACCAGGTGGACTGCTCCTGTGCTTTTCTGTGATGGGGAAAATGATGTGGTAAGCGCATCCACTCCCCCCACACACACAGTTTTTTGCCCTGTATGGGGGTTTTTATCAAGGTTGAACTTTTAAGTTCTTTCCAGCACTTCAGACTTTCAGCAGGTATTTATTTCTATGAGTAAAAGCCTTGTGATATAAGAGAGGAAGAGTATAATCAGGATGCAACAGATTGTGACCAGAGAAAGTTGCCTCTGATTGTAGCTTTGCAAATGGTGTCTAAGAGCAGTTTGACTCCCCAGCTCTCCTCTTAACATCCCCAAACTGCTCAGAACTGTCAGCTCCCCAGTATTACTTGGGACAAGGCTCAGTTTTTCCCTGATGTATTTCTTCTTCTTCTTCCACAGGTCTGACTGGATGGCACGGGCACCTAGGCTGTCTTTGCCTCATCTTTTGTTATACACACAGGAGGGGTTTGAGCCTGTTTTCTCTGGCCCCTGGAACAATGGGAGAGGAAGCTTAGGAGAGGATGAACACTTTGTCAGTCTGTATTTTGCTGCTCTGCCTTACTGTGACTGCAGTTTTTGTGAGGGGATCTGGGGAGGGACAACAGGAGGGACAAAAGCTGAGAAGCTTACAGCAAAGTCAAGTCAGGAAGACAAATAAGTCAGGGAACTAAAATAAGAAACAGCTAAATGTGAAAAACCCAGAAAAAGTAATGTAGGGCTGATTGTGGCTTAGGAAGGAACCCAAGTTTACGATCATGCTCAGGGAAGGGCCACATCCTGCTTAAGTTTGAGTATCTGCAAGGGTATTCAAATTAGGCTTTCACATCCCATCCTGGGCAACCTGTCCCAGTGCCTCATCCCCTTGCAGTGGAGAGGGTGTTTCCCTATGTCTGGGGAATTTCCCACAGCTTGTGGCTGTACCCTCTGAGAAGACTCTGGGCACAGCTCACCCCATGCAGGCCCCAGGGCAGAGAAATGATGGCCTCCCTTGACCTGGTGGCCCCTTCAATGTGTAGCCTTTGAACTGCAGTAGTGTTGAGACACTAAACACATTTATATGGCACCTGCAACTGACCCAGGAACAGGTTTGGAGGTGCCACTGGTCACCCTGGGGCCTGGCAGCCTCATCTCTTGGCTGTGTGGCAGTCCCTGGCCAGCCCACATGGCCCCCACTTGGTCACAGGTGTAAAAGGAAACCAGGTTGAAAGTTTGGTTAGGTCAGGGTGGACAACAATCACTGTCCCCTCATTTCCAGGGAATAATGAAAACCATTTCCCTGGAACATATAAGCACCTCCCTGTTTCTATATATTTTTTTGCCTTCCATTTGCATTAGGGGTTTGTGAAGGTAAAGACTGATAAGATACAGTTATGTGTCATATCACAACCAGCAGAGCCTTCTTCAGCTGTTTGCATTAAACCTTTTTGGCTTGTTTTAACTACTTTGTGCAAATAAACTGAAGGTACTTTGTACACACCAAGTACAAACAAAATGACAGCGCTCCTGAAGTCAAGGCCCTGTTGTGTGGCTGTTGTTCTAAATCTAAATCTTAACCTAATTTCCTAAATCAAACAAAACACGAGATGAAAGGAACACCATGAGCATAAGTCCAGCTGTGATGAGGCACATCGCCAGCCTCGGTCACTTGTGGGAACCACTGGTGTGATGAAAACTGCCTGAGGGCAGGACTATGGGATGAGCAGTGCCTGAGTAGTGTCACCACTCTGGTAGCTAAACTGCTGATGCTTAGGTGGAAGTGTCAAAGCTCAGATGAGAAAATTCTGTCCAAGAAGCACTGAATAGAGAAGAAGCCGAGTTGTAGAATCACAAGGAAGACTTGAGGTGCAAGGCCATCTCCATCAGGATAACAGCATGGCCTA
Organism: Certhia americana; assembly: GCA_018697195.1. Lineage (NCBI taxonomy): Eukaryota > Metazoa > Chordata > Aves > Passeriformes > Certhiidae > Certhia > Certhia americana. The sequence goes on along the minus strand of CM031865.1, from coordinate 15,773,551 downwards.
GGAAATGGCATATGAAATGCCAGAGTTGGGTATAGGTGTAATACACTTGGGATCCATGAAACCTGTACATAAAAGAAAAAACTACCATTCTAGTGAGCTAGTTTGAGGCATTGTCTAATGCTGACAGACAGTCATCAAAGCAGTGCAGAGATAATTGCATACTGAGAGCACTGATCTTTTTGTACTTTTGTGGGATTTCACTATGATCCATAAAACAGTTACAAAAAGCTGCAAACATTAGGGCATGGGTTCTTTGTTGCCTCCTCCCTATCCTTTGGCCATTTGCTGTGGCTCTGCAGAGAAACATGTCCAGTATATGTGATGCCATGCACATTGCAAGGTTGCTCATGTATATCTCAGCCATATGAAATTCCCTCAGTTCTTGCTATTACATAGAAAAATTAATTTCTCTGAATAACAATCTGTTCTAGAGTTCATGCTGTTTCCATTTCTACAAAGAAATAATGGAACTCACCCTCTGACAGAGATACTGGCACTCTGTGAAGGATAGAAGGCATGTAATTATGCAGTGTCCATGAATACTGTCCATGAACTCTACCTTAAGAGAAGCCACTATAAGCATCTGGAGTTGGTAGCAGCTCCTGTGTGCACTGGTTGGCCAGAACATGGCCTGCAGCCCTCACAGTAGTTTCACACAAATCTCTAAACAGCATGGGAATGTACCATTCTTCAGTAGCTGCTCAAACAATGTACTTGGAAAGGTGACAGAGCCTCTCCCTGGTGGTTTCTCTAGAGCTGTACGAGGCAATTTTAAGACTGTGTGTGCTTTTGTTGAATGTTCAGGAGTCACAATACTCTAGGTACATTTTGGAAAAGCAACAAACTACAGGTATTGTTTATGAAGCACATAAATGCATTCTAGAAAGCACAGATTTGGAGAGTTTAGGCTCCATCTCAAGTTTCTTTTAAGCTCACTTTGTTTCAGATGAAATAGTTCAGACCATGTAAAAAACTGGCAGGAAGTCATGGTAGGGAATATATGGTTAAGGAAATTAAATAAACCCGTTTCCATGAATACTCAATGTTGCTCATGTGTCCTTGCCAATACTACAGTCCAGAGCTCAGAAACCAGTAATCTGGAAAGCCTGATGTTACTGTGTTGGCCAACCAGGAAATATTAATGTAGTACTTTGGGGTTGGTGCAGCTTGTGAGCCAGCTCCTTTGAGCTTGTCACACTGAAATGAAGCTGGCTGGATCAGCCCACCTCTCTCTGCTCCCAGGCTGGGTTTATTAAACTAGAGCACAGCAGACACAGTTTCTGTAGGTAACATTTAAAGTTACCTACATTTGACTTTCCTCATTTCACAACCCACACTCCTACCCCTAAAACTACACATGTTTCACCCACAGAACCATTACCTCATAGCTTTTTATTTCCTTTTCTTTTAGACTGAATCTTAAAAGTGACTTTTAAAAAAAAGAAAATATTCCCCAGCACACTGTTATCTCCGGTTGTAGTACCCGGAAGGAGTGCTGAGGCCAAATCGGGCACGATGGAATTTGCTGTGGGGAAATCCGCTGATGACAGTGGAACCCGCCCGTGTGTGAATTCCCATGGCTCTTGCCACCCCTTTATAAGCAGGTGGAAGTGCACAGGGCTGGCAGGAGCAGCAGGCAGCACTCACTGGAGCACAGCTGTGTGTGGAGAGAGAATGACTGGCTGTAGCAGCAAGAGCATGATCCTGGTTTCCCTGCTGGGGCTCCTGGCACTGCTCCTGTGGGGCACCTCCGAAGGTGAGTGACCTCGGGTGTTCTGCTCGGAGAAGGGCTCCGGTGCTGCTCACAGCTGGCAGCAGGATGAGGCTGAGCCAGAAGGGAATGGTTTCAGCAAAATATGCTGATGGGATTCATCCCTCTCTTCTGTCAGGAGGGAGATGGATGGTTGGGGTTGAACAGTGAGTGTCCTAGACAGCAGGGCCAAATGGGGTTTATTTACTTTGTTGTTGTTCTTCACTCCAGCACAAAACAACCAAGACTGCTGCCTGTCCTACACCAAAGTGCGTCTGCCTCGGAAGGCCCTGAAGGGTTACACTGAACAGCTCTCCAGTGAGGTCTGCGACATCCCTGCCATTATGTAAGTTACTTTCTGAATTTCTACTGGTTTTTCTGATATGCATTAACCTTGGGATGTCTGTTTGGGCTAAAACAAGGATTTGAATGTTATATGCGTAATTTTTCCTGCCTCTTCAAAAAGTTAAATTAACTGAATAAATTGTATATCACACCTGTAAACAAAACACACAACGTCTAGTTGATAGGCACTGCTAACACAAGGGACAGTCTTACAATGCAAATAATATATCTGACTCTTTAGGAATCAGCTATGCAAAGACAGGTTTTGTCTCCAGCTAAGGGCCACTTTAGCCAACACAGAATGCTCCCTTGCCAAAACCTGTGAACAGACATATAAGTGACAAGACTTCTTCTAATTCACAGGGATTGGATTCTTTTTTTACAAGGTTTTGGCCTAGATGTTGATCTGTCACCTTAGCTTGACAGCAGCTCTTTTCCTTAATTTTACAAATTGTTCCTGGCATCCAGCAAAGGTATTTGCCTAAACAGATCAAATAAATTGAACAAAATTTTATGGTGCAAAAAATCATCTCTGAGACTGAAGTAGCTATTACATTTAATTTTCTTTTTCTTCAGGTAATATTGGAGGAATTTGGAGCATTCCATGTCTAACTGGTGTTAACAAAAGCAGTTTTTATTGGTCATTAGATAGTCTTCACAGCAATTATTGGCAGGGATTTCTGATTTCTTTATCATTATTTCTTTTCCAGTTTCCACACTGACAGGGGGCTGAAGGCCTGTGTAAATCCTAAGGAAGGCTGGGTGAAGGGACATCTCCTTTACCTGAGGTAGGAATCAAAACTTCTAATTAACACCAGGCAGATGAAAACAGGGCATATATGAAAGTCTGTCCCATACATCTCCTGAATGCCACTTTTGACAGCATAAGTGGACATATTTGTCTTTCCATCTCTTGTCAGACTTAGCTACTCCTTTCTGGGGTCTTCTCAGGGACAGTCATGTCACATGTCCCTTCTTCCACCTGAGCTGTTCTCTCAGGGAAGAAGAGAAAACTATAACTGAGGTAATTATTTTTGTGTGTTCTCTCTGTTTTAACAGCCACAGGCTCAGGAAGATGTCAGCCTGATGCAGTTTCCAGTGAGGAGCTAAACACAGACATGGCTGAAAAAGCACTGGGTTGAGGCTCTTGGCTGAGATGGTTTGGACACTGTTGTGTGCTCAGTCACCTCCAACTCTGGCTTCTTTGGAACTGATGAACTTCTTGATTGATTCATATTGCATTGCTGTTTCGCTTGAGTTAAGCATTTTGTTAAAGTTTCTATTTTTACTAATATGTGTATATTACTGGTAGGACATGAGTACTGTTTAGTAAGGTCTACCTTGAACTGTTGTACAGAGTGTGAATTTTATTAAGTTTATTGCATGTTGGGTTTGTTTTCTTCAACATGTGTAAAGTAGGTTATTTATTCTGTTTGTTATTGCCTTGTGCCAAAATGTTTCCTTTAACCTGTAGTTAGCATTATAATACCCCTTGAACTACTGTTAAACAAAGTCTGTAGGAAAAAAAACAGGCAATTGAAGATATTAAAAAAAAAAAGTTAAAATCAGCACTCTCTGTGATATGTTGATTTCTTTTTAATTGAAAATGTAACTTGCCCTTGAAATTAATTCATTTGGTAAGAGCCTCCAGCTGAAACAATTGCACAGCAACAGGTGTGTTGACAGCTGTTAAAGCCACTTTCCACCTTACTCACTTTGCTTGCCCTAGGGGTAGCTATGACCTCCATAGGATATAATTTCTTCTTCACCCCCAGACAACTGTTATATATCAAGATTTTTTTTAGCTGTGAAGGCTTAGTTTCATCTTAGTCAGACTTGAAAGAACTCCTTTCGCCAGTTTCTCTGTTTATTCAGGAGGAACCTTACACATTGTCACTAACAAGCTTCTAGCTCATCCACCAAGGAGGATTCATTGAGGGAATGCAGTCTGCTCTCAACTTAAAGGGCTTTCTCTAGAGGAGAAACTTGCAGTGCTTTCCTTCCCTATTTGTGTTCACCTATGGTATCCTATGGCTTCCAGCATAATGAGGTTTTCCTGATACAGGAGCTCTTGATGGAGGTCAGGGATGCCTAATAAAATAACGAGACCTCATGGAAGAGATGTGTGCAGGTGGGCTGGGGAAGACTGCTCAGCTTTTTATGCACTATTATTTATGGCCCATGTGGACTTCAGGGATGTGACCATGTAGGGTGTGCAGGTGAAGTCCTCTCACTGACACCACTAGAGTCTTACAGATAAATTTACACCTTGCCTTTAATACCTTTTAGTCATAGAAATACAAGCACTAATTTTAATTTAATTTAAACTTAAATGCAAAGTATTTTTGGTGCCCTTGAGAGAGGAACTGAGAGATACTGGCTTTTTAAAATTGTGTTCATGAGAGTAAGGCTGTTATTTTCTGGTTTCAATACCTGCTAGAACTTAAAAAATCTGCTTGTGGCTCTACAAATCTGGGGACTATTAGCTCCCTGTGGGTGAAGCTCTCAAGGAGCAAGATATCTAAAGGAGCAAAATTAATTAGCTTTAATTTCCTTCAGGTGGATTCCTGACATTGAGAACATAATGTCTTCTCCATGGAGAATTAATTACCCAGCTTCTTCCTTGGGCATTCCCCTAAGTCCTGGGTAGAAGTGTAGAGCTCTGTCTCATACCTGCTAGTACTGGTATGGGCTGTTTGGGCTCAAAGAGTTCATGGGCTAAATCAGATACCAAAAAATGGTACAGACATGATGAATGGGTTTGTGTTAAAAGTGCTGGAAGGTGAGGTTCTCTAAGCCTACCCTGGGAATTGGTGTTGGGAACCAGAGCTGTAAAGCACTTGGTGCAGAAAAGCCTGGGGTCCAAGGGTTGAATTCAAAGCAGAGGAGCAAAACAAGGAAGCAAAGACGAATGTCTTGAAGATGAGTGGAATTTTCTTCTAGTTCAGGCCTCTTTAAAGTTTTGTATTGCTTCTGTAACTCGCTTCCTCTGGTCATCCATGTTTCCATTGCTACAAAACTCCACATGCCTCATCCACAGAGCTATGACTTCAGGGATTTCTTTTTAGTTCCTCTTATTCTGGTTGTATTTTTTTCTATAACCAACCCCTTGGGAAGTAAAAAGATACTGAAAATATTGGTTTCTATGCTCAATATCAAAAATTGCTAAGGTCCTTTTGTTACTGGTGGGCAACTCTGTGCAGAAATAGCATGTCCCTCCATGCCTTCCTGAGGATAAAAACAGGTATTATAACTGATTACCATGACTCCAAAATCATCAGATCAGAGGCACATCTTTGTTTGTAGCCTTAATTGGTCAGTCAGAAGTTCTGATAGCTCTGTAAATCATGAAAAAACCAGAAAAACCTGAATCCTGATTACTTTGGTGGGACTGTTCTGCATGTGAGTAGGTGAGTTTCTGTCTCTTTCTCTCTGGCCTTCAGCTCCTAATGCAGGCTGTGCAATTTTGTTGAATAATTTGAGATGCAAAATTAAATAATGGTCATTTGGAGACTTTTTATCTTCCATTTACATAATGTTTAAAAAAAATTTTTTTTTTCTTCTTGCAAAATGCTTTTTATTATAGCTTGAATATTTGGGAAGCAGATGTGAGAGCTTTCCCTTCAAACTCTGAGCACTTTATACTTCAGTTTCAAAGTGTCCTGCTTTCTCTGTATTGAAACCAGTCCTCAGTGACTCTTGTGCTAGGTGCAGTATTGCTATTGAATCCTATTTGTGTCTGTTCTTTCTGTGTGCTTTTGGCTTGTTTATTTTTTATAATTTTTTTTTCTTCTTCTTTAATTCCTTTTTTTTACCATAAAGCAATCTCACACCTTTCCAAATTGCAGTCTTTTTTTTTTTTGTTAGGATCTTTGACAGAGAAATTTCTGTCTGCATATAGAATAATAATTAGATTTACTAATTTCTGATTTTTTTTTTTTTTTAGCACACAGCAACAAAATACCTTAGTATTGCATGGCCATGGACTTTTGAAGGGAATAGCAAATCTTCTGATGATTTAATTTTGCTGTTAAAATATAAAACCTGCCATATTTCATCTGCTGGAGAAGTACTAAAATAGTACTTATATAAAAACAAAGATATTTATTGCATCTCTTCAGCTGATGGTAGCTACCATTAGTTGAAGACTGTTTTATTGCTTTCCTTGTCTCCCAATTTTTCCACCAAAATGGGAAAAACACAAACGGACACCAGTGGGTGAATGGCCTTGTCCTGCAATGCGCAGCTTTCAAATATATCTTTATATATCCAATCTTTACTGGGTGTGCTTTAGTGACAGTGACACTTTCAGCCCCTCCATAGGGATGTGGACGTTGGTCACTTATTTTCAATCACCAACAAGCCCATGTGCAGCCTAACTTCACTCCTGATGAACTGGAATGCGCCACTCAACTGCAGTTTTGTTGAGAATTGAATCAGGGAGCTCAAGAACTGCAAAGGGCTTTAAGCTTATGACTGTGTAACTTGATTCTAATGGCATCCACCCAACTGGATAAACATCAAAACAATAGAAATGGATCAATTGTAACAAACCTTCTGTGTGCTGAGTTCAGCTGTGTTACACCCTGGCACTCTTGCTCCAAATATCAGCCTACAGGCAATACCCTTTGCCAAAAAATGAATCACAAAAGAAGCTTTTAGTCTTCCGAACAAACCCACTGCGTTGTGCATGCTAAGTGTACTAAGCAATTACAGCTGTATGACTGTACATAAATGAAAACTATGATCTATGTTCCCATGATCCTGTGGTTGCTCTATTCTAGGAGGTGTCAGCCTTAACTGAGCAGTGTTGCAGCCTAAGTCTTTACAGACTTTTGAATTGCTGTGTTTATCTAGCCAAAGCCCTCCTAGAGCTGCTGGTAGAACATTTAAATATGATAAAAAATAGCTGCAGTTCTGTAGCTGCTATTGTACGTTAGCCATAGAGTATTGCTTATAGACCTATCACCGCACATAAACGCAGGCACTTTTTGAATAGTGTTTCAGCTTTCTTGAATTTCTAGCATTATTCAAAGATTATGCAATATAAAATACATATTAAATGTAAAAGCAGCAGATGAAACTTAGAATACTGTATGGGTAACAATCAAATATGCCACAGGAAAAGTAGAGACTAGAATATTATTTTTAATTTTTGTTTTTAAATTTGCAACAGCATTTCTATAGTTTTGCTTCCATGACTTCATTTATACCCCCAAAATAATGATTTTACTTGTAAGCACCTCCATTTACATTTTCGTGTTCCTGAAATTTTCCTGCTCCCTAACTTTAAACTGAAAACTCTCTTAATTTTTTACAGTCTCTTTGTATTAAGGAGAAAATTTATAATCTGGGTTGAAACTCCCTGAAAAAGAGATATTCTCTAAATAGTGTCCATGTATGGAATCTGCTGGATGTATTTACAAGGCATGTCCTATATGAGAGAGATTTTATCCACCATTGTGGCCACACAGCTGATGTACAAAAGCGAGGAGAGAGAGATTGCACATGGCACTTTCTCCTAGAGTGATACTGCCAGCAAAGTGATGCAAGCATCCAAGGAAAAAGACCTACCCCTGTTCTCAGAGGTGGTGGCTGATGCAAATGGGAGTTGACTTGGTATAGGAATCTGTTCTACAGATAAAAAGCTGTATCAGAGGTTCTTTTAAATTTGGTTCCTTCACAGTTCTTAATATTCATGAGATGTAATCAACTTAGGTTCATTAAATATATAATTAATTACCACACAAATAAACGGAAAAACCCAATCCCTTGATTAAATTTGTTTGTATCCAATGCATTTCAGTGTACCAGGTTTTCATGATACTCCTCCTGAAGTACCTTGATTTACCTAAAAATCTAAGCCTCATAATGATTATTTTTTTAAGCCCTCAAAATTAGCCCAGACAAACCACTGGAAAACAAATGTTGAAGAATGTCCTAACAGCTTTTTGCACCCAAGCTAGTTGCATGATGATTTGACACCCAACTCAGGTTTTTGCGTAGCAGCTGTAGTTGTGAAATTTAACAGGAAGGTCATTGCCATGTTTCTTTCAGTGAATACTACTTCCAATTTTCAGAAATAATGATCTTGAGCCCTTTTTTCAGTGAAAACAATGGCTGTTCTAGCTGGGGCTGCAACTCTGTTTGGTTTATAGGGTTTCTTCTCCTTCACTTCTTTACTGCTGGAGAGGGATGAAATGGCTCATGGCCTCTAGAAACAATTCAGCACACTCAGGCTATCATTAGTTCTCTGTGTCACAGTGTAGGAGAGGACACACCCAGGCAGTTCTAGTATCAGATATGCTTTCTGTTACATGACACGTGGTTAGGAAATGTGCCCATGATAAGGACAGACAAACAAACAAACAAACCAGCTTCTGGAAATGGGAGAAAGGTGGCTCATCTGGGCTTCCCGGGGAGAAAACCTGAATGATAGGATCCATTTAATGGATAGCTATGAGATAAGGCAACTCAAGAAACATGAAACATTGAAACAGTGCAGTTGGGGATCCATGGTTAGCACAGGCATGTATCAAAGTGTTTAAAACAGAGCACAAAAAATTTTAATTTCTTAGCCAAACTTCAGGTACAGTGATTCAAACTGTAACTGTCTTCTCTCCTGGCCACATGCCCACAAGCCAAGGCAAAACACTTATGTGTAGGCAGAGATGTTATGTGTAAGATGGTCTAGTACAACAAGTACTTGACTCTTTCTATATCTTTTGGATAATAAAATATAACTAACATACATTGTTTTTGAAGGAGCTTGACTTGCACTGGAATAAACTCTTTGCCAAGAATTGATTTACACAAATACGGAGATGCCAGAAGATAGCATCATTACGGGACAAGGGCAGGAAACATTACAAGTCTGTTAGGAGCTACACCTCAGACCTGTGGAGGAGCAGACAGCTGTGCACTCAGTGATCAAGCCCTCTGATTAGAGTGTGCCAGTGGAGATAGGTTCAAGTAAGTGGGCCAATTGGCAGTGAATTATTAATTACAGTGTCAAGATTAAACCAGTAGTTCAATATCCTTGTAGCATCATTGGTCAGGCACAAAGCCAGTGATAACTCTATAAACATTCAAAGTAGGCAAATGTGAAATTGAGAATGACAAATTTAATATAGCAGGTAAATCAGAGCTGTAGAGTGGTCAGTGTATAGAGTGACTTCAGTTGTTCACTCATGTATGAATTGTATCTCATGTATGAATAAGAATTGTAATACAGCTGTCTTTAGGGAATACAAAGCAAAATGCTCACATAAAAGTTTGTCATGCTATCTGAAAAATAGTATTTTGGCTATATGTCCTACATAGTGACTTTTTTTTTTTACATTTAATAGAGCTGTTTCAAAAAGATGGTTGTGTGTTCTGTGAGCATCTGAATGTTTCATGTTGTTATGACTAGGAATAAATGGTCAAAATGTCTTTCAGAGATGATGCAAATCTCAGGTATCTGAGATATCTGCAAATCTCAAAGACTTGTTCACTCAATAGCATTCCACAAATTGGTACAAAAGCAGGTAAAAAAGTTTCATGAATATAAAAGTGGGTACTGCTGTATTACTGCTAATTCAATTAATGGTTGCTATACATTATGCATCTTGTTTTGCACATTCATACGAAAAACATCAAAATGATGGTAAAGAAGAGAAGACAATGTATTAGGACTGCCACACTTAATTAAGGAATATAGAATCATAGAATGGTTTGGATTGGAAGAGGCCTTAAAGATCATGCAGTTTCAACCCCCCTGACATGGGCAGGGACAGCCTCCACTAGACCAGGTTGTTCAAAGATCCAACCAACCTGGCCTTGAAAAAAATATAGAAAAAAGGATGGCTTAAGTGAAATGCTTAATAAATTTCAGAATTATAGATAATAAATATGAAACCACAAATTAGTTATTTTGGTTGTTTTTGGTTTTTTTTTTTTAATTTATTACAAACAATGGTGAGATGAACACACTTCAACTTCAGCAAAGACATGTTGTCTAAAATAGAGTGGCTTTCGCTAACATTTTCCAGTTCTATTGTAGACTTACTAGAAATCTTGTTATTTGTCAGGAGTTCTTGCTGCCTCCTGACTCATGGTTTGACCCAATTGTGCATTATATGTACGTAGAAGAGCTCCTCTCTTTCCCTTACTGGGTGCATCTGGAAAACTCACTGACCACAGAACACTTGCGTTATTACCCGACACTGTCAGCTTCGCCCTCTTGATGGGATGATGCAGAGCTCAACATAAAGGTCTTCAGCCCCCATGGTTTGGGCCATGGAAAGAGACATTAAAGATATCTCTGAGTTCTTCTCAGAAGTGGTAAGATAAATATATCTCATTGGGGTTTTTGCACTGAGGATTTTTTTGTTGTCAGGTAAACTCATAAACTTGGCAAGGTTAAGAGGAAAGCCATAAAAAGTGGATAGCAAGGAAAAATTTGTTTCAGCTAAGTGGAAATTTGACTGAAGCAAGGAAGGATATATGGAATTCCCTGACTGCATGGCATATGCAAGCAGTTTGTCAGATGGCAAATGGAAGAGTAAAGAAGAGAACTACTGTTCCTTTCTGCTACTTGTTATCTCACTATAGGTGAACATAACAAGCAACTATTCATGTGAACAGAAATTTGTGGGTGACACTCTTTCTTGGCAAATTGCAACTAGTAATTTTTTAAAAAATTTTAGATTTCTAAATTAATGAAAACATCCAAGCAAAGAAGAAAAACAATCTTTGGGAAAGAGAACATTGTTCTACAACACACTGTCACTTCTTTTTTCTAGAACAGCTCTTACCTAGCAATGGACAAACTCCAAGAACCTAATGTTCCTTATATAAGTAATAGTTTTAACATCTTTCATGGCTGTGGTGTCATGATTAGCATTAGAAATAACAGAGCAGAAGTGAGAAGGAGCTCTAGCAATGCACTGAGTCTGTTTTGGTAAGAGGAAGCAGAATGTGCCAGAATAAAACAACCTTGGGAAAAAAATCATGTAAATCCATTTAATTCACCAAGCAGAAACAAGGAAATATCAGAGAACTGTTCTTCTGCATCCTACAGACCTTAAGAAAGGACAGCACACAAAAACTCCCCGAAATTAAAATTTACTTTACCTGCTGCTGGCATAACAGAAATAGGAAGTGGCTTTCTACATCTTTCCCTCAACTCAGACTGCTCTTGGGCTGGCCTTTCTGATTGAGTTCAGCACACCACAAGCTGGCCTACTTCAGAACAAGTGGTTCATGATGCAACTTTAAATCACCAAGCCTAAACCCCACTCTTTTCCACAAGCAAGTGTGTTTGAGTCAGAAACACTTCCTTCATCTTATACTTAAGATGCTACATTGGCTCAAGAGAGGATTTTCCAGAACCTGTGTTGGCAGGAAGAACCCAAAGTTCTCCAAAGGAAGTTCATCGTAACTGCACTGATTTTTGCTTCACATTGTCTGACATAGTTCCCTTCAGCACTGCAGATAAATCTACACTGAAGCCTTTTAAAATCTCTTGAACACAGACCAATGAGTTTTATAGTATCTTATCTATAGTTTTTTCTAGAGACTCTACAGGAGTGGAGCAAACATGGCCATCACACCAGTGCCCCTCTGGGTCTTACAGGAGAACAGGCATAGGGCTTAGAGGGACTGACTTCTGCAGTGACTCTACTGCTCCCTAATCTTACGTTTACAGAAGCAAGGAAAAAGTGACAGCTGAGGCCTGATTTATCATCTTCCCAGTGTCATTATTGCATCCTAACAACAGGTAATGACAAACTTAACGTTTGGTTAACAAACAAACTTAACGGTAAGGTGTCCGTGTTCCGATGAAGATTTGGAACAAGAAAAGGGTGGGGGAAAACGTACTGATCAACAGATACTGATGTAATGGAGCTTTGCAGTCTTTCTACTTCCCTTCCCTGTTTTGACTGTTTTGTTTAAATATGACTAAAACAATTAAATGTAGTACTTCCAGTTGGTGTTAAGTAATACTGAAGGTACCAGAAAGGCTGCATGAATCTGTCTTTATGATTAACAAATTAAGTTTTAAGGTAAGAAGCAGTATTTATGCCACTGTTGTTTGTTCATGTCATTTAACTTAAAAGAACAGAGAAGTATTTATATTCTGAATTTATGATCTGGGTGGATAAATATTATGCTAAACAAATACAAAAAGTTGTTAAGAAACTGGAGACAAAGATTTGGGGTTGTTCAAAAAGTTATTTTTGAATAGGGTTGGTACAAGTAAGTCAATTCAGTTGGAAAGCTGTCTGGATTGTTTTCAATTAAAAATATTTCTTATCTGCCTCAAGGTTTTCCACATACAAACAAGACAAAAGACTTAAAACAAACAAATGGGAATCAAAACCTTAGAGGCCGTTTTGTCCCCCAGCAGTGTCCTGAAGGAGATCTGTAATTAGCCATTGTATTTTATTTCCTGGCTTTCAAAAAACCAAAGGACTGTCTTCAAAGTGAAGCTGTAGGGAGCCATATGGGTGTTTTTGGAAAAGTCACGTATTGTTAAACACTGAGTGTGACTGTCTTGCATTGATCCACTGTCAACAATGTGCGCTATGAGATCGACCAAATGAGAAGGTGTTTACTGCTTCCCCCTATTGATGCTCTGCAGCCATTTCAGCATAAAGCTTGAGTGAAATTCTCCGAGCTATTAATGCATTATCTTCTAACGATTCCATGTTGGCTATCTCTTCTCAATTTTTTTCCCAATTTTTTTCTCCTCTCTTTGATGAAATGCACATCCAAAGAAAGGCAGTGAGACTGATGCAGGGTCTGGAGCACAAGCCTGTAAGGAGCAGCTGAGGGAGCTGGGGGTGTTTAGCTGGGGAGAAGGAGATATAGAGACATCATCACTTCCCCATCTCCCTGAAAGGAGGGTGTAGCGAGGTGAGGTCAGACTCTTCTCCTGGGAAACAAGCAACAGGATGAGGGGAAATGGCCTCAGGTTGTGCTACGGGATGGTTTAGATTGGATATTAAGAACTGCTCAGGGAATTGGTGGAGTCACCATTCCTGGCAGTGTTCTAAAGGCTTGTGGCCCTTGGGAACATGGTTTAGCGGTGAACATGGTAGTGCTGGATTAATGGTTGGTCTCTATTGTAAGGCCTTTTCCAGCCTTAATGATTCTGTGATTCTAAATGGTATTTTCATCGTTGTCCTTCAGTCCTGAGTATCTCTTACAAAAAATTAAACATATTAGGCTTTTTTTTTTTTTATGTAATTAATCGTTGCCCTCTTTCTTTAGTAAGCAACTATTCACTTTCCAAAAACCTTTCATGCATTTGCTACGCCATTACTAGCAGCTCTTTGGCACTCCGGATTTTATATATATATTTTTTGGCGCACTCCTTTCTAGATCCGCTTCTTGGCTCTCAGCGGCGCAGCGCAGAAGCCCTCGCAGCTCCGCAGGGATTCTGCAGCCCGGTGCAGCCCGGTACCGCCCCGGTACCGGCCCGGTACCGCCTGCCCCCCGGTCTGACCCGGCCGGGCAGCCATGGCGGTGCCGCCGCCCTCAGCGCCGCGCTCGGAGCGCCCCCGTTGCCATGGCTGCGGGCGGACGCGCGGGGCCGGGCCGGCGGTGGCGGCGGCCATGGCGCTGAGGCGGCTCCTGCTGCGCTACTTCCCGCCGGGTGCGGAGCGGGGCGGCCGGGGGGCTCCGGGTGTTACCGGCGGCGGTGCCGGGGCTGGGGCTGCAAGGGGGGTGTGGGGCGCTCGGTGCGGCGTGCAGGCCGCCCGTCATGGCGGATCCCCTCAGCCCGGCAGGTGCTGGGCACGGCCGGGCGGCTCCACGGCGGGAGCGGAGGTGCCGGGGTTTGATGGGGTGCCTGGGTGAGAGGCTGCTGCAAAACCAAGGCAGTCTTAACTCGCATCACAGTAAGGAGTTTAAAAAGTCAACAGTGACTGTAGGTGACACGCAAAACCCCCCGCAATGTATTTGTGCTTTTAAATGTCTGTTTAACAACAAAAAAAATGTTGCCACTCTTTCCAGCCACTTGAAAGGAGGGTGGAGCCAGGTGAGGGTCGGTCTCCTGCCGGGTAGCCAGTGAGAGGATGGGAGGACAGTCTTTAGCTGTGCCTGGGGAGCTTTAGGTTGGGTATTTGGAAGAAATTCTTCACAGAAACGGTGATCAGACATTGGAAAGGGCTGCCCAGGGATGTGGTGGAGTCACCATCACTGAAGTGTTTAAGGACTGGCACTCATGAGACACTAACTCAGTGCCAGGGTTTGGTTGACAAGGTGTTCAGTCTTAGGCTGGACTTAATGATCTTAGAGGCCTTTTTCAGCCTTGCAGATACTAATTCTTATTTTGTCCTTGATTTATGAATTTTCTGAGTGGAGCCGTGCTTGAAAAGCGGTGTTGCCACCCTGTCCTAGTGTATCCTGTACTCAGTGAAATTTCAGAAGTGAAACAGGCTGGAGATGGCCAGCTCAGGAAGCGTATTGGAAAAAAAGGATCTTCCTTTCAAATTAAATACTTTTCCTATGAACTTCCTATGAACTAAAATTCAGAATGATGCAGAAGTTCATCTAAATTATCCTTTCCCACAGAAAATCAAGGAGCAGCTGAGCCCTTTATCAGCTGTTGCAAAACAGGAAGCCATGTGGTTAAACACTGTAATACTCCAGCTCAGTAGAAGCTGCAGAGGTGCCAGAGCAAACCTGGAAATGTAAAGTGTGTTGTCATTTTTGATACATCACTGCACTCAAGCCTTTGCAAACACTGGAATAAATGTAATGAATTTTGTAAAACATGTTTTCCAGGCTTCTTGGACCACCAAAATACAGCAAGTATCTTCAGGACAGCTTCTTTGAGATTAATGCTGATGAAATTATGCAAAAAGTTGTTGGAAAAAAGAGCTTGTTTATTTCCAGAATAGAAAAAACTCAGAAATAATATTATTTGATGTCTTTTTTATCCTGTAAGCACATCAGAGTTCTTCATCACCATGCTTACTCTCAGCGAGAGCAGCTAACCTCCTTCCAGCTCCAAGAACTGAAATTGGGTCTCCTGAAGTCAGTGGAGCTATAAAAGTGGAAGTGCTGCTGTCTGCAAAGTGTGTTATAAAACTCCAGATGTCTAATTATGACCTGTTTATCACTTGTTTTTAAAGGAATTATTTTGGAATATGTAGAAGCTGGTGAGTCAAAGACCAGATCAATAGATCTGCTTGATCTTAGACCTGAGTAAGTATGATGTTGCTTCAGATAACAGCACTCTCTACCTTTTTATAGAATGTTCATGTACAACTCTATTTAACTGTGTTATACATAATTGACATCAGCTATTTTGTCGGGCCTACGTGCTCTACTCAGCCAGCTCTGGTAGGAAGGGCTTCAGAAAGAATAACAAAGTGCCACCATTAAATTAAGTTGCCCATATCCATGGAGTTTATTAGGCAGAAAGACATGAAGTAATATGATTGTCTTAATACCAGCGTTGATATGAAAGAAAGCTTGCATGTAAGCCCAGGTCAGTAGACAGTGTAAGCTGGATATGCATGATGAAAAATCCCAATTGAAAAGTTATTAGGTTTGTCTACCTGGAACTGTCCAGTAGAGTGCTGTGGACAAAACCTGCCCAGTCTCTTTTTGAAAGAAAGAAGTTGTCTGGTGTTATTGAACAGGAGTATAAACACTGAGAGGATACTAATTTATGGGCTGTAGTTGGTCACATTTAGAAGACTGACGCAGAAAATCTCCTTTAGACTTGCTTGGCTTTCTTGTGAAACTGGTTTTAAGAGTTTATTTTGATTTGACTGCTGGGTATTGTGAGCTTTTAGTTTCTCACAGAAAGCCAGAAATCAGTAGTTATCTGATGACATGAAAAGATGATCCAGTTCCACAGACCAGCTGTGTCCCTCTTACTGGGGGCTCCAGGGCCATCAGTACTCTAACCATGTGGTAGTTACTGTCAAACTAGAGTTTGACATGACAAGTCAAGAGTTGTAGAAACAGCTGTAGATTTCTGAAGCCACAGACAGAGATAAGTCTAAGTCTCTGCATATATAATTTGTCTTTCTACTACTTCTTGGGCAATTTGTTTGGAATTTACAAAATTCCAGATGAATTCAGATATTTAAACTGACAGTTTGGGACACACATCTTTCATGCCTGATCCTTCACAGGAATCGTTTGAAAAGAGAAATTTCTTACCAAGCTACAATTTTTAAAAGTTGAATTTTACTGAACCACTTCAGTAGGAGAGGGAAGAAAGTATAAAACCCAAGAAAGATTTATCCCTATTTCTTTAAGCCTTTACAGAATGAGATAAATGCGTAACATTTAATTGCTTACTTCAGTTTCTCTGTAAGTAAATAATATTCTTGGGTTTAAATTCATAATTATTGCCAGAAGATGGAATGAAGTGGGTTTGTGTTTGGGGTATTTTTTGAGTTTGTTTTCATTCTTTTCTCATAATTAGCACAGATGTTACAGCCTTAGTAGAAGACATGCAAAAAAGAGAACCTCTCATCACAGCTTCCTGCTTGGAACATGTCATTCATCTAGTACAAAGATTGCAGGAGAAGCTAGGGGAAAAACAGAATCACAAATTCTCTCTTTTTAAGGTCAGAGGCATCTTTTAAAATAATTGGGGCATTTGGGGGGTTTTAAGTTGTGATACTGTGAGTATGTTTTTACTGCTGTGTATTGTGCTGACTGATTTCTTGGCATTTCTCAATCCTCTCTGCACTTTTAGAACAACTGAGTCTGGCCTGGTTTTCTGCTAGGAATTCCCCCCAAAAGGCTGAGATGTATAACTGTTCCTAGACATTGTTTACACAGGCTTATGCACTAGGGTGTGTTTTGAATAGAGAGAAATCAATCTTTTATTTGTTAAGTAAGTGTTTGTGGGCCAATAACACCCGTAGTTACATTTAAACAAAACCTGTAAAGACCCCAAGTAAATTAGCTGTTGAGAAAGGACCAAAATATTTTCATACACGTCTATTTGTTCTTCATTTTGTGAAAATTGTGGGATTTATGCTATTATTTTATGGGGTTTTATGCTACATGCAGTTGAAATCCTGGTTCTCATTACTTTCTGTCATTGCTGTTATCTTTGAATATTGATAAACTGATCTTCGGCTTATAGACAGCACTTGAAATATTATTTCCAACAAATAGGATTTTTAAGACCAATGATTACAGAAAACATTCCGAACCCGGGATTGAGTCTGTCAGAACAGAATAGGTTTAATTGTGTTTAACTGTGGAAATGAAACTTTGTTCCGGAGATTGCATGCGACAATCTGATTATAGTTAAACGTTGTAACTTTATTGTATCAGCAGATGGCGATGTGTAGCTGTTAAACAATGTTGGTCAGTGCTGTGGTGTTCATTGTTATCTTAAATTAAAAGAGAAAAAGAAGTTTTGTGTTGGTTTGTTCTGCTAAAAACCCCCTTACATGTTTCTAGGTATCACTTTGGTTCTTTTGACCAACAAAACTCATCTGGGTGAATTCTGCAAAGGTATATGTACTTAACCTTGAAAATAGAGCTATGTAGCAAGGCATCTTAAATTTAAAAAGTTTCTCTTCCAAGTTGTGCTCTCAACTGAGACAATGCCTTGCTTTTAAAAAGCTTTAAAAATCGTTAGTTCATCACAGAGATTGACAAATCTTCAAATGCTTATTCAAACTTGAGTGTAAACAATGTATTTGTTCACTGTTAGGTGAAGTGCTGTGTCTGAGCTTCTGTATTTGGAAATAATAGAAGCAGGCAAATCCAATCAGTGCTGGCTTATTTCCTTCACTCAAGAGTCGTTAGAAATGTGTGAAAAGAACTCTTTTGATGTTTCAGTTTCATGTAAGGCTTCTAAATGAAACAAGAGTACCAAATCCTTCTGAGATACTAATAAGATATAAGAGATGGGTAGGAGTGACAGTTTTTGTTTTTCCCCTTCAAAATATGTTCAATGTGTACATTGTTTGGAAGTGAATGTATTTCTTTCCTGTTGCACTGTAGTATAATCTGAAACAAGTGTATAAACTTATCTTTTTGTTATTTCCAGTAATTGTGGTGATGGTGGTGTGTTAGGCACCTTGCAGAGAAATGAGGTTTTGTAACAATTTCTCAGGTTTTAAACTATTCCATGGCATGGGATGCTGTAATGATTTGCAGATTTTATCTTAGGTGCGGCTGTAGCAGATTTTGCAGAACTGAGGTATCTTTTTTCTAATATTGCCTTAAGGTTTGATTATTGTATTATTTGCACAGACAATTGTTGCTGGCTCAGAGTTCTGTGGATGAAGCAACTGCAGCACTGGGCATTGGAAGAACAGAATTAGTCTCATAATCTGAAATTATATAAAACCCCACCTCATTTTCCTCCCTTTTTTCATAATTTAAAAATACCTTTGCTGTTGAGAGCTGCCTGCATGTAGTCTAAAAGTGTTATGGGTGAAATTTCCATAAATTTCCATAATTATTGATTCTCATATGCAGATGGATATTGTGGCTCTTTTTAGAAAACACAATATTTTTTGTCATTTCCACATCTTGATTGCTCATTCTGTAGCTGAAAGTACAACTTATGTTGCTTTCTCTAGAGAACAGAAATTGCTGTTTCTGTAACATAAAATATATTTTCTGTTTTTCTCTCTCTCTCAGTCCTTCACTTATCAATTGTTATTTTCAGTTTGATGAGTCCCTACTCTTCTGAGTAGATGTATGAGTCTTTCTCATTTTCCTTCTGGAGACAGGCAGCTTGGAAAACTTGAGATAAGGAAAAGAAGTTGAAGCTCTGGTAATATGTCAGTGGTTAAATCTCACTGTTCACAAACAGTTTCTTCTTCATTCTTACACTACAGAAAAGACCTAGTGAACCACTGGGGTAATTTTAACATCCCTTCACTGTCAGCAATTGCTGTGATTTCCCTGTTTATTATTTTATCATGCTTTAGACTTTAGGAGAGGGCAGCTGGTAATAGGTGAAAATTGTTCAAGTGCTAACCGTGTTTTTACAGCAGCCAGTTTATTCAAACACCAACCAGAGTAAAATTTTTCTGGTCCTTTTTAAAGTATCATGGCATGGTGACTTCCATTGCAGTATCTGAAACTGTTTTCACCTCTCTTTAATTAACCTTAGTATGTGTTATTGCTACGGGCTCATTCACATGAATGATCCTATGCTGTGGGATTAAAGCACTGTTAGAAAACAGTGCCCTCCATAACCTACACAATACATGCAGACATTAAAGTTGAAATTCTGTCTTGGAATTTTGTCTTGTTGAGTATCTTTGTTGTGGTTTTGCACACCTTGTCCTGACCTCATTGGACAGAGCTGTAGCTTATATCTCTTCTTCCTGTTTTGTATAATAAAGTCCCATCCCATATCCTAAAAGTCTCAAATTTAACTGGATTTCTTGATTCACTGGCTAAGGCTTAATATTAGTTGGGATTTCTGTCATCAGTGATCTCACAGTTGTGGTCTCCTCTTTTGTTTTGCTCATTCAGCTCTGGTTGAGGGTTGCTTTGCTGGTCTCAGAGAAGGTGAAGAAAATGCAAACATGGGAAAAAACCAGTTCATTGAAATAAAGTATAAAATTGAAATCAATACTATATAACATCTTCAGTGATAACCTGATGGTTATTGTGGGACTTCTTCTCCTCTAACAGGAGGAGGAAAAAACTTAATCTGTTGAATATTTTGAGCAATATTGTTTATTTTGTTAGCATCAAATGTTTTTCCTCTCACTGCTTCTATTTCAGGTGCTTAGAACACACATATTGCCTCTGACTAATGTCGCATTTAACAAATCTGGTTCCCGGTAAGCTGTTTTCAAAGTCAAAGTACGTAATCATTAATTGAAGTTTTGTACTTGTAAATTAAATGGTAAGGAAGCTTCAGTGCTCTTATCTTGCTGCAAAGAGAATTCAGCTTTGTTACTTATAAGCAGCTTCAGGCATAATTGGGGATTATATTTCAGGCCTCTGGGAAAACCAATGGGAGATGCAAAGTAGCAGGTGAAATTCAGTTTATGTAATATGTTTTCTTCCACAGCCATAGTCTGATGACAATTACCATATTACATATTATGTCAATAAACTAAAAGTTGTTAAAAGCTAAATGAGTCTTTGACATAAAATCATTTGGGAGTTTCACTGTAGTGAAAGTGTAGTTTTCATGTTGATTGATTTCACTGTGGACTTATGTCTTGTCATTTTTTCCTTCATGTCTTGAAAGCAGCAGCATGCTTTCTAGTTGAAATACAGAGATTAGAAAAAAAGGTGTTTTTATGAATAAAACATTAAAAAGAAGAAAAGAAACCTCTATGGTCATAAATCTGTATTTTTGAAAGAAAGAGGAGATTTAGAGTCTGACCACTAACTAAAACGTGTTAATAAAATGTGTGGATTTAAGTAATTTGGCTGTGCATTGGGACTGCTAAGATATTTGCTGTATTCAGAAATGAATTTCTCTCTGCTTCAGCTTTATCACTGGAAGCTATGATAGAACCTGCAAACTGTGGGATACAGCATCTGGAGAAGAGCTGCATTCGCTGGAGGGACACAGGAATGTTGTCTATGCAATAGCTTTCAATAACCCCTATGGGTAAATAAATGTCCTATGAGGTTCTTCATAATTGCTAATAATGTTGATTTGCAAATTCTAACAAAGAATAGACTATTTCAAATTAAAAGAGTTTCTGAATTTATAGAGTTCAGCTATAGCTAATCACTATGGGATAACACTGTCATTATTTGTACAAGAGACCCATTCAAACATGTTTTCTGCTATCATTTTTTAAAATTAAATTTAGAAATTCTAACCAGAAATTTAATTAAGTATTCATTCTTGAAAAAAATATAAATGAGTCAGTTGAATATATTGAAATACAGTTTATTTCAGTAATATCTGATGACCAGATTGTGTTCTGAATGTTTATCATTCTCTTCTGCCTCCATGTAGTTGTATGTGATGTGAGATACAAGTACTTATGACAACCTGTGTTGCTTCAGTTAAGGAGAAAAAAGTGGATTTCTCCATTTGCCATTACAAATTCAATATTATTTAGGACATGATTTAGAAATGTCACAGCTTTTGAGTAATTTTTGTAAAATCCACAAGGTGCTGCTGTGTGAATGTCAGATACAATTTTTGCACCTTTTGTTTTCTCCAGTAATTGTTTGCCCTAGGTTGGAATTGCCAGCTGTTAGGTGAAGGGAATTACATGTTAGCTACTGAAGTTTCATTATTGTTTGCTTCCTGAGGAAGCTGTCATGTGTGAGAAAACCATTTTTTCTGTAAAGTAAGATAAAATAATTCCTATTATTCTGTTGAATCACATTACTGTCGGATGTCCTATTTATGAGTTGAACAATACACAATTAACATCAGGAAATAAATGATAAAAACTTTGTTCTTACACTATTTGAAACTTCATCTCTTTCTTCTATATGAAAAGGAAAACTTAGGCCCTAAGGTGTGAATGTCTTATATTCTGATATTATTCTTTACTTTAGAAAAGTGTTTAATGAAGTTCATTTCTGTAGCTTGGTGAAACTAATGACAAAAATCTGTGCAAAGATAATAACGACTATAGCATAAAAGTGGAGAAGCAACATAGAGCAGACAAAACCTGATTAGAACTTTGAACTACTTTTTGTATTAAATTTGATAAAATCCCCTTTTTTCTGCTAATCTTTAGGTTTTGATACAGTGCCCCCTGGTACATTTTCTGGAGAGTTCACTTTAGTCTTGCTCTAACTGCAGATGGTCACAACACTTCCACTGACTTCAGTGGTAGAGTTCAACTTCTGGAATTTGGGTGAACTGCATTTATCATTGTTGATAAACAGATATTATCTGATGAAATGATACAGCTTCTTAATAAATCTGTAAATGCAGCACATCATCCCTAAAGTAGGTCAGTTATCAGTTATGAATACTCCTGTGCTAGTAGATAGGCACAGTAGCTCTCTTAGAAACTCACTGTGTCTGCTGATTTTTTGCCTTGCTGCAACTTGTGTTTGCAAAATCCTGCTGGCAGGATCTTTTAGTGTGGCACCAAAGTGCATGGGAGCTTCCAAGGCTGGGTGTTGTTTCTCTGGATTCTGCTGTCTCTGGAGTCAGAGGGTTTTTCTACATAAAAATTATAGGACTTTTTTTTTCTATTTAGTGACAAGATTGCCACTGGATCTTTTGACAAAACCTGCAAACTTTGGAGTACAGAAACAGGAAAATGTTATCATACCTTCAGAGGACATAGTGCAGAAATAGTGAGTAGGGATGGATGTTTCTTACTCCTTTATGTTTCCTCACACCTTCATTGCTGACTGTGAGTTCCAACTCCCTGTGAGCTCCCACTGGAAGGCACAGTTATTGTGGCACATCTATTGATACATCCAGGTCTTGTTAACATTTCTGCACTGCAAGGGAAGATAATGTGACAGTTCATGGATAGAATAAATTCTCATACAGTTTAAAAAGATACTTTTATTTTTTTCTTTTGTTCCTATTTGCCTTGTTTCTGCTGAATGTTATAACGTTAAAAAATACCATAGCAACTGGAATTTTCAGTTTATTGTCCATACTTTTGTTTGATTACATATCACATGTTTTTCTAGCTATCTTGCATTGCCTCTCATATTTGCAGAACTAAATACACAAGAACATGATTACTTGTGTTGTTGTCTTTCACACAGAGGTCTGTACTTCATGTACAGAACTGATTTGAGCTGTAGAGGAATGGATTTCTGAAATGTAAAGTGTGTTAGCTGGGAATATGTGGGATGCTGAAATGTCAAAGATCTGTGAAATTAAAGCAGTTTAAGCTTCAAAATGTTTGTTTTCCTCTTCTGTGAACTAGGAACCCTATCAGCTACAGCAAGTACCTTGATGCACAAATTTCAGTTTGAAAGATCAGAGCAAAGACACTAAAATTGTGAATTTCAATGGTGAATGAAGTTTTTAGGATTTTTGTTTAATAGCTGTACAATCACTGTTCAAGGAAATATTGCTGAAAATTATTTCGAAAAAAAAAATTAATTGTTGATTGAGAGGCCTTTACTAGATCAAGAAAATGGTGGTTTACCATATTGGAATTTGGGATTTGTTTTAGTGTGTTTTTGATTCTCTGGATATTCTGAGTTACCCCTTACAGTGGAGAACATGTTTGCTTTTTGAGAAAGGCTGCCGTGATTTTGCTTCCATGAATCAGTCAGGTAAATGTTTAAAGGCCTCTCCATTTTTTTTGACTTCTTAGGGCTTAGATTAGACCCAGAGTGTTACGAGTTGTGCTGACAAGTAATTAGAAGAAGATAATTGCCAGCAGGAAATGATGCGTTTCTCTGAATCAGACTTGTTTCTGAAAGACCATTATTGCATCTGATACAATGCTGGCAAGGGCATGCCCACAGTTACTCAGGATGAAAAAACTGAGTTACTGGTTTCCTTTTTTCATGGCACCTGCTATTCTTTATTTGCAGAGCAATCACACTGAATAATTCCAGAGAATGCGAGGATGACTTAATGACTTTTTAATGTGAAAAATGAATTAAAATAGTTGTTGAGCTTTTGTTCTTGCTTTTTCTTAAATATGATGTTGTGGCAATGCCCATGCCAGATGACATCGATAATGACACCTGCTAGGGTAAGAGTGCACAGAGTGTGTTTGTGGGTACACAGAACTGTTTGGATGATCTTTGTCCCAGTCTCATCAAGTAACAGAGAAAACCTACCAAATGATAATGCTAGGGAGAACTGTCAGACTGGACAGTAATTGGAGGATTTCAAAGAGAATTTTGAAATAAAGAAAACAAAGCATGTGCTTGCAAGGAGTCCACTTGGTTTGAGTACTTATCGAGAGTTATGTGGTAAGGATTTGTTGCTGTTTTAGTGAGCTGTTGGAAGAACTCTCCAAGTTTTCTGTATGCCATAAAATATTATCAGACCCTTGTCTTATTTAAAAATACTAATCCCAACCCTTATTTTATTTTTTTTAGACAATGTATATAAATGGACTGCTTTAAACTTTTTCTGTCCAATGTTTCTCGCTGCAGGTGTGTTTAGCATTTAATCCTCAGAGCACACTGTTGGCAACTGGAAGCATGGATACCACTGCCAAATTATGGGATCTAGAGAAAGGAGAAGAAGTAGCCACTTTAAATGTATGTTTGCATTCCTTATGTTTTCAGAGGTGTTCCTTGCTGTCTTAGTTTTCCAGCTGAGGTAAATAACAGTATAACCATTACAAATATTGCAGTTTCTTTTACCAGGTGATCCCATAAGTAATTGCAGGTACAAAACAGAGTAAGAAAGCTTGAAGGGAATGAGAAAGCTGTGGTATTTTATGAGTCCTATTTATCAAAAGACAGATTTTCTCATTGCAGTGACATTACTGCTATAGATTAGAGTCCCTTCCATCACTTGTTAAAACCTGCTGCTCTGCTGTCAGTTATGACCTCCTCTCTATGGAGGTGCAAACAGGAGCAGAGGACAGCCATCCAGTTACCTCTAGATTGTCATCTCTCTTTGCTCTGCATGGCTTGCTGGCATTCCCCAGAGTCTGATTGGCCTCTGCTGCTTCAATGCATTTCTCTCACATAAATCCTAAGTCATATGAAGTGAATAAGCTTCCTGCTTAAGTGATGTGCCTGAGTTTTTGCAGTTGTTGGGATATTGACTATTCCACAGTTGGGTAGATCTTTCTGTCAAAATTGTGATATACTGAACAAGACAGTAAATAAAATGTGATGAGTTATGGAAGGACTATGCTGCTGAAAAAAGACTACATATTAAACTATATTAATGGAAAAGTAATAATGTGTATTCTCATAATCCTTTTAAAAAATTCTCTCAGGGGCACTCAGCAGAAATTATTGCTCTGTCTTTCAATACCACTGGAGACAGGATCATCACTGGCTCCTTTGACCATACAGTAGCAGTATGGGATGTTGGCACTGGCAGGTACTAAAGCATTAATAAATATAATTTTACTTTGCATGATTTTGGGACAAATTAAATAGAAAATGTTGAGCTACACCTTACAGAGCTTGTCTTTCCTTTAGAGTAAATGTTCCTTCATCCTGTAATTTGTTACTGTTCTCTTTGTTCTTTTGAAAAGGAATGCTGCTCCTGAAATGCTTTTGTATGTATTCTTTGTTTTAAATTTCTATCTTTCTATCTTTAAATTCCTATCTTTCTATCTTTAAATTTCTATCTTTTCTGCCTTCTAAAGAGGCAGAAAGAATGGACAGATCCTGTCTGTGCTTGTTGCTAGTGAATTCTCCAGACAGGAATATATTTTATCAACATTGAAACTCATGACTTGCATGGTGTCTAGGATTTCTAGACTGTTTAGGTAGAAAGTATATTATATGTTATAGAAAATTATTCTGGTTATGTTATCTTTAAGAACTACAGAGGTTGTATTTTTCCTTCTCACCATCCTTTGTCAATATAGATTTAAAGCATGTTCTTCTTTGACTGTAGAGAACAAAATCACTTGAGGTGTATATATATATATAAACATACATAAATATATACACAAATAATAGTGCAACAGGTAAATATGAACTTGAATAATACTGACAAATCCACTTGTTTTTTCAGTGGGAAATTCATTGTAAATAAAATAATAAAGCAATCACCCTGATTACTGACAAAGTAATTTATGAAGATAACCATTCTATTTTGTTTACAGGGATTGTGCCTTTTTTTTTTTTTTTTTTTGTGTGTGTGTGTGAAAGCAAGGGGAATATCTTTGAAATTTATATATATAAAAGGAAAGTGTGTGTATAGTGATATCTTGGGATAATAGACAATATATATAAAAGTCAGACTAAGTGTGTGATTTATAGGTAGTGTACACATAGTATATAATTTAAGGCTTGATCCTATAATCTTTGAGCTTATTTGACACCAACACTCATTCAGCAATTGACTTTTGAATTCATCTTCCTTCGGCCTGATGTTCTTGCAAGTATTTTTGTTTGAAAACAACTTTTTCCAGCTTATTGTCTGAGCCAACAGTGAAATCAAAGTCTGGGGATTTTCATGTTGCCCCTTTTTTTTTTTTTTTTTTTTTTTTTCTGTGAAATCAATATGTACTTCATATCAGGGTCAATACCAGGAACATGAAGGAGAAGATTCTCACTGGCAGCTCTGGTGATTCATTAGTGGGCAATAGAATTGTTCCAAGGCCAGAAGTCAGCCTTTCAGATGGCATTTGGGCATGAATAAATTTAGGAATAATGGGAAGTTGCAGTCAGAAAGACTGTGAGCAAATCGTAATTTGCTGTCAACAGGTTCAGGTAGATTTGCAAAAATCTTGTAGGTGAGGTTTTATGTGCTTGTTTTTCACCATGTGAATTACATGAGGTGTACAGCTTCTCAAATTTGAGTTTTTTCTGATTCCACTGGCTGACTCTACTGACCACATGTTTTCCTGAGTTTTATTGTGCATAGATGCCCTGAACTGCCCTGAGGGAAATTGATGTAGGGAAAAAAAATCTAAACAAAGTTTGAGATTTTCTTCATAAAATACCACAATTAAAAAGAAAAAAATGATGAAGGGGGAACGTACTTTTGTAATCCAGGTCTGTATTTCCATGGCATGTACAGTCTGTTGTAGTTCAGTTAAAGGTGTCTGCAGAGCTTCATTTGGCAAATCATCTGCGTGGTCGTGATCTTGGGTCAGGGGTGCTGGACACCAGTGTGCTGAGAGAGAAGCAGTTTCTCATTTGTGATTATACTCAAATACTACAGCATCCATAGATCAAATTTAACTTGGAAACTGAAGGCCAAGAAAATAATCTCATGACTAAAGCTTATTGCGTTTAATAAATAACTTAAATGGATTTTTTATGGCACTTCATAAGCCTTTTTTCTGTGTTCTTTCTGTGTATCTGATAATGGTTTCTGTGAGATGTTCTCCACATTGTTTTTTATTCTGTTTATTGACAAGATTTTTATGTCAAAGCTTGAAGCCCCCACTGCCTTTTTGTTAATTGGAAGTTTAAGCTTTCAGCTTTTACAGTAGAACTTTTTTCTAGGGATTACTAGGTATTTTTGGGCATTCGGTATTATAGTAACAGCAGTCTTGATGACCAAATAATGTGTTTATAAAATTAAGATTTCCTCTGTTGACTGCTTGTTGATTTTTGGTTTTACTGGAAAAAATCTACACAATTACAACAGTCTAGACCTCATAGTCTTAGAAAGTAAAAGGAGTAATTCTATAAAATGCTAAGAATCTAAACAAGTTTCTGTTATTATAAAGAACTAGCAAATTGAAATGCTCAGGAAATTTTCTTTGCTGTTCATTTAGCACATATATTAATTTAGCTACCCTTATATATCTTGTGAAATGAATAAAAAACATTGCAGTCACTTAAACTCATTTAGGTGTTTTTCTAGTCATTAGTTTGTTTGTTATTTACAGTCTGCTCCTGTTAATGATGCAGTGATGTTGGCATTGTGATAATAACCCGATTTGCTAATCCTTTAATATAATGTATATCTCAATTAATCTTTTTGTGACTCTGTTGCCTTATAGGCCATTAATTAATAGGAATCTGTACTGGCTAATTTTAACCTCTTTACTCAGATATAGCTGTAGAATTTAATGGGTCTTGTATTGCCAGTCTTGTGCAGCAAGACATTCAGGATTAATGAGGATTAGAAATCATATTTCAGTTGGGCTGTCATTTGCCTGTTATTTGGGAACATGCTCGCATTAAGTACCTGATTAACTTCCATTTGATCTTCAGTGGATTTTATAAAAGGTTTAGATTATAGGGAGTTTTAAAGATGTACTCTTTACAGTTCATTGAAGTAGGATAATGGGAGAGTAATGTGGAAAAACTTGCTGTATATGCTTAGCATGTAGATGAATACAAGGAATCTGTCGCTGGTACTGAAAATCATCACATTTCACTGGAAATACACTCACTGAAATATTTTTGAAAGAGGAGGAGGAATTTTCCATTTTATTCCTTACTGCCTCTTTTTGCCTAAGATAGAAAATGGAATTGATGTAGTACTAGAATGCTAAAGGAGCTGCACCACTCCATTTAATTGCTTTAATGGTGAAGACTTGACATCTTACCTATACCATTTTCTAAACTTATAATTTATAGTGAGTTTATAAAAATACACACTATAAATGTAAATGATAATTTTTAATTTTTATTTTGTAGGTTGTTACATACTTTAATAGGCCACCGAGGAGAGATTAGCAGTGCCCAGTTCAACTGGGACTGTTCTCTCATTGTCACTGGATCAATGGACAAAACATGCATGGTAAGGTGGTTGAGTAGGTAGTGAATACAGATACTTGACATATAAAATGTATCTTTTTCAAATTGAGGAGCATTATTTTGAAGCAGTACACATAATGAATTAGAGAATTTACAACTAAGTGTAAAAATATAATCTTACTCATTTCAGTGAAATCTAGTTAAGTCATGTTTAATCAATACACTGAACTAAAAAAATATATAGGACTTCATTAAACTAACTAAAGAGTGATTCATTATTGATTTGTATTCAGCTCTCATGTTATTACATATCAAATATCAGAAAGAGCTATTGATCAGCTAGATTGCTATAAAGTAAAGTAGTCCAAAGAAGCAATGCAGTGCTCCTGTTTGTGTGTGCAGCTGTGGAATGCTGTGACAGGAACACACCTGGCCACACTGGCAGGGCACAGCAGGGAGGTGCTGGATGTGTGCTTTGACTACGCTGGGCAGCGCATTGCAACGGCCTCTGCTGATGGTGAGTGTGGGGCCTGCCACTGCTGGGGGAGCTGCAACTGCTTGGGCTCTGCTTTGAATGTAGCATGGTGAAGAGGAGGGCTTGATTCAAAACTACAGATCAAGCAATGTTTGTTGCATTACAGAAACTGGGCATTAAATGCCAAAAGTTTTTTCCTGTGATAAAGTTCTTATTTTCATACTTCAATCAATTCAACATGTCTTTCCCCTTTAACTTCGAACTTGGAAGGAAATATTTCACTTGTGGCTGGAAATACATTTTAAATGTATGCGTAAATAGCTTTTGAAGGTTTTGATTTGGTGGCTGAGATTTAGGTTTAAATGGAGAATGTAGTCGGAATTTTTTTGGTGGATTTGCTAGCAGGCTTTTCTAATGCACAGCAAGAGAATACACAATAAAGAGGTAGTGAAAGAAGAAATTTTGTTTTGCTATTGGTAGGCAGAAGTTTTGCATGTTTATTCTGTCTAGGAATCACAGTAAATAGTTTTCTCTATTCACCTGCTCAGTTATTTATATTTTACTGCATAATGACAATATTGTACTAGTTTTAGATACATGATTTCAGAAACAAGATACCAGATTGGATGGGGAGGTCTATTTGGATCTATTTTCCTGTACATGCTATATTAAGATAAAAGACAATGTAAAATGTTTCCTGATATTTAATCAATATCTTAATAAATATAATGAGTAGATTATTAAGTAATATGAATATCTGAAATATAATGAAAGTTTTTAAAATATCTTCTACGTGCATTCTGAAATAACAGGCTTCAGTAAGCTGTGTTCTATGTGGATCATTGTGTTCACATTTTAGGAATTTTCCAGAAGAATCCATTTCTGGTCAGGAAAGGAAGTTAATTTTTTTCCAATCAGATTACAGATTCTTTTTAACATGCTTTACCCTTGGAGGAGACTCTGTGAAGTTTGCCTTCTATTTCTTCCCAAGTTAAACCTGAGGATGAGTTCCTTCTGGCCTTATTGAATGTTCTTACTGAAATGGGTTCTTAAGCATAACAATAACATATGGCTCCTACTGTAACAGGGTCAGCAAGAGTCTATAATGCAGGAACAAAACAGTGCATTGCAAAGCTAGAAGGGCATGAAGATGAAATTTCAAAGGTAAGTTGTATGTGATTTGCATGTTTTTTAATTTGACTATGTGTGACATCCAATCCACCAGATATTCCATGATGCAGGAATACTGTTAATCATTATACCACCACATTCTTTAAGATTGATAGGTATGGTTAAGAAGCTATCTTTACTAAAAGAACATTTCTTTTGGCTAAAAGCTATCAAACAATGATTGTTTAGCAATTTCACACATCTGAGCTAAGATAATACTGGGTGTGCTACTCCTACAGATTCCAAGAGCCACCTCTTTGTACTGTCATGTCATTACATTTGGCTCCTTAGAATGATGGCAACTATTTAAGTCCATCCCTCCAAGGGCTGGACACCTGGCTTTGTTGCCATTGGAATGACTGATTTTCTTAGCTCTTTCCTTTTTCTGAAGCAGTTTGACAGTTGGGTCTGCACACCCCCTTGGTAAAGAACAGGGTAGCAGAGAGGGAGATGCTCTCTCTGTGTTCTTTTGGTGTGGTCATTGTTAACAGAAATCCTGTCTCACCTCTCCTATACTGTGCTTGTGTTCCCTGACAGAATAGGCATCAGGGTTTTAACCTCTTGTTGACATCCTAAGGCTGTTGCCTCTAAGACTTTTACCATCACCCCCATTTCTTGCTTCTACCAGATGTGCTCCTCTTTATTCTGTCATTTCTCTACACACCTTATTTATGGAATGGAACAGAAAAAACGTATTTCTGTGGAAAACAGGAGAATCTTATTTTCAAAAGTGCATAAGGGATTTGGAAATACAAAGTCAGTTTAAAGCTTTGCTTATCTAACTCAGTTTTGAACACCAAGGCTCTGTTCCAAATACATTTAGTTGCTTCCAACATTCCAACATATTTTTCAAACTTGGTTATTTATTGCTTGCAGCTTTTCATTATTCCATCAAACAGATAATCTCCCTAGCTTCCAAACTACTGTGCTCTGTTTGTGCTACTTTTTTGATGTATTTTGACATTGAAATGTTAACGTTTTGAATCTAGGATGGTTTTTAATGAACAAAACTTAAATGCTTTCATTCTGTTGATTTGTCTCTATAATTATTTTGCTGAGAGAATAGTAAGTTCAGAAGGATTGGTCTTTCCTCAGTTAAAGTCACTGCAATATCTCACACTCAGTGTAGACCCACTGAGGACAGTCAGAACCCTTGCTGCCAAGGGGGTGGGTTAGAGACAACTTCCATCAGGGCCTTAGTACCAGCATCATTTCAGTGCTGGAGGAGAGAATCTGCTTCTCTGGGAGCACATGGAAAAGGCCATGTATTTCTGCAGATATTCTATGGAGATGTGACCACTTAGGAATGTTATTACTTGGAAATTGGATTTCTGAGGAGCAGACATTTTGCCCTCAGTGATTATGCAATTTTGAATTATATAATAAACTGGTATTGTGCAGTTAGTGCTCAGAAAAATGGACTTGACTATCTGGAAATCCGTGCAGTTATGGCATTGAATGTTTTTAGCAAATATGAAGACTTACTATAAAATGAATTGTTTAATTAATTTTAAGTGCAGATTCTGATACTAAAGAGATGAATGTTATTTAATGTAGAACTCTGTAAAATATGTATAATTTTTACATTGGAGTAATGAAAAAATTTAAATAAAGCTCCTACATTTGCTACCAATTCCCATTTTGTTGCTTGATATTTGGAAGGTATGATCCTGTAGTAAGGTTACAGTATATAAGGCCTTTATAAAAGCACAGTTTTCAGCCACAGAAATCTGTCAGCATGACTCTAGTGGAATACTACCCTTGATTTTAGCTAAAAAATTGAATGCAAGAGCTACTGCTTTCTATTTTAATCTTTCAATCACTTTGATATGCTTCTTTCTCTAGCCATACTGACTTGCTAAGTAACAGAACTCATTTCTGTATTTTTTAAAGGTGTGTTTCAACCCTAAAGGCAATTGCATACTAACAGCCAGTTCTGATAAAACAGCTCGGCTCTGGGATGCTGCTACTGGACACTGCCTTCAGGTACTAGAGGGTCATGCTGATGAGATATTCTCCTGTGCTTTTAACTACAAAGGTGATACAATCATTACAGGTAACTAATATATTCTGGGTTTCTTTCTTTTATTTATTTTTTTTTTTTTGGGGAGACGAGAGACATCTGAAATCTTGCTATGGCAAAACAAAAATAGTCTGAAAGCTTTCCTGGGGACAAATACAGATACCAACAGTGACTTACAATAGAGTCAAGAAAATCTAGGACTTCACTTTAGAACTGAGATTTAAGAGAATATGGCCACGAACAAATGTGTGCAAAGGCATGGGCATGCCCTCCCATCTCTCCAGTGGGCACATAGCAGCACCAGAGCAGTGACTGAGCTGTTTTCTCACAATGTATTGCTATGAGGGAGGTGTGGATGAACAAAAGACAAAGATTTCTAAATGGGAGCACACCTTTTGTGTATTTGATACTGAACTCTGATCAGGTTTCCTTCATTTCAGTCATGGGATGCAGGATGATCTCAGCTTAAAATATTGCCCTAGATTCTGCTGCCTGTTGCTGGTTGTGGAGAAAAAAATATTTATGTGTCTCCTGGGTACATTGTTAATGTAGGTATTAACAAAATATACCTAAATGATTCCTTCACAATGTGTGTTTATTACTAGGGAGCAAGGATAACTCCTGTAGAATCTGGCACTGACTGAAGAAAAGGAAGGATCCAGTTTGATGTGTGCCTGCCTACTTTGTGAGTTGTAGAGTCAATAAATGCAGCCTTTCAGATCTGTTTTCTTTTACTCACTTTGTTCACCTTCTGTTGAAGTAGAACAGTTATCTAGATTTGATGAGTTTGACTTAGATATGGCATCACAGAACTGCAGAAGTTGGAAGGCACCACTGGAGCCCACCCAATACAACAGCCTGCCTTGCTCAGAGCCCTGTCATCCAAGCAGGCTGCCCAGGACTGATGTGGGTTTGAATTTCTCCGAGGATGAAGACTCCACAGTTTCTCTACACAACCTGCTTAGATTATTTGATTGCTTTCATAGTAAAGAAGAGAAGAAGGGAATTTTTTTCCCTCTTATGTTTAATTTGAATAGTTTCTTATATATTAATTAGTGCATGTTGCCTCTTCACTGAGTAGCACTGAGAAGAATCTGATCTGTTATTTCAGTCACCAGCGAGAAATCATGATTAGTTAGAATGTGCATAGGATAGCTCAATTTCTTTGTGTAAGTTTTAACTTGTAAATTTTATAATGAAAAAACAATAGAGCATTATAGTAATCTCAGTTGTGAAAGGAGTGTTGGTATGCACTTGCTTTGAGAACTTTTGTATTAACTTTTTGTGTGAGTGTAATAAAATATTGAATTAAAATGTCAGTTTTGCTTTTTGTAATACAATGCCCATTCATATTTTTGTAGAAAATCAGCAGCCATTTATGAGCTGCCTTGCCATTAACTGCTGTAAGCATGTTGGAGTGAAACTCCCCTCTCATTCGTGCCCACATCTTTCAGTTCAATCCATTCCTTTCTGTTTAGTCCTCATTTTCCTATTTTGAACTGAGGTAAAAAAAAATAAAAAATAATATGAGTGGTGACTTAATCATTAGGCCAGGATTCCAAGTTTAAGTCCAGCATGAAGAAACTCTGCTAACTAAAGATTGGAAGCCAAGGATCCTGACATAAACTGAGAAGTGGATGAGAAACGCCTGCAAATTATTTACCAGCATATAATGAGCTTTTAGCCAGGCTTGCCTCTCCCAGAAATTGCCAATAGGTTTCACCTGTGCAGAGCTCGCTCCACTTTCTGAGAGCACCTGGAAGTGCAGTTGCTCTTTGCAGGCATAGTGAAGGAGCGGAATTGACTGATCTCCTCCTGCAGACTTGAAAGAAGGATGAAGAGGCAAAGAGGGAGAAATGAAGTGTATAGTAGAGAATGAACTTGCAGGTATTTTGTTTATATTCTATATCTCTGGGTAATTGTGGACTTCTAAATGCTGTTAAATTTCGTAGGAAGTTACTAAAGCTGATGTGTTGCGAATATCTTTGAGTGCCTGCCAGCATCCTTGTGTGTAAATGAAGAAACAAAAGTGCCTGTCATCACTTGGCAGATTTCCTGGTTATTTCAAGTAGTGCTGTGATGTGGGAGAAGTGAGCAGAGAGTTGCAGATCATTTAAAATGAAACTTTCACCAGCTGGAAGAGAGGCTGATACAAATGTCTCTGTAATGCCTGTGGTGCTCCCTGGGTTTTTGTGCAAAACCTTCAGATATCAGAAACGTATCTCAGTGAGTTGGAGTTGAAAGGGCCAGAAAAGGCAGTGCTCTTCCATGTTTGTTTAGAATTGCTCAATGTCCCTAGATTGATGGGCACCTGTGACCTGGGGATTTCCAGTTGACAAAAATGAAGGACAATTACTATAATGAGATGTATACAATTACTGCCATGTAGAAAATGTTCTTTGGACTGTGATTAGGACCTAGATTCTCCCTTCTCCCCCTCCCCCCCTTAATCTTTTAGTTTGGTTTTCTTCCTGTTGCTTCTTCATTTTTTTTTTTTTTTTTCTTATACTATGCTAGTGAATCAGATGTCTGTAATAACTTTTGGCTTCAAGCTCTTGTCCTATTTTTGCAAAAAATTGTGAGTTGAGGTTTCATACAGTAAGCAATGGACTGGCAGGCCATCTGGGTTCTATTTTTGATTTTTTCCTAGATTCTTTAGTGTGTAGAACTGCTTTTCAGGCTAAGTTATCTAAATTTCCTGCTCATATGTGAAATATTTTCACATCTGGTGTGATTCACAGCACTGCTGGAAAGGGTGCTGGCTTGGTACCTTGTAAGAGCTTCAGTAGTACTCTCTGTGAATGCTTTGATCTTAAGTTCTCTGCACCTTGGTTCACCCATATGTGGATTTAATAAATTATAGAGATATACATTAGGTATGTATCACATAAATATATCTTCCTGGAACCATTCTGTGGGTCTGGCAGCAGCTTTATCCCTTTCTCTGATTCCACTTTAGTCCCTCAGCCAAAATGGTACTGTATATGTTCTAGCTCTATTACCTGGCACTTTTTTAATCTTCATACCTTATACTACCCAAGTACTACTTTAATCACTGTGTGATTGAAGTGAGATGTGGCTGAAATGCTGATAAACTTGGCTCCCTGTGACCTTAATTGAAAAGGATTACCTCACTAGAGCCCTGAAGTGCTCTAGTAAGACTTGTCACTGTAGAAATAATATTTGCTGTATTCTTTCTGTCCTTTAGACCTTTGAAATCCTTTCAGGAGAAACTTCTGTGAACATGCAATTCTGTTTTTCTGGGAAAGAAGTTTGTGTCATGTAATTGCTCTAGTTCAGAACGTACATTTCACAAGGATGGGGATTTCCATGTAAGCACACGATGTGCACTTGGACTTATGACGTGTGAGATGCAAATTCTTTCTGAATAGGTGATGACAGTAGTACACCCACTCATGTTTTAAAAGTGGCATTTTGTGTGAATTTATTTTTTTTTTGTCTCCTTCAGTGGGATCACTCACATTTCCTGGGTAGTTAGTGAAAGGATGTGGAAATATATTCTGCTTCTATTTTCCAGTTTGCTGCACTTTACTGTCTAATTCTCAGCTGAAGCTGGGAGGACGATGCAATACCCATCAGCCAGCCCTGTCTTCACTGCAAATTGTTTTAATTAGTTTGATAGTCCAGCTGTCTAATATAACTGTCTGTCCTGCTAAATGCTGCACAGCTGCAAATTGCCTTCTGAGGGCTTGTTCCTTGTGATGACTGGGTTCAGAGTGAGTTGGCAAAACTGAAATAGTGGCATTACAGGTTTGCTCATATGTGGCAAAGGCTTAGAAACGGCTTTGACTCAAATTCTTAAATTGGCTAGTATGGATGTGCTTTCCTTCTGAGCTGCAATTTGTTTTATTTAAGTAGATCATGTGGGTTCTTTATTTCAATGGACTGGTGTTTTTTTTCCCTCCGTTATTTTGAAAAGTTCAGGATTCACAGTGACATTCCTATGTTTGTCTGTCATGCATAGGAATGCAAGAAACAGGGCAAAAGCAACTGTAAAACTGGCCTCTTCAGAGAAGTTATCTACTGAGTTTAACAGGTGACTATTTTTATCGCAGACCATAAATAGTTAATTCACTTGAATACAATAAAAATCTTTAGAGGTATGAACAAAATGGAGGTATAGTTTTTCAGATTCTAGTAACCTCCACACAAACACAACAACGTTAAAAATAAAGTTTTTAAAATATCTAATTCAAATACACTAGAATTATTTTTTGAAGAGTAGCAGATCTACAGGCCAACTGTTGCTCTTCATTATGTGGCTGGTAGAATCAACCCTGGGGTGGCAATGCACCTTCCCCTGAAGCCACCTCAGGGGCTCAGGGAAGGGAAGCACTGCAGCCCTGGGGGCCCAGGGCATCCCCTGAGACACCTCCTGCAAGAATCTCTCCAGCTGCCACTCAGACCTTACATTTGATAACTTCTCTTTTTGTTTGCTTTGAATTTGCTTTGTATGATTTTTTTTTAATGTCCTAGTTTTTATCAAGAAAGATCGTGAACAGTCACCCCCAATGTTAAAAACCTGCATCGTGATCACGTAGAGGGAGATTTTTATGTAAGACTATATACCTTGTTCTCATTTAGGTGTATTTAATACCCACTTTTAAAAAACTGAAAAAAATTAAGGATGGACAAGTGCTTTTCTGATTTAGCCAGTGATGTGATGGTTTCCTTTTCTGTGTAGCAATAGAAATACCTGTGGTATCTAGGCAATAATGCAGTAAATGCCCCAGTGAACTTACACATGGAGAGGAAACTCCTGAACATGTCTGTCTCCCCACCCTCCTGCTCACTTTTGCAAATGCTGAAAGCAGCCAGAGTGAGCATTAACAGAGATTTGTACATTGGGAGTTACTCTGAACAATCAGGATATAATTTATTTTATTGTGAAACTAAGAATGTTATGTTTAGCTTTTTATCTTTTGAATGAATAGTGGAACTTGATTACCTTTGGCACTGAGGTAAGACCTGAACCTTGCTCTGGCTTGTTTTGGTCAGAGCTATGGATCAGAGTGTCATTGAGAAGCAGAGTTTGAGAAGCTCCAGGGGTGGTAGACAAGTATTTAATAGGTCAAAAAAAATCCACTGCTCGTTTGTGAACTTTTTAGGAAGGCAAAGAGGACACACATTATAACATAAATTTATTTCTGAATAAATTGCAACAATAAGAACTACTGTACAGAGAAACTGCATCACACTGTTACAACTCTGTCATGATATTTGTGCTTTGTAAACATTTACTCTATCACAACAAAAAATTATATACTAACAACTAACTGTATTTGGTTTAAAAATAAATACACTTTCCCATTTATTAACTTAAACAAAGCACTTTAATTCTATAATTCTTGGTGCTTTCAGCCTCAGAAATGCTGAGCATTCAGAGTTGCCACTCATGTTAGTGGGAGTTACAGATGCTCAGCAGTTCTTAGGGGCTGGCCCAGTGATTCCAGCTATGTTCAGTGTTTGCAATAAACTGACCTTTATTTTGCTCGTAAAGCGACCTCTCCTGTTCTGTTTCTACTGCAGAGTAGATTGAGAATTACTCATGTTATTTAACGTTCCACATTAGATTTTGATTCACAAACAATTTGTATTTTGTAACAAATGAGTGATGCAATCATGCAAGTTTTGTAATGGTTTTAAAGATAAAACTGAGAATATGGCTCTTTTTCATAAATTATTTAAAACTACTTCAAAATTTTCAAAAATATTTAGTGCAAAAGGATAGGTTTTTATATTCAAGAAATATTACAGAAGCATATACTGTTATATGGAAAATAAAACTTCTCTTAAATATTTTTTTGGGAAAAGCAGGCAGGTATTCTATTCCACTACTTGGGTAGGAGAGATGAAAATTAAGTGTTTTCAAAAAAACAAATTGCAGAAGAGCTGTGATGTCATAAGTTGCTTTTACCTTTAAATTCACACCCAGTCTCTTTGGCAGAGTCGAGAGAATGTATTACTAAGTGCACAATACCAACAGATGTCTCAACAGGACAATAGCAGAGTGTATCTTATCAAACAATTATAGAAATGTCATAAGAATATGAGCTCTCACATGTAGTCCAAACAGTTATCTTCAAAATGAACACATATGTCTGCTGAAATTTTTAACAAACATTTTGCTTTCTTGTAAGTTACAAAAATTAACATTTAGATTTTTAGGACAAGATGGTGCTCTTTTCAGATATGCATTTCTTCACCTCATTAACAATTTATTTGATTACACTAAAAATAGTACTTTTTCACTGCTTTTAAGATATGTAGAATGTTGCATAGTGCTTTCAACAGAAGCACTTTTGTACTATCATGATTCCCTTTTGTCAGGCAGGGACACTGAGGCACAGAGGTGAAATGACTCACCCAAGGTTGCAGGGCTGGGGCAGGACAGGGCTTGAGAACTGCTGCCCTGGCTCACAGAGCTGTGTGCAGGAATCTACCAGGTGTACCTATACTGAACTGCACTGCTTCCCAGGGAAAAGGAATCGGTTTTTTAAGGATAGTAACTGAGAGACTGGATTTTATTTCTTTGGGAAGGTTGCAGGAATCAGGAACAGCTATGGAAGAGAAATAAACACATGGGATGAAACTACAATGTGTTTTCAGCAGCTTTTTATTGTGTTGTCTAACTGCAAAGGTGTTAAGTATTCAAAAGCTTTTACCCCTTAGCAGATTATGGGGATTTCTAAAACCCATGAATATTACTTATCTAGGGACAAGGGTGTCTCCAGGCATTCTGAAACATACTCTGCTTCTAACAGTAAAACTGTACAAATATCAGGAGTGTTGTTTTAAAATTGAGTGTTAGGGTACTATCCCATTTTACCTGACTGACTTAATCAAACTGATGAAAATTGAATATATTAGATAATTAAACCTTTACTCTGTAGTTCATTAATTCTGAAGACTAAAAATCCATCCCCTCATAGTACAGTGCATCCTATAGCACAACCTGTCAGGAGTCCCTCATGACACAGAAAGACACAATAAATTCAGGTTCACTTTGCTCCTGGGT
This sequence comes from Certhia americana, assembly GCA_018697195.1. Classification (NCBI taxonomy): domain Eukaryota; kingdom Metazoa; phylum Chordata; class Aves; order Passeriformes; family Certhiidae; genus Certhia; species Certhia americana. The sequence goes on along the minus strand of CM031865.1, from coordinate 15,734,529 downwards.
CAGTTGTGGCACGGACTTGTGCTGTTCTTCAGAGTTTGTACATCTTTGCACATTTTATTCAGTGATGTTCAGAAACCAGAGCATTACACAAACCACTGCTTATTTAAACTGGAATAGAACAGAAAAGTTGAACCAGTGAGCCTTGTTAACCCAATTCAAGCAGCCAATCAAACAGGCTGGGTGTGATCTCTCTGCCCTCCTCGCTGAGCTTGCAGTACTGCACCACAGCTTGGAAGATATCCCCCACTTTCCAGGACTTCCGCTGAACTAGCTGCACGACATCTAGAAACTAAACAAAAATAACCACAATGAAATACACTTGGGGCTTGGTGAACAGTTTCTAAGGTTTTGTGCAATGCATACACACAAACTCTTGTTGGCCCACACTTTGTAAACGCACAACTGTATGAGGGAGTGGACTCCACTGAGTGCACAGCAACATCAACGCTCTTGCTATTTATAAAAACTTCCTTTCTCAAGTTCCAAAGCTCCCCAAAGACAGATAGGCTCTCATGACATTTTCTAAAATAATTGTTTCTGTCAATTATTTCTTATTTATTGCCATGAAAGTAAAAACAGACAAAGTCAGTTTGATAAAGGATCACTATTTGCTATGTTATCAACAACTCATTGTCAAAATAACAGAAGTGTGATTATCCATCTTAAAAAAAAATATTTCTGCATTACCACTAGCTAGATTTTACTTTATGTTTAATTTTCTGTATTTCCATATATATGTCCCATAGTATTTTAAATATTCAAATAGTACTGGTGAGAGAGAATTCTGTGTAAAATTTTGTCACATGAAGACAGATATTACAGTTGTGTTTTAAACACAGGCAGTATCTGTATTTGACATTTGGGGTTTGTTTTTTTTTTTTTTTTTTTTTTAATTTCCAGAGAAACCAGAGGTTAAATATGTGTTCTTAAGCAGCTGTAAAAAAAATCTTGAGTTTTGTCCACTTGGTGCTTCATAATGGGCTTCACAGGGTCATCCATCTGATCTTTTTTCTTCTAAAGCAGATAAATGAAAATCAAAGCTTTTCACTTCTTTGAATTTCACAATTAGTTTGCTCCTTCTGTTTCCAGTTTTAAATCACAAAAGATTGTGTCTCTACTTAGTGTAGCTATTTGCTATTTACATACTGCAGCCTAAACTTTTAATATGTATTTTAATGATATTTAATAGGCACATGATTTCCAAGAATGCTGTTGTAGGTAGGATGTGCTTCATTATTCTCTGGTGTATTTTTGCAATTGAATGAACTGTTTGCCAAAGCACATGGGTAAGCTGACAGCTGTTTCTTTAATTAGATGCAATTTGGGCTGGTGCTATTGAATGCATTTTAAATTATGTTTATGATTCCCAAATGCATGTACTCAAGAAAATCAAACAATATCTCTGCTACTCAAAACGATCTTCCCATAAGAGACCAAAATACTGATTTGTAATACTTTTAAAATTAATTTACTTAAATACTAACATGCTTTTAAGTCTTAAAGCTTAAGCTCTCTTGCTGATCTTGGAAATGGGTTCTTTTAGTCTTTCCTGAAATGCTGTGGTTGGTATTTGGTGGAGTCTACAAAGGAGCACCAGCTGATCATTCAGGAATAGAAAGAGTTTGCACTTTTTGTGGCTGTTTTGGACTTCAGTGTTGCTCCTAGCTCTGGCTTGGTCTAAGACCTCAGGAGGTTTCTCAGTGATCTCTGTCTATCCACTCTCTCTGGAAACAGACTTCTGCTCTCAAAAGCTGAATCCCCAGCTGGAACAATTTATGAACAGCCAGGCACAAGTTCAGACCAAGCTGAGGCTGCTGGAATTGGTGTTGCAGGCAATGTAGAACCAGCATAAGGACTGAAAATCTTAAGTCCAAGCAAAGTCTCACATTATAGTACCAAGTAGCAGAACATGTGATGTCTACATACACATTTTTTATTTTTATTTTTTAAACCTTTGTACTTAAACTCCATGTAAACCATGTGCAGCCTTTCAAATGCAGACACATAAAGGACTCTGTTAATTCTGCCCTGGGAATTAATATTTAATGTGTCATTGATATGAAAAAGTGAACAGATTTGTCAAAGCACGCTATAATGACTTTGGAGAAGGTCTCAGGGTGACATTCTGTTATGCCATAGACAATCTACTACATATTTCACATACCTTAAGTTCTGACACATCTGTCCTATCATTCCTTTCCTCTCATAAACACTAGTGTTTCCACCTTGCTGTAATGAAGATGTTTTTGCATCTGCTTTTAAGCTCAGTAACTTCAATAAATCTTAACTGCTACAGTTATGTGGACATTAATAGTATGCCAAATTCTGTAAACACTACCTTTTCAATTCTGTTCTCCTGAGATTTCTTAAAATAGATAGTTGGAATTCCAAGTTCAGAAGCAGCTATCCACTGCAGAGTGGCTCGCAGCTCCACATCAGGGCACTCTGGTTCCAGATCAAAGTTTATCACCAGGAGGTCCTTTTGACAGTTGGCTGTTCCCACTGAAAGCTCAGAAGTACTTTCTGGAAAAATAATCCCACCAGTTACTGTGCAATTACCTGTGGTATCTTCAAACTGTATGTTTTAATTGATATGGTTCTACTTACCCTCAGTGTTTTCTGTCTGTTCTTTAAGGAAAACCTTTTCTTCTACTAATTCACTTAGAAACAAACAACAACAAAGCTTATTAGTCATATTTAGGAACAGTCTACAACACTGCTTCATGATGAATAAACTTCTCCCTCAATGTAAGACCTAGAAAACTGCAAGAAAAAGGTTACACAGGATGGAACAATAAAATGCTGAATATATTTCATTATTTATAATGAAATCAGGAAAATCAGGAAAAACTGAATTGCAGCATTTTTCTGTAGCAGGATGAAGTTCTTGTGTTAGTTATGTCATGTATTACGTTTCACCAGGATCTGTGTATCTTTACAATTCACATAATGACAAGCAAACGACATTATGGTAAGACACAGCAAGTCTCATAACCTGGGTGGTAATGCTGAATTTCCAATGTCTGTATTTTGCTGTGACAATTTTCTGATGTCACTGACTTCAGGAAGTTGCCATGTTCAGTATGTGATGTACAGTCTGTATGTTTGTGCAGTGGGTGTGCTCTGGCTGCATAATGACATTCACCAGCTGGCAGATTGTACCAGGATCTTTAGGCAGGGTGTACTCTCTCTCTCTCTCTATTATCTCTTGATAATTGAATTGCATGTTCAGTAGAAACATTCCCAGAAACAATAGGTAAGATGTATTGTGGTACAAATTATTATTATTGGAAAGAATGCTGTTGGGTTTTTCAAAATTGCTTTTAATTGATCCTTATTTGCTTTACCTTCCTTATTAATACAGTAGAGTTTTGATAACACTTGAAGTTATTCAGAGAAGAAGGTTCAGTGTTCAAGGTTCAATCAGGAAACTGACACCACAGAGAACAGTCTTTTAGACAGGGTGGTTGATGGATCTGTGTTCTCAAGAGATCCACCTGACTGGGTTTTTCTGTAATTTTTCACTGTCTGGTGCCCTCACTCTGCACACACACCTGCATGTGCTTTTTTCTGAAACCATGGGCAGGCACAGCAGCAGGTGCAAAGCAGGGCTTGGCATGGTTTTGGTAGCGAAAATGATTTGCAGTTAAAATTGGACTAAACATCAAGTCTCACTTCAGTGACTACTTACTTAATCATAGGAGAAGATGGCACGTTCTCCTGATAAATTTCCAGGTCCATAATGCCAAGACTGCTAGTTGTACTGCTGTTGCCATTGCTGACAAAGCAAAAGTTTAAGTATTAGTGCCAAGCTGTACTGAACATGTCTCCATACATCTTCTAAAAACTTATTTCTGTACCAAGCAAAGTGGAGAGGAGCCCTGCTCCATAAAATCAATTGTGCTCAGCAAGTGGTTCCCTGAATGAAGCACACTGGTCTGCTCAAAATAGTGAGGCTTTTATTAAAATAGTTCTAGATTGAGCATGTATCAAGTGCATCAGTGCATCAAGTGATGCTGTAAATTGGAGGAAAAAAAAATAGACTCTCTTCTTGTGAATGGCTTAGGCAATGAACACTTGGCCTCAAACAAAAACCAAGTCTGCCTGAGTCTTCAAAAAGAAGGATTAGCAGGTACAGAGAGATGTCCTGCAAGAAACTTGCAAAGATCCAGCTCCCTCTGAACACAGGGAGTTCAAGCAAGGCACTGGCTGCCCATCATACACTTACCTGTAGGGTGAGTCCACACTGGTAACCAGCAGCAGTTTCAGTGTATTACATCATACCCCAAACGTGGTTTGGGATATGATGGAACCCACAGGTACAGAGATGGCCCCTCATGTTTCTGACTACTCTGAAAGACTGAGATTGTAATCAAAGCCAATGCTCATTGGGACCAAAAATACACAGAAGTTTTCTCTTTGGCTTTTTCACAAGGATGACATAGCACACTTGAGGATATTTTGAAAAAAATATTACCAGTTCACTTTATAACATCATTATAAATGTGAAAGTGAATGTTTATGCAGATATTGTAATAGTCTCATGGACAGGTTGTGAATTTGCTGGCTGAAAGTCAATCATCATGAACAAATTCTGTGTGGCAAGTCACACTGAACCACTTAATTTTTACTGAAAACCCAATTAACAGTATTTTCCCCTACATTAGAAGATTGATTAGATCTTTCCCCATCAGGATGTTCTGAGACATTGTCAGCATGCCATGCACTCAGACTTGCTGTAGCAATTTCTGTTTCAGTGCAGAGCTTCAGGTCTCTCAGACCAAGGACTTTGTTAAAGGTTGATCTGTAACAACAGAATGAATGCCCAGCTGCACTGACAGCCATGTTTGGTTCAGTAATTTTTTAGCCAGCCAACAGTGCTCTCTGACAGAGACTCTTTCTTTTCCCTGCTTCATTACCATAATGTCTTCCCTCCTTGTCATATTAATACTCAAGAGAAAGATGTAATTACTTGACAATATTTTAAAACATAGTCTAAGAGCATGTGAAGGAAAAACCTTACTCAATTTGATGCTGTGAAAGGGCTGAAGTCAAACTACCATTGCTCTATATGAACTCCAAGGACTAAATAACATTTTCAAACATTTGTCCTGACTTGAATTGGAACAAAATCAGCACATAGCAGAAGGAGCTCTTGAATTTCTGTCTACTCAGGGAAAAATTGGTCATCTGTTAATTTGTACCCCTCTGTCAGTCTAAGCAGATCAGGGCTCAGTCTTTGTTCTCAGTGCACAGACTTCTGGTGGGAATGGCAGTCTTGTCAATCTTGGCTAAGGAGGTGCCAAAATAAACATTATGCAAACAACAGCAAATAAATCAAAAGAAAAACTGTAGCAATTAACTTGTCCAATGGCCTTTTTGCTGTAAGACTTAGACATTTCAGTGGTGCCAGGAGGTTTTCTCTTTGTCTGAATCGAACTACTCACCAATAGTAAAAGACCTGGCTGAGAATCAGAACCTGGATAATTTTTTTCCCTTATTAAAAAAGAAAGAGATAAATTCTGCTATTAGACATTCTTTACAGTATTCTGAGTTAATCTCGAGCTGTTGCCTCTCACTGCTGATGCAGGGTAGGCTTGGTGGGCAGACCACACTGTACAGTGAAAAGAGACAACGTGGGTACCTCAGGGAGCGCTCGCTGAGCTGCAGGTAGCTGCTTGTGTCATCAGGATTGTCCTCATCATTGGCAAGCTGGGACCAGCTGCCAGTGCTTTCTTCACTGCTGCTGAGATGGGCTGGAAATTCTTCAGCTGTTTTTGTCTCTCCAATGATTTCAGCATCCAATCTGCTCTGAGGACTGTTGCTGGCAGGGTGATAGGGAAGGCACATTGATATTGTAATACAGGCAAACAAACTGGTGGCACCAATCTTCAGGCAATGCTGCTCATTAAAGTTAACCAAGCTGCAGAATTACAGACATGCAAAAGATTGGACAAGCTTATAATTTTTACATAGAGTCCAGCAGAACATATGGCCTGAGATGCTCTTAAAAAAGGACTTAGGACTGTAATAACTAAACACAAACCCTAGATTTAAGTATGCATAGAAAATTTTTACCTTGTATAAAAAGATTTAGCATGTATAAAAAATCTGATCACTGTAAAGGTTTATTGCTTAATGCACTCTGGTCAATCGGCAGTCAAAATATGTGGTATATGTTACTGGAGAATGACAGTATTCCTTGGAAATATATATTGCTGCTAAATCCCTGTCCTGCTAATGGGTGAATAAGTTTCTTGACAGGGGTTTTTACTTTGTTAAAATTGTAGATCCAAAAGAAGTGAAAGTAGGAAAGTATTGTGGGTTGTGAATCACTAATGACTCTGAGTCTGCTGTGTCCTTAGGATCTTCACTGCTTAGGCTGGGGAAAGACAAAATATTGCAAAAGAAACCAGACTGAAGATGGAGCCCAGACTGAGTTTAGAAAGTACAGGGTTAAGGGAAAAATGCTTTCTAATTCTGTATGCTTGACATATGTCATGTGTCTGTATGCCATATATATGTACACATGGTCTCATAGACACACGCAGAAACAAAAAAAAAAAAAAAAAAGAAACTATATTTTTGCTAAGTTTTTAGAGCTGGGCTTCTGATACAAAGAGAAATAACAATCAATACCTCCAATAATGGTATCACAGTAGTGCTAGAATAACAAATAAAGGAAAACTGTAGTTAAGTTACATTCACTGAATAGTCTGCATTTGCAATTTAGGGATTAAAGCATATGTTATGTTCTGTACTAACAACCCTCTGCAGGATCTCTCTAGAGAAGTTCTTGCCTTCAGACTTTTATCTGTTGTTATGGTTAAGGCATCTGCCTTCAGTTAAAGCAAGAGATCACACCAGAAATTCTACTGCTCCTGAGTAATTACCTTGATTAGGCATATACTGAGACAGTATCATTGTGGGTACCTCTTTGCCAAACTCTCACTCTCAGAAGTTGCTGCATTAATGCTGGATGACAGAGATGCAGCCTGTGCAGGGAGAATGGGACTTGCTTGCCTGAGGCTCTGCTCCCCTTGGCAGTCTGCTCTGCCAAACCCCTGAGCCCTCAGGCCCAGCACTCTGCCCCTGCACTCTCTGACATGTGGGCACTGAGCAGGCCACAGGGCAGGGGTGTTATTCAGGTTCTAGTTCTGGACAGGTAGCTCCTGATACCTGGTCCAAAACATAAGAGATTTGTGTGGGTGATGTTTCTTGGCATTGTGGATTTTGTTTGATTCATTATGCAATTACATCTCACACCAGCGATGCTTTGAACTGACAGTTCCCTACTTGTGAACAGTCACTTGGAACAGTTTCTGTGTAACTGTGACAGGACTGGCTCTGTTGCACTGCCTACATATAAGAAACAGATTCTTTCATCGCTGAAGGCCTGCATGGCTTTATTTTTTCCCTCTAATTGACTCTATGTCTGCTTGGTATTTTTCCTGGATTCCAATGTGGCAGTATCTGAACTAGCAAGTAATTTCATGCAGTAGGAGTGGATGAAAGCAATTTCTACTGATGCTTTCATAGCTACATTATATATATTTTTAGGTTTTCACTTCAGCCTAGACTTAGTCCAGACAGCCATGCCACAAATGGTTCAGATCTGTGTGAAGAACCTCTGGAGGCTTTGCCTGCCCAGCAGGGATAGGAGCACATCTGGAGAGCACTTGGGCAACTTCTATTTGAGAGTGCTCTGGAAGAACTCTGCATTTCATGCTGCAAGTGAGGCTGAAGCACAGAAATGGAGGCAAGTTGAACCAGAAGTGCATGGCATTGCTCCACCAAGATGCTCATGCAGCTGTAGCCTCTGCTTACTAATTCTGCGAATTGTATTGCTTTAAACGTCACAGCCATGATGGGAACACTGCTTCAAAGGCAGAGGAAAAGTCATGAAAGGGTTTGTAAGCTGCAAAAATAATTTCATTTTCAGTCAAGATTCCAAACAGGTGCATTTCTAAATTTATCTTACTAAAAGCAGGTTGTATTTTAAGGAGGAGGAAGGTTAGTAGGGGAGAGTCAGAATGAAAGACTAGCGACACCATGGTAATTATCTACCTAATTGCTGCAATGCATAGGGAAGTACTTACAATCTATCTACCTTCTCACTTCAAGTGAGAAAGCACTTTGCTTTTTCACTTCAAGCAGAGCTTTGTCAAATGCCTAAACACAGCATTGCCTAGAATAAAATGAGCTACAAAATGGTTTCTAACACCAGCACCTGCACCCTTTCTGCTGCTCTGAGATAATGGGGTGCTGCAGTGCTCCAAGAGACAGGCAGTTTAGATACCATTAAAGAAACAGAGACCATGAAGTACAGTGATAAAGGGGCAATGACTTGAGAGAGAGTATTCCCTTCACCTCAGAGCACCTACAGCAATCCTCTGCATTTGTACTGCACTTTCATGCTGGCTCACACTTTACCTTAACAAAAGCAAGCTGCAGATTTCCTTACAAAAGGAGTACAGCTATAAGGAGAGGGTGGTAAGCCATGATGTAAACTCCATGAAACGACACTAAAAAAAATACTCTTCTTTTTCCTATCTAAATTCTACCAGAGAAGTCTTGAACTAAGAGGCAAGGGCTACTTTTATTCTTTTATGTCCTTCACGAAAGAATTTTTTTACTTGTAGCTCCAGACTGTAAACACAAAGTTAAACTACAAGCTTTTAGAAATCTGGTCTTGTTTCCAGGTACGGAAAAGCCAACTTGCAACAAGCACAGCAAAGAACTACAGGTCAAATCCTGCTATATTCTCTTATACAGTAGCATTGATTTTTATTTATCTATTTTTAAGTTCACATATCAGCCTGCTCTAAATAAAAGTTTAAGCTTTTGTCCATCTTTCCTGTCTTTTGGGAGACGTAAATGTCTATAGAGAGAGAACTTGTCTGTGCAGTATTAGATTTAAATCTTAAAACTATGTAATATTCAATATAAGCTTTCTCCAGAAAGCAGCACTGTAACACGATTGGGTGATTTTATGCCAAAAGAAACCCGTAGCCAAAACTTGGTCTGCTTATTTCTTTAAAAGTATCACTCTTCTTCCTTTATGAATGAAACTTTTACTGGGAAAATAAACCAAAGACTGAAGCAATGAGTTGATTTACTGTTTTGTCACTTACCTATTTACTGGGGAACTGGAAACCATGTGTTTCCCATCCAAAGCTTCTGGAGGCTTTTCTTTGCTTTGATGCCCCTTTCCAGATGGGCCACATGAAGTTAAGGACTGTGAGTCTTTATCTGGCTCATCCCGTTGATCAGTTTCTATCTGAATTAAAGGCACTTCCCTGAGCTGTCCTGCAGGGAGGCTTCCAGGGCTCTTCACATTCTCTTTTTTCTCATCCAAATTTACTTCCTCCATTTTGGGTTTGGGCTGTATCTGGGCTGTGCTTTGGGGATGTTTGCTTTCCAGCACATGTTCTCGGCCTGTATAATCAAAGGAATCCTGCTGGACAACAATTAAACTTTTACCACTTTCAACAATATTTGCAGCCAGTCTTTTTGCATATTGTTCCACATGTGGTGGAGAATCACTGTAAAACTGGTCTGCCTCTGTAGCCTCTGCCTCATCTGCAATGATTTTGTTCTTGCGCATCAGAGACTCAATAGAACTGGCCCACGTCTCGTGGATCAGCATGTCTGTGATCTGGTCAGTCTTGCCCCTCTGGTACAGGCACGAGTCAGACTTGCAGAGCCCTGCAGAAGCCACGGTACTGACGGGCTGTACACTTAAGGAATCTTGGCGATGGTGGGCAAACCCATCTAAGGAATTTGCTTTCATTGGGACGTTCACTGTAAGCCTAGAGCCTGAGGATCTACTGTCGGGCATCGATGACTGCCTAAAGCAGAACGGTGACCGCAGAGAGGGTGCCAGCAAACTGCCACACCAGTCCTTCGAATTCCGAGAGCATGGTGGATTATCTTTATTTTCCTTTTCGATTTCTCTTAGCATATACCTATAAAACTCTTCTGTTATACTTTCTGTGCTGGACTGTTTAGATGGGCAACTTGGTCTTACATTAAGATGGCCATTTTTCTTGGCTACCTGTTGCAAGGCAGAAGTTAAGATATTGTTTGCATTTTTCCCTGCATAATAATCCAGTAATAAGTCAAAACCTCTTCCTTCATTTTCCATCTGGTTCACCATAAATCTTGAAAATTCATCTGTAATGCTTTCACAACTAGACTGCTTTGAGACAGAACTCGTCTGGCTCAGAGAGTGACCAAAGCTGTTCATGAGGCCTAGGGTATTGTAAGAGGCTTTGGAATCTGAGTCTTCCTCTGGTATGCTCTCACAGCTTGAGGCTTTGGCTCGGCTCCACCTTTCACAGTGCAGTCTGTTCCTGGGGTGGTTTGGACCTTGCCAGATGCTATCAACCATAGAGAGCTCAGTGAGGTTCATGATCTTGGCAGCCACTTCATTCGCAAAGAGATTGACTGAATCTGGGGTGTCCTCAAGGTTTATGGATTCATCTACTACCCGATTCATCAATTTTTCCTTCAGCTCAGGATGCTCATCTGTTTTTCTTTTGATCTCACTAAGCCGAGGTGCCCTGTGCTTCCGAACCACTGAACCACTGGTATGGGTTTCCTTTTTCCTTTTCATGGTTCTGCATGATAAACTCTGGGTCACCAGATATTCATTGCCTCTCTTCCAAGCACAGAACCAGGGTTGCTTGCCATTTGAATTTTCTAGACAAATGGCAGCTATTTCTGTTGCCATAGAGACAACTGTTTCTGCCAATTCTTCTGCAAAGTCTGTTATACAGTACTTGTCCCTTGAATTTTTCACCTGTAGTACAGGCTGAGGAGGAAGCAAGACATGGTTTCCTAACAAAGACAAGCTAAGTTGAACATCATTATTTAGCACAGAATCACACTTAATCTTGGCTTGGTTTTCTGTATTTATGGTGGCACTGGAAGACAGCTGTTCTTGAACACCGTGCCTGCATTCACTGTTTGCAAAAGTATTTTCTCTGTCTGAAAATGATCTATAGTCTTTCTTCTGATGATTGTTACTCTTTGGGGATTTATAACAGTCTCGAGCAGTTCTTTTCAGGTATCTCTTCTTGGGAGATGTTTTTCCACCAAGTGTGTTATGCCCTGTATCTCCGCTTGGTTCTGAATTCAGTGTGGAACCTTCATTGCTATTTACATCTTTGATACTACTCTTGCAAGTGCTCATGACCTTTACAAGATCTTTGCTAGTATTGGTGCTGTAGGATGAACCAAATGGGTTAGCAGCAGAAGGATCAAGGGGGCTGTGTGAAGTTTCACATGCTGTTGCCAGTGTTGGCCATCCTTCTGCTCTTGTTACTTTCTCTGCTTTTGTTCCCTCGGAGAAGAGAGGAGAACACTCTTCAACTTGCCTTATGTCATTCATCTTCTTGCAAGTGAAATATATTATATTAAAAAGCAACTCATTTGCAGTCTCTGAGAAAATGTTCTGTGTACTTGAGTCATCCTCTGAATGGGCTTGTAGCTGTCTCTTCTTCCTAACCTCTTCCATAGAATGTCGGAGAATAATGTTGGATAAGTTTTGCGCAAGTTCGTCCCTGATTACTCCATCAGCACGTGGAATATGTGGTCTTGCTGCTGTTTCAATAATTTTCCCATTTATGGATTCCATAAAGTGCCCTACATTTTTGTAGGTGTTGGGTTTTGTCAGAATTATGGATGCCTCTTTGAGAAGTGCCTCAGCAATGCTCTCGTTCAGTTTCTCCATGCTGCTTCCTACAGCTAAGCTGCAATGCAGAGTAATGGCTGCAGAGGCCTGAGCAGCAGACAGAAGTCCACTGGAAGTTGCAGGGTACCTCTCCTCCTTCATTTCCCCCAGGCCACAGATGGCTACAGCACTTGCTACTTGAGTCATGCCACAGAGCGCAGATGGGAAGGAGTATTCTGTGCCAGCACAGTCATCAAGGAGCTGTGAGGATGCTGTGTGCACCTCTTCACCAGCAACCACTCCACTTCTCGAGTCTGTGACTTCCTGGTCCCGGCGGAATTTCTCTGCAGCCTGGGGACTGGAAATGGTTCCAATGACAGTGGCTGCACAAGCCAGAGCCACTTCCAGTGCACTTTGGTCATGTCCATTTGAATGCTCTTCCTCAAAGTAATCTGAAACTTCAGCAGAGCTTTCTGCCTCAGCCCAGTGGCTCAGGCTGGGGAAGGCAGACCCTGGCCACTCAGGTACATTCTCAGAACTATCTGGACTTTGCACTATGACGATCTTTGGAAGCTCATTCCACGATCGGGAAGCAGATACATCTTCTGACTTACAGGAGCTTCCTACAGAGATGCTGACTGCAGCCTCCTCACTGAAACTGGGTCGAGACTGTGACAGTCTGATAAATGCATCCTGCAGAACAGATTCTGCTAAATTTGTGGCGTACTGACCTGTGGTTGCCTGCTCATTCTCGGAGGGAGGATCAATTTTCCTAATACCTGAACAATCTTCCCTGTCTGTCTTGCTGCTGTGTTTTGTTGTGGGGTCACTGCGAGGCTCCAGCTCCTCTTTAGCCATTTTTGTTACAGATACATCTTCTAACATGAGTGCTGAGTTTTCAACACCACTAGTCAAATTAGTAGTACTAAATGACGAAGTACCTTTTCCAGCTAAGTCCTTCTGCCACAGTATTCCCTGGTCTGACTTATCTTCAGGCTGTGAGATGCCATCTTCTGCCACAACATTCACAGTTTCAGAGATCTGTGTAGCTGCATTATCTTTATTAATGCAGTTCGCTTCAAGAATGAATGGCAACCTGGCTTTTCTATAGTAAATGTTTTCAAATCCCTTTCCTTTATTTTTTTTCACATCTGAAGATGCTTCTGAAGCATTTACTTTTTCATGACCTGTTGAGAAAAATAAAATTAGTCTTTGCAGAGTAGCTTGTGACTTTTAAAAGAAAAGAGCTGCACAACTTTGTACTCCATTACTGCTCTGTAAAAGTACTGCAGAGCCATGAACCTTGTCACTGAACAAGAATTTAAAAATATGAATGGCTGTGCATTTTCTAAATTACATATGCATGAATTAACATTAAGTGCAATTTCTGTGAGCATTGCTATAGCTGTTTTGTGTGGGAATACAACTAGAGAGCAGGAGTCAGAGCACTGCTCAGCTCATTACAGCTGACATGGATGTGTTAGCTGTAGCAGGCCATAAGCCTTGGTAATAGAAAGCAGAAACTTGAGGAAGGAATTCAGCAGAGTACTATGTACAATGTGCTAGGTGTGCATTTTTGAGGGAATACCTTACATGCCTGGACTTGTCTGTAGCAGGCTCTGATGAAGCAATGTTACTTAGTTATATAAACATTATGGTTGTGCTATTTTTAGCTATAGCTGAAAAGGTATATAAACTCAGCTGTGTGTATCAATAAATGGTTTCATGCATCAAACCATGAAGACCCCATCTGTAATCATCACTGTCAGTTTTGTAGTATGAACAGCAGAATTATGCTCAGCCCCCAGCTTTTACCAGCTTTACATTCATCAGCCTCGTTGTCATCCTCGAGATGCTCAGAGGCCGTAAGGAAATCTTCTTCTATTGAGGACACAGAGCAGTTTGTGTCATCCTCAGGCTTTAGGACACGAGTTTCTATCTGCAGCTGCCTCTCCTGAACCAGCTCAAGTCCAATCAGAAACTTGTTTATTTCAAAAATGATGCAGCTTGCGCTGTTCCTCCTGTCCCCTCTTGCACACTGAACCAAGCAGACATCTGCCAGCCAAGGACACTAGAGGGGAAAAGAATCTCAGTTATTCAATTAAAAAAAAAAAAAAGTTATTTTAAGCTTCCCTCTCTATAAATATCTCGGGAATGTTCTGTTGCAAAAATGCAATATGATTTGTCATTTCATTCTTAGTAGCAGTGTGCAGTTACATGTATGCCAAAAGAAGATTTCTTGGACTAACAGCTTTTGCTAGACAGGTGTTTTAGTAGAGAACCCAGCTGTATCACAGGGAATACTTGGCAATGTTGTTGAAATTGCCAAGTTGTTTGTTTTCAATCAACTTGTTGTTTTAATGAAAGAGACTTATTTGATGTTAGTCATCTGACATGCTGTTATTAATGGCCTCACACTACCTGGTATCACCTCGCTGGAGGGAATTGTTTGTGGGCATGAATTCCTTTCCAGGGTCATTTCAAACGCTTGTTTGAAGACAGCCCTGTAAATACTGGTTGATAAGATTGTGAAGAGCAAGTCACCTTTAGATGTTCCAACAGACCATTTTTAAATAGTGTTTTATTTTGTTTCTTTGATGCTCTTCCTCTCATTCCCTTTGTCCAAAGCCCCATTATTTCAGGCTGATACAACCTCCCACTGGAAATGGGGCTCCAGTGCACAGTGGGCTCATCCTTTATGTAAAACGGCTTTCTCCACAGAAGCTCTACAATTTAGTTGGAAGTTGGACAAAAACTAAGAGGAAGAAACTCTTGTTATCCTCATTTTACTGATATTAAAACAGTCGGACATTTACACAACAGAGCTGAATTGATGTCTCTGCATGGGACCATGCTTGTTGTATGGATGTACCCTGAACTAAAGCCAAGTTTTTGCAGCTTTTCATGTTGTGCTTTGAACTCGTGCTCCCAGGAAAGAGCCAGCATGGGTGGGACCAACTTTGGATTGGATTGAGGCAGAAGTTCTAGGCTGTGCAAAAGATGCCCTGGACTCCCATGGCATTTGCACACTATCTAACATAAGGTGACCCCATCCTGGACCTTTTGGCTTTGACTGTGAACGCAAACCAAATACCTACTAATAATGAGAGTAGGATGAGTGTTACGCTGGTTAACGTGTTTATTAGCTTGCTCTTCCTTTTTACCTAAAAATTGTGTCTGAACATAAAAGCAGACAAGTAAGTGTTTTAAAACAGAAAAGATAGATTACATAGCTGCAATGAAATTGAATCATGCATTGAGCATGTACCATATTGTGAAAAATGTTATGGAAAAACAGATGCAGCCTTAGAGCAGACATTCCTCTGCCTTCTCCCCAATCCCCAGTTTGTGGGGTTGTACTTGTGAAAATGGCTTGAGGGAGAGCTGCATAAAAATCCTTTTACAAAATCTCTCCCAGTCACCTTACAAATGAAAGCCAACAATAGGATGACTGTCTGATACCTGGCCATTAAATCTCATCCAGTCTCAATGCAAAGCTTCAGTCAACAGAAATTTATTTAGTTCCTGTTTGTCTCTTGCCTCCACTCTCTATGAGAGGGCTGCCAGTCTCAGTGTCTGTAGGCTTGTGGAGACAAGGGTGACTTTGGTATTTCAGTTACCTTGTTTGGGTCTCAGACCACCCCTGTGTATAATGCAACATCTTGGGATGCGGGGTTTGGAGCTCTACTGCTCCCACCACAGCCTTGTGCTTTTATTTGTTAAACCCTTCTAAATTCAGCCATTAGTCATGAGTAGCAGGAAAGCTCAATAACCAGGTAAGTGCTCTCTTTAATGATCAGCTTATTGGTACACCATAAAATTCAGTGATCTTTGCAATACAGCTGTTACACGATCTGCTTCAGGAAGGCTTTTGTACACAAGGTAATTTCAGTGAAAGAAAGTTTCCTGCTTTTCTTATCTCCAGCAGACAAACCTGGAAATACTAGTTCATGTTTTAGATTTGTTGAGACAGTTTTGTACTCCAGGGGAACTCTGCAGTTTTAATGAAGTTGAGAGGTGAAGATGGATTGGGAATGGAAGTGGGAAGTAGTAAGATCACTGGAAAAGGAGTCTGTAGGAGCTGTGCCCTGGCCCAGCTCTATGGACAGAAGTGTTATCTCTTCCCCCCCCCGCTGCCCTTCAGCTACTCTTGGAATCTGGGCTTACAAATCAGCCATCTCTGCCACCAGTGCCTGCTTCCCCTGAAGGATCAAGTGCTAACGTGTCTTAAAGCATTACCAGCTGCAACCCAGCCATCTACAGGATCCACAGGGAATAGCAGGATCTCTCAGCTATCTTTGTGTACATGGTGTGTCCCCCCACCATGCAACACACACTTAAATCTGTTTGACAAAGGCTGTTGTCTGTATGTTTGCAAACTTTCACTCATCTAAAATTGATCCCAGGTCTTTGATTTCAGGTTTCTTTTTCCCATTTTCTAAATTCCATCCTTCATAAGCATCATGTGATCTTAAAGATGAGTTTGATTCCTACCTGGGGAACCTCATAATCAGCCTGAAGGTTTCCTGATGTCAATCCACTCAGCAGGACTATTTCATTTTCCTTTGGTGGCTGTACGTTCATTGAACTGATGAGTTTGGGGAGATTGGGAGAGACGCTGATCAACTTCTATAGTATGAAACACAGATTTTGCTCTCAGGTAATGAAGTCTGATTTGTACAGTTATACTAATAAATACTAAAATGAAATATCACTTATAGGCATCCTTTTAGAAAGTTCACTTGAAAATATTACTTCAAGTAGATTAAGAATAGAACTGGCAGCTTTAAAATGCACATTCCTTCTTTTGAGACACCAGACAAGACAAAAATGACAGTACAAACTTTTGCTCAAGTGTCCAGCAGAACAATCTGCCATCCCTGTCACGTGCTAAACAGCTTGAAAGGATTGGGGTATCTAAAATACTTCTATTGCATGTGAGTTCCCTAGACTGTGAAAACAGTCTTTCTCTGCTGGTCTGAAACACAAAAGCTTCAGTAGGTCTGGTAATGAGAATAGGGCAAATCTTCCTGTTTTCCTCTAGGCATATGAGTAGCAAGAAAACAGTGGAAGTTACCTGCAAATCGCCAACCAAATCCATGCAATGCAAACATGGAACAGCAAAAATATCTGAGATACATGAAACATGTCTTTCTTTGCTGTTACACTGCATACCTTCATGACCTTCCATTTGTAATGATACAGTCACTCTCTGTATGTTATGTATTTTTAGAGGCAAAAGCAGTAATAGTTCACAGCATTGGTGACACTATACAGGAGCTCTGTACTGCCCCAGCACGTCGGGGACAAATGTGCTCCCTTGTGTGCGAAGTCCAGGCCAAAAAGACAGTACCTACTCTGAGAGTGCAGTTCTCTCTGCCAAGGATCTTTGTGTCCTTGTTCTGTGAACAGAGAACCAAGGCTGACTCCTTAGAGTAGGAGCAGAGTAAATACCATCTCCATTTTCTGCACCACCATGGCCATGTGTTAGTGCAGAACATGTGGCAAAGCCCTTCAGGGAGTGCAGATTTGGGCACCCAGCCATCTGCTTTAGTTACTAACCAAGGCAACAATACTTCAGTTTTTTTCCTTTTCATCCTCAAAATATTAAGCGTGCAGTACTGTTATTTTACTTGGATTGAATTAGATATAATAAAACTTTCTGGCTTAGAAAAGCTAAATCAATATTGGGAAACCATTCTCTTTTCAGGGGACTGATTTTCAGATGAAACTAAGTATTTTTATGTGACATAACTGAATTCAGTGCTTCAATTCAGTTTGATGTTTCACTATAGCATAAAAAAGTTCTCATACTTTTTCTTTTTTTTCAAATTATTACCTTTCTGTTATCACAAACACTACCTGAAGTATCTTTATTTTTCTACTGCCTAAATTGCTCCATTTTATCAGATCTATTAGATAGGAAGTTATGGCATTTTATGTATCTTTAACTTCACTTCTTTACTTCAGAAAAAAAAAAAAAGTCTGGAAGCGTAATTATTTTACACAAACCCCCCAATTTAACCCATTCCAAAGTTCAATTGGTAATACAAAATCCTAACAAAACCTATTAGTAAATCAAGTACCTGCTAGTAAATAGTTATTTATTTCAGATGAACAACAGCTGTGCTAACATCTTCTTCTTCTATATTTCTAAGAAATGCTTTCACCACACCAGTGTATTATATTCCAGTGTATACCAGTGTATAAAATTCCATGCCACTCATGGTAATTTACAAAACCTGCTTATTATACACAACAATGGGGATGAAGGGGTTTCCTCTTGCAAAAGAATGCATAGCACCTGTGCTAGCAGGGAATTTTTATTATCTGCACTGAAAATTTGAACAGATGTCTAGTTCTAAGATTGAGGGAGAAATTTTTGGTGTTCCCTCTTATAGCTTTTGTTCCTCAACAAACACTGTAAACAACAATAAAACCACAGCAGTTTAGAGAACAACAGCGCTTCTGTGGCTTCAGTAATGTAAAACCTCTTGAGCCTTTCTGCACAGTTAACCTGCTGATTCCACAGAAAAATCATTTTGCTGCAAGATGCCATATTTATTTTTGACAACTGAATTTTCACAGATCCAGGATGCAGAAAAACTGTTCCTGCTAACAAATGACTTGCAGGAGGCATCAAGGTGCCAGCACTGGTTGTTCTATGAGCTGAAAGTACTTCCAGCAAATTAACTGTAATGGATCAACCAAGGACCTCCCTGGGTACTGTCAGGAGATCCTACCTGTGTTTCACCCACTACATATTGCTTCTGTATTGGTGTCAAACGTGGGCACTGAGCCAGGATGATGAAAAAGAACCGATAAAGCAAGATGTAAGCACAAAACTGACACCAGACCCTTTGTTTAAAACGTGACTTCTGCAGATTTAAGTTTTCCTGGAACGGTATGTGTTTAAATATCGTCTCATAATGTAGCTTGTCTCAGTGCTTGAAAAATAACAGAGGTTTTCTATTGCTTTTTAAAAATTTCTTTTTTTCTACCCTTTTAAGTTTACTTTAACAGATCAAACAAACCTTTAGTTCTGTTTTATCTAGACCCCCTCCTCAAGAGCACATAATCTACCTATGTGGAGTTTGACTAAGACAGCTCAGCTGAACAAGACCTACATGAGTGCAAGATTTTCAGAGGCTTTTTGGCAGTAGGACAGAGAAAGAAATCTGAAAGTGGTGGCAGAGCAGGACACCAGAAACTCTTTTGATGCCGAATTAAAAAAAATGGATCTATGACGTGTCCATGTTCACTTCTCTGATAAAAGCAAGAACTCTACTCATATAACTGCTGTGAATTCAGTCTGCAACAATCCATTACAAATTTCTGGGATGGGAATAAGTAATGCTATGTAACATAGTCCAGTGTTGAGACAATTTCAGATTCCTTATGCATTGCTCTCTGTAACGCGTAAAAATCTAGGCTCAGCTTAGAATTGTTCATAGAATTTTAATCTGTATTTTTTACTGGAGAGTCCTGGTGGGCCTGAATAGAAGCACTGTGCATGATTTTAAGACCTAAGCAGTTACCTGTTTCACTTGCTCATCGCTGCAATCATCTCTGTTGGCATCTAAATTCACAAAACAAACCTGTAATGACAGACAAAAAAACCCAAAAGTTGTATTAGAGTGGCACCAACCCTTTTAAAGTCAGTATATTTTCATTTTCCAGCCTTGTAGCTGAATCTGTGAAGCCTTTTCCTAGTACAAGAAAGGTAGAAAGGTCAGTATAGAGAACAAAAGAGTACATGTTAAGAAAGGAGGAAAGAAATGAATAAGAGCCATGACTTCATCTGTGCTGGCAACTGGCTCATCTGATGAATGAGCAAATCTTGCAAATAAACTGTAATACAGTGGATATTAGTAAAGGTAGAGGAAAGGTTAAAAATACATTTGATTATACATCTGATAAATTCGTCATGTCTTGCTTTTCCAATGATGACTTCTTTTCATGTACTTGTTGCTAAATATTTTGTAAGTGCAATTAGGAGTTGCTTTTAGAGTTTTTCTGCACACCACATAAATATTGGAGTATTTTTCCTAACTTTCCAGAATGTCTATGAGAAGTGTAAAACTTTATGAAAGTAATTTTTTAAACTTGGTTCATAAGCCAATATTCAACAGGAAGTTTTGAGCACTGCTAACTGGGCACCACAGGTGCAGAACAGCTTCACTGCCTGTGAACACCTGAGTCACCAGGATGTCCTACTTTTGATGACAAGAGTTTTTGCCACTTCTTTGAGTTTCAGTGACTATTTAATGGCAGTGAGATTGACTTAAACAGAAACTTCAGATCTAAAGACCATTTAATTTCTGAAGACTTTGATTTTATTTTGATTTTTAAAATTTTATTATATGCTTATTGGAAGGCCATTTTTGAATGAGAAAATTCCTCCTCCAGCTCTGAGTTAGAAGCAGGGACTCCAAAACTAGGCTGACGGTTTGGTGCTGTTTAATCATTTTGCTCATTTAATCCAAAACCTAACATAAATTTAAGGTGCAGCTGAAGCTAACACCTGATTCTAAATACATTGCAGATCCAAAATTTAACATAAAAGATCTGAGTGATTTTTTTTAAAAAAAAATTTGCTTCCTTTTCAGTGAAGAGGAAATGCTTTCCCTAATTCCATGTAAATATCCCATAGAAAATGAAAATGCTCCAAATTATCCCCTTCACCAACACTGTTGTGTTAGGCACCCAAGCTCCTGTTGTGTGCCTGCTTCTACACCAAGACAACCCTGATTTCAGTTTATATATGCACATGCCATATGTACAGATTATGACCATCTGCAGTAACAGCCAGCACAGCAGATGGAAAGATCCAGCCAGTGTTCCCATTATAAACCAAAAAAACCCCCACCCAGTGAAGAAGAAAGCTTTTTGCCCTTTTAAATAGTTTAATGTCATCCTTATATGAACTTACAAACATATTTTCCAGCCCTTTCACAATTTTAGCAAAAATATTTCTTTGCCTGATAATGACAACAATCAGGATATGCCACTGTTATCTGCTGAACTTTTACGAAATAGTTATAAAAATGTCTAAGCTACAAAATAGTAAAAATACCCTCTAGCAACATAGTATGGTGGTTATGTAATGTCCTAAACCTGTTACAGTTGATTAGACAAACAGTTCTCTTACTTTGTACTGGGTTTTCATGTGTAGGCATTCCACATATCAACAATAGGAAGTTACCAAAAAGCACTAGAAAATTACACTCTTGATTTGCACGTGAACTTGCCCACAATAATTTGAGGTACAAGTCTGCAGGTGCATGGAGGTGTGTTTGCTTAGTGTACCACTAATTTGGCACCAGGGTAGGAGTGTGGGAAGGTGTGGGGCCAGTTTCAAGTCCTCTCCAGCCAAGTCCTCTTCCCATGTTGAAGGTTGGGCTGTTACTGAGGAGTGTTGTGAAAAAGAGCAGTTGTGTCTTCAGGGACATTCCAGCCAAACTCGATTCTCTGATAAACCTTGGTCTGCCCTTTGCTGCCTCCATGGGATGCTGGCTTATGACTTTGCTGTGATGAACACTGGCACTGCTACCAGTGACACTGACTGCCATCCTAAGGCCAGGCCCTCTCCAAGCAGACAAAACAATCAACATCTCTGGTTCAGGTGTGCACGGCACACAACTCACTAACGCCTCAACAGAAAAATCCTCAGTATATCTAGTATTTTAAATCACATTGTCTTTCTTTTTTTTATTTTTAATTGATTTTCAGAACTTAATGAACTTGCACATAAAACCTGCAGCAGTACTGTTCCAGTTTCCAAATGCACTTGTCAAATTCCATTGACATTGGTTCATTACACTGCCAATGCAGTCTTTTAGCATACCCTGTTCTGTGGATTTTACAGTTTGAATTTCAGGAAATTTTAAAATAAAAACAGTTTTACAGTGGTGAAAGACTCTGAAAAACTCATTTACTTTTTCCCTTTGCTGTGAGCAGGAGGCAGGACTAGATGGGGAGGTACTGTAACCATAAATTACCTCTACAGTTCCATCCTGGCCTGCTCTGCACTACTGCTCCCTTCCAGGAAGTTCAGTGTGAGGATATTTTTGTTGGACATACTTCACCAGTGGTGCTCAAAGAGAAGATTATCTACTATGAAAAATCTCTCCCTGTTTTCTGCTTACACAATACAAGTTTTAAGCTCTTATTAGCTTGCATTGCTTGATTAACTTCTAGTAATTATCAGGGACACCTCCACTGAAACAAGGCAAAATAACACTAGAGAATAATTAATAATCTTTAGGATGCAAATACACCATACATTATGAAGAAAGAGCCAAGGTCAGGCCAGAATTTCCTAACCTCAATTTAATTACTATTTCTTTTCTTTGTATCAGATGCAACTTAGTTTAGCTGTGACCCAACCTTCTCCTCATCACAGTATCTTTAAATGTCAGTCCTTTCCCAGCCACTTCTTTACAATTCACATCTTTGACTTCCCACAAACACCTTTTCAGTTCCAAAGTGTGTGTGCTTTCCACTCACACTCATCTACTGTCTGGAAACTATACAGAGACTTCAAGATACTGCCTTTTTTTCTGTCTTAGGAAACACATATTTGGACGGAGAAAACAATAAAATTTTGTTGCATAATACGAAAAGGGAACAGCTCACCACCCAAATTCAGGCTTTACGCAGTGAGATAGTCACCCAGAACTTCCTGGGTAGATGCTATTATCTACTTTTGATTAAGTAGCTATTCCAAGTTTAGAAATCCCATTTGCTCAAAAGTGCTGTTCTTTTGGTGAGCATTTACCACTTCACTGAAATGTAGAACAAAGCAGGATGCTGCATGTCCCTAAACCATTTAATGCACAGGCACACTGTAAATAGCAGCTCTTGCACTGTGCAGATTCTTGTACATCAATAGCACAGACTTGGGTCTGATCCTCAACCTTCCTCACATCAAAGGCTCCAAGCATTTCTACTAGGATAGTTCCAGGCAGGTTGTCATCACTAACTTGGCAAGTTAGTGATAGTCTTGAAGTCTTTACTTTTCAGGATCATATAAAAAGCAAATCGAGAAACTTTGGCTTTGCTTTTTCTTCTGTATTTTACATGATAATGTCTGTGACCAGTAAGAGGTGCACGGGGTAAATTCTGTACATCAGTGAAGTCCTGAAATCTGGTCTTGAGTTGGTGTAGAAATTATGTAGACACCTTACTTCTTAAAAGAACTATATACTAAAAAATTAATTTTTATTAAGTATTTAAGGATGTAATGCAAACACTATATTTTCCTCACTGAAAAATGGCCTCAGGATATAGTTAACCTGGTAAACAAAGTGAGAGCCAGAGTCCTGTGTTCTGTGCTGTGAAGGACTATGGTCAACACTTGCTTGAAGTGCTGCAGGAGGTAGGCTTCTTTTCCCCATAAAATCTACATTATACCACCCTCCCAAAAATTTCAATATCTATTTTAAAAGAAAGGAAGTTAAACTGAAGAGACAAGTCTTGAAAACGAGAACTATGTACAGATGGCTTGTGCAACCTGAATTTTACCTCATATGCCCACATTTATGCAATGCAGTATTGCTGCCTGATTCAGTGAACAGAAAGCCTTCAAAAGGGGGGGTAAATTATGTAGAACCAGAGTACTGTGTACCTGCCATTTTCTAACATTTGAGCCTATGACTTTGTAACCCAAAGGACACTCCTAAACACAGTTTCTTAGTTTCTAATCCATCAAAGGCTGGATTAGGACAACACAGCTATTGATCGACAACAGACTATCAAAGCAGGACTTTATGCAGGTGACACAAATTGCTGCATCCCTGTCATTCCACCACTGCACCTATCCATCTGATCCTCAGCTTTGGCCTAGGTGAGACCAGCAGGCTGGGTTGGTGCCAAACACCTCAGCAGAGACTAAATGTCTGTGCAGATGTTTGGATTTGCAGCACAACTGTGTAGAACTCCCCATGCTCTGTGCTGTCCTGGTTGGTATGTCAGCATGTAAATCCTGTCTAGAAAATGGGCTTATAGAGTCTTTGTCTCCCAGGTCTGTGCTGTTCTGCTTTTCCCACCCTCCTCCTGGACACATCACTGAGTCAATGTATGCCAGGTGCCAATTCCAGATTACACTCCACAAGACACTTAGAGGGAACTGGTTTGGGACTGCTCTTTTATCTGCCCATAAAACTCATACTTAATTGCCTCCAAACGAAGTGAAAAGCCCCAGGAGAGATCTCAGGGGAAAGTAGTTCTGAGCAGGCAGTTCCTGGGTGCCAAGTTGAAACAGTGTAAATGCCTAAACCTGAGGATAAGTAGGATACAACTGTGGCACATGAGAAGGTGAGCAACTGCTGAGCCCAGGACTGAGGGTAGTTTTATGTAAAGACACAGTTAAAGTGCACTCTCTAAAGTAGAGAACTGCAGCAGCAACTGCAGCTGCACAGCAGGAATGGCAGGATCAGGCTGTCAAAGCTTTCCCCATGCCCTTGGCAGTGATTTTGTGCCCTTTAGCTGTTACCACCTGTTGCTGACCAGAGAGCAGCAGCACTCTGCAGAGGACAGCTGTACCTCAGGACAGCCAGCTGTGTCCTCTCTGTCCTGGTTTGGGTGACCAGCCATGCAGCTCTCCCAATGCCACTTTTAAATTAACATGCACCTTGCTGCTTGTGAGTGATATGCATCTTACACCACCAGTGCAGTGATGTTCTGATTATTATTTAGCATTATCTGCTGAAATACTAAAGGCTCGGCATTTTACTTCCGTGTTGTTTCCCCTCCATATATTGGGCAGGTATTATTCATTCTCAAGGTCTGTGTTGTTTCTTATACATTATTATTCTAAACACTTTATCCCTTTTTAAATGTAGGACTGTGAAGGTACAGTTTGTGAAGAGGGTGATTGAATTTCACATCAACTGTGATTGCTGTGACAGTTGTTTTAAGGATTTAATGGAATCTTTTGACCACAGTAATTTCTGCTCTTAGAAACTCTGTGATAGGATGGCAGATTTGGAATTCTGAGCCTATTCTCATCCTAATTTCATCTCTGCAAAGTAGAGAAACAATACAGTTGCTCTAAACTTCTATTAGACCTAAGTCTGAGTCTCCTGGTTTTAGAAAGATTAGATCACTGTAATTTCCCCACAGCACAATAATAGAGCTGCTCCAAGGCATTGCTCACTGGAATGGTGATTATTTCAGAGAACCTACAGCTGCATGATGGGCTCCCTCAGGAGCTGAAGTCAGCGAAAGCCCAAGGAAAAAATAGTGGTTTACCCTGTATTAGTGAGCCAAAGTAAACTGTAACCCACAGAAAATATCAAAGGACTGGAAAGGTGACAGATATTGTCCAGAAATTTGCTGTGAGCTTTGTCTCTTTGAAAATGACCAGAATCACTCATATATTTTTGACTTATATTAGGATGGCATAAAATGCCTTTTCCAGCAGTTTGTATCCATACAGCCAGTTTCTGTGACAGGAGCATTTATTTTGATGGTTAGCAAAATGCTGATCTGCAAAGCTCCCAAACAGAACTTTGCATTTATTTTCACTTGTCTTATTTATGCTAATGTGATGACTAAATAAAAGCTCTTGGACTTCTTGAGCTACAGAGATATAAATGTGTGTATATATACATATATATTTGATTGTATGTATATGTGTACTGTTGGTAATCATTGACCCTAATCATTGACCTCTCTGTTCTTTAAAATTGCAATTTCTTAAATTTTGTAATCCTAATAGACTTTCAAGCACAATTTTTTTTTGAAAGACAAAAAACAAATTGCTGTGAAATGATGATTTCTAAATAAATGTTCTAAAATGTCACATAAGATCATCCATTAGCTAATAAGGAAACAAACTAATAGTTTTGAAGATCCTAGGAATTTTTTTTATCTACTAGGTCTGGTAGGACTTGTGTGAAAGGAGGCTGATTGCAAACTTTTTTTGAAAGCCTGTGGCTTTGGTCACTTCACCATAATTATTTACTAAAAGAAAACTTTCCTAACTGGTACTTGAGGCCTCTATGGCTCCAACTCTCAGTATAAATTCTACAATATAGTTCTGATTCATGTGCTGAAAAGCTGCTGTCAGGTTTTCCCTGTGACTCAGGCTTTGGAGAGTAGAAGTCTCCCTACACTGCATCTTCAGATATTTGGGCTCTTGGGCAAATTCACTGCATCTGATGGGAACCTTGTTATCAACCACTCTGATTGCCCCAGTGAATATGCACGTGTTGGGTGTAAAACTTCCTTCACAGAAATGACTTTGCAGCCATCAAGGTGAGGAGCAATAGCAGCCTAATATTTATACTTTTTGGTTGTCTCTCATTACAATTACAAAGTTAATTTTATTTATTTTATTTATAGACTGGCATCAAAAAGAGTTTTTACTGCAGAATGAATAGAAAATATTACTGCTTATGCGAGACTAAAGAGTTAATGTACATTTCTGTAAAATCTTACATGCCTGCATTAATCTTCTTAATTTTTTTTGGATAGGTCTTATTCTGCTTATTTATTTTCTTTTTTTCTGTATCCATTTAAATGTTAAATAGAATCTCAGAGGACTAGATAATATAACTGTGAGAGTTAAAAGATCTGATTTCAAGGCCAGTCCAAATAAAAAAAAATTATAAATATAACCCAATAAACCATAATTGATACCATCATTTAGTTTTGTTCAAGTTAATCATGACTTTTTCCATTTCCTGTATTTGAAAATTGTTGGTCTGGAAAAATTATGGTTCGATCAGACCATTGCAGGAGGTGGTATTTTAAAGGAAAATTTGTTCATGAGCAAAATAATGAGTAGTAACCTGAAATAAGTTTTTGGTCCTTTTCCTGCCTCTTCTGACCTCCTGCTCAGCATGGTGGGCCTGTTACTGAAATACAAGCAGAGCCTGCAACAATGCATCAGTGACCAGGCTGCTCCAGAAAGAAAAAGACAAAACTTCGTAAAACAGAACTTTCAAATTTTAGACACTTCCAGGGAAAAGATTTCACGGAAACTGCTGGAACTTTGAATTGCCAAAATGCAATGATGCAATAAAGTTTTAACTGTTGTGATTAATTATAGGCCAGACTCTGCTCAATAACTCAGCAGAAACAGAGATTCGTCCCAAAAGGTTTTGTTTAAAATGACAGAATCCATCACTGGCTAGGAACGCTGTTCTAAATGCACCAAAGAATATAAAATATTTAATGGTTTCAGAAAACAAGCTAGTTAAAAATGAAACTAAGGTGAAAGACTGACTCCCTGCAACCCCAGATTCCAGTTGTCTCTGTGGTCTTTGCCCTGGCTGGTTTTGGTAAGCCAAGAAATACAACTGCCTGCAGTCCACAAAGCCAAACATGAATTCTTTAATCCTATAAGCAACTGAAGCGAGAAATTATGATGATGTTTGATTTACAGAAAAGAGAACATTGATGGTACGTTACTAAATGAATGCTCAGATTTCTGACACAGTTGAGTATTTGCTTAATATTTTCTTTAACGCACCTAGGTACTTTTATTTGGTACAGCATTGCTCTAAACTACTATAAAAATCAATTATTTTTCTTAAAGACATTTGTATGACATATAGAAGCACAAAATGAGATTAAAGCGTCCTAAGTACTTAAATACATTCTGCTTATCTGTGCACAGCAAACTGTTCTGTGGTGCTCTACAGGATTTTTCAGTACTTGAGAAAGATGAGGAAGTCAATGTGGCCAAGCCTAATTAAAATATGCAAATGATTTTGCTAAACAAAGATGTCAAGTGAAAATATTCCATAGCAGTGACTGTGAGAGGCTGATTGGACCCAAGTTCTGCCTGCTGCAGGTCTCTGGGGGGTCAGGGTGAGCAGGTATTACCAAGGGTAAGTGCAGCTATCAGTGGACAGAAAGAGTCAATTGTGCATTTACACCTAGATACAGGCTGTCAGACCAGCAGCATGAACACCAGTATCTGGAACAGTGTATTCCATTTTGAGTTTTTAAACTGAGCTAGTTCTTCCTTACTTGCCTCTACTACTCTAATTATACTTATCACTTTATTATAATACACAATATGTTCCCACCCCCATATTATTAAGTAAAATTTTACTATGCATAATAGTTCAGACCATGTATGTCATTTTTGTTCTGTTTTTCACACAGTGGGGCAGATCTGCTGTATTTTGCAGTCTCCCAGGCTTAGGTGCCTTTTGTTCTGGACTACATTGTGGGAAGAAGGAATGGGGAGGTGGCACTTTGCAGGGCAGCAGGGAAAGCCAGCAGCTCCATGGTTGTTACACCTTATGGAACTCTTCCTCTTAAATCTCCACTCAAAGCTTTCTGTGAAGGGATTTCAGGACTATACCCAGTAGATCAGAAACTGTTGTCTCTAGATAAAAACAGGATGCTTTTCCCCTCTGATAAAGACATTCTTTACTACAAGCAGATCATTCTGTAAGTTCTGTCTTTTCAGAGGATGGGGTGAGAATTAAGGAATGAAGCACACAGGTCTGATGATGGGTTTTGATTGAGCTCAGTCATATGATAAATATGCACCATTATACACCTTAAGAAATTAGGACTGTAAAATCTGAGTAATCTGGATAATTTCCTCAACTCTTCCTTTTCTTCACCAGGCCATCCTGGCCCTCGTCCTCCTTCTTGTTTCCTGGCTCATAAAACTCTATTTTAAAACCAAGACCATTGTGTTTTCTCCCCTTGAAAAGGATTGTTTCACCCTTCCATTCGCATAATTTAAATTCAGCATGCAAAACATCCAGCTACTGCCGACCGCTGTTAGAAGCAACAGAAATGACAGCTTTGTGATGGATACAGTTTGGTGACAGTGATTTTTTCCATCATTTTTAACCAAACCTTTTGGGACTGACCTCTGTTTCTGCTGCAGTAGACATGCACAGCATCTGTCTGCTCATGCATGTTCTACAAATTGCAGGGCAGCTCTGCCCCAGCTGTTAGACAGGTTATAAATAGGTAGAGCTCTGAGGCAGCAAGATTACTTGAAAAAGAAGGAATGGTACATGTTCTTGTGCTTATGAATCAGTCTGGAAAACAGCTGGCTGTCTGACTGACTCTGTGAGTGCTGAGACTAGAAAAGTCTGCTTATTTACGTATTACCACCCTAAGGTTAACGTTTCAGCATGTTGATGTGTAAGCTCTGCCACTGCCATTTTCCTCTCAGTAGACTTTATTAAAAGTGTAGCTCTGTCTGGTTTCTCTGTTGTGTAAGGAAGGTTTCAGTTCACACCCTTACAATTTCTCAGTTTCATCTGTATTCATGAAACCTATAGGAACTCTGACTCTGAAACCTCTGGCCTATTGTCAAATCAGACAAATATCATCCAGTAAGCTCTAAGGAAAGTGACTATTTCACTTGAGCCTGAGATTATTTCTGTTGGTAAACAGGCAACCAGAAACTCTAATCATGCATCTTTACTGAGGATGTAATCCTAGGTGTTCTCTTGATTCTTTAAAAAAATTTAATCAAACTAATTTAAATCTAATTCAATTAGTTTGTCAAATTATTTTTATTTACACAAACCCACAGCTGCTCTGGAAGACTGTTTTGCCTAATCACATGTATTTTTGGACAGCTTTAGGTTTTTCCCCAGTTGAGGACTGTTTTACTGAGTTCTCAAATCCAGTATGAAATAGTAAAGCTAACTAATTTCCTCTCACAGAGTTCTTCAAGCACTTTGAAGTAACTGAAAAAACAAAAAAGGTGCAGGGTGGATGTGTGGATCTGGACTTAGCTTACCCAAATACACTGTTCAAGAAGTAAATGGGGAAATTCTTTAAATTCTCATAGTAAATAAAGTGATTTTAACTGGGAAAATTAATTTTGGTGGATTTGATACTAATTCTTCCATAAACCTAAAAAAATTACTTAAAAATATGACTACCCACATTTTCACACTGCCAGTTAAAAGAGCATGGAATATCCCAGTTAAACATCTGCTGCAAGCTGGAAGAGGTGGCCATGACATCAGAATTATTTAATCCATCCCTAACCGCTGTGTGTCAGGCAGAAATACCTGCACTTCTGCACATTGATCCATTCCCACAAGCTCTGCATTCCCAGAGCCAGATCATAGAGCTGCTGTAATCATAGATGTTTTTCTACTAAATTACATAGCAGCTGACAGAAATAAAGATCTGTCCATGAGTCAGTCAGATTATTAGCTTTATCATTACCATTTTTAAGCTCTGCAATTTAAAAAATAGTTGTTTGTTCCACATACTTAGTTGCATACACAGTTGGAGAAAAAATATCTGAATAACATTTTTGAGGGGTTTAGAACAAACCCCTGGAATAAAATAAGAGTTTTCTAGCTTTCATTTTCTTGTATCTGAAATAGTAAAGCTGGGAATCAGAAAGGTATTCTGGTCTGAACTTCCCTCCCTAGACAAGCTTCTACCAGGAAAACATCTGCCTTCTTCATGGTCATCTTAAATCTGCAGGTATAGATTCATATTACAGAAAGAAGAACTACAGTGATGATTAAGGGCTGAGCTTCTGTAGTTCCCAGTCTCTTTGCAGAGGACTAAAGAGATGAGAAATCTTGGCATCTACCTGAGGATAGGATATCTTGGCATCTCCCTGAGGATAGGATTGGATCTTTTTGGGAAAGGAGCTGGAAATCTCAGCTTGTGCTAGGTTCCTGTGGTACTATAAGGCGTGGTGTTTCTGGTAATTTCAGTGAAACTGAAATGCATGGTGATTCCTGTTTGTTGTCCAACTTAAGATGTTGTATGGACAGCTGCAGTGCATCTTTCAGTTCACAGGGTGCATGGACACCCCCTTAGTCTACACAAGGTCCTGACAGAAGCTCTTTGGAGAACACCTGTGGCAAAACACTCAGCTGCAGTTAGGTTCAACCTACAGTGGAAGCTAAGGGTCCATGCTAAGAGCACAAAGCTGTGCAGAAAAACTTCCATCCTGGTATGTTCTTTAAGTTCTCACACTGTCATGGGGCTTCTGTGTTTATCTGTGTGATAAACAACTGCTCATTTCACTCAGGAGGAGCTCTGCTGCCACAGCCAGCAGCAGCCTCAGCTGGAGCAGAGCAATTAGACACCCTGGGGGCACATGGATCCTGCACACACTCAGGCCCACTCACAGATTTCTCAGCTATTTAAAGATAAAACGGTGCAGTCATACACAGACACTAATGAAGAGAAAATGAGGATTATCTGAAGCAGGAATGTGCACGTGGCTTTTTTTTGCATATGGTTTCATAATGCCCAACATGTCATCTTCATTCATCTTCCTTCTGGTTTTATAGTAGGCTTTAAAATGCCTTCATGCAGAGCAGTGGGACTTCTGGCACTGCAGTTATAAAGCACGTAATGGAAAAGACATTTCTGGGAATTCTGTAATTTCTGGTAAAGAGAGATCTCAACCATTAACAAACTACTAGCTGAAATGTGTGGGTTTCAGGTAATATTCTTCAGAGTGTTACTTCAGAGTGTTCTCCCACCTTTTTTTTTAATCATTACTATTATTTTGCCTTCTCTTACTTCACCTTGGGTAAGTTTTGAGAGCAGGCAGGATTTTGTTTCATGCCTTGCTATTGAACTGGTGTGCTGTTTTGGGATGGAAGAATGCAATTGGTAGCTTCCAAAAAGTGTCTCCTTTTCCTGAGCATACAGATACATACCTACTGAAGAAGTACATATACTATATACAGTATATAGTGCTTTAAGGATTGACATATTTTGTGAAGATCTACAATATTATAAGAAAGAAGGAAACTGAAAATTACAGTTGTTGCCTTTCTGTTGCAGGTATTTTTTAGGTTACAATTTCCTTTCCTCCACTGAACAAATTCTGGTGACTTATTTTCACTGCCACTGGCTCTCATCACTTCTTTTTGGGAGTTATCACTAATGCAGAGTGCACATTTTTAGTAGATAGGAGACTAGTAGATAGGGAATGGTATAAGAGATGTAGCTCCCTCCTCTACTCACAGTAAAATCTGACCTTTTATATTTAAATGGTTAAAGAGGATCTTGAGCTGGAATATGTCTTATATGAGGTGTTTGAAATAGTCTGACAGTGACTCAGAATTAAAAAAAAAGTTTCTGGAAGACAGAGCTAATCATCCATTAGCATTTGGATGCAATGCTTGTCTCGCATTAATTTTCATGCTTGCCAAAATGATTCTGGCAGAGGAACCAGCTGTGAAATGTAGAAATTAAAATATTAGTTTGGAAGTACTAGATATGCCCTGTAGCTGCTTGCAAGAGGATTTGCATGAATGAAAATGCGAGGCAGCAGTATTACAGATGTGGGAGAATTTCTGTCCCCCCTTTTCTCCTCGTCCTCCCTGTTTTCTGTGCTGAGCACAATGACACATCTAGGGAACATCCCTTGGGCCAGCTTGGGTCTGCTGTCCCAGCCTGCTGTGTACCCCAGTGAACTCACTGCTGGGGGCAGTACATGGGAAAACAACTTGATTCTGTGCAAGCCCTGATCAGGAATAGCAAAAGCACCTCTCTGTTATTAACCCCGTGTTCAGCAGAAATCCAGAACATAGCCCCACACCAGCCACTGTGAACAAAATTACCTCCAGCCCTGCACACAGTGGTAACCTCAGAATATGAAGCAGCTCAGGCTCATCTTCTGCACTACAAATAACTCAAAAGGCTTCATGACAGGTATCCCTCACTGGTGTACAGTGGTACCTTCCTTATCCCACCCAAGTCAGATCAGGCTACCACCAAAAAATCCATTTGTGTCAAAGTAGGACCATGGCACTCTACTGAGAGTTTCTCTGCCCAAAATTACAACAGGATGCAAGACAGGTTGAGGGGACATTAACTTGAAATGAGGTCTGAGCTTTCCTTCTGTTGTGGGGTCCTCTGTGGGATTAGAAAGAGGCAATATCCATTCCAGCTGTGAATGGAGGAAGTCTTTTATCCTTCTTGCCCTATATTTTCATTGGGATGGCCACAAAAGCCACATTACTTCTTTCAGTTTCCACGTAAAAATCTCTCCTGTGAGCTGCACAACTGCTATCTAACATGAAATGTGGTTTCCAACCACCCTTCTTGCAGGCCCTAATGGAGTGTTTCCAAAAGCAGACAACTCAGTGCATCTCCTGTGAGTCACTCAAACTCACCTAAATAAGGTCCTGACATGACTTTCCCTTGTTTTCCCAGCCCAGCCACAATTCTCTTTTAGGTACACCTTATATGTTGTCAGAAGTGTGTTATGCTTCTTCCTTTCCAGCATTTTTAGCAGTAATGTGTTTGAAATTTATTCAAAATTTTTCTTCAGAAGGTGCTTGTCTCTAACGACTCGGAGGATTTATGGTTCTTGATATTTTAAGAGACTATCCCTATTTTAATGGCTGGACTGCATTAATGAATCTTTCCAAGTTATCTCTTCATAATCCATTGCTGCAAAACCAGCTGTGAATATTTTCTTCCCATTAAAGCTTATTCCTTTGGGTTTGATGTAATTAATTTCCACTTATGACTTAGAGAAAATATTCCAATAAATATTTATGCCACATGCACCATCTACTCTCTCTAGTGCCCTGTATACTTAATGTTTAACAAATTTCTGTGAACCTCAGCCTGCAATTCATGTTAGAGGGAGCCTGTGGTAATAACAGCAGCACAGTCACAGATGTCCACTCTGGACTTAGCACAAGAATCTCATTTCTTGATAAAGCAGGTCATGGAGGCATTGAGAATATGCCAGAGTGGAATGCTGGAGAGGATACAGCTGCAATGCCACGCTTGATCCTCCCAGTGCTTATTTATAGCTTTGTCAGAGTAAGGTTAAGCATCCGGTTCTCTTAAGCACAGACAGAAAATCACTGCAGTGTGAGACTGTCATGTGGAGGGACAGGAAAGAAGATGACAGATCTAGAGAGAAGATTAAGGACTGTCCCAAGTCTGAAGTGACAGGAAAGTGAAGAAAATCTATTGTCAATCTTCCGCACTCTGAAATTCATGAGGCAGCTTTTGACTGCTGTATGACATACTTGTGGTACTGAAAATGTGGAAATGCAACCCTTTAAGGGCGTATTTGAATTCTGTCTTAGCATTAGCTCATATGTGAAAATATATTTTTCAGAGCCAAGTATGTACAAGAGCAGAAAGTGAAACATATTTTACAGATTATACAAGTAATACTTTCAGTGGTCTTTTAAGCAAGTGCTCAGTCTGCCTGCACTGGGCTCCATAAGGCGGAGAGCAGGGTGAAGAGGAGGGGTTTTATTTCCCTGTGCAAGCCAGAGAGGGGCTCTTTGGAAGGTACAGTTCCTTACCACAGCAGCATGAACACCCACACATGCCTGAGAAAGGACTACAACTCCATGCCACGATTTAGCCTGCTGCTGTTGATTCCTGCACCTTGTCAGGATATAATTAAGGTAATGTCAAGCTGAATAGGAAGATGAGACTTAAACCTAAAAATATCACCAGTAATTATGGTTTAGATCTGGAAAGCAATGGATGGATTTTGGCTTCTGAAAGAGACAATGCTGTTCCTGAAGACGGTTGAGTAATTACGGAGTGAAAGGTAAAATAAACACCCTTGCAATTCCCTGTCTATGACATAGTGCTGAGGTGTGTAAGCAATCTCATGAGGAAGGAAAAAGGTTTTAGTACATAGGTCTGGTGGTTTTAGGCAGAAAAATAGGGCCTTGCTGTGTTTGCTAGCAACTGTAAAACTTCATTCAAACACAATAAAACAAAGGACCTATTTCAGCTGTGCATGGTCACTATTCAGGAACACACACATGGCTTTGTTTTAAAACAAAAATCTCCTCCTTTGGGATTCAAGATTGCACTTCTATATTTGCCTGTGCAAAAAGCCTTGTTGACTACTAGCAGCCCTGGGAATAATCCTTCTTTCTGAGCTTCTGTAAGACTACACCATCACTCTTCAGTCATGGCATGCTCTCATTCTTTTTACACTCTGAAGAACATATTGCATACAGGGGCCCTGACTAAGGGATAGAAAATGTCCCTGACACAGTGTCTGCACTATTGTTAGCAAGTTACCTGGAAGTATCTAGAATTATAATTATTGATGCAAAAAAAATCTGTGTATTTGTACCTAAACATCCAAAGATATGGAGTGCCGTATCTTTAAAAGACTTGGATGAAGAAAATAATGAAAACCACTCATAATCTACTTTTATTCAAGTGAAAGCTGCTGTTCTTTGTTTCATCAACATACACCTTGCCAAAGATTTTTCCTTTCTGCATATGTTATCATTCAGTTTGAATTAATTTGTGGTGACTATTTCCTGGATGTTTTTGTTGTATCCCTTGAGTGAGCACTGGCATTTATCTGACAATATGGTGAGATGATTCAAGGAAGACTTGGCTGGAGAAACTAATTTCTTAATTTCATAGTTACTTTTCCTTCTGAATTGATTTACTACACATTTGTACAAATGCCAGGGCAGTAAATGAGATGAAGCAGGAGCTGGAGGAGGAGGTGAGACCACAGAAGCCCTGATCTGACCAGCTCAAATCACTGCATAATGGCATCCTTAACCTCCTCCTGAAGTTGTTTGAAATTTTGATGGCTACACTGCAATGAAAGTGATACCTGCTTAGGACAGCAAAGCCATGTAGTTGCAAGGCAAGCAGCCAGTTCTGAAAATCCAGCTGCTCTGATAGCAAAATGACATTTTTCCCTATGTCAGCTAACAGAGACACCACAGACCATGTGACCCATCATCACATCACCTGTTTGCTTTGGTAACAATCTGATTTCTCTCTCACTTGTTACTTCACTAAGGCAAACATTGCTTCCTTTCTTTAAAAAGGTACTGTTTGTTTCCCAGGCTGGGTATGTTCTCCTGCACTAAACTAACCAGATTACAACCCTAAAGTGTAATACTTTCTCCTTCTGTGCTGCAGATGGATTAGGTTTTTTCCACATGGCATAAGCCCACCCAGTGGTTGCTGCAGCCTCCACTGTCCCACTCCCCCAATCATTGTTGTCCTCCAGTCTCCTTTGTGCTTCCACCATCATCATCAGACCACTTCCCAAAAAGTGACAATGGCACAGGGGCATAGAAAAGCAGCCAACAATTAGACAAGAGGGTGTTTTGCCATGACTGAATTTGACTGAAGTTTGGGCTGTTTGTCCTTTCCCTCAGCTCTGGCCGTGTGTTCCCACTGCTCCCTTGGGCTGGACCTAACCAATATCCAACTGCCTGTGTGCATACAGCTTGCATTACTTACATCCCTGTATGGAGCATTCTGAAGTGAGCATTTATGTAGCTACAGAGTAGGAGCACTTGCAAATGGAAAAGTTGCTGGACTATTTCAAGAATGTTTCAAAATTTTTAACATTTTATTGAAACTGTTCTCTCATCCATCTGCCTGCAAATCCAGTCTTTTTCTCAGCTTTAAGGAGATATACAACAATTTAAAATAAGCCCTTGTCACATCCTGACTCTAAAAAGTATTATCTTGTTATGCTAAAGTAAGAAATGAGCATTGTTTCTTAGTGCTTTTTGTAATTTGAAAGGCAGGTATTTTCTACCTTCCATACTTATCAGTGCCATTAGGGGTGTAAAGTTTCTGCTTCTCCAAGGTATTTGACAAGAACTTTGCAGGGCTTCTTCCAGTCTGGAAATCCATGGCCCCTCACACAAAAGCTCACTGCTTGGGAAGGAGGGGTTCTACCTTCCTGTATCAGTGGTTCACAAGGACAATTCTTTGTTAGGCTGTGCAGAGTGGGAATGTCTTTCTCCCAGACTCTGTGTTGGGACAGGATGGTCATGCAAAGAGAGATGGGGCTTGATGATTTTGTGGGGAGATCATTGGAGCCTGGGTCCATTCTGAGAGATTTTTTTTTCAGTGCAAATATAATTTCTAATGGCTTTTTACTGGCCTGGAGCATGAAAGGCCAGAGAATTTCTTGAAAAATCACTTATAAGCATCTTGAACCAAATGAATGCCAAATACCTTGCAGGACTATACCACCATTTTCTTTCCTTCATTTAGTTTTGTATCCTGCTTTTTTCCTAAATAATAGTTTCATGACTACACTCATGAAGAATTCCTAAAAGAAAATTAAGATCCATCTTGAGCAGTGTGGCAATACCACCTTAAAAATGGAGATGCTGTAAATTACGAAGAAAAGTGTTAAATCTTAGCAACTGCTAAGATTAAGTCAAAATTGACATTTCTGTGTGCAAGATGAAGAGACTGTGCTTTAGGAGAGTTCAATGCTAGAAGAAAACTATAAATCATATAATTAAGCAAAAATTTAGATTTCTTAACTTGTACTAACATAAACCAACCACAAATATTCAGCACTGGTAATTAATCTAGATCTTTGGAGGGAAAGTAGGGACAAAGTATCTATCAGTTTTCTCTTTTCCAATATGGTATTCATAAAAGCATATACAAAGCAGGAAACATTTGTTGTAGGTCCAGAGAAAGAAAGCTGGTAATAGTAGAGTAAGCAAAAGTACGTATTTTTATGTGAAATTTTTGTTTTATGAGATCACTCCATGGGGTAATAATGTCACATTACAAAAATTTTAATTGAATTTATAAATCACTATGTAGAGCTTATGCCTGATTATGTCTCACAAATCCATGTATGTTACTCTATCAGGTGGATTTTGATTAAGTTCTCATTCAGTAGAAACAAACAAAACAAGACATGCATAACTAAACTACTTTCAAAATACTACCTGATTATATTAGCATGAAACTATGTGTCCTAATCTCAGTGATAAACTGCTGCTAAACAGTACCATTGTTTATTGAAGTAAGTTTAATGAAATGTTTAGCAATCAGAAAAATATCCTCCAAAGAGAAAAAACCCACTCATAATATTGGTGTAGAGGGAAAAACTCTTTGAAGCAGTCTAAACTTTTAAATCAGACAGCATGGCAAAATCAGACAACGTTGACTGAAAAAAGGTAGCAATGACAATCTTTCTATAATAACTTATCTTTGCTTGGTATGTCCAGCCTATCAGAGATAAATATAATTTCCTCTAAGATTCTCTAGAAAATTAAGCAAAAAAGTCAAAGCTCAACAGGTCAAAAAGAAAGCCACAATTAATTCTTATATTATTATCTGAGGTAATAATTTACTCTGAAGAAATAAGCCTTATTTTTAGGATATTAAACACTAAATAGTAAAATTAAGTGACTGTAGACAATACATTTTGCATTAAAAGTAGACCCCTCCTATATGAAAAAAAAAAAAGGATACCACTGATTACCCCCCTGATGAACCTGCTCTGGTTCTCACCTTGGAAGGTTGCTCACTTGCACACTGGGGCTAGGTTGTGCATTTTGCTCACTCTGTCAAGTGGAAACTGATAGACCAGTGCTGGGTATGACTGAATTCTGACCATATTCCTAAATTTCATGACTGCAATGACACTGCTGTGTCACTCTGCTGCTCCCAGGCCCTCTGGATCACCCCAGGCAGGACCCAGAGCCTCCGCCCACTGCCTCCATTACCTGAGATAAAGCTGAGCTTTTCTAAAGCCCTTTGCTCACCTTTGCTCTAAAGCCCTTTGAGACCAGGGAATAGCATTCAAACAGGATTCTGAGGAAAGATCTGCACTTCTGAGTCCTCCATCAAGTAAAAAAATATTAAAAACATAGTCATATATTTCCATCCAATTTTATGTAGATAGTTTATAAAGCAACATAACTCCTATTTCTTCATGCACATAGTTAAACAAAAGCTGATCTTAATTCGCATTATAACCCACAATAATGAGACTGAAATTTAATTTCAAGTGCAAAATAATTCTGTTTGAGCTCTTCAGCAGCTTCACCTCATCTAACACAGAAAGAGCTTTTTCTCTTTAATTGTGTCTCTATGTCTTCAGGAGCACTGAGCAGCCTTTTAAACAGCTGCTCTTTCCAACCTGCCACTTAACAAATCATGGTTTGGAATAATTTTCTCTTTGGCTTATTTTTCTCTCTTGTGAGTTGCAGATTTTGAACACAAAAAAATATAAAGGGCCACCAAAGTCTGAAAGCCAAATGTGGGAAAACCTCTGCAGTAGTCCTTATTAATGTGCCCCGTACAGAAATCTGTATTTCTATTTTTTATGTTTGCTTTTAAAAGAAAGCTGGGAAATACTTTTTTAGTTTAACATGTACAGTTGTCAGCCCTACACCCTACCCAAGTAACTCTCAAGGAACTTTTCTCCAGAGGAGATGGCAGTGAGTACTTACTGAGGCACAGTTGCTTTCCGACTTGTCTTCTAGAAAGCCAATTTGGCATGGTGTCCTCTGATTCTGCAGCCAGTAGTCTGTTGATTCTAGCAGACTGTTACTGCAGAGAATCTGTTAAAATAGTTAAAAATAGTTAAAATAATCACAAATTTTTCTGAGCCCTTTTGTGCTTTGGGGGCCTGAACCCTATTGTTGTAAGTCAATGGAAATTTTGTTGACAAAACTGGGGGGAGGGGGAAGAAATATGGACAAGACAGACCTGTTTGGTTTGGATCTGTCTAGTTACGGCACCTTCGGTCAAATCACTTATATATCCCCTAAAGTATGAGCCTATTTTCTTTCAGAACTGAGAGCCCTTGGAGACAGACACTTGAAGGAAATGCCCAAACCCAGTATTTTTATTGGAAAATATTGCTATGAGTTTTGTTCTGCGTTAAAGTGATAAACAGACGTGTTAGGAAAACTAATTACTCAATTACACCAGAGCACACAAACTTGCAGCCTTTATGATTGACTGTATCTCTCTCCACAGTAGATCAGTACTATTCATTCTGCCAGCAGCCTCATTTCTGGGACTTCCAAGGCTCCAAACTCCTTCTTAAACAAGTCTTTCTGTTTTCTGAGAAGCTGAAGTACTTTGGACCTTTTGTAATGAGTCCTGAGGTCAGTCAGCACCCTGAGACCAAAACTTTGTGTTTAATCTCTGTGTTGACTCAGCCCTACAGCTTGTGCCACAGCCTCCACTCAAACAAAATCAAAACTGGAGTACAGAGGTCTGTAGACTTCAAAGAAGCAAAGCTGGTTTGCAAATCTGATGCTTAAATTAAACTGAATTCTTTACTTTCTGCCTCTGTACTAATATTCTACCATGAAAAAGAGGGACCATTAGTACCTTTAAAACAGCTAGGGAACAACAGGAAAAATATTGCTGCACCATTGGTGCTACTTACAGAACATTTTCTATGGCTTATCATCTTCCCTATGCAGCAATGTTAAGAAGTATGTTTGTGAAACAGATGTATATTTTATTTGTACTTGCAATTCTTGTATTACATGGAAATAGCCTGTACTCTAATTCCTGGACTTTTAATAATGATATTTAAAAATATAAATTTGTTACTATACCTAGGGAAAGAAAATCTATCTACAGTACTTTCCTTTACCTGACTGCATGTTTTGTATTGACATATATTTGTCCTACTTCTAGAACACTTGGTCTCTAGACCCAGATCCCTTCCTTAGGAGGAGAAGTGAGAGTAACTTGAGGGGCCTTCTCACTTCTCAGAGTTAAGATGAATGACTGTGGAAATCTCATCTGGCCAGTTGACAGAGCTTTCTAGTGTCTAGTGTTTCTTGGGGGCATCCAGAAGTAACTAGATTAACTAACACCCACTCTCATTTTATCTTTCTGGTAGAAAGTCAGTTACACAGTTAATATTTCACTCTCTACATTATACTTATTTTGATTTCTGAATAAAAGCCAGGAGGAGAGAGATGAGGAAGTAATGGGGAACACCACAGGCCCTGAGCTTGGCCTGCTTCATTGCCCTTTTTTTATTGCCCTACATGCAGACTTTCCACCTTTGTGGTTGTTTCCCAGTACACCAGCCCTGCGATGGGTTTTCTACCAAAGTGCTTTAAAATACAAATTTAAGGTTCACAAAATACTCAAAGACTTCTGAGAATGCCAAAAGTTTGTGAATGCTTCACATGAACACCAGCCTCCTTCTTGGGGGCTGCTAGCTAAACTTGTTTACCAGTGCAAAGACTCTCCACTCAATACATTTTATACCCTCCCGTCTCAGTGCAAAAAGATTCCTGCCATCATAACTAACTCTGAGACTAGATGGGGAAAGTAATATACTCCATATCCTAAGGAAATAATTTCCTGTTTGTGTAATAAACTGTTGTGTGGTTTTGGGTTTTTTTTAAGAAATCTTGAAGCATTATGAACTGGTTAGTAAAATCTAGAATTAAGCATTCTTTTCCTCCTGAAAAATTACCATTCTCTGAGGCTTTATGAAGACAACAAAGAATTGAACATATACAAAACCACACATACGCACACGCAAACACACACACACATATGTATATATATGATTTCAGATTTAATTAGATTCTAGACATTCTCATCCTCAAGGATTGATGTTCTAATAACCTGTGAAAGCATAATTTTGCATACACAGGAAACAGTTTTTTAGCTCTAACAGCTTTTGCTGTAAGAAGCAATCTTGTTTCATTTCCTTAAAGATCACAGTGAAATTTTCTTCAACCTTCATCACTTTAGATCTTTCTTTCTCCAAATTCCGACAGTTTCTGAGAAATTGTGATAGGCAGAAATTTATCATGCAGAAATAAGCTGCAGATATCCTTGGTGCTGCTCGTCTTTGTCTCAGAAGGACTTGGAGTGCATTTCAGAACAGCTCAATCATAGCATATGTATATTTGTACATAATAAACCCATGAAATGAGCTGGGCAGTCCACACTTCACCCACTTTGTCACCTGTGGGATGTTAAATGACCCTTGGTAGATTTAACTTTTTTTCAGAGGACATTTTTATTAGGGCAGGTCAGGTCAGGTCATGGTTGCCAAGCCTGAGTCACTCCAGGATGGTTTATAAGTTCCAAGGCTTTATATTGCACTTAATTTCTTGTATGCAGCTTTAACATTTAACATGTTAACGTTAACATGCAGATGTAACATTTTAATACTGGAGGTTGGGGAAAATAATTTACAGCAATTTGAGTTTGAAAAAGGTGAGAAAAATGAAACCAGATATACTTGAGTCCACACAGCAGAGGTCAGCTGGTCAGATTTAAGGAACAAAGTTGTCTTAAAGTCATCTGGAAAGGCTCTAGAAACTACTCTAAAAAGACAGTGCTGTGGGAATGGGGGAATGCAGGGATGTGTGCCAGAGGTGTCCTTGCACATAGTCTGGTTAAAACAGGTTGAGTGGTGCTCAGGAGATGGAGGTGACATTTGAGTCAGTGGTGGTAGGAGTGAGGAGTAAACCTAGCATCATTTTAAACTCCATCTTACAAAACACAAGTTCTTGCATTAGGACCATTATAGACATGATATTGCACAGAGCTTTCCCATTACTGCTTCTGTGGAGGAAGGATAATTTGGGCCACCCTGCACTGCTGATAACAGGTAGGGTTACACACACCTGCTGTGCAAAAATGTATCTCTAGAAGCCATGGGACCTTTTGGGCAAGGTTTCTTTGGTAACAGACAATGTTATTGTGGTCAAAGACATACATATGGTAGGAATAAATGGAATATTTCTTACAGCCTCTTGCTGTTGCAAGGCAATTCTCCCTGTTAAATAGGTTCCCGTGTTTCGAAGAAGTGGGAGTTTGCATATGCATGAAAACTTGATGGGATAGTCATGCCTTTAAAGGACCAGACTGAAGTCCTTATAGTAAAATAATATATGACTGCAATGATCAAAAGTTTATAAGCTTGAAGGAGTTGATCGAAATTAACAGAATTAGTTAATTAATCAAAAGCATTGTTAGAACTGGCATTCTTTGTATGTCAACCAGCATATTACCACTGCCATTCTTGCATTTAAACATTTTTTTCAAAATATACTGAGGTGATCTGTACCAAATGACATGAAAACTAACCCTCTACTCCTTCAGCTGTCAGCTGTCAGTCCTGCACTTTAAGGCAAACTTGCCAAAATTTCATCCTCCTGTCTTGTACTTCTCTTCATTCTTTTTTAATTAAGACAAGTGCAGGACAAATCCCACTGACACATTGGTAGGATTTTTGCTATCAGCTGAAAACTGAAAGCAGTGACCATACTCATGTGACAGCTGCACACACTATACTGCTGTATATCTGGTTTGGAGCAGGATCATCACACTCAGAAAATAATTCAGGATGAATCTGCATCATGAACTAAATGTGAAATCAGCAGTAATTCATGGATCTAAAAAAAAGGTTTTCCACTCTCATCTAGAGACTCAGACGTCAGCATTACTCAGTGTGTTGTGAATCAATGAACTAAATCAGCCTCTAGCAGAGAGTGGATTAGAAAAGTCACTCTTTCCCAGAGGAAAATACTGCATATGAGTTTAGTGTAACAGCTTCCTGCTCCCTGATTTAGATCACAAGACATCAAAATACAGTAAATATCTATAACCGAAACAGCATTAAAAAGGCTCTGCTCCACAAATGAAACATCTGCGTCTTCGTGACTGAACATCTTAATTGATTTGGTTAATTACTACTCATCAAAAAAAGATAGGAAAGTGGGACATACAGAATAAAATTAGATATCAAGGGGCACATCTTCTGCATTTGTTTAGGTTTGTCTGTGTAGTAACAGGCTACATCTCATATGGTTCCTGACAGGAGCCATTAATGCCAAATATAACAACTCAAACCTGCAAGTCAACTGTTTAAACTGTTCTCCTGCAGCAGGGACACACAGCATTTCACTGCACCACCAATCACACATCTAACTTCAAAATC
Organism: Certhia americana; assembly: GCA_018697195.1. Taxonomy (NCBI): domain Eukaryota; kingdom Metazoa; phylum Chordata; class Aves; order Passeriformes; family Certhiidae; genus Certhia; species Certhia americana. The sequence continues at coordinate 15,691,192 of CM031865.1, read as the reverse complement.
ACCAAACACAGGCTAGAAGAGAATTCTTCATCCTTTTCCATTCACACTCACACACACACAAGGTAAACTTTCTCTGACAAAGGTGTAAAGAAGCCCAAAACATCCTGCTGTTTGTCAGAAGTATTGTCAGAAGTGAATAACTTCTTTTAGTGTGCTTGCAATCATAAAATTGACTTGTTTTACAATGGACAGCTCAAATGTATGGGATTGGACAGGTGAAGCAGCTCTCAACCATGTGATATAGGCTACCCTTTGAAAGAGAGTGATACTTCTGAATGTGACCAAGCAGGAGCCTTTTTTGTAAAGGCTGTGGAGGCACTTAAGGCTATGCCAACTGTCCTTCACTCTTTCATAAAGCAGACAACTCTGAAATTAAATGAAAATTTAAGATGTTTTCCCACACAGTAGTTTTTCTGTCTATATGAGGATTCCAATTACAGTCAGCAGCATTTTTAAAACCTGTGTTATTTTGCAAATGAACCCTTTGATCAAATGAAATATTAACACTTTATCTTTTAGCCATGTTGGGGTGAGGAAGAGAAGCCCAGTCCCAGCATACACATCTGTCTTATTGAGTTCTCTTTTTATATCAATGATATTATATCTAACAAAATTTCTGTGGGTGGTTTTCAGTATAAGGAAAAAAATCTTTAGCATCTACATGTTTTATCCTTCACTCTTCTTGCATAAAACAAACAAAGAAAAAAACTCCAAACCCACAAGGAAAGCATTATTAAAAGTCAGAATTATGAGAAGACTGAATGAACTGTGAAAGTTTAAAACGAATGCTATTTTTCAGCTCTAGAATTATGCCTGTGGGAGACAGTAGAACTCTGAGTTCTATTGCAAAGTGAGAGGTGAAAGACAGCCTGTCCTCCTCAAAAGTCTCTGGTAGTGCCCCCTTCCCTCAGACTGTACTGCCATAACAAGGTCCTAGGAAGGGGGAATAAAAGGTCTTCATCTATTATCAGTTGTACTGAAATTAGCTACATGCATAAAATGACATTTAACCCCTCCTAATGACATACATACATACATACATAGGTGTCATTTCCCCCCCCACATGCTCTAAATTAAATTCTTACTTATAAGCATGGTTTTAGGAAACAATAGCAGCAGTCTATACCACCTCTTGTTATGGAAACCATTCCAGTCAAAGTTTTTTCATGAAGGACCTCCATTGCATTGACCTGAGACAAGCAAAGCTCTGTCTGGGTCCCAGAAACTTGTCATTTATTGAAGAGCAGTCCTGAAGGTATTTATGCTATGCACTGCTTTTATTTCATATAATGAAATGTGAGATAATGAGGTAAATTGGAAATGTTCAAAGGGAATTTACTTCCCATACATGCATAATGTATTTTGGGACCAGACAAGTACAGACGAGGCAGACAAAACTTGCAAGATACCATAACAGCACCACTAAGTAATTTTTCTGTATTAAACCTTTTCTAAGTATCACTTAAATTTTGTATTCCTCACTAAAGCTGGAAGCTAAAAAGCAAAGCTATATATATATTGGACTTTGAATATAACATAAACTTAAAAGTTACCTTTTTACATGCTGTGACAGAGCTTCCCAAACTGCTTGCAGAACTGTCTGTGCTGCTGCCTTGGCGCTCTGGGACTTCATGCATCAGTGGAGATTCAAAGTTGCTGAAGAGCAAAAAAAGAAACAAGCCCCCAAAAACCTTTTCAGTGACTCAGCTACATAAATAACTCAAATACCAAAACACAGTTTAGTAAAGAGATGTAAACTGGAATACAAGATGCTATCTGTACTCTCCTAGCTGATGTTACTAGTCGATATATTGTTAATTTTCCCTTTTTTGGAAGACTATCCTGAGCTACACACTTTGGATATAAAATAGAGACTGATGTCTTTTGATGACTAGAGGAAAGCATAAACTGCCTACAACCAGACCTGTCTGTCTTGAATGCCACTGTAAAAAGTGGTACTAGCTTGTTTGCATGAGCAGGCAGCTTGGAGCAGCAAATAAAACACTTGCTGCATTAATTCCACTTGGTAAACAACAGAAATATTTGCTGCATTTTTGCCTGCCAGGATGGAAGTAAAGGGGTAGTGATTATAAAGTAAAAAACACAACAGGAGAAGCAGTATTCTGTAACCCAGATGGAACAGCTCAATACACTGTAGGTTTGGGGCTAAGGTAAGTCGTGCACATACTCTGTTTTGAGATTCAGTGGTACACAACAAATATGTTTACTTTGGAACTGTGCAGATGTGAAGTACAAAATCATGAAAACAAATTTCCCCAGCCAAATTATTTGCAAACGTAGCCAGAGCCAACCCTCATACTTTTCTTTTGGAATAGTTCAGGCCATTATACCTTCCATCGTAGAATCACATTGGTACAAGATTAATGAAGCTTCACCTTCTGGTCACGACATGATCACAGTTAAAAGCTACATGTGCTAAAGGACTATTTATCTAGAAACCTACTAGGGGAAAAGTATCCTGAATGATCACGTTCTGCTTCCCAGACTGGGTCTTTGGAGTGTTTTTAATTATGGCAAGTCACCTATGAGAATATGTGGAACGTGTTCTGATGGACCACAGAGAGTGACCAGGTTACCATGGCTCCAGTAATAATCTCTCACTGGTTCCAATGGGATAACAGCAAGTGTGCAACTTCCTGCTGTGCCCAAACCTAAAGTGTATTTTCCTCACTCACCTTTACTGGAGCATAAACCAGTATGTTAAGAGGAGGCCACTCACATTTTTTTTTCCGAAATCCAGAGCCAAGCATGACCAAGGCTACCTTTCCTCAAAGATTCATGCATGTGCCTTTCACTTGATACTGCTTAGGACTAGCTATGAAAATATGCATTCCCATTGATAAGGAACTTTGACAATGAGAATTCTGCTGACGTCTGTGGTGCTATTCCGTAATAATTTTAGAAAGTACCTAAATGTGATGGAATTAGAAGAGTAAATAAAAAATGTAAAACTAATTTAGGATTTGTTAATTGCTAGCTGGGGGGAAGTTTCATGAATCACATGGGAGGACTGAATATAGACGCACAAAAGAGACCAGAGGGTTAATTGACTTCACTTGGAAAGTGAATTACCACTTAATACTCTGGAAGATATCAGCATCATTTGTGCTTAGAAGACTTTTGCCTGTTTACAAAACTCTGCTTCATTGCTCAGATGATATAGATACACAGTAATATTTCTAGGCAGTAATTTCTCTGGCATTTGACATACCAATATAGCATTTTATAGGCCTTATACTGAGTTCTTTAATAAAATGAGAGTAATTAAACACATGAAGTCAATTTTGGATTTCTATCTCCATTTAAATTAGGAACCCCGTATTCAGAGGTTCAAATCCTATATAAGTTAAGTATCCTCCTTGATAAGTCCACATTGAGATGCAGCCTTTGTACAAGGTAAAACTCACCACTCCCAGCAGAAGCTGTGCACTGCCTCTTTTTATAAGATGCATCACCTCTGCAATCTAATAGAAAATTACAGATTAAGGCTGACCTGCAGGTTGAAGAACAAGGCCTGTTGTACTGTTTTCTCCTGCTCTTCACTGAGAGGAACACTGAGGGACTCTGCCACAGGGAGCTGACGGGCTGCCAATGACCATTTACTCTCAGTTCCCCTGTGTGCAGGGAGCTAAACTTCAGCACATGAGGTGTTGCTGAGTATAACAGCAACAAAGATAGCAATTTGACAACTACCTGAAGGCCTTCTTTGGAACTTAATTAAACAGTACAAATAGAATATCACATTAAAGCATAGCTGAAAAACGTAGTTGAAGAGTCACATTCTGGCACATTCCAGCACTAACAAATATGTGCTATCTGTGGACAATATTTCAGCAAGGGGTAGCACATGACATGTCCTATACAGAAGCAAAGCTCTCCTCCAAGTCATGCATAAAATGAAATGATCTGTAAAAGCTTCTTAATCCTTTAAAATTTGTGTTCTTTTCAAAATAATGCCACTTTTCATTTGTAAATACAGAAACCTTGTTAAAAGCACATGATGACTGAAATAAATGTGGAATGCCATAAAATATTTTAAATGAGAGTAGGCTTCCACTCAGCCTAAAGTTCAGACAGGAAACCCAACCGCCTTTGGTGTTCCCAAAATTTGGTAAACCTAAATCCTCTTGTCGCCTATCCCAGTCCTCAGAGTTGTACTTCACATCCAGCTGACTACCTGGAGTAGGAAAAAATCAGCAACTGTGTTTCACAGGACAAGGGACAATGCATTTATAAGTATCTTTAACACTTTCAAAACTTCTTTCTTGTCTTAGGTTCACATCTCCTGTTCTGTAGCTGCAGAGCAGAAACCCTATTCTCATGCTGCACTGCAGTTCAACTCCTGAATTATGCCAGGGACAGTAACTCTGGGCTCCCACCACCAGCAAACAGCCTCAACTGGACAGGGTTCAGTCACTGAAATGCAGAAAAATTTTAAGAAAGAATGTATAGGAGAGCTACATTCAGTTTTAGAATTTTATGCTTTTCCTTATTGAGTTTATGGCTATACAATTTCTAGAAGAAGCACAGGAAATCTCTCTGGGCCACTCTTGCTGGTCAGGTACATGAGGTGTGACGCAAAGGAGATTTGCAGCATTGTATGCCAACTATATGGAAACTCATCACACCACTGTGCTTTTGCAAGGCTGGGAATTTCAGCACTGGCAAATGTTGAATCTTCCATACTCAGGCAGGGTGCGTGTATGAGATCCTGCAATAGATACTATTGCGCAGAGGCATTGGTCTTTCTTGCCAACCCCAAACCTGGATTTGGCTTGTTCAACGTGTCTCTGTTTATTCCATTACTCTCAGCTCTCAGGGGGTGATGGCAATTCTCTTCTCTTCTCTTCTCTTCTCTTCTCTTCTCTTCTCTTCTCTTTATCCCAAGGGTACCTTTTCTACGCTTTCATTTTCAACAGGTGTTTTCTCAAGAGACCCTCCTCAGGCCGTACAGCTCTGCCACCCTCACTCTGTAGCAAAGGCAGTAATATAAGCCTATTTTTCATTAACTCTCCAGGGACAAACTATTCTGACTTTGAGAAGCTTCTGCTCTCATTTGCTCCTCAATAGCAGGAAGCAGAAAGAAACTCTCGCAGAGATGTAGCCAGCTCATCATCAAGTGATAGCTCTGCATTCACATACTATTATTTCACATAAAGGACTTACACAAAGTGCTGGACTTTCAAGACATCTGGCACAGATTGGAACCTTTTCACTACAAGATTAAGAAAGCTATTGGAGTTTTTAGGTTGCTGTTCTCAAGTTTACTTGGCTCCCTGATTTAGTATGTGATGGAGAATGCTGATCTGTTAGATGTACTCATCTGACTTGGAGGTAACACATAAAGCCACAGACATAGCAAGCAATGTCTGTTAAGGGATGACTCATTTTGAGAGTTTTCTTTGGTGTGAAAGATCCAAATCTATAATTCAGCTTTTGAAACTGAAGCTGGGAACCTGGACCTATGACTTGGTGTTAAGTGCACCATTTTCACGTTGGTATTTACATTAACAGAGAAGTCTCCACATTCATTTGCCATCAGGTGCTGTCTTACTGATTGATGAATTGCAACTGATAATTTTTTCCTACGAGATATATGCACTCACAAAGAATACAAACAAATTTCCTGAAAATTACCAGACTGTAGCTACGAGGGTTGTATTACTAACAGTAATAACACATCGTGTATTACTGTCCAAAATGCAAACGAATTGCTTCATCTTTCCTATGTTAAATAATTCAAAAATACTGACCTCAATGACTCAAGACTTAATCAAAAAACCCACAGCTGCTCCTAAAAATAATTATCTCCTTTGCAGATGTGGCAGATGGTGGTACATCAACTGAGATGAGGTAATTTAAAGAATTCCCTAGGTTATCACTAAAGAAAATTAATCTTGTGAAACAATATCAGAAACTTCACTTTCCTACCATCTTGAACAAGCATAACCAGCTTCTTAAAACTTGCTGTTCAATAATCATTCCTAAGGAGCAATCTCAATAAATAATGAGTGACCATTACATATATATTTTTTGAATCAATCATATTACAGCCTGCTGCTTTTCCTCTTTTTATTGTGACTCCAGTTTTGGCATTGTGAACATAGAAAACGTACTGATCCATGAAAAAAATAATCTTGCAGGAAGCAAATGGAATGAACACAGGGAGGTTTCTCAGTGTAATTAATGCCAAAATATACTGGGTCAGTTTTCTGGTGTTCTAATATTTGCAGTGAACATAAAGAACAACAAAAAGGGGATGTATCTCATTTTGAAATAGAAATACGAGAGAAGTGAAAGCAGAGAAAAAAACCTTAGAATCTTCTTATTTCTACCTTCCCAAATAAACCCAAAATCTACTAAGCAACTGAGGAAGGCAGCCAGCTTAATCCAGACCCCAAGCAAGAAGCAGTTTTGAAAGGCATGTGGTGTTCAAACAGCATCTCTTAACTTCAAAGCCTTTTTGAAATGGGCAGACTAGTCATACTCTTTCCTCATGCTATCTTTCAAATTCAACCGTTTTAAAATTTACCTTTGCAAGTATACAGGTCAGTAGTAACTAGGAGTAAAATCTTTAGATGCAAAGTGTCAAAGTTACTATTGTAATCCATATCAATGGTTTTTATTCAGTCTGGACAATGTGTATACTTCATTCAGAGCACAGATGGTTAGTCAAACAGATGCTCTATAAATACATCAAACAAATGTCTTTCTGATTTTGTTATGGATTTGGAACCCAAGTACAGAATATAATTACTGGCAATATCAGGATTGCATCCTGTAAGGTATTCATAGACTTGTTTCAGTCTCCCATGGCTGTGATTGGCTTCACTGGAAACAAAAGTACTGAATACCTCCCTTCATTGTCTGTGCACTCCAACAGGTAAAGTATTGGGGTTTACAGATCAGCACACTAAAAAGACCAGAAGTTTAAATGCTTTTATTCAGATTGCTCATTTCATAGTCTCTATTGGGTACTCTTGATTTACATTTCATTTTTATCAGTGATACCACTGCCAAAAGACCATGTCTTTAGCTACATGCTGATGAAAACCAGACACAGAGAAAATACAACCCATGCTGGGGGATGCTTCATAATACCCAAAGAGCCCTGAATGACCTTTCTGCTTCAAATTAAACCAGTACCTAAATCTGTAAGTCTCTTTAAGCAGTAGCAATCATCAGCCTTCTTTCAAATAATGTTTTTAAAATATTATAAAAGAACAGACAAGTTTTACTGAAGAATAAATGTAAACAAAACTAATTTTTTATGATCTACTTGGAAATCTTAGAAATATTTTCTACTTAGAAATATTCCTTCCTTCCTGAGTTTACTGATTGAATTTCTAAGGGTAAAATAACAAGGCCTTATGTACAAGGCTGACAAACTCCTCCACTTTCAATAGCTATGGCAGGATATATTCAGTTCAGAGAGCTGACAATCAAATCAAAGAGTTGGCACTCAGGAGCTGAATGACAGACGATTGGGCTGATGGTTTCGACAGTTAACTGCATTCCAATAATTACTGACAGAGAGTCAATCCAATATAAAACTGGCTTTTGCACACAGCTGATAGGCATCCTGCCTTTTTCCCACCTATCCCTGGATTTGACATGGCTTTAAGACAATTCTAGATGGACCTTTGTTATGCTGGTAGAATGGCTACTTACTAAGGAAATCTTCCAGAAAGAACAAGTTTTAGTCAGAGGAAACTACAGGAAAGAACAGGAGGAACTGTGAGATCTCTTCTGGTGGGAAATGCCAATTCATAGGTAACAGAACTTCTGCTGAGTTCCTGAGGTGGAGGGTGTTTTAGAAGGTACAAAAAGATGACCTGGATCAACAGCCAGGGACCAGCAAGGTCTGATGAAGAAGAATGACTGACTTGGAAAAGATTAAGGAACAGACCCTTAAATGCAGGGAAGGCTAAAGCACTTTACCTTATGGAGATGGACTGAAAGACAACTCAGACTGCTTTTCTGCCCCAAAAGCAAGGAGTCTGTACTCAGGTCTGGAGTGCCAGCCAGTGGGAAACTAAAGCTCTGCTGAAGGTTTGACTGCAGGAAAGATAAGAAATCTTGTTAAAGTAAGGATTCTTCAAGCAATTAATCTGTATACAAAACTTAAGTGAGCAGGGCTGATTGGGAAGATGATTTTAGAGAGATACAGGCACAGGTATCACAGAAACACCAGAATAAGGCAGTTAATTTACTCTATAGTAAAGCAATATAATTGCTACTATTCAAGCCTACTAAGTCAGCAAAAAACAATATAACATCTGAAATAGTCTTAAAAAGACATCCCACAAAAAATTCCTTATTCACTTAGCATATGTAGGTGTACTGTACAATGTTACTGGTCCTTGTACTGTGGAAAGGAGGACAAAAGAGGAGATACTTATTTTTCCATTCTAGCAAAAATGTTCCTGACTGTGTATTTATTAAGAAATATATATTATTTCTGCATTTTTGACGGCAATGCCTATTCTTAATATAGGATATGTTGTTAGTGCGGTATAATGCATTAGTCCAAATATATGAGGTTATCTGATCCTCCTTTAAAAAGAATGGAAAAAACATTGTAACAGAGCTGGAAGCTGGTGAAATTTGGTCCAATTTAAATACATAACAAATGTGCAAGCAGCTCCCACAGATTTCAACTAGAAATAGAAATTATCAGCACTTTTCAGGATGAAATCAAAGACATTGAAAATTAGGCTTTCATGCCATGAACCACTGGGTAATTTTTCACAGCCTGTTTTATATGTTTCTTGTATCTAACAAACAACTTGTGTTCACTGCCTGCTCTTCTCATCCTTTTGCTGAGCACAAACTGTCAGCTGGACATTTCAGGACAACCAGTGCAACACGACACGGGAAGACACCAGTGTTTTATGTGGAGGATGTAAATCATGCCTTAACTCATTCATTAAGTATTTTTGGCATCCTATTTATATTATATAGCCAAACATCATAGTCAAGTTTCTCAAACAGCTTTTGTCATCAACAAATGTAATTCTCATGTGGAGCATCAGAGCAACAACAGTAAAATACCGACAAAACAAGACTCAAAACACAGCATGTGCAAATGAGTATTTCACTATCTGACAACTTTTTTTTAAAGGACATCCTCTAAAGAGCTCAAATTTGATTTATAAAAGCTTTTCAGTCAGTATATTCAAGATAGATATTGAATATTTCTGAAGGGAGGAGTAATGTGACAAAGATATTCATAACTTAGAAGTAAATGCATATGGTCATGATTTTATTTGAATAGAAAAATGTGTGTAGCTAATCAAAACTTGCTAGCTGTTTGTGTTTTCCTTTTTAGATTGATTACAAATCAAATAGACTGTACAAGTGTAATTGAAATGTGGTAGGTAGTCAGGATTATGTGCAGGACCAGAAGGTGAACATCACTTTGATCTTTTGAATGGCATTTTTCTAATATTCAGCAGACTCTCTGAAATTCTTTTTAACACCTCTCTACAGAAATAATAAATCTGGCTTTGGAATTATGAGATTTAGAGAGGGGTACTGTCTGTACCTAAAGACAGATATTTAAGATAGGAGCTTGGGAATTTCCCACTGTTGCAGCATCACTTTCAGCTACTTTTAAAAAAATAAAGGGCAAAACTGTTAGTGAAAAGGGACTACTGATACTGAAAAAACAGATTTTTCAACACAGAATTTGAATTATGGAACAGCTTGAGGTCTTGGAAACAGAAAAGTATGTGTACGATAAGCCAAGTGGTTATAGTATCATGATTTACAGTGTTCTTTATTACAAATCATGAGAATTGACTTCAGTGTTGTGAAGATGCACCTTTCCACATCACAGAAGTTAATGTCTCCGAATACTATAGAAAATTTTAACAAAATATTTATGCCAAACGCCTGAAGACTCCCCAGTCACCTGTAAGCCATAGAACTGATCAGTGAAGCAAAACTTCTTTCGTCTTTTCCCTTTTTTTCCCCCTTTTTTTTTTCCTGGTGATGGGGAGGTGGGGGAGAGAAGCATTTCTGCGATCTAAATCAACCAGAGCAGAGGGAGAAAAATATGTAGAGGTGATCAGGAATTCCTGTTATGAGGAATCTGTAAGGCATGCACTAGCTGAACCAGTGTTACACCATGCCTTTTATAACACAGGGACAGTGACACTGCAGAGCTACCCCCTTCTACCAGCAAATAAATAACCAGGTCAGTCTGTGTGGAAGTTCTCGGTCATGAAGGAGGCAGTACTTTAAGTGAAAAAGCCACATCAGCCTCACCCTCAACACAGTGGTGTCTTGTGGGTGTTTTGGAAGCCACCAGAGACATTTTGGTCTCCTGTTTGGCAGACCAGATTGAAGCAGGTGTTTTGAATCCTAATGCTTGAATTCCTTCATTCTACTCAACCACAAGAGAACCAAGATTTTGCTACTGTGAGTAAGGCCAGGAGATATTCTTAAGGAGAGTCTGCTCTTTTCCTGTTCTTGGTAATATCTGCCTAATTTTAACATCATTTCTACAGCTGTAAAATGAAGGCAATTTGTAGCCTATTATAATCAGTTCCTTTGGTCAGGCACCTATACCAACATATCTCTACATTAAAAAATAACTGGTCAAAATGACACTATATAGTTGTGATATTGGTGACATTTTGCCTACTAAACTCAATTTGATTCTGGCAAATATTTTAACTTAACAATATCTAAAGTACTTTCAAAAGTACCTATCCAGCAAATTCTTCAACTCCATTCTGTTTCCCAGCCCTTCCAATTTGCAAGAAAGCCAAGTTGGTTTAGATTCCTGCTAAACCTTCCAAAACATTGTCTAGGATTATAATAGAGTTCAGAAAGCAATATGTTTTTACCTTGACTAATGATACTAGAAAAGTAAAACAACAGTCTAAAAATAACTGTTTTCATCTGAAATATTCACAGAAATTTCCTATTCTCTTTAATCCAGTATTGTTTCTATGACCACCTGCAGTTACATTCGTAAACTATCTAGTTAAAACGTCAGGGTACATTCTGTTTAGTTTAATACCAAAGAATACATTTTGGCATGGATTATTCACAACAAATCTTATTTTAACATATTTTACATACTTGAAATATTCTTGAACAATTCTGATTTGCTACTAATATCCCAAAGAAACATAAACCTTATCAATTTTCATGCTATGTGAATATGTCAATGAGCACAATCTGTGATTAGACAGAAAAAAATTCTCAAAACTCATTTGCTTAAAAGTGTTTTCTTAAGAAAGTATAACATTGTCAGAGATGTGAACAAAATGAAGCTGCCTCTAATCAACTTGGCTTTTAATATGTTAAAATATGCTTTTGTGGCATTCTGACAAGACACTGCAAACATTGTCTTTGGTTTAACTTACTTCAATTTGTGAAACTTTTTTTTCCATGGACTGTAATGTGATTAATGGGATTGATTGGTAGGTGAAGGCAACATTCAGAACGTTTTCCTCACTTATACCACTTAAAAAAAAGCATGACATTTCAGTCCAAGGAACTATGACTGAGCTTTTTTGGCAAGTTGAATACTTCTTTCTACCCTCTAAAATCTACAGCCTTTCATACTCTATATAATGAACACAAGACATGATCTCTGGGAGCCTAACAGTGAATCAGGTCAATTTGTTATTAACTTAATTCCTAGGTAGCATGATGTAGATAAACTGCCACTGCTTTGCAGTGAATTTCAGATTAATTATGAAACTGTTGTGATACCCTGGGCTTGACATAGTTAACTTGTCACCACTGGGAGGCACAAGGTTCAGCAGGACCACCTTAACCATGGACTGAGCTCAGGTTACGCCCTCAGACAACTTGATCACTGCCTGCAGCGTGATTCTGTGAGTTCTTGCCAAATGAGTATTCCTACACCTAAACCTAATGAAAAAAAACCACCCCAAAAACCAGCTCTTCCTATTACCTTCATTAAGAGTAGAGGCTGCCACTTGTTTCATGCCTTTGGGTGTGTTTAAATCTGATCAACACTCATCTCTTTCAATTCAGAGGAACAAAAAAAGAAGTATTCTCTTAAATCCAGCTTTTGCCAAATTCCTGTTATTTTGTTAGTGGGGGTCACTGTAACAACTGCAGCTACAGACAGACACAGGTAACACAGAGGTCTGGTTCTGTGTATGCAAAAGCAACTCATGAAAAGTAAACCTGGCCCTTCAGCTTTGTTTGTTTCATTATTTGACTTGGACTAGTACTTGTATTTGTATTACTTGTTTATGGTCTATCACTTTTTTTTTTCCCAGTAGTTAATTATTTTTATTATACATGATGCCTTAAAAGCCTTGCCTTCTGAATCAGAAAATCACCTGTTGCAGTCAACAAATACGTACTTACCTATGAATTAATTTTTCTTGAATGAAATAAAAATCTGCTACTGTTGCTAGTACCAAAAGACACCTCTCTCTTATAGACATATACACTGTTGCATATTGCACAGAATTTCCAAAATCTGAGAAGTATGGGTATATTTGTAAAAATATCAAAACTCTGTGTTTGGGAACTATACTAAAATTTAAATTACATCATGCAAACACTGACAGAGGTCATATATGCTACCTTTTGGAATGTGGACAACGTGACAATTGGATTTCACTGGATTTATGGCATGTGTTATGTTTAGGATTGAAGGTCTTGGCAGATACAATGTGATCATACAACTAAGCTCCCTAAGAGCTGTGCTATTACTCCTGTATTTTTAAACATTCGAGAACCAATTTTTTTTATTCCAGTTGAGGGGAAGCCCTTATTCCAGAGATTATGTGAGGGTAACAGGGTTTCATTTCAGCACCGCAGCACTCAAATCTTTTCCTTTTGAAAATAAATGACCTGTTTGTTTTTATTAGATGTCTACAAAGGTAATCCACATTTTTCACTGAGAAGGAGGACACTGCCCTGACAACATAGAAGAGGAATAATCTATAAGTATGTTGTTGAAACATTACCCTGCTGATTTGATCTCTTCCCTTTTCAAATTGAAATAGCACAGATGGTTATAAATGCATCTTAGGGGAAACGGATTGGGACCTAATTTAAACACAGTTCTGAAAACTAAGAGACACCATTTCTTTCTCCCTTTAATATTCTGAAGAGCCACTGCATGTAATGAACAGCTCCACTGCTGATGGAATGCCTGTATATGAAATTCTGACAACGATGCAATCTCACGGGGACTACATGAGGATCACACATGTTTTTCACTGCTGAAAGGAAATATAAGTCCTATGGTACTCTGTGCATCTTTCTGTTTAAAAAGTTTTAAGTACACTGCAACAATGTACTCTTTCAATGAATTTCAGTTTCCCAGCAATTCATGCAACAGATCAAAACTTTTCCAGAAAAAAAAAAAAAAAGCTCCCATAATACTTGTAAGATAGTTATTACAAGTGCATGGAGCCAGCTCAGAACAGTGCATGAAGGGTAAGTTCCAGTCTTAAAAGTGACTGCTTAAGGTTATACAGGACTTGTTGACCAGTTCTGAATTTCACTAGCAGTGAAATATGTACTCCAGCATCAAATTCTGTGTTAGTAGTTTTAGAAAAGAACTTGTTCTTTCAGTTATAAATTAAATTTGGTCAAGACTTACAAACAACCCTTTCTTACATAGCACTCAAGAATAATTAGATATAAAAGAAATTGTGATGCTACAACCAAGATGAGACATAATTTGGATAAAAACCACCTTCCTATTGTGTGTTGTGGGCACTTGCACAGTAGCCAGATATTTAATAATAACCAGGCAACTCTTGAAGTGAAGAAAATTACTGAGGGAAGCTAAAAAGATTAATGACAACAATCCAAAGGTTGAAAAGACTGAAAAAAAAAAAGTTTTAAAATTCTTTCTGAGCAGCAAATAAATCCCAGATATTGTAATATTAATCTGCACATGCTAACTTTGTAGTTCTGGTTAAAGTAAAACCAGAAATATGCAGTATGTTTTTTTTCTCTGTTTCAGTGAAACAGGAGGAAGGGAAGCTGTACTGCACACGCAGTCTGATGCATTATCAAATCCACTGATAAGCAAAGAGGTTGTTAAAAAATTTCTAACACAAATTTCTGACAGAGAGATCCTGAGAGATGTGAAGTTTTTCAGTGCCTCATCCCTATGAGTGCCAGGCAGGCTTCCCCTTCTTGCTTCTCCCCAGAGAGCACAGCTAAAAGCCTGTACAACACACCAGGAGAAAAGGAGCTGCTGCTGCATTTTAACCAGTGAGTTGGTAATTAAAGCTATTGTTTTGATGTAGAAGTTTAATTAATTTTCCTTCTTCTGAGAAAAAACTAAAGCTGCCTGCTGCACTTCTGAGTAAATGCCCAAAAGCACGTGGCTATTAGTACTTGCATTCCTGGTCCTTCATTTAAAGCTGTTTCTCCACTGAAATAAGTCAATACTGTATCTGAGAGCAGCTGCAGTGAGTGTAACACAGAGCAGTGAGCCTGGAGGGATCACTGCTGGGATCCTGCCATCCCAGGTTGGTATCCTCAGAGGAGGGAGCCCTCTCAGCCTCCCTCTCAGCCCTCTCCTGCTCATCAGCACCACCAGCACACCTCACTGCTGTCTGTATATGTGGCTTCTGGTTCAGGTGCCAATCATGGCCTAAAATACTGTTTTTTAGAGGGTGCTCTTACACTCAAGTTTAGGGAAGGATAGCTGCGTGAGGAGTGACCAGGGTTCATTATTCACAGTGCAGATAAAGGTTCCCATGAGTCTACACCTCCCTCCTCCCCCGACTTCTCAGCTAGTAGCTGAACCAACCACACCTAATAAGAAAGAGCACAGTGATTAATGTAGGGCTGAGGAAAGAGATGACAAAACCCTGATAAACTAGTGAATATGGCAACAATGATTACTGGGAGGAAGTCATAACCTAAATCATATACAAAATGAGCAGTGTAGCAACAGAATGTGGATGTTCCAAATTATCACTGATAGTTGTTAGTATTTCTTGAGTCTGACTGGAGAAGGAGAGGACTGAATGAAGAAGCAGAATGGTTGGTATGCATAGGCAGACTGTAAACAGATTGACTGACACTACTGCAACTATTGCAGTCACAAAGGGGAGAAGGGATGCACAGGATTAGAGCTGGAGCTGAAAGAGGAGATTAATGGATATTTTCAGGAAAACAGTGAGAAATTCATGTGGGAGGCTAGGGTAGGCAGGATTAAAGAATTCAAAACAGATGGGATTGGTTAAATAAGGAAGAAGCGGAGATGCCAAGCCTGGACATAAGCAGTATGGTTTGGTTACTGTAGTGTGCAAGTGGATTAGCGAAACAAAGCATGGAAATTCTACAGTTAAATTCTTTACTACTACTTCTCCTTCCTCCCTTCACCCACAGTCCCATTCCTCAAGGGATCAGATTCCTCATGCACAGACTTATGACCTTTGACAATTTAGGTTCCTTCTGGTTTTAGCTCATTTTTTTTCTCCCCTGACCTCACTGAAGGAAAGCATCTGAGAATTTTGTCTATGTTTAACACAGGTTAGCCAGGCTAGTGAACTGCTTAAAGTAATTGCCCATGAAAACAGGGCACAGCATGTCATTTCAGGAATTCCCACCACTGAGACTCAAACTAACACTGGAAGAAGTTAGTGAATATTGAAACCTACCAGATAATTTTTCTGGCTGTTCCACTCATAATATCTGGTACATATTCATCTGCTAATTTGCAAATAAAAAGCATATCCAGCAAGTATTAAAGTGATTTCTCTGGTTGGGCTGCAGTACTAGTTCTGCATGACTGCAGAAAAATAAATTTCATCCTCACATATGATGTCAGCTGCTGCTCAAATGCATGTAGTTTTCTGATAATGGGAGTTCTGACATTACTCACTTGTTCAAGGGATTTATTTGCTCTCTTTCATTTAAATAAGATTTGTAATACATTTGGTTTTCCTTTACTCACAGAGGTGGAAAAATATGGAGAACAGACCTATAAGACATGGTCTATGTGGTCAGCCCCACCAAACATTACTCATTAGTCCTCTTCACTTATATAATTTCACTCATCACTGGTAATTTTTCAGAATAAATTTTTAGTATTTATTTCTGTTTACGTGTTGCTTTTCTGTTTATTTCAAATTGGTTTTTGCATCCTCTTTTTTTTAATGATTCATTCAAATTAATTGTTATCTGTAGCTTAGCTCCACAGCTGTTGTGGAGTCTTTGCCTGCAATCTTGTCTCCTTAAAGGATCAAAGTTTTATTTCACTCATTCCTAAAAGCATCTTAGTTCAAAGCCACCAAATCTGTTTTCTCTGTTATACAAGATCCAGGCTGCTTTGCTGGTGCATAAGAGCAGCTGTCAGCTCTGTCTGTGACAGCGTTAGAGGGCAGTTCCAGTGGCACTGAGCGTGTGCCACATGCCTGCTGCTCATAAGGAAGCTCTGATACAGCCACAGCTTTTGGATCTCTTCTCAGCTTTAAATTAAATCTTAACTTACCTCATTACATCTGTGGTCAGCCCTAGAATGATCAACAAATGTAAGCAGTGCTTGGTTTCCATCAGGATCCTGTAAAACCAGAAAGGTTTTTCCTAGCCATTCTTTGTGCACTATGTGCCACCACACCAGGTATTTCTGAGATATAGCAAAGATCATTTTGTGTTGGTGGTACAACGCTTTTTTTTATTACATGCAGAGCAAGTTCTCAGAAATAGCCAGACTTTCTTTGGGCTTGTCTTCTTTTTAAAAAAAACATAAAACCTGCTACTTCTCATCTCTATTGAGGGTACAGGCATTTTAATTTTTCCATATTACTATTCAGTCTAATGTTCCTTCTACGCTCCACTGCTGTTTATAATTCTGAACTGAAGAACACTTTTAATTCCTCCATTTCTTTCTAGTATTTACACAAAAGGTGTGTTGAAAGCAGGTGCCAGTACAAAAAAGACATGTTGCAAGACTTATTTGGCAGCCAATATTTCTTTCAGATACACAATTGGCCAAAACCTGCATATGTTTATAGGTTTAGTTTCATAAGCTTGAGCAGAGAAACTGCAGTTTTACTGAATGGGGTGGTTTTATGTCCTTAAGCAGCTGTGCAACAGCATCACCGATAGTCACTAACACAGGGGCCAGAAACAAGGAAGTTCCTGCCTCATATGTAAAAAGTTCAAGCGTTTTTCTTCCTGTTTCTCACCTGATGAAGCAAAGGGCAAGCTGGTATAGTTAAGATTTTAATGTGGGGGTGTTTTTTCTCCACCATAAAAAAAGCCACCAAACCAAGACCAGCCACCACAAACAAAAAATCCAAACAATAAATCCTTATAGATCACATTTCCAGCTCTCCAACTGCAACATGCATCAAAAATGTCTTTTAGCTGCTTGAAGGAAAAGTGGCAGCTACCAGTTCAGTTCTCTGCAGCTGCTCATCTGACTCCCAGGCTGTGTCCACTGCAAGAAGCTGCTGCTGGAAATGCTAAATTATCAGTGGAAGCCTGAAGGCCACTTGCCTGCTCTGCTCTGCAGTGACTGCTGGCATCCCAGCCCAGGGCTTTTTTTGCCTTCAGCTATGGAAGCCAAATGAAGGGAAGGTACTGAGCAGGAATTGATGTGCATCCTGAGTTTTTGTTGAACTCTGGGAGTGATGGTGATGTGTAATAGTCAGCAAGTGGGCAGAGCTGTGGCCTTGATTTAGGAAGATGTGTGTAGGTGACTAAGATAAGGCATAAACAGCCACAGAAACAGGTGAAGTGATTCTATAAGGAAAATGAAAAATACCTTTGATTGATAACAGTTTGACAGTGAAAACTTTCTTTGGTGAGGTCAGTAAAGCTAACTCCTAAATGCTGACATTCAAAGTTTATATTTCTCAACAGCTGCTGTAATTACATCTCAATTAACAGTTGCCTAGATGTTGTATAGTGGGCATAATGAACTGAAGGTGTATGATGACAAGATATCTGTCCCATGGCTTCCCATATGGGCTTTTTTTTCCCCAAGGTTTCCTAGTGAAGACAGGAATGACCTGAATAAACTACTTGCTGTTCTGGTCACTCTTCCTGGAGTCCCATGATCCTTACTCACAGACCGAAAGCTTACAATTAAAGATTCAGCAAAGAAAGGGTTACCTCGATTAACAAATAACAAGCAGCTGTCAACAGTGAGCCTCAGGAGATAAAAGAGAGAACGGTAGTTCTTGGTGTAGGGAAGTCTGACCTGCTTAAGCTCTGGGAAGAGAATCATTCTTCAGGAAGATGAAAGAGGTACCCTGGCTCACATGAGTAAGATTAGCCTTGGCCTTGCTACAGAAATAGGCAATTTTATCTGGGTTAATAGGCCTACAGCAGAGGTGAAGAGATGTCCAGATGGTAGAGCTCTGAAATGCATAGGACTGGTTTCCTCGGTTTCTAAACACAGAGATGAAAAGCTTAGCAATAACCATGGAGTTGGAAGATGGCTGTAGGCTTATAAGGAGGTAAATTTGCAACAATGAGAACAAGACCACAAGC
This sequence comes from Certhia americana, assembly GCA_018697195.1. NCBI lineage: Eukaryota > Metazoa > Chordata > Aves > Passeriformes > Certhiidae > Certhia > Certhia americana. Next base: position 15,672,694 of record CM031865.1, on the reverse strand, counting down.
AGATGAGGCAAGGAAGGCAGCAGCTTTTCCAATTCTTGATACCTTTAAGATTGTCTTGTTGGAGTATCTGTTTATCTCAGCATTAAGACTGCATTCTACCCAATTTTTGTAGTGTGAAATGCAAGATGTTGTATCAGATAATCTAAAAGTGTCTCTTGCCTTGAAGTCTGCATCCCTCTCTCTTTCACGTTGTGACTTCAATAGAATACTAAAGTTATAATCTCTTTTGTTATTCATAGGGTAAAAAACACATTAAAAAATTCCTCACCATGATTAATAACAAAAAATACAAAGCTAAATCCTTTTCATTTCACCCTGAAATGCCAAGGGAAAAATTGGGAAGGACTATTTCCAGACCAGGCAATTCAGCTCAAAGTGCAAAAGCATTTTTAAGCTTTGGTCAGTAAATATTTATTGCTATGAAACAAAAACAAACTACAAACAAACAAAAAACTATTCAATCCAGTCTCTCTAAGGGATTACTTTAAAGCTTTTTGTTTCCTTCTAGTAAATAGAAGCAATTCCTCCTCAAAGTAATTATCACTCACTCAGGTGACACTGTCCCTCCCTCCGCCAAGTAGTTTCACTTGTGTGTTTAGGTAGTTATACATCGTTTCACCATCTTTCTTTTAAGGCTGTGCATTCTCCAAACTTTATTTCTGTTTTTTTTTTTTTTTTTAACGACTCATTTAGACATTGCACTGGGAAGCAACTAAACCAAAACGAACTGCAGTAATTGACAACATACGCTTTTTGCCTATGACAGTCTTAAACGGTACAATTTCTGTGATACTTCTGTCTGCCTGCTACTATCAAAATGCAATTTACTTGTGATTGTTGCAAATTATGCTTAACCACATCTTGCATCTCCGGTAGGCTCCTGCTACCCGTGCATCCATTTCCGTCTTGCAGGAAGTTTTGCGCTAATCGGTTCTTCATGACCGCTCTACATGCGCGTTTGGTGGAGCCAGGATAACAGAACTACAGTGATTTTTAGGTTTTTCTTTCATCGTGAAACAATCTGATTTCCTAGATAGCAGACACGCGTCGAAGTGATTTAAGCACAACATCCTAAAGGTATCATTAAGCACTAATTAACTTACCGAATCTCTCGAGATGCTACGGCATGAAAACCAGCTGTTAGAGCAAATTTAGATGACAATGTCTATTTTTCCTTTCTATAGTAAGAAAAGCCCTCTAATTCCTGCTTTGGGCGTAGGGGCAGCGCCGCGGCGGGTGACCCAGCGCCTCCTGGCAGGTGCAGCGCCTCGCCCGCCCTTCCGCAGCCACACGCGAATTCCCGAGCCCTCCGCGCCCGGCCATGCGGCTCCGCTCCGCCGCTCCCCCGCGGAACCCAAGCGCGGTCTCCTCCGTCAACCGTTCTCAGCACCTGGGACCCCTGTCCCGCCCTGAGAGCCGGGCGAGGTGCTCGGCACCGTGGCGGGTCCCCGCGTTCGCACGGCCTCCGATACTCACCCGGATGCACCGTGCGGGTTCCCCGCGGGCGCACCGCTCCGATACTCCCCCGGATGCACCGTGCGGCTCCACGGCCGCCCTCCACGCGGCGCAGCCATCCGACGGCGCGGCCCGGAGCGCGCAGGCGGCGGCGGCGCGCGGGTAGGGGCGCGGGCCTACCTGGGGGGCGGCTGGCGGGGGCTCCCGGCCAGCGGCCGCGAAGCACGGGACCCTCCGCTCCGCCGTGTCTGGGGCAGCGACGGCGAGTCCCCGCTCTTCAAGCGCCGCCCTGCCCGCCCTCCGCTCACTCCTCCCCCGCCCCCCGCCGCCGCCCCCCCGCGCCGGGCCCCGCGGAGCCTGCCTCCCCGGTAGCCGTGTAGGCTGCGGCGGCGCCGAGCGGCGGCGCCTCGGGCACGGGCATCCCCGGAGTGCCGTCTCCCTCCCGCAGGCAGCGCCGTGCCCGGCACTCCTCGCACCTGCGAACCGCGCCTGGCAGCCGGTCCGCTCCGGCCGTGTCGGGGCAGCGACGGCGAGTCCCCGGCGCTGCAGCGCCGCCCGGCCCTGCCCTCCGCCTCACTCCTCCCCCGCCCGCCCCGCCGCCGCCTCCCCCGCGGCCGGGCCCCGCGGAGCCCTGCGCTCCCCGGGGCCGTGAGGGCTGCGGCGGGGCCGAGCGCGGCGCCTCGGGCACGGGCAGCCCCGGCCAGTGCCGTCTCCCCCCGCAGGGCAGCGCCGTGCCCGGCACTCCTCGCACCTGCGAACCGCTGCCTGGCAGCCGGTGCCCGGCCGGGACATGCGGGAGGCGGTCGGGAGCTGTTTGCCGGAGCGATGGAGGGTAGCGGCTGCGGGAGTTCAGGACGGCTGCAGAAGTTGATGGCGTTGTGCTCTGGCTGCAGTGTGGGAACAGGGACGTGACAGCGAGGTGCTCGTTGACTCCGGAGAGAAACGGGCGATCCTTGCTGAGTCCTCGTCACGAATGTCAGGATGCTCTTGGAGCCCCAGCCCCGTAAACCATGTGATTTAAATGACGGGGATTTCTATCTGGCTGTCTCAGATATGACACTCAAGCGTTTAAGAGGAGCCTAGAGTTAACCACAACTTACATCTTGTTTTGATCTCATTCAGACTATTTTATTTGGTTACTTTCAGCAAACTTTGCCTGGTTTGTTTGTTTTTTCTTTTTAGGAAAATACCGAGTGCATAGAGGCTCAGCTCGATCATGTTTGATCACCATGTCAGAGAATCTGTGCAGTGCAAATGATTGGAATGGTCTCTAGTTATGAAAGGAGAGATTAAAAGCACTAGAATCACAAGTGGTGAATGCACGGTGCAAACATTGTTTTGAGCCCAGAACTTCCTGGGGAAAAGAAAGGATTCCTTTTGCCTCAGGTGTGAAATTTAGAGGGCTGGAGACAACTGGTATTGCCTTGTAGTTGCTGCAAGATTCCACTTCTGCTGAGATTTGTTTTCAATAAGTTTAGTCTCAAGATCAAAGCCTAAGGTCTGCCCTGTCCAGTTAGTTTTTGAGTATTATGCTTCTGTTAGGTAGCAAACGCTGCTCAACAGGAATTCAGCAGTAAAACCATGGCAAGAGCGTTTTGTACAAATCTACAAATGCTGCTGAAAGCTTGACATATATGGTGAGCCCTGCTCTTTAGTCAGTGCTCTGTTGAGATAATTTTTGAGTTAATTCAAAGACAAAGAGGAAGAGCAGGGGGCAAGGGCAAGAAATCCATGTTTGGACAACCTTTTTTTTTTTTTCTGCAGTAAAGATTCAGTGTTTCTCTAAATACATAATTCCTTTGCATTTTCTACACCTTGATATTCCCTTTAGCTGGCACATCATTGTGAAATTGAGAAGTTCAGTGAGTTTTGGAAGTGCCAGGGGCATGTGAAGAGCATTATTTTATATATTAAATCAGATTTTGTTTTCTGTTCCAATTTACAGTGCAGAAATTTCTTAACCAACTTTGGCCAGAGGCACAATATCATTTAACTACTGAATCAGCACTTTTTGTTTTTAAGAAAGGCTACCTGAAACCTAAAGGGTTTGTTCTTGGTGACTTCCACATAACCAAGACGAAAAAATTTCATCTTAATTTTTAAATATCTCAAGAGTTTGTGCTAAGAATGTGGATTACACCTTCTGCCAACATGTGAAGTCACATAAGAGACAGGCTAACAGCTATGTCACAATCACTAAAGTTAAAGGTGAATCAAAGCAAAGGGAAGTATTGGGTTTAAAATGTAAAATGGAGAAGCTGAGGATATAGAGACACAACAGCCTAGCAGGGAGGTTGGACTAGATGGTCTCCATAGATCTCTTAGCCTCTGATGTCTGTGATACTGCCTAGGTGTCTCTTAGGCTACTGATTAAAGCCAGTCAATGCTGATTTGCTTTACAGATTTGGTTTTCACATTCTTATGCCTTGGTTTGCAGAGCAGCTTCTTCAATATCGTTAAAATGTTTTGTGAAGGGAAAGGATGGACAGACCTTCAGCTAGGGACTGAGAGAGAAAATGACCATTTTTTCCCAGTGATGTTGTCACTCCAGAAGTTCGTGACAGGTTTTCTACTCGCTAATTTCAGATTTTTCGCTCTTGGGCTTTGTCAAAAGGGAAGAGCTCTGAGACAGAAAAAAATAGGAGAGGTTTTTCCCTCATTAGGAGTGGGACTATATGTTGCACAGTCTCACCTTTATTTTTGATTTTTGTTGCCTGAAGTGATAAGGCTCTGAACCCTTGTTTCTCTATCACAGACACTGCTATTCATCAGCCCATCACTCCAGCAGATAGCACTGACATTTCCAACATACTGCTACTTTGTTTGATTTTTATCATATCCCTGTAAATCATGTGAAGCCCTCTCTTCTCCCCACATAATATAATTTCTTCTCTTTTTTGTTTTTACATTAGTAAATCTTTATTTTCTGTTTCTGTCATCCTGCAAAAGCTCCACAAACCTGTTGCACAGACATATCCTCTTCTATTTCTTCTTCTCACTATTTCAGAGCCCTTCTTTGAGCCAGCCATTACAACTTGACTTCTTCACAATCTACCAGAATTATCCTTTTCTCAGGTAGCCAGCACCCCTCTTCACTGAAAGTCCATAGTCTTTATTTCTGAGAGATAGCCAAGTAGTACTTTGTGCCTTTGTTCTTATTCCTTGACAATGTTGGCACATAGCCTATAAAAACCTATTCTTTTTCCTGGAATCCAACTTGACAGAAGAGAACTGATTACTGTCACACATTGACTTGTTTCAAAGCTGTCACCAGGAGTATATTTTTCTCTCAGCTTTTAGATATGAATTGGCAGTAGGAAGAAAATACTGTGGCATTTTAGTTAGTTGTCTTTTATGTGTCAGCCTAGGACACTGTTCCCATATTGGATGACAGAAGGTTATGGCCAGAGAATACAATATTCTTACGTTTTAAGAGTACAGACTATTCCAGTTGTTAAGATTTTGCTGGTTTCAAATTTTATAAAAACCAAAAGGGCTGTTTAAAATAATTAGTCAGCCCTTTTGTTGGGAAAAGAAGCAGGAGAAACTGCTGCACAGCTGTTAGTTTGAATTGACAGAACCTGAAACAATAGAATCAAACCAACCTGACTGTCTCCTAAGAGAATATGTCAGTCATTCCTGAAAATCAGAGGGAGCCAAACTTACACTAGGACTTAGATTAGACTTCAGCCATTCTTTGAGATATTCCAAACCCCATCTGGACATGGTCCTACACAACCTGCTCTAGCTGACCCTGCTGAGCAGTGGGGTTGGACTAAGTGCTCTCAAGAGATCTCTTTCAACCCAGAAGATTCTGTGCCTTGTATGATTCTGTGCTTCAGTAGATTTGAAGTTCTTTTCACTTGCAGTGAAAAATGCTCCCCAAAAACTGTGCTTATGCATGAATTGGTTTGTCTCAGGAACTCTACAACTCTGTAGTGACCCTGTAAGTGTGTGGTATTTTCAGGAACAGAGCAATGTTGTAGGGGACTGGAGGAAACAGCCGTTTTCTTTCCACCACTCTTTGCTTGTCCTTTAATTGCTTTGTACAAGACTGTCCTAATTAAAAGTACAGAGGTGGAAAGCTTAGCATGTTGCAAAAGCAGGATCAAAAACCTGTCCACATTTTGGAATTTTCTGGACATAGGCATAATATTTCCAGGATAAATACGATATTGCCAAATCCCAAGTACAGGGTCCATCTCTTTTACATAATAAAAAAAAAAAATTGAAACAGTTAGGACAAGCAGCACCCAATCCTAATAGGAGCCCTTGGACACTAGTGTTAATCAATAAGTATTTTAGGGTAAACCTCTGTTTATCCTCCTCACCCACATTTGCTGTGCAATTGGTGTATGTGCACAGGTTACTGTTTTCGTGGATGTTTAGTTAGTTCTTTACAACTAAACTATATATCCGTTTTCCAATGACTGTTAAAGGGATTCTACATGATTGTTCTGTAGCTACTGAAGAGCCTTTTAAATATAAGCCATCTAACATAGTTTGTATTTGTCTACTAGATGTTTGTTTACCAAAATGAATGTTACAGTTACCCTGGGTTTGATTATTGTGCATAAGCAATGACCTTGTGCAGTCAGGTTATTGTTGAGTTTGCATAATTCTCTTTGTATTGTTGCTCAGTAGATTGGTTGAGCACTGACACTGTAGAGGGACACGTCTTTTACCCAAAATACCAGGTGTGTTTTGATTGTAGAATTGCATTGGTTAAATTGTTTGCATTGAAGATTAGGTTATTACCTTTTGTGTGTTAATACGCTTCAGACAAAATTTGTTGTCCGGTACCTTGTTTGTTTGTTGTTTGTTGCTTTGATTTGATTTATGTTTGGCATTTTTTACAATGACAAAGTTTTGTTCTGTCAAAGTCCTGTTCCCTTTGAGATGAGTACTTGGGCTGTGACTAAAGCACCCTCAGTCAACAAACCAGAATTGAAGAGGTATTTTAGTGTGTTGCAACAAGTAAGTAGCATGATTTACTTTAATTTATATCAGAACAGATCTGACTGAGAAGATTCTTACTGACAATGGCCAGGAGCTTTAGAGAAAGATGGTCTGGCCAAGATAATTGTTGAATGTATTCAAAAGTTGAAAACGAACAGAAATGAACAGTTGTTTGTTGCTTCACTCCAGACACGGCTCCCCGTTTAATAAATGCAGCTCATTGCCATAGGGCATGGGTGTGAGATGATTTATTTTTCATCTATGTACATACCTGCAACTACAAAGAGAATTTTTTCTAAGATAACCTCTTTTTTTTTTTTTTTAAGTCAAAAGGCAAGTTTAAATATTAAACCTTCTCAGTCTGTCTGGCTGTCTCTCTCTAGCTCACAAACCTTCACTCTTATTTTCGCCTACCTGCATCCCTGAATAAGATGGAAGAGAAGGGGCTAGGAGATTAGCTGAAAGATAAATCAAGAATAATAAGTTGATCAAAGATCTCTGAAATTCTGAATAGTTTGTTGTCACTCTCATTCTAGTAAACTAGAGAGCTCCTGTAACTCAGTGTTCCAGCTGATCTCAACTGTTTTATTCCACAGGAAAAGGAGCTGGCATTTGTAATAAACTCAAACTGAGCCATACAGTTCCTTTTAGGTCAAAAGTAATGCACTCATTTTATTCAGAACTGGGCTAGAAGCTGATAATAATAACCAGCTGGTAGGCAATGAGCCATCATGTTTAGCATTAACTGAAATCTTTTAGGCATCTGAAGGTGATGATGCATGTAGAGTAGACAGAAGGTGACACATTCCCAAACATACTCTTTGAGTTCATCTATGCTGCCCTGGTTTTTTTTATAAAGATGAAAAAAAAACACTTTTAGCTTTCCTCATTCTCTGAGCATCCAATCCTAATGTCCCATGAGCTATGAGAAGATACTGTACAATTGCTGTGTGCTTACTCTCGCCCGTTCCTGTGACTCCAGAGGTTGTTCAGAATGCTGTGGTGACAAGGATCAACTCTGTTTTCTGAATACATGTAGAATTTTTAGATTATTCTGAATAATTAATGACATTGGAATCTGGAATTCTGAGTCTTCCTGAAAATCACTGGTATTTTTCATTGCTAAACGATTTCTGGAAATTTTATCTAAATTCTAGCTGCCATTCTCCAGTGTAGTGTTTCCCTCAGGCTTCATATTTTTGGCTGTTCTCCTGGGTGAAATTTTCAAGTGCTGGGAGCAGTTAGATTTTAAATAGGTAGTGTATTTTGTATGTCCCTAGAAAAAGAGGTCAAATCAAAAGGCTTATGAAGCAGGTCTCATAGTAGCTATCAATGACAACTATCCATTTCTCCTTCATGTCAGTAGGAAGGTAGAAAACAAGAAAATACAAAAGAGGTCAAAAAAGAGTCTGAAAAAGAAAATTCAAATACCAATGTAACTGATAATGCAGAATGTTTGATTTGATAGGGTTGTCTGTAGCTATAGTGTTCTGTGCCTTGTAAGATTGCTACTGAAGCATAAAAATTACATAGGTGGTATGAACATACAATTAAAATGTGAAGGAAAAAAAAGCTTTACTTTTTTGGTAGATTGTTCATCGAAGAGGATACCAATTGCTTTGTGCTAGTTTTCTGTGTGGATTATATATTCATGAGATGCAATGTGAGAAATTGCTCATGCAATACATTTGAATAGATGACAGGATATGCTGACAATAAAATGCAGGTGTATGAAAAAAGGACAGTTACTACCAGTAAAAAAACCCATATCTTCAGTTCTTCAATCTCATTTTAAAACATCTCTGGCTGAAATTGCAAGAGAATAACAAAAAAGCTAGCAACCTTTTTACAAACCAGAAGGACTTAAATAAGTGTGAAAATCTGACCTTTCATGTTTTTCATACTTTAGTCTGCTAAATTACCATGCAGAGTTGTTTAAATAGCTGCAGGAGGGGGACTGTAAACAGATGCCTACAGTTACATACAAAATCCTATAGAGTTAAAAGTTTCAAAATTATTGTGAAATCAATTTTCATCACCATAGTAGCTAATGGTATTTCTAGAATCATAAATACCAGTTGTTAAACTGAAATGTCTATTTCCACTGTAACAGGTACACAGGCAAAGCCTCTCTGCACAGCCCTTTTATCATAGTTCAGATGTACTCTGTGTTCTGAGGAAATTTAAGTAATGTGACCCTGGTGCCCATAATCCTCTGTATTTTCTCAGTAAGCTTGGTAAAGTTACAGGATAAATTTTTGAGATATCCATGAGACCCAGGATTGCATCAGAGCCTGAAGTTGTAAGGGCTGAAACACTATTGAATGAAGTTTTGTTTGTAGGGAAACCTAGGGATAAGACTATAGATAGATAACTATCAATAAGGCATGCTTTGTGAGGTTTCAAGCAGGCAAAGGCAATTTCATTTATAGTTCTGAACAGAAAGAGTTTATCTAGATTTGGGGAGAGAACAGGTGTGTTTAGAGCTTGATCACATCCTGAAATAATTTTCTGGTTTATGAGAAAAAAGTTAAGATCCTATAACTGCATGTGAGGGCAGGCATTTCATTCCATAAATCTCTGCTTTTCACTATATGCTTTTCTGATTTCTGTCAATGAATTTTCACTTCAGTGTTTAGGTTATTTACATTTTGATACAGAAACAGTAATAAAAATGTAGCAAGCTACATGTACTTCTGCTATTTGTCTGACTTATAATTCCTAAAAGCACAATTAGCTGGAGTCAGAGAGATGCCTCATTTAGAAAGGTAATAGAAGATTCATCTAGGGAATGGTATATTTGAGAAATAAGTGAGTGTTTCATGTGGATATGCAATGCAGCTTCACTTGAATTGGATGAATTGCTCATGATTGGAAGAGGAATGGGTAAAATAAAAACATTTTCCTTTTAATGAAAAATTTTGAAACTTATGTTTCCCACCCCCCAGCTTTTTGGAGGGCTTTAAGAAGACAAGTTGTAATAGTTTGAGAGACATTTTGTTCATGGTGTATGTTGGGAATTTCTGGAGGACAAAATGCTGAACATTTCTGGCATGGTTAAGCATACTCAGAATGAGCAAACATGCAATAAATATTTAATGAATCCTAGTTTGGTGATGGTTAGGGGTTTTCTAGGTCTAGTTTTTTATTTTCATATATTTTATTTGTGGTTGCATTTAGAGCATTAGGAAGGTCTGCTGTCCTGGCAGACCACAGTACTTAAAGGTTCTCAGAGTCTTAAGAAATTCGGTTTAGATAACACCTTGTGATTTATGGACAGTCATTCACTGAAAATTACTGTGGGATCACAGGATGCTCTTGAGTGGCTGGGAAGTCATCAGTCAGGAATGAGTTTAGCTACACTGAATGTGTTGTTACATTGATATTACAATATGGACTTGTTGACTTTTTTAGGTACTTGCCAGTACCAGTTTCTGTATGAAACATGAAAAAATTTGCAATTAATTTTGTTTGTTTGAAGAAAAACACAAACAAATCCAGAGCAAATAAAACCCAACTATATTAGCAGAATAACAGATCACACTTCAATGAGCTCTCCCGTGAGATTATCTTCTCATGCTGCAATAAATGAAGAGTTTGATTCTGACATTGTACAGTAAACTAATGTGGAGGAAGGTTTGGGCCCTTACTGTGTAGGTATTAAAAATTACTCAGGTGAGTAATGCTTTTAAATTTTAATTCTGGCAGAAGGATCTCTGCTACTTAACTATTAAATTATACAAATATATTCCTTAAACTATTTTGATTATGATATTCTGGTGTGAAAATCAGGAGATGGGAATAAATGTGGAGTTTTCTGCTGTAAATTGTAGTTCATATTTTGTGGTGTAGTAAAATTTTATCTGCAAGTTATATGGTTTTGTACAGAAAACTGCTCTGCAAAGCTCTAATATTTACAGGTTGTTTTGCATTTGGAGTATGTTTGTGAGCATATTTTGTGTAGTATTCAATGTAAATCTTGATAAACGAAATTTAATTGAAAATTCATTACTTGGCCTCATAGACTTATAACTGTAGGCTCAAAGATATATTATAGAAATTGAAACATCCTTTGAATACAATGCATAATTAGCTTGGGAGTATGGAGTGCAGTGAAGGCTGTATTTTCTCAGGTGAGTTTTGTTCCCTTCTGGTATTTTTGTACCTCATTGATTCTCAAAGTCTTTCATACAATAGAGTGACATCAGCATTGGAGTGTGGGGTTTGCCGTCTGAGGCTGTCTGGGATGACAAAAGCATCACTGTAACAAATTGCTTTTATGGCTCTGAGCTTAGTGAAGAATATTAGACCCCGCTGTTTAATTTTCTGTCTTACTATTCTAATTAGCAGGCCATCATATATTCAAAGATCATACTCATTTGATAATCTTTACCCACTAGGTGTGTAACTGAGTTAACCTGTTCACTTGTAGGAAGCTGTGCACAACTTCCTCTGTCTGAGTCCTTTGTCAAAAAAGTGTGAAAGGTACCTGAATACATCAGGTGAAAGTGAAACCAGTCAAATGGGTGGTTGGTTCCCCTGGAGCATTGTCAGGACTCCTAGGTGTGTGTGCATTGATTTTTGCCTTGGACTCTCCCCAGACTGTTAATTCTGTCTGTGTGGATTCATCATTTTTCCAACGTATATTGGACTTGTCAGTCCAACAAGAACTGTTGTAGTGAGCCTCCCCCTGGCTCCTGACTGCTGGAACTCCTCAGGTGTCCCAGCAGTGCCCTTGCTGGGAAACCACCCGTGGTGTGGAAACATTTAGGTAACTGAAAGTGCACTGTGCAGTTGATTATTCCATGCAGAATGTGTGTGATGCATGGCAATGTTAGATACAGAGTGTGCCTGGACTCAGTACACAGCACATGAAAGGAATGCTGCTTCTCACTGGAAGGGTCGCATTTCTGCAGCCTGAATCAGGAAATTTCTGCTGGAAACATCACAAACCTTATCTAGCCCTCAGTTCCCACAGGTTACTGAAAGAACACACTAATGCAGGCCCTCCTACTTCAGGGATGACAGCTGCAAAAATTACAGCCAATATTTAGCCTTATTTTTGTTTTTGAAATGAAGTGATAATGTTAAAAATAGCAGAATTCGTCTATTTGCTTATAGATGAAGTTTTTCTAAATGCTGAAGATATGACCAATTTTTTCACTGATTTATACTATCTGGTTGGTCTATACTACTGGTGGTCCATGTAAAGTAATTATTGGACCTTGGAAGTTTCTCTAAAGCTACTTAAATACATTGGATCGATTCTGCACCACTGCATTTCTAAAGTGCTATGACCATGGCATCATTAGTCCTAACCATGAAGAAACTATTACAGAATTTACAAAATTAATGTTGCTTAGAGGTGAGAAAATATATATGAAACTTTGTTTTCAAGCGCTAATCCTTTTTTGGTGTTCTCTGTTGCTAGAGAAGGGGATCTGTCATGGCTTTGGAGAGACTAGTTTGCTCTAGTATGAACAGATAAGGCACACAACTGGAGAAAACCTTTCTAAATATTGTGGTGTTTTACTGTGCTTTTGAGATTTCTGTAGTGCAATAGGGATAGCTTGTGTGAGAAAGATTGAAGAAATGGAATTCTGAAACACAAAGCTCTTGGAATCCCTCTTCAGAAATTCTGGATAGAGATCTATAATTTTTAAGTAATTGTTTGGGCTTTTTTTAAAGCTCTGTGGGGCAGCCTCCTGAGCAATGTGTGAGTAACATCACAGACTCAGGCTGTACTTGCTGCAATGTGTGTCTTTAGAGAAGGCTGTGCTAATCTGAAGCTGTACAGCTGCTGCTTTTATGTACTTTTAGCACTTCTGATGTCTTTGAAACAAATAGATCTGTCAAATCATGGTAGTCTCTAGGGACTCATCACCAGAGTAGCCATGTCATTAAACTTTAATCAGGCCACAGTAATTCAGTGATACTTAAGATGAGTATAAGGATAACATTTCAGTCTAAACAAATGGAGACTGCCTCTGTTTAGGGACCTACAGATAATGTGAAAATCATTATTAAGAATTTTCTTCATGCATGTTGATATTCTGACAATGAAAGTACACGAATATGAAAAAGGGGGTGACAAAATGCAGAGATTTTATTATATGATAGGCATTTCTTATATGGCTTAGATTTCGTGGTGTCTGTTACTAACCTTTCAATTCATATTTGCTTACAAGTAGATAAGTAATGTCTAGTTATTTATTTTATTTTGGAACAGGAAGGATTAGAGTTTAGATTGCTTAAAAAACCCTAGAACATTAATTACTAGGTATTTGTTCTTGAAATGAGAAGTATTTTGTAGAATTAACAGAAGTTTAGACCAGAAATGATAGTAGGAAGAATTTTTAAAAATATCTGTCATGGACATCTCATTTTAAGTCTCTTAAAATAGGGCAGAGGTTTTGCTAGTCTTTGGTTTGTTTGAATGAAGAATTCTGCAGTGTTGCTACTTACTGAAATTTGTAACAAGTTATTGCCTAATTAATTTGAAAATTATGACAATTTAAAATTTATAAGCCACTGCAAAGTCCAGTTTGTTAGGTTTTAATGTCTCAGAAGACTTGTGTGAAGATCCTATGCCAGCCCACAGAATTCTTCCACACTCACATTTTACACTGAGCATTTATCACTTGTTCCTTTGGCTTTTACTGACATGTCTAATGACACTTCCTACATTTCCTGCATTACATTTTCAACTGGCAGTATTTTTCAAAACCAGTCAGCGTTACCCACACTATCCATACTGAATGTCATACTGCACCAGTGGGATTTTTAGGAGTCACACTGTCAGTAATTGATAATTCAGTAAACTTAAGAACAGCTTCATCTTTCTTCATAGATTTTCCTTTGCCATTCTGTCATATTTCCTCTCCTGATAACCTAAAAACAAGAGAAATACTGTGCCAGCTCCACTACTTTTTGCAGAGTGAAGCTGATCTTTAATTATAACCTTCAGGATTGGAATTGCCAACTAGTTTGGAATCTGGAAAATGTTATATTCTGTGCGAGCCTTTCATAGGCACAGCAAACCTAATTTTGGTCCTCTGCAGGATTAGCATTTTCCTTCTTCAAAAATTGTACCTCTTCTTTATTCTGACTGAATCTCCAGCACCATGAGTTCTCTGTGTATGTGTATGTGCTCTGTATCTGTAAAAGAGCACAGAACGTGCATGAGAAATGTAACTTTTTCCAAATTTTGAATTTATTCCTTATATGTTCTGCTCCACTCATGCCAGCAAATCCTTTTGCACTCTGAATTTCCGCAGGAAAGGGAGGTTTGGGAATTTTTGGTGTTTTTTTAATGGACACATATTACCAATATAACAAATGCAGTCTACATCTTCTTCCGTAAGTGCTCTTGAGATGGTCTCAGGCAAGAGATAAAAAAGCCTCCTTTCTCATTTACTTTTCATTGTAGTTTAAACCCGTCTTCATAACAGCCACAGTCTGTGTTTGGGTGCATGTGCATAGATAAGTTAACAATGATTTTAGGCTTTTTGTGCTTAGTGACCTTGTCATCTGCTGGGGATATTTTGGCCAAAGTACAAATTCCTTGAATAGCCCTTGATGTTAATTATTGTGCATGATTTTTGAGATTTAAATTGCGATGGTATGCAGAAAGTTTTGCTCTAACACCTCAGGTCTCTGAGGCATCTGTAGTCTTTCTAAAGGCATGTGTTGCTGGGGGTGTCTTAGCACTGATACAGGGCCTGTTCCTTTCTTCTGATCTTCAGTGCCATTCACACCTCCTGGAAAGAGCTGGCATATGCAGTAGGACTGACCTTCTAGTCGACTTTTGCACCTTTCTGGCTTGCCAAAATATTTGTACTTCACAAATGAACAGCCTAATTTACTGTGTCTTTACAGGAACCCAAATTTCAATTCACTGGTTGGAGAGGGAAATGCAGGAAGCCTGGGCAGGATTTTAAGAAATGAAGTGTGAGTCGTGGTCTGAATTCAGGCGGACCACCTCTAACTGATGCCTGATCTCTCAGGTTGCATATCCTCTATTCTCACTGAAGTCTGTGGCAGTTTCTTCTGTTCATGTTCAAGTTGCAGTGTAACAACTGCTTTCAGATTCCTAAAAGTCATAGTCAATTTTAAGCTTTAAATTTCCTGTCAAACACCCCAGAGATTCCACTCATGCAACTCTGACATCTGCCATGTCAACAGCTCAGCATCTTCCTGGATACAATTCAGACAGTCTGAGCACCCATCAAGCAGCTCAGGGCTCTAGCAAGCAGCAGTGGAGCCCAAGTGAGAGTAGGTTCAAACTGGTATTTGGGCTTCAAGTTTCTGATTTAGGGCTCTTTTGTTTCCTTTTTAATTTTTTAAGCATCTATTTAATCAGCCTTCAGCAAGATATTATACTGCCTGTACAGATCTCATTAAGGACAGTCCATTCTAACAACAGAAGTAGTATCTTTAAATAATTTTCTGCATGTAAGTCTTGCATTTCAATTTTGGTTTTGGTAATAAATGTTAAAACAGAATAACAGTAGAGCCATTCTAAAGAGCTTTGTCAGACTGAGTTTGTAATTCAGTAATTTAAGTAAAGCCTGATAAAATTAGACCTACTTTGGTGGGGGTTTCTCACAGCTCTCAATTACAGGTTCCTAAACCTTAGGGAAAGGCAAAGCTGGTGGTAATTGTTTCGTGACTTGCTTCTCTGAATGCTTTGCTTTCTTTTTTTTATACCATACTGAATTGGTTTAACTTTGGTTGAGCTTTATGTATGCATAAAATAAAATATTTGGAGTAGACTCTGGAGTATGCAATCACTCACTGATCCATGGTACATGCTCAAATTTCTTCATTGGTTAGTCTTCCAAGCCTAAATCCCTGCAACCATTCCCTTACTCTTATGTAAAGCTGAACACTGCATAATTCTACCAGGCCCTGCACTTATTTGGATTATTTTTCTGTTGTTAAATCTACTATAACATCCAGTCTTGCTCTCTGCAGCAATCATGGCAGAACTCTTGTATTTCCCTAGCACAGTTTGAGTCTTGTAAGTAAATACTACCTGCTTGGATATATATATACCTGCTTTATGAAGTGTTTGGGACAGCTATGCTATTCATATTCCATAGGCTGAATTTAAACATGTGCTGAGTGAGGAGGGAGTGGACAAGTAGGGTAATGGGTGTCATTTCCCTCCCTTTTAACACCATTGATTGCACATTAATATATAGTACTTTAACTGAATGTCACACATTAGTATGTGTGTAAGATTCTGGATAAAATACAGCTATTTGAATGTAAACTAGTATATATACTATCTATGATACCTTGTATAGCTGTCTTCAAATCCAATGTTTATGCAAGGACCTTATCATCCTTCTTGGAACTAATATTGGTTGCAGTTTATTGATCCTGTGTCTCAATGGAACATAAAAATTTCCTGTGCCTTGCCTCCACCCTTTTAAGTTTCAAAACCTTTATGTTTGGGGGGCTCTTACTAAATATTTATGCAGACGAGGGCTTGGTATTCACCTTTTATATGATGTTAAAGCGTGAGATACTGCTCACAGCATGTTTGCTTGGGTTTTGGGGTTTTTTTTCCCATCTAAAGGACAACGGGGGAAAATAAAAGTCCTGCTTACATTCTAGGTGCAAGCCAATGGCTTTACTCAATGTTGGATCAGGAATTGTCTGATATATAGATATAGAATTATCTTATTTAGGGGAAGGGAGAAGAAGTTTTTTGTTTGCTTTTAATTTATCTTGGTTTGGCTTATTTCTATTTAAGAAATCTAAAGGCAAGCTCTTTCTTAACTTCTGGTTGATTTACAGGAAAACGTAATAAACATAAGACTAAGGTTAAGTTTTATGCTGTGTGTACTTAGTTGATTTGTTATTGGAATACAAAGGCTACTGATGCATGAGATTTAGAGGGAACTCCTCCTCTTCTCCTTGGCTTGTATGAATAAGGTCAGGTGATATGAACCTCTTAAACTTGACAGAGTTCTGTTTTGTATGAAGCATGTGAGTTTGCATGGTTTTAATATTTCAACTCGGTATACAACATCTAAAAATTCCTAAGGACTAAGAAACCAGAAATAATAATAATGAGGAAAGAAAGTACGGCTTTGAAATATAAGTTATGTAGTCCTTAACTTTAAGGAAAAAAAAATAGATTAGCTTTACAGCTTTAATGGTGTTTTGGACATAGCTAGTTTTTATCTGTTACCAGAACCTTCAAATATTCTTGTTCTTATGGAGCCATGAGAAAACAGAAAACACTTGCTAAGAAGCAAATTCTAGAGAAAGAAATGAAATTATTGTGTGGGTTTATAACACGCTATAAATACATGTAAATTGCACCATGGATCAAAAGCTCATTTATACTAGCTGGTAATGAAGCTAGTTATACTGAAGATTGAACTCAAGAATGTTGAAATTTTTTCTAAGGTGATAATGTCTTGGGGCTTGTTTCTTTATTTCAATGTTGAGATCTTAAGGTCGACTCAATGTATTGCATACTTCTATTCCATTATATATAAGGAAAAGTGTTCACTGTCTCACAAAGTTAGATAAAAAATTATTGCTGTAGCAGCAAAGTTGTTACTTCTACTGCAAATTAAAATTTGAACAAGTTTTTTTTTTTCATTTCTGTGAACATTTATCTGTAAATACAGTTCAGTCAGATGTAAAGATCTGTCAGAATGGTAAAACACTTTGGAACAAATTCTAAACATGTAGAAGTGTCCACCAAAATCTTCAGAATGTGGTTCTTTCCAGAGGAAAAGAGAACAGCTGTGAGAAATAGAAGGGGAGTTCATACAGTTCACAATATGTGGGCATACATCAAGATTAAGGGTAAGAAATGTGCAGTACAAAACCCATGGTTATATGAAGGCATGTGTGTCACCAGCCTCCTCTAAAAATTTCCATATTTGATGCTTTGACCTCTAAAATCACAGTGGGGCACAGAGGAGAACAGTGGATCCACAGCAATCTATACAGCTACCCAGGGAACTGGGGTAAGTCAGGCTGGAAGGAACTTCAGAAGGCCACATAGTCATGCCACATCCAAAGATATATGAACTTCTGCTGTTTTATAAATTTGTACTGTGGTTTTAATGCTGGTATGCCATGAAATTCTACAACATAGGTCTGGGAAAACCCGTGAAAGATAATCCCTTTTTCTGAGAGTAATGTCGACTATACTGAAGCAACTGTCAGAAGCACTAGGTCCAACACGTTCTTAAAAATTCCCTCTGCTAGACATTTCCATAAGTACTGTAGCTAGTCTATTCCTGTGCCTCAGCATTATTGCAGTGTCAGGTGCCCCTGTACTACAGGTCACAAGCACAGAGGACTCACTGAGTTAGAACAGCAGGAGACAAATAGGCTCAACTTCATTTATCTATCAGGTTCAAGATGCTGTCTCACTTTTGGGTTCCCAAACAGATAAGTTCTGCTACATTTATGCTGTGATTTGAGCTGTCAATTGTCATGCTAATCACAAGAATATTTATCTTGGAATGTTTCAGCTGGAAGCACTTAAACTAAGCCTAATTGAGAGAGACTGAAAAAAAATCATATTAAGAGGACTGATCTGAAAACAATTAAGAGTATACTTGGATAATTATAAACCTACATAAATTCAAGGACTTTTAGAAGAGGAATTGAGTGGAATTGTCTGGAGGATTTGCTGGGTTGTGATACAAATGCTGTTATGCTTGTGGAAGTTAGGTAACCATTAGTTGAAGTAGTTTGTACAGCTGTGAAAAAAAGCTAGGCCATGCAATTTATATTTGATCAGAAGAACACAAGGCAGGGGCTGCTAAGTGATACAAAAACTGGGAGAATGCCTGTGTGGAGGCTTGGATTTTGGGAATAGAAGTGCAGAATTTAGACCATTAACCCCTGTGTAAATGAGCCCCTCCAGGCTTTCCAGAGTAGTTCAGCTAACACCAGAATTTTGCTGAAGGAAGGTTGCTGTATTATGCTGAAAAATGCCAACTGGTTTCTACAGAGTGGCAGTGTAATGATGTCAGTAATGCTGCAAAAGCCTCTTTGTGAAAGTCTCATCTTTAGTCCTTGTTGCTGCTAGAGGTTATCACGACTTGCTACTTTCATGATGTTCTAGGAAAAAAATATGCGCTACTAGATTATCTGTTATCACTGTCACAGCCCAGCCCTCTCTGCTGCTAAAATAAAATGAAATTATAAGCATCAAAGGGAAATGAAAAATCAAATCCAATTGCCTACTGAGTGACTCAATTGCATTTTCGGTTTATTAGATGTGATGACAAGATAAAATACCATCATTCCTGGGCAGTTCAAAAGCAATCACTGGCAATTTATTTGATAGTTATCTCTTTAGGCTCTGCCTTTATTTCCAATCTGCACAAGAAGTATTTATCTGCCTAAATTTAGCCATTTTCCTTGGATGTCTGTGTTTGCTGGCTTGTCTTCTAGTCTGCCTAGGAGAGATAAAAACACCTTCAGAGGATTTTTGAGTAGGTGTAGAACTCTGAATCACTGTCTGGGAGAGCCCACTGAAGCCTCTTTCTCCATATTTTGTTGGGCAAGTTGCCTCCTTTATATAACAGCTGCAAGTTGACAGTGAGTAGTGTACCCCTCTGGGTGTGAGCTGAGATAAACTCCATGCCATGCTTCCCCTTTCTTTTGTGCTTGGGACTAGGGTGGGTATTCAAGAAGTAAAGTCAGTACAGGCCAGCCTTTGGGAAGAATAAAATAAGATGATACAAAAAGAGGACCCAAATAGATGTGCTCTAGGATCTGTATAATTGAGGTCTTTTTAAAATCTCTGGGACTTCACAAACAGATATATTACTTGTTCTTTGTGGCTTAGAGTTACTTGAGACATAACAGCATGGAAACAGCTATTTTTAAGTTTTAAATTTTTTTAATAAAAGCCCCGTATCCCAAGGCCCTGCCTTCAACAAAAATCAAAAGCAAATATTTAGGATTGAGAATGAGAACAGGACAAACATATATATATCTCCACCATCCTCTAGTTGTTTCCCTAGCCCCAAGTATTTTTAATACAGAAACATGTTCAGATAATATTATGTAAAGGGTAACTGCTGGCATATATCTCTTCCACAAATTTGTCTAGTTTCTCTTTCATAAAAAAAAAAAACTTTTAAAATTTCCCTGTTATATGCAAAGGGGACCACAGATTTACTAGTTTTGTATGAAAATAACTCTGTTTGGTTTGAGTGGCCTCACTTGATGCTGCTTGTTTCTTGACTGAAAGAGATGGTGAATGGGCATCTAATCTTACAATCGTTAGGACATTCACAGTTTTGAAGATCTTTTCATTTACCTGTTTGCTTTTCTAGATTTCAAATCTTGGACATTAATGACAAACATTTTCCTATCTTTTAGTTCTCTCTAACCCTACTTTTTTTAGAGAAGACCAGAACTTTCCATAGTATTTCCCAGTGCTCCCTCACCCTTTTACTTAGTCTGACGTGTCCCAGGGTTCGTTGACATGATATTTTTCAAAGTTGCAGTATTTGTTCAGATTTAGAACAGCACAGAACATATGAACAAACATGCTATTCTTCTAAGTTTAAAGTTCCTGTTCTAGATAGTTTTAATAACTATTGGACATGTTTCATCTTAGCAAAAACCTTTAGAATGGTTGAAACAGAAAATGGAAAATTTCAGCCATGTGCAGAGTTTAACAAATTTCTGTGTAGCTGAATGGAGGTTGTGCACTGAATTGTGCTACCAGAGGCACTTTGCTCACTGCTCTGCCAGGAAGCTGCATGTAGAGATGAGTTGTCAAATGCAGTTCTCCTGCTTCCTTTGTCAAACTTCTTAACTTCTTGACTGCTGTCTTTTTTGTCCAGTGGGTCAGGAAGCTGGTGAGGCAGTTTTCATGCTCTCCCTCATTCATGCTCCTGCAACACAATTTGAATTTGCTACAACAAATATGCTTTTTATGGGAACAATAATCACGTTGATATGATCTCATGCAAAACAATACTGTACCTGGTTAGTCTTCATGCTTTTGCACATGTATTTGAAGTGTACTGCAGTGAAATGATACACCGCCTCATTTTCCTTTAGTAAAAGGCCTCTGGGCTGAATTTACAGGGCTCCTATGCAAGCTGCAGCAGAAGAGTAAATCCTATTATAGGATTTCTGAAGCCAAACTGAAGAGCTGACCAAAAGATGGGTCGGTTCAACTAATCAGCTTTGTAAATGTATTAAAATTTCACTCAGGAGAGATGACCTAGAATGGTCAGCTGCCTGCAGTGTCTGTAGGACTGAGAGGACCAAGCTGCAGAGCCTGTCTTTGCAGGGGTGTGGTGTTGCTCCGTGCAGACAAGCTGCCTGTTCCCGTCTCTGGGTGATGGGCATGAGAGATGAGCACAGTGATTTCACTGTTCAGTAATGCTCACATATCTTGCTCTAAGCCATGATTAATCTGAACAAGCATCCCCCCAAAAGATTTTACCCAGTGATCGTCCTGCAGAGGGTCTATGTGAAAAATACCTAATACTTGACAGATGTGTAGCTGATGTTGCTAATTGTAACACAACTGCAGCACAAAGTAGGCAGCAGCTGTTGTATTCACAGCACAAATTTTAGCATAAGATGGCTACATGCATTTTAATGGTTCTGTTGATCAGACCTTTGCTGGTGAGGTAGCAGAGGCCCTGATCAGGCAAATTTTGGTGGTAATTACCTGTTAGCTTCATTGAAGTAGAATTAGCTTCGTTGAAGTCAGAATAACCACTGGAATGAATGTGTTTGTGCAGAGCTGGGGACCCAAGTGATTAAATAACTACAGGTTTCTCTCCTAATTGTACTTCACTGTCTTTCCAGGCTACTGTCCGTGAATTTGAATAGTCATTTATTAGTTTATAGTGACTATACAAGCTGCAGAAATGCTTGCAAAAGAGCCCTGATCCTGGGATTTAGAAAATGGGAGTGCCAAGGGTTAATGAAAAAGGTTGCTTCCTAGAAGCAGTAGGTGATATGCAACAGGCAAGTCCTGAGCAGCAGTTCCCAGGTGGGTAAAAATGGTCTGGTATCTGCAGTGATGATGTGGCTCAGAGAAAACAGGAGCTACTGCTGCTAGTGTAAATAGAGGTGTCAGTGAGACAGTTTGAGTATACAGAGCATTTGTTGGATTATTATCTGTGTAACAGCAAGAAGGTGCTGAATTTCCACAGCCATATCATTATTCTTTTCTTTAGGCTAATATCAAAGCCCAAGGGAAGTATAAATTCTTTGAATGATAACAGATCCCGGTCAAGAACAAAGAATGTGTGTGTGTTTGGGTTTTTTTGTTTGTTTGTTTGTTTTGTGGTTTTGGTGTGGGGTTTTGGTGTGGCTTTTTTGGGGGGGGCAAGGGGCTTTAGTATCAAATAACATACTTCAAGTAGGGTGGCAAATAGAAGTTACAGTGAGTGAGGTGCAGCAAAGAGTGGCTCTGTAGAGTTTGCTGGTCTTGGGAGAAATACGGAGCTGTGGCAAAACACAGATTGCTTTAAAGCTATTCCTATGAGCAGAAGGAAGAATGGATATATATTGTAGACTGGGTCTAGTTATGGCTCATGTTAAAAATCTTCTGCTTCAGCATCCTAAATGTTAACATCAATCATGTTAGTTAGATACCTGGGGTGCATGTGCATTTCCAATGTGTTGTTGATGCCAAGATCCAAAATGCTTTTCAGTGCTGAAGTACCATTCCATTCTTGATTTATCATGTGCCCGTGTATTATCCCAAATAATAGGAAACCATTTCACATCTGCTAACATCAATGCTATACCACAGAAGATGGTTACAACTAGAAAGAAGTTTTGTTAGGGATAATTGAACTAGCATTGTTTGTATGTTGTTACTTATATTGAAAAGTTCTATTGAGCAAGGACACCAAATATGATTTTTTTTTTTCAACTGAGGATGCTGCAGATTCCTGCATATGCAGAGTTTTGTACATGTTCACAGTAGCAGATGAAGACATGATTATGCAAATACCTGTCTTGTCTGTTAAGTCAAACAATGCACAGATAAATATAGACAGAGAAAAGAAATATAGTAAAAAATTTGAGTTCATAAAACAAAAGCTATATGGGGGGACAGCAAGGTTACAAACTTAGCAGCCAAAAGACAACAGAAACAAAACCCCCAAATTTACTTTGTGCTTTTGGTCTTCCACCTGCAGCTTTCTTGTTTCTATTTGTGCTTCTTTCTGATCTCTCATCCTGGCTCTTGTCCCACCTGCCAGTCTGCTTTCCTTGCCAGATCACCTGGGTGAGAGGAGCAGAAGCTTTGAAACCCAGGAGAAGACAGTGTTTCTGCTTGGGTTTCTCTGCCTATTTCCTCAACAACCTGGGCTCTCCTGCTGATGCCAGGAGACTGAGCATTTGTGTACTGCATGGGAACAGCTAAGTGGTATCTTTCATAGAAATGGTGAAGAGTACATTCCTGATTACAAGGGACACACATACACAGCAAGATGTTTTCAAAAAAATGTTTTGGATATTGTTAACAGGAGAAAAAGAAAAGTTTCTACTAATACAAATTTTTACAAATAACTGAAGTGCTTCTGAGACAATGTCCAAAAAAAAAAAAAAAAAAAAAGAAAAGAGCCAGTAAACCCAGTATAGAACAGATAATGTGGGAAATCTTCAGTTACATTTCTTGGAATATGAGAAAATTCTAAAACTGTCAGATATTTCCATTATAACAGTTATGCATTTTAATGGTAGACACTGTAATGGTGCCTGTAGGCAACATTGCTTGCTCTGATTATTTTAATTTACATGTCTCTTATGATTTAGCTCATGAGCTTTCCCAAGTTTTTCAACTGAATGAATAGCCTCTGTCTCACCTGGTTATTCCCAGGCTGTCCTGTTTTTTCCTGTTGAATTGTCTGTACAAGGGAAAATTTCTGTGACATTGCAGTTTGTTGCATATGCCTGGCCATTGTTTGAGAACATCATGTGTTACAGTATTGCAACTAAGACCTTAGAATAAATTAAATAGGTGCTTATTAGGAATTATTTGTTTACTGCTATTTACCAACTTGTTTATAATCAAGAATTTTGGTATTAGAAATGTATATGATTATGGTTATGCCTCTTTTGGAGTGTTTAAGAAAATAGATTACTCTGTACATGTGACTGTATCAAACTATTTGTTGAAACAAAACAAGGTTTATTTGCTAACAATCTCATGACCAACAAGACAAAAATAGTCAATATATTATCGGTGTAGAGTCTTGTTTTGTTTGTGTTTAGTGGTAAGCTGTTGTTTTTGGCAGTTTAAACTACTCTATAAACCTTCCTTTGGATAACTGTTAGAGCATGCTGTATTTGTAATATAAAGAGCAGTGCAAAATAACAAAACTCTTAAATTTCTGCAATAAGGTCGTCTGCACTGACCAGTGGATTGATATGTATTCATATTAGTTCTGATGGAAAGGATCTGCAATAAAATTGCCAAGTACAAATTTCAGTATTAGCTACTCCAAATCCAAAGATTAAAAACCCCCACGTAAGTAAACAATGTGTAAACAATGGCAGGTTAAGAAAAAGCAAAGGTTTTTTCTTGTTATGTTTACCTCTAGATTTTCTTTGTCTTTGACATTTACTTTTTTGTCTGTCATGAATATTACAATTGTTTTTGTTTTTAATGGAAACTAAGCTTCTTAATTAATGCCTCATGTCAGAACTTGACCCTTTCAGAAATAAATTAAATAGCACAAAACTTGAAGCAGAATAGAGAATAAACAATGCTGTTTTGACATTGTACAGGAATGTTTATTAAACAACTCCATCAGTATCATGCTTCCAGGCTTGCTGTACACTCCTGAGTTACTGGTATTATTTGAGACGTGGAGTTTTGAGCAGTTCAGCTGTATTTGTTTACTTTGCATAGAAATTGAATAATCTCACTTGTATTAAATGACTGCAGTCTGAGTTGAAGATTGCAACAACAGATGTAAAGGAAAAAAGGTATTTTAGCAAAGGTTGTTTTCCCTGGGTTGCCTTCAACTGAGGTTTGTCTAAGTGCAGAATTCTATTCTAACAAATGACAATTAAAATTCAAAACTTTATATTTAGATAGCTGGCTATTTCCTCAGAGTACCCTCATACAGAGGTTTTAATTTGCTATTTAGATGGGTTTTAAAGACATCCAAATCCTGTGAGGCTGAGCTCCAGTCTCCTCCAGCTTTATGGAACATTTCCAGAGGAAGCATTGAAATTGATAGATTTCATGTCTCACTTGCTTTCACCATTACCTGGTCTCAGTGTTTGGTCATAAATTAACTTGGCACTTTTAGTTATTTAGATATTTCTTCTCTGATCCTATTCTGAATTCTTGTTCTGACTAATATTTTCATAGTGTTTTTGGGTATGTAAACTTACAGAATCAGAACCATCTGCTACAGTAAGTTCCTTACAAACTGCCAGAAAAATAGCTGCATCTCTTTGAAGCAAAGTAATACAGTGAATAATATAACTTTTAAGCTAAGGTGATGACTCTAGGAGCTGAGTCTCACCTGTAGTAAGCTGGGATACCCAACCAACTGGGCAGCAGAGGCAGTAGGATTGAAGCTGTAGGTAGGTTGTGTTTGCTGAGGACTCCTGAACTGCTTGATTCTGAGAGTGGTAGCACATACCTTTTAACTTCTTAATGTTACTGTGGCATCTGAGTTAACAAACATTTAAAAATAACTCCAGAAATTTTCACCTCTTAATTTTCATTTTTGTGTAGTGCTTTTCAGAGTGATTAAGATCCCAGCATGCATATGGGGTTATGTCACCTAGAGAGTCAGAATTTCTACTACTGTGCTGAACTCCCCTTACTACATTCCTGGCTGTCATAGAGCTGGAATGTGGCAAAAAAAAAAGAACTCCAGAGAAACCACTTCCATCCCCTTAGCTCCCAAAATTAATTTATGTGAAACACACATATGGTCCTTTCTCCCATAGCAGTGTGATGGCTGCCCTACTACAAAGCATTTCCTGACATGGATGAACTAAAAAATTTGGGTTTAAAAGGGCATGAATTGAAACTACTTTTTTCAGAGCCTCCTGCTGACTGGAGCTCTGTAGTGCTAAAGGTGGACTATACTATAAAAGCTTTTGGATGTAATGGTTTGCAGTCCATGATAGATCTGGTGCGTGATAATCTTAAATATGGTATAAAATAAATGAATTTAAGGTACAGTGTTCTTACTAACTGGAAAAGTCTAATTGACCTATTTAGAATGTTTGAAGATGTATATGTCAGTCTATTTTCTCAGCAATTTCTAGTGGGATTGACTATTTAAAATGTATATTCATCAAGTTTTCATTTAAGGTTTGGTGATAGGGTGTTTTTATTATTTATTTTTTTAATCTCTTACTTTCCCATGAGCTGGGCCATAAAGCCAAAGTTAATTATTTGCATGGCCTTTCCTTCCTTGCCCAGCACTGTCCCACCAAAGGCCCTGCCCTCAGTAGAGCCTCATGGCCCCACGGTGTGAGTGCAGGTCGCTGGTGGTGTCAAAGTTCCCCTGGCAGCCCTTGGCCCTTCCCTGAACTGGGGCTGGAAATGACACTTGTCCCATGGCTTTGCTTCAGCAAAGATCTGAAATTGGGATCCCATACTCCCAGTTCCTTGGGAGAGAAGACAAAGAATGACTGTGGCTGACCATGCTGGATGGGGCACCTTCATAGAAACCAGCACAGGCATCACAGAGGTTGTTTATAAGTTCATGACCAAAATTGAGGTACTGAATTGGGGCCCCAGCCCTCAGTTCCTCCCAAGGGCCATGTGGAGCCTGAGCTCAGAGAGTGTCCCTTGCTGTGAGTCCGGAGGTTGTGCCTCATACATTCTAGTTTATAAATTTATTTCTGGAATATCAGTCCTTCTCTTCCTTAGAAATGAATCCCTGATTGCTTTCTTTGAAAGAAAATTATATTTATTTTTAAAATCCAACTTAAAATTGCCTACCCAATTTCATGGAAACCTGTGAAGAAGCCTCCTTCCCCTGAACCACCAACAAATTCAGTGTGTGGGTGAAAGGCATTATTTAGACTCTTTTGTAAAACATCAGGAGAAAACCCATGTAACAGAACATTATCAGAAAAGGCTTAAAATCTCTGGGATTTTATTGCAACCAAAGGAAACATGGCAGAATGTAATGATAGAAAAGGCATTAAAATGCCTTTCATTTAGGAACTATTTCTTCTTTGACTTTCTCATTTGTTTGTATAAAGCTTGCAAATATCAGGCAGTTGTGTCCTGGTGAGGAAGCAGCTGTGGGGAGCCTCTGGGCAGTGGCTGTGGCTGCAGAGCCAGCAGGAAAGCGTCATGGCACACAGCTAAAGGACGTGAAGCAGTAAACTATGATGCAGGCTAAAGAACACCTGCCAAGAACTGCAGCTTGTATAAAACTTCTCTCAGGTGATTTCAGGGGGTGGGAAGGCAGATGACTAATATTGCTGTGAGGTAAAAATTCTGCTTTTCCACTTCAGAAGACCCCAGGGATTTAGGTATCTCCTGGCAGGTGTCAGTACGCTGATGTCAGAAGCTGAAGACTTAACTTTAACCTAAAAATATTTTAGACTCCATCCTCTTAAAGCTTAAGGGAGATTTTTATCTCTCATATTGGTCCCCATATCAGTTAGTATATTTTGTGAAAGTTCTTTCATTTGGAGGCAGAAGTTACCTGATACAGGTCAGGCCCAGCAGACACCAGCCTTGGTGCCTGCGACAACTGTTGCTGTAGAATATTGACTTTTTTTTTTAAGTTCTACAAAATATTGGTTTTGCTAAATGTGTTGGAGTCTTATCAGAGAAAATAGTTTTAAAGACAAAATAGTTGTTTTCTTTGTTTGTTTTTTTAAATGGTAGGTTTTGGCCTAAAGTGACACAATTTTACAGCCCCAAAAGAGCTCAGTAGGCAGACTTCAATTTTTTTTAATGCAATTTTGTTGCTGTTGCTGCAGTAGGTGAACCTGTTGTGTTCCACACAGAGAGCAATACTACACTTAACCGAAGTATGGCCTCAAGCTAGCATCTGAATCAATGTCAGTTTGGGATTTCAAACCTGATTTCTTGTTCAGTGTCTGGAACTACTTCATGAAAAAAATAGCTTACCCATACATTCAGCATCCACCTGTGAGATCCCTCAGTCCTTTATTCCTCATTATACAGAAAACCACTCTTTAATAGAGATATTTATGAGTTTTTATTACTGTAAATGATAGAACTGTCTCTGTGTTCAGAGTATATCTCAGCTGAAATGATCCCAGCCAGCTGCTCTAAGAATACTTACCCTTTTAACTGTCTAGATAAAAGCTTAATTTCTGTATTTTGATGCAGCCCACACTTTTCATGAAACAAACTGATGCCTTTTTGGGACTACCTATAAACAGAGACCAGACAAAATTAAGGAATAAAAAGTGGTTATTTTTCCTGTAGGCATTCAGGTACATTTAGGGAAGACCAAGCCACCCCAGGGGCTACACCCAAAAATGGATGACTGGTCACAGGTTTTCCTTTTTTTAATGAATTTGATCCATTTGCATATTGGGGGGGGGGGGGGGTGTTAAGCTTCCAATTACAGCTGCAGATAATGAAGTAATTTATCCTAAGCTTGCTCCCCTCTGCCAACTCACTTTTATTTACATCTCTCAGGGCCTGAGACAGTGAGGTGTCCTTGATTCCCAGGCCTAGAGAGAAATTGTTTTGTCTGACCAAAATGGGAAAGCAGTAGCTAACACTCTATATGGAGTTTAGAGTTATACACTAAAGAATTGTAGGATTACAAATATAAGAAAAATATAAAGCCTAAAACCTAAGGCATTAAACCAATTATATTCCATAATTACATAAATGTTTTTATACCAGTTTGTTGTTTATTTTGGGGCAGCATCTCAGACAATGCATATTTAGTTCTGATCATGCACTTACTGGGTATGCAGGATGATCTTCAACAGGCAAGTGAAGGAGATGCTTCGCTGATTACGCACTGAAGATTATTCATGCTCTTTAACAAGAAACTACTTTAGCAGACCCCCTAACAATTGATCAAAATGTGGGAATATATAAAGAATACAGGGTTTGTCCAGAAAAAAACCAGCATTTTTCTTCAGAAGTTGGACACTGATGGATTGAGGAAATAGCAACAGTGACGGGGATGTGTGATATCTAACATAAAGGAAGGAATAGCCTCAATATAAAACTCTCTAGCTTTATTCAGTGCATGCTGGTAAGACTAAGAGACATCTTCTTGCTTTATCAGAATTGGATTTTGGCATGCACTAGAGAAATGGGCTTAGCTGCATCAAAAAGAAATGTAGTTTTATGGGTCTAAAAAGGGTTTCATATATTCAAAGGGAGGTATTATTAGAAAAGCAGAAAAAGAGAACTGGGGAAAAATAATCTCTTACCAACAGGATGAAGCCATGGTCTTGGGCTGTCTAAGCAGGATGGGAAGGAATCTTGGTGTAGGATTCTTCATGGCAGTCAGGCATCCTATATTTTTACTTCTTTCCTCAAACACGGTCAACTTGGTCCTTTGCCAGTAAGGCCCCTAAGTGCCGTAAGAGCACTCTGACACTAAAGGGACAAAGTGCTTGAAAGGATCTCACAAGCAGTCTTGGAGATTAATTCCATAATGTGCCTCTCTTTTTTGGAGTGATAGGGTGGTGAGACTAGGAGAATATCTTTAGTGCTTCTCCTGCAGAAGCAGATGTAAGTTCCTGAAATGGCTTGTTTGACTCAAGGAGGAGGACCTGTGTTTTATGATACTTCTCTCAGTTTTTCCATTCCAGCCTTTAACTCTAAGAATGCAGTGCAGAAGGAGATGAACCTGTAAAGCATCCCCCAGCTTCCTATGCTATCCTGCTGGGAGTTGTTTTAAGAACTACATCAAAAGGGAAGTGATATGTTTAGCCCATAACGTCTGTTGAGTCATCATTAAGTATCAATTTCTTCTCCATATTGAAAGTTCTACTTTTTTTTCCTAATTTAGTTAATTTAATGTACATATTTTCCACTTGGCTTAACTGCACTTAGAGGTACATTTTAGTACCTCTCTGTGCCTAATGACTGCAGGAAAATTTATATGGTTCTTGTTACAGCTTCAAAAACCCAAGATAATACAAGTTGATTTAAATGAAATATTAATGCACTTAAGAGTTGCTTGTGCAGAATTTCCTTTGACGTCTGTAATCCCTGTATTTATTTTTTTATACACCTACTTGCACACCATTTATCAGCATGTTCAATATAATCCTCAAAGGCTATAATACTTGGATTTTTGTTTGTGAGTATGACTTGTGTTTCTGCTATTACTTGGAAATCAGTCTGTACATAATTTCTTTAAATTTCTTTCTGTCAGAATCAAATGTATCATTTTAAAGGAACAAGCCCACAGGGCTTCCACATTTTGTCAACGTACTGTAAGTAATTTCATGAGAAATGTTTTTAATATCAAATCTCTGCGCTAGAATTTTAATACTCTCAAATTTTACTGTATGACACAATAATGTTTCTGACAACAGTGATTACATCTTTGGCATTAGAACAGAAGGGAACAGGTTATATTTTCTGCACTATTTATCTGTTATTCCCAGCTCAAGAAGGACTTCAGTATGTTCTGTAAGACCACTTGGGAATTACTCATTTACTTGTGATTTTTAATTTGTAAGAATGTTAATAAAGTACACCTCTTCCATGAAGACATCTGACTTCTGCTGGGAATTTCTGCAGATACTCCTTCTCAATCTTTTCTACAGCAGATCCAACAGGATCCCATCTGTCATAGCTTGCATGACAAAGATTTGAGCTTTTTTACTTTGACTATTCCAAAAAAAGGCTTGCAAAATGAAAAAAAAAAAAAATAAAAAAATTTGAAACTAATTAAGAAACATGCATGGTTGCACCTGAAGGTACTCAAAAACTGTAGGTCTTCAGTTTTATTTTTAGAAAGTACCCAGTCCTCTGTGGATGTCTTTGGAAGGTAGTACTCAACTTCTTTAAGGTCCTGACCTCCCTTCTTTCTTTTTGAGTTGTTAACCATATGCTAATGGATATAATACTAATTCTAGACACGTACCTACCATTTTTCCTGCATCCACTTTGCAAAATATACTTTAATTCACGCAAAAAACTCCTGTTGAGACAGCTAGAAACTTGTTTCTAGTCATGTCCTACCACCATTGAGACAGAGAGAACTGCTGCTATGCTCTACTTGCAAAATGTTATATTGAGGACTAAGATCTTACTTGAGCAGAGGAAGGTAGAAAAGTTGTGAGAGTCACCAGCATGCAGGAATCTAAGCCAAGTCGTTGGAGAGTCTTGTCAACAAAAGGCTGTTTTGAATGAATCACTATCACAGGAGAACTCGGGTAGAAATGTTGCACAAGACCATGTATATCTGGAACACTCAAATGCTTCAAACTCTCCTAAAATGACCTTGCACATACAAGATAAAGCTAATTAATGTGTTTAATAATTATGAGACCAAGTCCACTGTTTGGCACTTGTACTATTAGTAGGGAATGTCTTTTATATATTGACAATATTATAGAGGATTCCTACTGTTCTTTCCTTTTCCTGCAATATTTGAAGAACTCAGTGTAGGGCAGAAGACATGAAGGAAGTTGGAGTGTTATCTTTCTACAAAAAAGGTAGAAATATGTTAAGGATGGAGCACAACAAGCTGCTTCCCTACTAGATCATGTGCCTCCAGCCACATGAGCCTAGTGTTTCCTGTACTAATATTATAATCAAGTGCCCATTCTAGCCCTGAAGGACAAAGCAGGTTGTGTATAATTGTAGTGCTTCCTTGAATCACAAAAAAATGGGCACAAACCTTTTTTTTTTAAATTTGCATTTGTCTTTGTTGATCTGTTGACTCCCTCATGTATTTTGTTGGCATTTTGCTTCTCCTTCATATTGCAGGTAGTGTGTTATAAAAGTTGCACAAAGATGGGTGCCCTAACTGTTAACTTTGGTGGCTAGCTCTGTCACAACCTTCTTTTCTTCCTAACAAAAGGAAAGCAATTGCCTTGAGTAATGCATAAAAATTGGCAGAAGTTACAGATGGCACTGTCAAATAGCAAAAGAAAAAATAAGGTCCCATCTACTGTGATTTGTCTGGCAGAATTGAGGATGCTTCTGTCATTTCCCTGACACGATGCTATACTTATCCTTGGCACATGGACAAGACTTGTCATTTAGATAAGAGCTGAAGTGAACAGAGAAAACAGAGCCACAGTAGATTTATTAGTTTGGATTGAATTCAGAAGAAAAATTGCTGTTGAGATTTTGATATTCACTTTATGTGAATCTGCACTTGCTGTAAACTATAGCAGCTTGACCCAGTAAAGATGTTCCTGTTTTTTAAACATACCTTTGTCTGAAGTTAAATGCAATGTCTCTCTGCATACCTTGTAAATGGCTTAACTGTGCTGGTGATAAAACTTATTCAAAACTGTGGTATCAACCTTGGGTCATTTTTGTTTTTAAATGCCACCAAATAAATAGAGCAATCCTAGCAATCTGTATGTTACATGCGTGGAGTCATTCCTCAGCTTCTAGCCTTTTAATGTTCTACACTGTGTTCTTTACAGCAGCCATATGTCATTTGAAACAGTGTGTTGCCTTTTCAGGTGTAATTTGTTTTACAACATGTTTATTCTCAGCAGGCTTTTCTCTGGTCTGTGCGTGACTCTGAAACCACTTCAAAACAACTTGCACAGTGCCATAAACTTCAATAATAATAATTAAAACAACCTAACAAAAAAAACCCAAACACAAACCTAAACCCCCCAAAACAAAACAACCACCAAAAAACCCCAACAAAAAACCAAAACAAGCTCAAAAAAACCAAAGCAAACCTAAATCAAATAGGAAAATCACTCACCCACCTAACTGAGAGTAAAGTAAAAGTTTGCCTTATTTACATTGGAATAGATCCAGAATGTGTCAGTGGAGGGAAGTATTGAAAGAACTTGTGAAAAAGGAGGTTTAGTTTTGGTGAAGGAAATGGGAGCAGAAAATCCCAGAGATCGCTGTTAACACAGGTCTGAGGATCTGCCACTCGTTACTTGGATTGTGTGCAGTCCAAGCAACCTTAAGGGAACTCATTTGTTCTCTGTGCCTTTTGCTGCCTCCCCTCTGTGCTCTCTGTATATCCAGCCTGGTTGTTCAGATGTTCCCATGGTGAGAGGTCCTTGTGGCACTGCTTATCTGCTTGGAGCAGGGTGGGAGGAGCTGTGTGTGTCCTGCAGGACTCTGCCACTGCAAAGCTCTTCCTCAACACCTGTCTGACAGGACAGGAAAGGATATGGCAGTGCCCAGAAAATGGGCTGGTTTGGTGTAAAACCTGGCAGCAAGACTTTGACGTGCAGGGTTTGATCACATGTTTGTGACCTTAGCAGGTCTGTTATGAAGTACTTTCATGTTCTGCACCCAGGATATTGACAGGTGTTTTGATTTAGAGGATAAATTCATGAGAACTGTGTCTTCACAGGCATATTTCAGAAAATTTAATAGATCACAAAGCCTTGGTTTCCCAGCCTTGAATGGCTGGGAAAAAAGGGTTTGGAGAGGAAATGATTTGGTTAGTAGTGGAATATACTGAATTGTTGCACGATATTTTGTCCTTTTCTGTTTTAAAAGTTTTCTTGGTACTGTCCCAATGACACTGTCTCTCCTAGGAGATACTGCTTAGACATAATAAACTTGGGTGCCATTTTGTGAAGAACTATGTATTTAAAAGGAATAAGTCACGTTGAAAGAGTTCTGAAGGCTCTCCTGTGTGTAGGCTGTTTATGCTGTCCTGGGGTGGTGGTGGTGAATTTCCTGGTCATGAAAGGGCCCTGGGCTGGTGCAGAGTTAGTGTAGCCAGGTGGTGCAGCTCTTCCATGCGTGTATCCCTCCATAAGGAGGAGGTAGTCACTGATGGCTTGCAACAACATCTTAGGAACTTTATAATGTATGTTAAAGGATGTGGGGGGAGAAGGACAGTGGTGTTCTTTACTGGTGTAAAGAAGCAATTGAAACCTTCTGTGCTTCCCCATTGTTTATGAATGCAGCTGTAACTGGTATTTTGCTACTTTCCTAAGAGCTTTCAGTCTGTCTTAATATCTTCCTTACTTTTTAATTTGTTTTTAAGTTTGTAAATTGCTAACTTCCTAGAGCTAAAAACTAGTATGTATTCATCGGTTTGGTCATAACAAAGATGGGACCTTGGAGAAATTGTGTAGTGGGGGTAGAATTCACTCACTATAGTTCAATATTGCAAACAATAAAGGGAGTAAATATGTAATAGGAAATAGCTTGAGAGCACATCATTAGTAGGAACAAATGTAAAATGATGAGGATGCAAATCCAAAAACTCTGAGAAAACACAAAGGAGGCATAAATCAAGCAACTTAGTTGCTAGATATGACACCACACTTTTTTTCTACTGCTCTCTAAAGGGCAATGAACATAGTAAGCAGCTGATGTGGGACTGTATCTTTCTTTAGAGTTCTCTCTCTGGAGCCAGTGAGAAGTAAAATGTATATTAAAGGCAGAATTTGAGATAGAATTCTCAAACCTTTACTTAGGTTCATTAAAACATATCACTTCAACTAGAATAAGTGAATCAAATCAATGACCAGACTTCTGGAAAAACCTCAGGTGATCTACATTTTCCCCATATAAAATCCAGTATATCCATACAAATATTGGGATTCTAATTAAACCTGATGGGGAAGGACGCCTGTCCTGGGGTGACATTGTGACGTTTGTATCCTCAGTCGTCTGTTCTGTTTGGGCTGGAGATGTTCTTCGAGACTGGCTTGGGGAAGTTTTGTTTTGGTTTGGATATCAAATGGAAGCATGTGAATGTCATGTTTCAGCCACATGCTTGGTATTAATAATGACATAACTGCAATTCTCTATTGATACTCTTCAGAGCTGAAGAATTAGCTAAATATAGGGGCGGCATCAGCTCTCACTGATGTAGTCTGAGTTGTGAGTCCCATCTCACAGGCAAATTTACCATTTCCCCTTTTTGTGTTGGGGCATCCAGCAGATTTATCCTAAAAGTGGATAGCACCTGACCTAAAATGTTGTGTTGTCTAATAAAAAGCCACTGCCTGTAATGCTCCATTGCCAGCAAGAAACTCTTCCTCCATTGGAAAACATTGATACTTTTATCTTTCTTCTTTTCCCTAGAAAAAGAGAGAAGATTATTTTGCTTCCCACAATGTTGTAGTATTTCAAGAAAACAAAACAAAAAAACAAACAAAAAACAAACAAAAAAACCCACCAAAAAACCCAACCCAAACCAAAAACAAACAAACAAACAAGCCACAAAGAAACAAAACCAGGAACAATTTTACCATGTCAGACCAAAATTCTGTTTAGCCGTCCTTAGTCTTCAACTATGACAGTAGTGAACAGATGTAAAAGCAGGATAGGTGTAGAGTGATCACTTCCATAGGCTGTGGAAATCTGCAGTCAGAGCACTACCCAAGTGGAAGGCAGCATGAATTGTATTAGTGTCTATTAATGCACCTACTGTCCATAATTGTTTTTGTCCATAATTCCTTTTTGAACTTGCTTGTTTTCCTGATCACCCCAGTCTTCTGTGGCAAAATAATCAATGAAGTATGTAAAAATAATTATTCTTCTATGCTTTAGCACTAAATAGCATGACTTGGGTAATTGTGGTGTTCTGAGAAACAGTTGATAATCACTTTCTATTCATCTCCACATTTACAGAGATGCATGAAATGAGCATACTCCATCTTTATTGTCAGGTTTCCACTCTGAAGAGTCCTTTTCTATTCAGTCTCTATTTTTAGAAAATCATTTTGCCTCTAATCATTCTTTGTTGTCCCTTTCTGCTATGTGTGTTATGAGGTTACTAAAATTGCACTCATGATTCAATATGTGGGCACCCAAAGGATTTATATAAAAACACAATGATGTTTCTTGTTTTGTTCTCTGTTGTTTCCCTAACGATTTCTTATTTACATTAAGACTATTGGGCATTGAAGTGATATTTTTATCAAAGTAACTGTTATTTTTGATTAATATCAGAGATGCTACATTATTTTTTGAGTAGGAAAAGACAATTTCAAGCACATAATTCTGTACTTATGTTTTCTCTATGGACTTTTCTTCATTTATTGATGATGAATTTCATCTGCCTTTTAATTACTCATTCAGCATTGTTAGGTCTTTCTGGAATTCATCTGAGTTTGTTATGGTCTTTATTACCATGGCTAATTTATCATCAACAAGAGAATTGTTTATTCTTGTAATTTGCCTTCTATCCTTTAGCAAATTATCAATCTGCCAGGGGATGTTCCTTCTTATCCAATGACAATTTATTTTGCTTAAAGGTCATTGAGAGACTTTCCTAAATTAATTCCTTTCAGAAGATCTAGGGTCCTCCATGGCTGGACTATGCTTGTTTGCAACTTCAGAAACTTAATAAATTTGAAATTTTACTTTTATTGAAAAAGGAGAAAAGTTGATTTGATCTCCATTCTGTCGTATTTCTGAAAGCACTGAGCAAATTCATTATTTATTTTACTTTCAACCTCTCTACCCAAGTTAAAAGCTTTTTTCAAGGTTTGCAGTTGCTTGGATCAACCTTGCCAACATCTCATATGGAAGTCAACTTCAGGGACAGGGTTTTTTAGAGTAGCAGGTAGTAAACAGGCAATTTCATTAAGAAATTCTTTTACACTCTTGGCTGAATATTACCAGGCATGTTGTTCAGGTGGTGATTTGGCTTTATTAATTTAATTGATTTCAATAATTAAGTCTTCTACAGACACTGCAGATTTTAATGGATTCTTAGATGTGACCTGGTGACTCTTAGTAATGCTGTGGTGTGAGATTCCCACAGCTCTTCCTGCACTGTGAACATCAACATAGAGAGATCATTGAGCCTTATCCTATGATTTCAGCTTCACCAAATATTCTGCCTGCCCTTCAAGCACTATCTAGAATGGATCCTGGCTTTTATGTCTTTAGCAAGTATATTCTTTAAAATCTCTGCCTGGCCTTGATAGTTTCACATTAAACTTTAGGGTGTTTTGTTTTGTTTCTTCCAATTTGTTGTGTTTTCTATTTTCTTAAGGATTTCAACTCTCTGCTCAGTGAAGAATCACCCCTTTAAACTGACAGAGTAGGTTTAGATTAGATATTAGGAAGAAATTCTTTACTGTGAGGGTGGTGAGGCCCTCAATGGGTTGCTGAGAATCATGATGCCCCATCCCTGGCAGTAGTCAAGTAAGGCCAGGTCTGTCAGTCTCGTGCAGTGGAATGTGTCCCTGCCCTTAGCAGGTGGGTTGGAACTGGATGGTCTTTAAAGTCCCTTCCTACCCAAACCCTTCTGTGATTCTTGGCTACCCTACTGCCTGATGTGGACTGAGAGTTTACATCAGCTGAGTGTGGAAGAAGTTCCAGTTGAAAAGGGGGCTTTGGCAGAGCTCTTTTATTTCCACGCCTTATTATATCACCTTTCCGGGAAGAAATACTCGTAGTCTCTTTCAGCAAGAGCCTTTCTTCATGCAACCTGTGATGAAGATTCACAATTCATTCAGTCGCCAAAACACAATTAGGGTAAAAAAAAAAAATTACGTATCTCTTCAATAAACTGTTCATTCTTAACAGGTTCAGTGTGGTTAGATTGCTCACAAGAGAACCCCCTGGAGAAAAAAATTAGGCAAATTACCTAGGCCAGTACTGAGTGACTGAGAACTGGGAACTTTTAATTAAGTTGATATAAAACATTTATATGTTAAGTGTTCTTTACTTAATATTGGCTGCATAAATAATTCAGCTGAGAAAGAATATGAAGATTCTTAGACTGGTAGATTTGACAAGCCTGATTGTGCTCACGAAAGTGTAGACAGAGCTTAAGAATTATATGCTCAGAACAGGGATCCTAATGTCACCATTATCACAAGTTACTGAAATGGAAGAAGAGCAGCCTTAGCTTTTATTTGCTAATAAAATTTGGCTAGTAATAGCAGCAGCAACAAAACCAGCAGGTGCTCTGTGCCCATTAGTCAAATTAATTATATAGCAACAGTATTTGATTACCAGACCGATGACTTGTGAAGTGCTTCTCTGTGTCTGTGTGCACAATCCAGACACTGACTGCAAATACCTGATTCCCAGACAAATCGTGTTGGGTTCTTTGGGTTTTTTCCCTAATTGGATGAAGCACTTGTGCAAATAGCTGTTTGCAATGAAAGTCCATTGGAGAGTCTCCCTGGTGGAACTAGAAAATATGCTTGGTTGCCTTTTCCTGTCTTATCACAGGGGCCAGACATAAACTATCTGAAATCACAGCAAACTCATAGTTTATCAATGGTTCTTAAAAAAAAATCCTTTTTTTTTTTTTCCAATTTATCATATTTTTAAATATTTTCTACTGTTAATTGTGCTCCTGGAGTTCATGAGAAAGGTTAATCTACATTAGAAATCTAGGGGCAAAGAGATCGTGCCCTCTGAAAAACAGTTCCAAGCATGATGCTAAAATGTATTTGTGTAATTTGTGATCTAAAAAAATTGTTATAAGGATTTCTGCCTTTTTCTATCTTGCCTATGCAGGTTTTGACTTCATACAGAAGTGGTTAGTTTCCATTTGACTTTAGCAAGTGTATGATGGGCTTCATCTGCTAAGCACAGCTTTGAGAGGGAGCATTCAGATGCTGGTACTGCTGCACAGAGTTAAGGGTGGGCAAGATGGAAGTGAAAAGTGCATCCTGCATGTTACAGCTCCTACTCTTTGCTCCTGCCCATGGAGGTTGGAGGGCTGCTGTGGCAAAAATTAAGATAAGCACTGCATAATCATTTCAGATGTTTTTTCTAAAAAAGCAGAACATTTTGATTTACTTGGGTTGGGTTTCATATAGACATCAAGGGAACTATTTGGGTTTCCCCAATATGAGGAGAGGAAAATGCAATTTTTACCATTTTTTCACTGTTGTTTGGCTGCAGTCTGGCTCCCTTTATTGTACTGGAATAGCTGTGGCTATTAGTATTTCATTTGTTCCCTCTGCCCATCAGATCTCTACAGCCCATCTGGAATAGGCAGGAACAAAGAGCAGGGAGACAGATTTTTAGTCCCAAGTCTGTCAGAGAGGACTCAGACAGTTAAGTGGAAGCTGTTAAAGTAACACCAATGTGCTGAACCTGTATTTGTGTCCTAACCTGACCTCTCTGTATGCACAACCACCTGTGTCCTCTCTGTCCTGGGGTCTTCATTACACGTTTGTGGCCAGGGCAGGGCAAGCACATGGGCTGCCTTGGGGCTCACATTCTCTCACAACATGTGTGGGGACATCTGTTTACAGCAGGAGGAGGACAGGAGGCCTGACCTCCTGCCTGTGAATGAATAACTGGATCTTCCTCTCAATTAC
The DNA here is from genome assembly GCA_018697195.1 of Certhia americana. Lineage (NCBI taxonomy): Eukaryota > Metazoa > Chordata > Aves > Passeriformes > Certhiidae > Certhia > Certhia americana. The sequence goes on along the minus strand of CM031865.1, from coordinate 15,633,880 downwards.
TTCAAAATGTTAGAGAAAATTTGTCATTCAGCTTTTCAGAGCACTTACCCTGAGATGAAAGCAGCACAGAAATAATGTAAACTTTCTCTATTAGTAAAAAATACAGTTTACTATGTTTATTGCTGTCCTACACAAACAACAGACTGGAGATTGTTTCACTGCAAAGTGAAATAAGAGGTAAAACATTAGGAACACTAATTACAGCCTGAAGTGTTAGGAAATGAAGTGTTGAAGAACACAAACAGCTGAAAAGAGATATAAGTATTTGTATTTAAATCTCTAAGATCTCCTCAAAGAGAGTAATACATGCTAGCGGGGCTTTCCACATTGTCTTAAAGCATCTGTTTTACAAAGTTCTTGAGTATATGGATATGAAGTTACATTGAAAACAAAGGAGGAAAGAAATATATAAGATATATTTAATTGTAAATTTATTTCTCTAAATATTAATATAGCAATATATCTATTCATAAATTGATTTCCCTATAACAACCTATTTCCATAGCATGTACTTTGCTCACAGACTGGACTGGAAGGGACAATGTGGTACTGCTGAGATTTCACTCTGGTAAAGACTGGCTTCTGTGCAGCACAGTGTGCTGTTTGCAGACAGTTCAGCTTTCAAACAAAAATTGAGATGTGATTGAGAAATTGTGCTTTGAATGTGAAATGCATTGAAATAGCATTAGAAGTTTTATTTTACTGAAAAGGGAATTCCTTTTGTGCCCTGCCTGCTGTTGGACTCTTTAGAACCCTGGGTGCTGCAGGTTGAATCTGTGTGGACAGAGTTTATTTGACATGCAGAAAACACTGCATTTCTTATTGGGAATCCTACTGAGCCCACACTGTTCATATGCAGCAGGTGTCATGGCAAACCAGGTGTGCCTGTGTGTTGCTTTGATACACATGAATGTCTAAAGTAATTTTTTTTTTATTTCTTTTTGTTTGCTTGTTTGGTTTTTGTTCACATTTGGATGATTATATTTTCAAGAGTGGACTCATTCTTGAAGCTTTGTCTTTTATTTCTCCTGTAGCTGGCTGTGAGAATACTTCAGTTGTAAATGGAGGGAATGCGATATGAAATTCATCAAGAGGCAATAAACATAAACTTGATAATATAATTAAATAGGCTTCTCCAATACACATTATTTTCTGGCTGTAAGTGCAGTTCAGCTCTGAACCTTTATGCAGTGTCCTCATTAGTGGTGCTGATAGAGACTGCAGTAGGACTAGCAGCAAGTTCTCAAACAGGAAAAATTAAAACAAATTCCACATCCAAGTAATTGAAGCTCCTGCAAGCTGAGAGTTCTAGAAAATTGCTTCTCAGTTTCATCCTTTCAAAAGTTTAAAATTAAATTTTTTTTACTCCACTGGTGATTTTGTAGTTTTCCACTTGGGAAAATTTTGAATCTTTTCTTCCTTAGTTTTTTAATGTAATTTGAAGTTGATGGATATTTTTATATAAGCTGGGCTTATGCTTAATCTGTGACTAATCATGAATTATTGGGAAATAAGATTTAGAGCATTTTTGTGCATGGGTTCTTGCTAAACTGCTGTTTTCTTTACCATTTTGATAAGGGAGTTCATAGGAATTATTCTGCAGATTACGTTGTTAAAAATGTTTGTGATAAAGAATTAACTGTTTAATTGGTTCATTTTTGAATAAATATTAGCAAGTAACCTGCCAAATTTACACAAAATAATTGTACTTATTTGAAAAGGTTCCCAAACCGAAATATATCTTAAAACAGTGAAGACTGTTTACAAAGTAAAAATTGGATAACAGTGAGCATGTTTCTAAATGCATATATTAGGAGACATGACTAAACTCTTATTTTTATAGGGCAGTGTAACTCCACAGGACCAGGTACCTGGCAAACTCCAGGTTGCTGGGGAAGAAATTCTGACTTTATTCTCTGCCAGCACTGTCTTAGTTGCTTTAAAGTATTTGAGTCCTGTTGTTTAACAGTGATCCACAGACTCTGTGATGTGGCTGAGGGGAAAAAAAATTCAGTATCACAAGCTGCTCTAAAGTAATTTAGCAAAAGAGGAAATTAAGCAATTCCAGCTCTGGGATGAGTATACTGACACTTAAAAACTTCTGTCCTTGCATTAAAAATGATAAAATAGAAAAATGCATATTTTCAGCACCTTGATGCTGTAGAGGATTTGGAATGTGCTTATCTGTTTGTTGCTTAATGCTTGTAAAGCAATGGGGACCTGTGTTTTAGCTGACAAAAACATTTAGATCTCCTTTTCACTTCCAACAGGTGAATAGTTTAGCTGAGGTGTGGCTTTAAACCTGGACATACAGAAATATCATGCTGGAATCTTTAGTCTTCCTCTGTTTCTTCCAAGTTCATTGGGACTTATGCCAGGAGATGGGGTTAATTCAATTGCAGGGACTCTGGTCAAGCCCCTTTGGACAAGCCAAGCTGAGGAGCCAGTGTTTTTTCTGCAAGTTGTCTGCAAATCACAGCAATGCTGCAAGCAGGCCCAGACCACAAAGGTGTTTTGGGGTAAAATACAGCACAGAGGAAAAAGAGCCTGGGGCTTTCTACATGTGAGATCATGACTGTGGCTGTAGCTCACAGCAGGAGAACAGATAACAAGAGGTGGAGGGAAGAAGTTTGGAATTTGCTGTTTGCTCTGCATTCTTACCTGCAGCATGGTTGTAGGATTTTTCTTACCAATCCTTTTTCAGTTTTTCCTGGGCATCTTGTGAAGTGTGAAGGAAAATATGCACAACAAATTAATACTGGGAATGAATCTGTGGTGCTGGCATAATTAATTTTCTTATGTTGTATTGCCTGAGATGTAAACAACAGCACAAGCAGCTGGTAAATGGTTCAGTTTCTCTTGCACCTAAGAAAGGTGGAGATAGCAAATTTTCTGTCTTATTTGTTCCTTCTTCTTCACTTAGGTGGTATTAAAGGGTTTCTGCAGGTCAGGTATGGCTCAATGGATTTTTCACATTTTCCCCCAAGTACATACAAGTTCATAGAAACAAATCTTCCTGTGTCAATGGGTCTGTTTTGGCAGCTTCTATCAAAAGGATCTTTTAAATTCTAGCATGTGGCTCCTACCCATTCATCCCTCTTCCCCATTCCTGAATAGTCTCTATATTGCTCTGTATTTATTGTTTTTAACTGGTACTTGGAATTCAAGACCATTTTTTGTACTGAATCTGAGTGATAAAGTTTGAGTGCTGTGGGGGAGCCTTTTGTTTTGGTGCAAATCAAAAACAAATGCCAGAAGTTTGCTAAGTAGACGTCTGGTTTTGCAGGAAATTTTAGTAAGGACAACTGCTGGATAAACTTTCCTTCTAATCTGAGGCTCTCACTCATACTTTCATCTTATTACATTGTCAGAATCTGTAGGTAGAAGGGCTGATATTCTGCAAGATGTGGCAGACCTGAGCTGTTAGGTGAAATCTGCTGTAATTGGGTGTATCGATAGCAAGGTCAGTGCTGGTTGTAAGATAGTATTTCTACTGTAACTGTGTTTTCTTTTGCCTTTCCCTCTCCCTGAAATGAAGCCTAAGTACCTTTGACTTGTTGCTGTATACATGTATTTGTGTATAGAGCTTATTTGTGGGAAAACATGCCTACAGCTGTAAAGCATGAGCATTACCCATTTCTCTTCCCTTAAAATGCTGCGAAGCAGAACTACCCTCCTGCAGTGTTCTGTCACATTCAGTTACAATGCCTCACTACAGACCACAAAATGGCAAATTCATATCTGTATTTGTAAAAGAGCATCCCTGCATCATTTCTAATTCCAGTTCTGCTTGATCCTGCTCTCCTGCTGCCCTGAATTGGGAGGGATGGTTGGAAGCTCTGTACTGCACAGTTCTTGATGTAAGAGTCTGTGCCAGCAGGCTGGGAGGGAAAAAGCTAGGGCATCTGAGATTTCATGGCCTAACACTGAATTCAAAGCCTATTGATTTGTTACAGATAATTGCAATCCCCATCTTTTAGTTGTATTTATATAGTGGCACACTCTCATTTTATTCTTCTTCTGTAATGTATTTTTATCTATGAAAAATTCTGCTAACAGGTATGAAAACCATGTATGTTCTTTGGAATTTTTTTAGTATGGTGCTAACAGGTATGTATGTTTGCTTATGTCATATTTCTTACACTGCTTGTGTGGTTTGAGTTTAGAAAATGTTTTAGGATATTATTAGTCTTGTAGCAGTTTACAGGATGGTCATGGAAGTGTGTTTAACTTCCCATGAGGCTTTGTATTATTTGAAAAATCACAGAGAGAAGATATTGAGAAGAAGGCATAGAAAGGCATATTATAGGCAGTATTGCAATTTCACTATGGTGTTAGGTTAGATTTTAATACACATGCAGGTAAACTGTGTTCATCCTGTGAATTATGAAAGATCTGGAAAATGAAGTCAGATCTTACATCTTCACCTGTGACTTTTTCTAAAGACCACCTCCATTAATCATTTCTAAAACTATTTTCCTTACTCTTACAAGTTGCAGTGGAAGACGGATGGGCATCTGCTTTGCATTTCAGTATTCTCACTCTTACATGAGTACTGTGCTAAATTCTCTTATTTCACAGGTTCAGTTTCACAAATTTTTTTCTTTTTGGTTTCTTTCCTGATCCGTGTCACAGAATATTATCCTTGCCAATGAAAATACCATTAAAAAACAAAAAAACAGCCAGCCAGTTACATGGGAAAGTAAAATAAAAAAGCCCAATTCTAATAAAGAGTATGCCTTAGTAGTGCTCATTCAAAAGATGTTAGTTTATTGGGATATTTGGATATTCTGGAATTATATGTATAAATTGTTATTATAAAGCTGTTAAGTTTAATGACATAAACTTAAAATGGAGATGTTACAAAAGATGGAACCTTATAGGGAAAAGCTACTATACAAATACTTGTATCAGTCCCACTAGCTGTCAATATGCTTTTTGGTCAATTTATGAAGTAACTTATCCCCTTCAGTTAAGAATAAATAAATCATTAGGCAGCCCAAGAATCTGACTAAAAACCAAACCAAACCAAAACTACTCACAATAAAATAAACCAATCCCCTAAAAAAAACTCTCCACAAACTGAACTAAAAAAATTAACAGAATTTAACTTAATCAAGTTGAAATAAGTTCTATGGCCATCTTAAATAGTTCCAGTATTTCAGTTTACAACCTACTTGCCTAGGATCCCATATATTTGACTTCTCTGCACAAAACCTACTGACTTCTGTGGGAGCAATATAAATTATATGAAAGGCATATAAAGCACCACAGGCCCATAAAATAGTTTTCTTGCATCCCTAACACTGCTTTTTTATAACTAAAAATATTTCATTTTGAGTTGTTTTTTTGTTTAACAGTACAGCTCTCCTCATTCACTCTCTAATACTGTTCCTCCCCATGCTGCGCTTCCTTTCAGCACTCAATATTAAAGTATTATATATTTTGGGAATTCTTCTATGAGAAAGTCCATTGGATTGATCAGGCCATTTTTAATGTAATGGAACATTGAATATTTATGCCTTGAAAAATACTAAACCTAGCTAATGTAATGTAGTGGCTGCTGCAAAAGTTGCTTCTTTTCATCTTATGTTCTCTTTCTTATAAAACCATCTTGATTCTAAATATGTCCTGGGAAACCTGTTCCATGTAATATGAAAATGCATTTTTGAAATAATTTTTTTCATCTAGGTGGAAATGGTACAAGCAATGAAATTCAGTGGGAATACATGGGAAACGTGGTTTGTGCTGGTGTCAGAGGAAGACACAAGACTTGTGTTTTATGGTAGGAGTAACAGTTAGGTGTGTCTGTTTGCATGCCCTGTGTGTACATCCAAAAAAAGAAATATTTGATTTCTTGTTAGTAAACAGAATAATTTTTTTAGATAGAATTCTGTTCCTGTATAATTCTATTTTCTCTGTTTAGGTATTCTCCTTCAAAATTCAAGCGGTAACTTTTCAGTTGTAAAAAAGGAAAGTTGATAAAGTTGTAAAAAAGGAGATGAAGCCTATCAGGAATTATTCCCAGCCCCTTTGACAAGGTGCAGCACATTACCTGAAGAGGGAAAATCCTTGGTGCCCCAGATTGCCTCTCCTTTCAGCCTGTTCTAAAGAAACTCATATTGGGGTTTATTTCCCCCTTCCTTATCTGGGGCTAAAAAAAAAGGTATGTCATCAGTATAGATACTAAAACTACCAGAATTCATGTCATACAATGAGCTAGATATCATTAACAAACTCACATCATAAAGTTTTAAGAGGGCTGCCTGAGGAGCTGTGCAGGCTACTGACTATTGATCTGTTTAGCTCATTTCAGAGCACTGGAAGAATTGCCTGAAAGTGAAGGAATCTAAAGCTGTTTGTGTGATGGCTGAAGGTGAAGAGGAACATTCAGTCATTGATTCCATGTACAGAGTTTGAGTAGTTGTTATAGGATTCAATACCAAAGTATTAAAAGGTTACAGTAAAAGAAAAAAGAAATGTATTGCTAAACAACCAGAAGATAATTAGTTTGAAAGGACCTGTCTCTTCTGTCTGGGTTACAAGTTTAACTATTGCAGGCAATACTGTTGATATAATTATTTTTGCAGAAAATGTGACCTGATGATGATCAGAATTTTGCCTATGAAATGAGAATGACAAAAAGCTCACCAGTAAATAGAGAAGGGATTAAAACTTGGATAATTGTCACGTAGCAATCACTGTTAGGGACCTGTTTTTTGGTGTGCACAGGCTGTGACATTTGACATTATTATTTTCAAAGTAGTTATTAGAACTGCTAAAATAACTATTAAAACTTGCATATGGCACACAAGTGAGCAATCAGATTATGTGAGAGGACAGTGGAAAGTTCTATGTCTAGATCTGAAGCCCTTAGTGGGCTACAGTGAAGGACAAATCCTTTGCTGTAGAAACAGAGGGCCTTTCCAGTAGGAGAGAGAGTATCCTTCATGATTAGCATTTGTCTCAGTTTCTGGAAAACCTCATTAAATCCTTAGGGTAGTAGCTACAGGAGGATCTCAGTAGGGAATGCTCATCTGATTGAGGCAGAGGACTAGAATGATTTCACAAAATGAACTATTGTCGTTTAGCAAATCACTCCTAAACCTTTTCCTTAACAATTTCTCATGTCCTCCCTCCCCACCAGTCCATACTGAGGGGTTTATTTATTTTTCTTTTGTTTTCCTCTTTAACAGAGAAAAGATATTGTGTCACTGTGAAAATGTCTGAGTTGAGTTGATTTCCATTGCTAGCAATTTGGATGGAAACAGGTGTCCTTCTCCCTTTCCTGTTGTTTTTTTTTGTTTTTTTTTTTTTTTTTTTTTTTTTTCTTTTCTGAGGATGAATGTTAAATTCAATTTGAACATTAGCCTTAATGTCTTTAAACTGTGTTTCTGTGTTCAAGCTCTCATCTGTGTTATTTGGGAGAGCATATTATTCATTTACAGTGGTAACCCTATATCTTTTCATACCAATGTGAGCCTCCCCAACCTCAAAAGCAGCAACTCATTTCTTCTGAACAAAATAAGGATCAAAAATACACCTAAAGTTTAAATCCCATAAATAATGAACTACTGGTTTCTGTCCTTTTGTCAATGAAACACAAAAATGCCCTTTCTTCTGACTTTATAAAGTCAAGTTATTACAGTTCTGTTTGTGCTCTCCTGTTTCCATGGAAGCAGTCTAATTTTAGGGAATACTCTTCACTCCTACCATTCAGTTAAGTGTGACATAAATTTATGTAGTACCACTGGCGTCTCTTGTGCTGTCATCAAGAAAACTCAAAATGCAGTTGGAGACAGTGTACACATCAGATAAGGAGAATGCAAGTGAAAGTTCCCCAAAAGAAGAAAAAAACCCCAAACGAAACAAATGAAAGCCAACAAAAACTGAAAAAAAACCCCACTCAAAAACCCAACAACCCCAGAAACCTGCACTGTGCGAGCTTTGTGAGATACCTCTGTGTTAGATTAAATGTACTGTCACTGGATTTTTCTGAAATTATATTAAAGCAAGAAAGTGTCTATCCAGAAGTGGGTTATATTTAGTTCAGATATGTAGCAGACCCCTTCCTTCTGGATACTTAAATTTTAAAATAATTAAAAGATGCATTTTCACATGCATATGTAAAAATGAAGTAGAAAAGCAAATTACAAGAGAGGTGGAGAGGCAGTGCTGTTCATTTCTAACAACTGGATAACTTTATCTGTGTTTATAATAAAGATGAAGCTACCTAATAATATAACTGATGAAATGTCACCTATAAAGGCCAGGTTGCCTGTATTAAATCAATAGTGCCAGTGTTTTGCATATTACACACTAAGGAGTAAAATTGAGGTATCTGATATAAAAGATATATAGATAGATATAGATATAGATATATATGAAATCTCATATATCAGCTCTCAGTAGACTATCAGCAATGGAGCAGAGCAATCTAACTCATGGTCACACCCAGGAGCAAGACCTTTCCTTCTGCTCACACTGAAATGGGGATTGTCAGAGCATCAGGAGCTCTCAGAAAAATCGTGTTTCCAAAGATCATGGAGACATGAGAGAGATTTAAGAATTCCAGCTTTAAGAATGGCTGTCTCTCATGATTTAAGCCAAGTAACCATTCTAGAAATACATCTGTGCTTTAACACAACCAATGATATCCAGGACATTGCACTAGGGAATGCATAGAATGTGTCTAAAGTTCTTAGCATTGAGAGGTATTGAGAGCAAAATAATCTATACTGATAAATGTAAAAGGAGCAGATGTCAATCTACACAAAATTTTATTCAAGGAGATTTATTGCCATAAAGAGCCAATTATTGACTCTGGTAATTGTAGGAGGCTTAAAGAAATTGGTGTGTGCATAGTGCTAGTTGGTTTTGGTTTGTGGCTGAGCCCCCAAAAAGCTTTTGGAACCCTGAGTGTACTTACTTAGGCAATAAAGGACTTATCTCAGGCACTAAACAAATGTTCATCTATAGCACTGCATGCCTGTGTGCAATCATATGAACAAAGCTCCCTGAATGACTTCTCTAACAATAATATACTACTGTAGAAATAAAATCATAGGCAATGGATTGTTAATTGGCATGTCCTTAACCTAATAACATTGTGTAGCTAGCAATGTTTGTCTTCTCTCTTGTTCTCTTTTTTAAAATTATATTATGACCTAAGAGGAAGTTTAATGAATTGAATGTGTGTGTTTGTGTCTTCTTTTGGCTTTGGTCTTGAAATGTTATACTACATCTATAAATTTGAATGAGAAACATGTAATATAGAAACTAGCATCATAGAACATGTAGATGGAAAAGAATCTTCACAGAAGAAGCAATGCTGCTTTATTTAAATTTGCTATTAAGGAAACTGGGATAACTTTCACAATATGCTTTGGAGAGATGACATAGACCCCAAAACACATGTAACAAATTATTCTTTTCCTTGAATTGATGTGAACAAAGTACTCATTTAGACTTATATTCAATTAATTGAGTAGCTTTAAAATATTTTAGCTAGAGATTGATTTGTTAATTGTTAATATTAAAGATATTAAAATTATTAAACTTCCCATTTGTAGAACTAACTTAAGCACTCAAGGAAGAGTAGTTCCCCTTTAACAGGAGTCTGGCATGTTTTAAATATGTCACTATGTTTGTATGAAATGTGGCAAAATATTTTGAGACCAACATGACTCAAAGTAATTAGGATTTCCCATACCCAGCTTAGAGATTCCTCTGGTTTGCATAGACATGAAGTAGCATGTGTGCCATGATCATTGTACTGTCTTTGCTTCTATATTAAGGTCATCTATGACATTTCTTCTCCCACATTACTGGCTTTTAAAATTAAACTTTTGGCAGCTGTTCTGTTTCTGATTGTATATGTCTGGTGGCAATGAATCTCTTCCTCCTTTCTGCTTGTGCTCCAGCAAGCACTATTTTTCTGTTCATGTCAGGAGACCTGTTGTAGTGCTTTAATTTGTGATTTGTGAAATACATCTTGTTAGAAACAGAAAAAGCTACCCCCAGAAGAGTACAGTTGGTGACAGTGCAAGCAAGACAAACGAATTGGCAGCAGAACAACACACTGCTGGGAAAGCATCTGTGCAGTGCTTTCAAAAGTTCTGTGGGGAGGGAAGCAAGAACAGTGTGAAAGGTAGAAGCTGTAGCTCCTGGCTTATACCTCATACAAGGTCAAAATAAAAAAAAAAATTAAAACACTATTAATAGTTTCAATTCATTTACTCTGTTTTGTTATATTTCTTATTTTGACAGGGTTAGGAGAAACTGATTCTTTCTGAGGGCTGCCAGAGATGTACTCAGCCTCAGGTGCTCATTGAAGTCTTTAGACCACCTGCTAAAAAGCCTTGCTTGTGTCCTGACCCACCCTGTGTTGCCTTCTGTTGTTCTTCTGACCAGCCATATCCCTCTCTGGAGTGTATATATAACTCTCAGCAAGACAGAGCTGGATGTTTGATCTATTCTGGTGCCTTCATTCCTTTTGATGCTTCCTGACAGCACTAATGGAAGCTGCTTCCTATAAATTGATGTGTTAGCTGAAAGAGGCAGGGCTGTTTATTTTTTGTCCAAAACTTCTATGTATGTGGTGGGTTACACTGGCAGAGGGTTTACATGGCTTTGGGAGCTCTTGGCTTCCCAAAGGGCACTGTGTCAGATGGAGCTCAGGAGAGAGCCTTGGTCTCTGATGGCATAGCACACTCAAACAAATGCTTCTTTAGTGTCCCAAATACTTATGAAATGTCCAGCAGTGAGTGGCCCTATTTGTGCTGTCAGCTTTACAAGTGAAAGGCAGGAGTGGTAACCTTTATGGAAACTAGAAAATAGCCCTGTGGCTTTTGGCTGGCATACAGAGGCGTCCTATGGAAAGACTGTTTCACAGCTCCACTCACCTTCCTTAACCTGGTACTTTGGCTTCTGCAAAAGATGCCTAAAAAGCCCAACTCAACCAGTCTCCCAGTCCCCACAAATTTAGGTGAAACCAAGCTGTAAGTATTATTTTTCACAGAAGAAAAATTGGTGAATCCTGGTGATAATTTAAGTTTGTAAGCTTTTCTTGGTTTTATTCAACATGAATGTATGGTCAGAGCTGAATCTAGAACATTTCCCTCTCATAAAAGAAGATAAAAAAGCCTTTTAATTTAATTTAAACCCCCCAAATTTCTTCTGTTGTCTAAGTCAATATTGGAAAAAGCCAGATTTGCTGCATGTTCTTATAGCTAACAATAACAAATTGAGAGCAAAATTAAAAGCCCAAGATTACATCATAAAGACAATTTTTGTATTTGTTTAACAAGTGCATGGTTAAATTCAAAGTTACCTGTCATTTATGTATAAAATGCAAGACTAATTTACTATATTTTTTCTCAGAAAGTTGTGCTGCAGTTTTGGACAAGTTTTTAATGCTTCTAGAAGAATAATGCAATCAATTTTACAAAAAGAAATGTTGTGCATCAAGCTCAAAAAAGCATGAAATGGAATAGCTGTAGACTAGACAAGAATGCTTGGCATCAAGTGCTGTTATCATTCTCTTAAGAGCACAGCTCACAGTCAGTCTTGCCTGGCTTGTAGACCTAAGAGTATTTCTGTGTTAAGCTGGAGAAGTTTCTTAGCAAATGCTGTTAAGGATCAGAGGAACTGTTAGCAGAGCAAGGATCTTCCTGGTTTTGCAATATTATCCTGCTAAATTTTTCATTGCCATCAAAGAAAAAGCCAGTAGTTCTGCTGGAACTCTCACTGTCACTAAGCACTCGTGACATTCAGGGAGCTCATGGGCTGATGCTAACATGGTGCAAACTCTCAGCTCCTCCACAGGACTCCCAGCACTGGTGCCAAAGAGAATATCAATATCTCCAGATGTGACATTTTTTGCTGAAGGACTGTAGCTCAGCAGACATCAGTCTGATACTGCTGGAGGGGTTAAGAAGATATGTGTTTCTGTTAGATATTTTAAGATAATTTTGTTATGCCTGTACATGGGCTGGTATTTGGAAACATTAAATGTTGCTGTCTGTGCTCACCTTGCCTGTGAATACTAAGATAAATAATACAATGCAAGATGTCATCATGAATTGAAAGGCTCTTTTTTAAATACCAAGTGCTTTTGGATGTTCTCTTCCATGCTATCAAATATCTACAAAACCAAAAGTAATTTAATATTTGTATTTCTTCTCTTTGCAAGTAAACAAACACATACTTTAAAATTATGCTTCAATAGTGTTATGTGATTGGGTAGCAAATTAATAGTGTGGCATGTGATAAACAAAGACAGTCATGGTAACTGTGTCCCTCACAGCTAATTTCCCAGCAAGATTTGTTTTCAGCTGGAAGGTTGGCATTCAGCTTTCATCACAGTTGTCCTGTTGCTACAGGGATGTTTTGCATACGTTGCATGAGAGCTGACATGTAGGGAAGCCAGCTTCTACTTTGCCTGTCAGCAATCTTCTTATTCTGTGGGGGAAACAGATGCAGTTTTAATCCCTTTTTATTTATTCATTGCAAAGTGACAGTGCATATTATGCAGGTGAAAGGGAGAAAAAAGCCTTAATGTATTTATTTGGCTTTCTTGCATGTGGTTGTTTGTTTTGGCTTTTTTTTTTTTAATAACTCCAAAAAGACTACTGAAAAAGACTATTGATTTTGGCAGTCTTTATTATTAAAATTATTTTTAAGGCAGACTCTAGTTCCCTGGATTAAATCAAATAGATTTATTTGAAAATGTATGTGGCATGGAAATGCTTCTGTGATCCTTTTGTGTGTTGGAGTATGTACATGATCGGTATTTACTACAGAGGCAGGAATTATGCACACATTTAGCTGATACTTGTCTCTGATATGAACCTCTAGTGATTAACTGATGGTTTGTTTATTTGGTGGGTTTTTTGTTTTTTTTTTCTTTTACCTGTAAAGCTTGGTCTCCTATTTCTCAAATGCTACAGGTAATTTCTTCCCTGTGATCTTTTCCATGGAAAGGTGGATTAGTTTCCAAGTTGTTGGACCATTTAATCCAAGAATGTGAAGTTCGAATCCTTACTTTTCAGAACGAGGAAACTATTTCATATAGACCTTTGGTTGTGGAAAGACTAGCTTATGTAAGAATATCCTTCTCACTGGATAGATCTTGCTGGATAGAGTCAGACAGACAATGCAAAGTGCTGTCCCTGGCTGACCAGCCAGCCATGCATCTTAAAGGTCTACTACAGTCCTCAGACATGTCCTTCACTACAAAAACAACATATCAAAATGAGCCAGAAAGAAGTCCAAATATTTTTAGGCTTTATTTTTAAATGACATATTGGAAAACTCTGTGTGAATCTTAAATAAGTTATTTGGAAAAAGTTGGATTCAATAAAGAATTTATTAAAAGAAATAGAAATGGGTTTGAGTTTTTCCAGTTATAGTATCCATGTACAGAGCCTGCTCCTCCATATCAACACAGATAATCTGCTCTGTGCTGAGACTTCCACAGTTTGCACACAGAGGCCCTTCAGATTGCTGAGAAATTGGTAGGAAAACTTTTGTAAACCTCCTCTCTACTGGGTGCTTGTTCCATTAGTAGTACAAGCAAAGAGAAAGGTTCCTCAATTAATGATTAACATACTGCTAATGACTCTAAATTAAGAGGCTGTGCTTTCCAAATTCTTTTGTGGAAGGTAAATTTTGGCAGTTTTTTACTAAAGAAAGAGTATTGGTTCTGTTAAAGCACATTTTTAGGTTATGGACACTATGCTGTGTAAAAAAAGTTATCCCATGGAAAGACTATTATATTCCATCTCATAGTTTTCCCTCTTTATTTGATGCTACAGCTAAAACCAGTTTGCTCTTTTTTTGCACTAAAAGCCTGTGTAAAGGTGAAAATCAAAACTCTGAGTTGCCTGGAAGCCCTGTTTAGTTTAGGGGTTTTGTGGAGTTTTGGTGGTTTTTTTGTTTGCGAGTTGTTGGGGGGGGATTGTGGTGGTGGTTTGTTTTGAGGTTTTGTTTTTATTATCCCCCTCCCAAGTCATATGGACAAGAACAAAACTCAAGTTCACTGATGTTGCCAACATGGAAAATAGATTAGTGTTTCAGAATGAAACATGCCATGAAGCAAAAGTGGAAATTTTTTTTTTTACCAGATTCCCTTTCTGAAATAATTTGTATGAAAACCATTTCTTTTCAAGGAAGTATTTGTGAGGTTGTCCTAAAGAACCCAGAACTGTGAAATCTACAAAAAAAGTTCTATGTAAGTGCAGAAATAGTCTACAAAAATAACAACTAAAGTAAGATTTCATAGAATATGACAAGGTTTGGACCAGAAGAGAAGTTTTTTTTTTTTCTGGTTTCAAGATTTGTGCATGTATGTGTTTGAGAGACAAATATTAATAGGTTTTAAATATGCATTTGTGTTTGTTCTTGGTTATAATTGAAAAGCAGGATAACACTAGCCAAACTTCTTTAAACTAGTATTAATCTGCTTTTAACAAATCATGACATTTATGAATTTCTATTTGTATAGCTACAGACAACTGAAATATGCAACAAGTATTTTTTTTCTGTTCATGTATTCTTTTCAATTCAACACAACATACAGGCATGGTTACATAGCTAAATAACTCCAAAACAAAATAACCCATTTTTTTGCTACAATGGTAGTACAGTTTTGTCTGGTGCAAGATGAATTTCACAATATCCTGTTGTCAGCACGTTAAGATATGGAAATCCCAAATTGCAGATTTTTTATTTGTATTATACAAGAATACCTCATATTCTCTACAACATGACATAAGAAAGCTTTCATAATTTTAGAATACTGTGGTGTAAATAACTCTTCTCCAAAGGGTCAAGTCCAGAAAAAGATGAAGAAATCTGCATTCTTATTTCTTTGACAGAAGTGGGGGAAATGATGTAGCACTGGCTCTACAAATTTATAGAGGAACAAAAGCAGAAAGATAGTTTAATGTAATTTCTGGAAGCTTGAGAAAAGTCAAATTGGATTTTCAACTATTTGTTAAGTCAAAGGTCCTGAGCCATCCCAGCTGACCTAGAAAGAGAAATGAGGGCTTGTCACTGGCTGGTAATAAATAAAGAAACAAATGGGAGAAGAGTCTTTACTGCATGTGTGTGTGGGTGAAGTGAATCCTGATGTTCATCTTCTCAACAGGCCATAGGATACCATTAGTATCCTGCTCATCAGCCAGTGGATTTTGTAGGTGAAGAACAGGCTTTTTCGTTTCTCTCAGAAACATGGTTGAGCAAAAAACTGTTTTAAAACACACAAAAAAATCTTATTTTAGTTTGGTAATGCTAACGAAGAAGAAAAGGAGAGAGGCACGCCAGAACTGAAGTTAAAGTCAGCATTTTAAATTAAATTATTCTCCCTCTGTTTCACTCCCCCAGTGTTCTGACACCACAGCTGACAGTAATAATTTTCTATTAGATTATCAAAACTCTTAATATCTTCAACAGCAGTGTTGGTGCTGGAATGTGTCTGTGCAATGAGGATTAAGCAAAACAACACATTTTAGCCCTGTGGAGCCACAAGTTGCAGCCAGCTCCAGTGAGAATCTGTTCAGTTGTGCTCCAGGACATCTCCAGCACTGGGCCCTGCTGTTCTGAAATGGAAGGTACAAAGAGAAAATGTGCTCAAGGCCTCCCTGAGCTATCCCAAAGCCAGGTACTTCGGATTTCTCCACCAATGCATGGCACTGGATAGCTTGGAACTTTGGGGTATTGATGTGAGGCTGTCAGTGGCTGTTCTGCAATTTGGGCTGCACCATCCCTGTATTGGTTTACCTGAGTTAGAAAAAGCATATTCTGTGCCAGTTGTACGTACCTCTGATGCTCTGCATGCTTTGTTCAAATAATTGTGCAGCACGTTGTATTTCAAATACGGACCTAAAGTCAGAGCTGTGAAATGCATTTGTTCCATGGGAGAAGCAGCACATCTTGTCTCCAAATATTTGTTTTCTTTATATACAAGTGATAAAATGAATTAAAAAAGGCATGTGTGTTAATTTGAAGGCTACATGTAATAGCTGAAGAAAGGAAGGCCAAAGGGTTTCTCCATGTAGTAACCTTTGATGAAAGTCAACACAGATTAATCTGGAAAATAAGTTAATACGAAAGTTAGAGTTTGACCAAAGCAGTGTTATTAATAATATTATGATTGATAATCTTATTAATCCTAGAAAGATTTTACTAATGCAATATTTAAGTGAATGTCCAATTAGATTTGTATTTCTGTTGTGCATTTCCCATGCTTGGGAATCATTTTCCACATGTGCAGTTGCTACCTGCAGTCATTTGCCTTAAAATGAACTGGTTAGGTAAGTGGAATTCATGCAAGAGAGACACAGTCTCCAAAGAACACTGGTGTGTTTTGTTTCCTCCTTTACTCATTCTGGTGAAGCAGAGGAAGTCTGTGTTCTGTCACAGAAATATATCTTTTTTTCATAAGTGCTATATAGGCACAAGGAAGACATGAGAATTTTCTTAATTACTCATAATCTGTGTCTTAGAAAAATTTAATATGTTGCTGCAAAAATCAGCAGGGAAAAATAGCAAGCCTTTGCTTTCCTTTCCCCCTCCTCTCTTCCCTCCTCATTTTCTTTTCCTTTATATATTTCAAACATTTGTCCTTCATCTCTTCTATTGAAGCTCTTTGGGAAATGCCCTATATTTGCTCCCTGGTACAAAAATCATCAGAGTGTGTTCATGTTAATTGAAGATTAGAATTTTGCAGCTGACTGAACATGAGAGCAAATTAACTATTCATATTAATTAGTTATAATTTTCCCAAACAAATTTAACAGAAATTGATCCTAAACCTACACAATAATGTACAGGTCTCCATGGAGTTGTACTGATAAATATTTTAGAAGGAAAATCTTAAAAGGTGTCAAACATCAACATTAACAGCTTACTTTCATGTATGATAGAAAAAGCAATACATTCCAAGGCATGTCTGTAAGTAAGGTTGTTTATTACACAGATTTTAGGAGAAAAAGAATTCTAAGCTTTGAATTATCCAGTGTTCTCTTAACTGTGCTCCAGCTGAAGTCAGTGAATCTAAGTGAGCTGCCAGTGCAATTAAGGGGAGTTGAATTAAGCCTATCTGCTGCCAGCTCTAGCTGGGAAAGGAAAATGTGCATAAGCAGAGTAAGAACTCAAAGTCCTTTCTTTGATAGTCTTTTCAGATTCTGTGATCTGCTTTTCCAGTAGTGGAAGAGAGAGATCACTTCAAAAAGGGTGGCAGAATGTATCTTAGTAAATGGGCAAAACCCTGTAATTGTACACACCATCAAATCACCAGCAGATAATGGAGCTGAAACACCCTGTACCTGCTGATGTGGACAGTGAGAAGTGGAGAATGTCAGAGTAAGAGCAAGGCTAGCAGGCTGTGTAAAGGCTTTTTTGTGCTAGCTGATATATTTGCCATGGGGAAATCTGCTGACTGTCTGGGTTTTGTTGGAACTTGTCTGTTTACCTGTTGCAATGAGGGGGCAACATTGAGTCTGACCTTGGGTGATGGAGTTTTATGTTCATTATACTCATTTTATCAATGCCCTTCTCTCTTGAGGCTTTTTCTGAGGCTTGGTTTTTTCTTGCTGTTTTCCCTGGCTATTTAATGCTGTCATTAATATTGGCACCAATCTAAGAGCAGCAATACTCAAATGAGCTGTGCTGGGGAAGGGCTTGGCTGTTTCTTTGCTTTCACTTCCAAGACCTTTTTGTTGCCTGTTTCTTTATCTCAGATTATTGAAAGTTATCAGAAAGATGTTTAGAATTCTCTCTTTCACTATCACTGATGGATTCCTTTAGCTTTAGAAAAAAACCCAACACAACAAAACAAAAAATGCAGATGTTTATGGCTGGTTTCTCTTGATTGTAACATTAAAGAAAATTCAAAGCAACAGCAATAAATGTTCAGGAATTACAATTATCTCACAGCTTTTTGCACTTGTAGTCCTAAAACAATCTCCATATCTCTGTAAATCAGCCAATTGCTGAAAGCCCAGGAGAAAGGGAGTGATAGAGCTTTGAATAATTGCATGTTAGGGCATCTGTGTATTCCAAATTTTTTTTTTTCAATCACAGAAGAATAGGCATTTTAGGTAGTCAAAGAATACATACTATTGATTCCTTTGCTTTTTGTGCTTTCCCCCATATTTTTGTCTTGCCTTTCTGCTGCCATTAGGTCAATTACAAGAGCTGAAAAGCAGTTTTCCTGAATATTACTCTACTTTCCAGTAGAGAGGTTCTCTCTTACTTCAAACAGAAGGCTTGCACTCCCACATTACTGTGGCAGAATCCTTGTGTACAGCTTTTACATTTTTTTTTTAGCCATTAGGTTTGTCATATTCTGACTCATAAATCAGTCAGTAGTATTCAGGGGGTAAAGGAGAAAGAAACAGGTTGTAAATTGTCCTTACATAGTTCACCATGAATCTGGCTTTCCAATACTGAAAAAACCCCCCAGTTTCTTGGGAATTGTTCTGTTCCTCAGTAGGATTCAGTCATCTTCAGTTATAAAGACATAATTCCTGTGCTTTGGACCTGGTATGTTCTGGTGGCCTGAATCATGTTCCTGCACTGATGCTCATTGTTATGGCTAAGGGAATGAGCAGTGCTGTCATCCCAGTTAGCTGGGGAAGAAGCTTAGGTCTGTGTTCAGCTTTTGACAGCTGATCAGATAAATCAGTTTAGAACAACTGAGATGCTGCCTGCTGGGCCAGGGCTGCAGAGGCTGCTTCTATTTTAAGAAGACACACGGTACAGTTAGCATACTGATGGCAGTGCTGCAACTGGCAGGAAGTCAAGTGATCTCTTCTAGGAAAAGAGGTTTCAGGTACTGGGACCAGCACATCTACATTGTTTTTATCCTTTTTTGTGCATAAAATGATAGTGAAAACTTTCACTGAAGTCCTGAAGTTAAGGTGGGTAACAGGAACCCGTGGTGGGAGTGTGTGTGTGTCTGTGAGAGTTGAACACTAATCCACACTAATCCCTTAATGGTATTAATTAGACCTAAGCTGTGTGATGTTCAGGCTGTGTTGGCATCCAGTACCACACCTGCTGTAAGAGACTACAAAGTGGCGTTAATTGGTACCATTTTTTCAAACTCTCTTTGCTTCTCCACAATGTTAGCAGAGTTTGTCAGGCAGATATATTCATCCTTTTAGCTAACATAATGTTTCCTGGTTTAGGAAAATATAAAAAATAACCTATGTGGGTAGATTTTCTTGGATTTTGCTGTAACTTCTTTTTTCCTGATGGAGTACAAGAATGTTGTGGATCTTACAGCATGCTCCCTGATGTCCCTAACAAACAGACTGAGACTGTTAATGAACATGGATAGAACCAATTGATTATTTAACTGTTAATTAGCCCTTCACTTTCTCACATGATCACTGCAGAGTCAAATCAGGTAATTCAGCTGCCTGAATCTCTCATTTGCAGGAGATTTGAAGGATTTGGGACAAACTAGGTTTAATTAGCTAAATGACAACACCTGCAGTTGCAGATAGCCTTGGCAGGAGAAGGTAATCATTGTATAGAAATAATGAGCAAGCACAGTAAACCCTCATCAAACCAACATTTAGAGGAGCCCCTGAGGTGAAGGGGAGGATATGGTTTGCAACTTGGATCTACTTTTTCATTTCTTGAAAAAAAACAAACATCCAACCAGCAATCAATTACAGAAGAATAGCAGAAAGGCAGATAAAAGTGTTGCAGGGAATAATTATGGCTGTTTTACCTTCATACAACCATAGCTACAGGAAAGGTATTTGGTCTGATGTTCTCTTTGAAGGCCAAATAGTTCCTTGTGAAAGAAAACTTGCGTAACTTTTGGAAATCTTTCTGTCTTGAGGTGCTTTGAGGGAGGGGCTGTTATAATTTTTTTTGTCTGCTTTGGAAGCAAAATTTATTAATACATCTGTAGGTAAGAAATCGTTATTCCATTCATCTCTTGGCACTTGCCCCCAAAGAGTGTAATACAAGTCTCTTTGAAGAGCTCTGCTATTTAAAAATATGTTAAAGACAAGGTTCAGGTAGAATCAGAACTATTTTTGAGTATGGTAGAGAGGAGAGAGGTACTTATGCAACTTAAGCAGCATTGTGTTTGCTGGAGTGCTGCTCGTCTGCTGCTCTGTGAACAGGAAAGGGGTGAAAATATCGAAGAGCCTTTGCCTTAAATCTCACAGAGTGGTGCAACAAGAGCAGATCTGGTATATGCTACAAACTTCACTGCTTCTAGACCCTAATCTGTTCTTTAATTCATACAACTAGGAAGACAGAGGCATAGGAGAAATGGCATATGTAAGGAAGCACAGAAGAAAGGAGGGATAGAAATAGAATAAATTCTTTGTGGGAAACGGACCTTGGATGTAGCAGTAGATGTTTTATTTGTTCAAAAGAGGAACAAAAATTATGGCAGTAGAGAGGTCAGCCTTGCTCTTGGCCTAGAATTAATTATTTCCCCCTTTTTTCTTTTGGCCAGTGGGACAACTAGACAGTTATTTCTACAGCTCTAATTGTAGTCTACAGAATGCATATCTTTCAGAAAGTAAAGTTATTGCCTCAGCCTCCAATTCCCTTTCGGGCTTAACCTTTCAAAGAAAAGTTGCCAGTTGTTTGTTCTCTCAAGGCTTTTAAGTTGATCAACAAAGTATAAAATGACTGCAAAGTAGTAACAAATAAGTGATCCTTTTGTCTTTTGCTCAATCTACTGACACAAAGAAATTTTGGTTCCTGTGTAATTGCTGTACATAATTAAAAATACACGGGTTTACTACTTTGTTCAGTTTCTCTGCATTAGAGCTCGTTTTCTTGATGTGGCTGTACTGTGGACTGGTTGCTTTGGTTGGTGGTGTCGGGATGCTGCTGGGATGGCTTGTTTTCTGAAGTAGACAGTAAATCTAATTCTCTAATGTCCATGTTGCAAGATCATCAAGCTAGTCCTTGGTGCAAGTCAGCCCAAACTTAGTTTTCCTTGCAGTTAGTAAAGCTGTCAGCAGAACAAAGGGGCATTTTGTGTTTGTGTCTGTGTCCCAGGCTGAGCACTGAGGAAGAGGCAGGAACAGAGACAGTGGGGTGACTTTTCTTTGCACAGGTGTTTGCAGCTGGATGATCTTGTAGGGCTAGATGACCATGACCTTGTAGTGGCAGGTATAGCATTTCAGCACACTACAGCTGTTTCTTTTAAGAGCTCTATTCTTCCTATTTTAATTATTTTAGAACTCTGTCAGAAATAATTAGTATTAAAATGTCAGTAGCAGTTTCCACTGAATTAGTTCTGTGAACATTTTTTTAGAGAGAGTCCCACAGAGATATTTTTCCACACATAAATAGGAATAAGAAGTGGATCTAGTGTAGAGTGAAGCTACATGCAGCCCTTGCGGGGAACTGGAAGCAAGGCATAGCTGGCTGTGCCCACTGCTACCCTGGGCCCACAGCTGGGCTGGAGCTGAGCCCCAGACTCTGCCTCTGGGCACTGCTCCAGCCTCACTATGCTCAACCACAGCTCCCCAGTCACTGCACATCTGCTGGGGGCTTCAGCCCCAAGCTGAGACCAGGGCAAGGGACTTGTGAGAGTCCCTGTGGTTCCTTGGAGGTCCCAGATCATTACAGCACGTCACTCAAAATCTGTCATGTGCATAAGGGCTGGGCTCAGGCTCAGTCACTGTTGCTGTTTAAGTCAAACACCAGCAGATTTAAACCATATTGGGGGAAGGGTGGGAATTAATTCTGTCCACAATACAGCTTGTGACAATGAGCTAACACCGAATTCGTATTTTCAACAAGATTTATCTTGTTTGATATATATCTATATCAACAAGATATATTCCTTAAGAAAATTACTTTAAAAGAAATTTGAGGGTTTTACTGCATCATTTCTTTACCTGCATCCTTCTTCCTATTGTGATTTTGCAGTATATCTGCTAAATCAAGATGCATTAGATTGGAGAACATTATCATTATTATTTTTTTACTTTTCTTCTGCCATGTTCAAGATATTGTGCTAAAGCTTGCTACATGGAAATCATTAATTTAAATCCTATGAATACTTCTCTGTATAGACTGGCTTTTTAGTATAATTTTGGTTCAAATTTGTCTTGCACTGTAATTTGGATGAGGCATATTGAAACCAGAAACTTCTGGATAAATAAATAGGCTGTTTTTTCTGATAACAGATGCTGACTTGTGCCAAGTTATTAGCACTGACATGTCTTACACTGTGGAAATCCTCAACTCTATTTAAACATGGGGCCACTGAAGTGCAACTCCCTTATCTGAGTAGTGCAGATTTAGCCAGAAGAACAGTCATATGCTTCTTGGTCAAGCTGGCCTTTTCCTTTTTTCTTTTACTTTAAAAAGATCTTTCTTTTTTGAAATTTAGGAAGTTAATTTTGTTAACATTGATAACCAGAGAAGGTTTGCTCCATCAGTTATGTTCAGACAGGGGATGGGTTGTCATACATTCACGGAACTGCTCATTGCAATCCATGGTTCTTCACCCATTGCAAAATCTAGGACTCAGATCTACAGAGGTAGTAGGCATGTTGATATCTCCAATACTGGTTCAGCTGAATCCAAGTCCTGAATACTGTGATTTAGCTGCTCCTGTCTGATGTACTCTCTTTACAGCCTTCCTGTATTTCCCTCAGGAATTGCCAGCTCTCCCAGTGTGTCCCATGAATGGCCAGGCAGTTATGTTCAGCAAGTTAGTGCCTGTATTCCTTCACAGATCTTACCTGAAATTCCTGCCTGTCTTTAATGTAGGCTGTATTCTCCAAGCCAAACCATGGAGTTCGTGTCTTCTTGAGGACATGTAGCAGTTTTTCACCCAGAGAGTGGTTGGGCACAGAACAGGCTCCTCAGGGTGCTCACAGCACCAAAGCTGACAGAGTTCAGGAAGTGTTTGGACAATTCTCTCAGGCCCATTGTGTGACTCTTAGGGTGCCCTGTGCAGGGCCAGGACTTGGACTTGATGAACCTGGTGGGTTCCTTCCAACTCAATATTCTATCATTGCAGGATCTGATTTGCAATCTTTGTGCTGGTGTTCATCTCCTCTGTGCTGTGGTAGTTAGATTAGTGCAGGGCTTGGCTCAGAGCCCTTACAGAAAGCAAAGGGAGCACCGAGGGCTAAATGTCATTTCTGCTGCCAGCCCTAAATAACTTAGCTTGATATGGAGAAGGATTTCAGAGCTGAGAGTCAGGGAATCTGTTCTAAATGCAGTGGAGCTCATCTTTTGCAATTACTGTGGCAGTAACAGTTCCTTCTGTATGCTCTGCTGCACCTGAACATTTCTAGGAAAGCAAGCAGTTTTGTGTGCCTTACTCCTCACCTGCTCTTTCTCCTGTCTGCTACACCACAGGTGCACCTATATGTGCAGAGCTCCTGTGTTCTCGGAAAATGTCAGTCACACAAAGCTCAGTAACAGAGGCTTTTAAAACTTCCCTTAGAGTCATATAAAAGAAAAATACAGAACAATTTACATTAAAAAGAAGGAAAAAACAATGGACACTTAAATACATATCTGATAAATACTTCACTACTTCTATAACTTCAATGGTTAAAAGGTATCTGAACTGCTTAGATGGTCTAGCAGCCTTTATATACCTCTCCATTTTTGGCCCTTAGTCACCTATCTCATTGCCCATTCTGTTTCTAGTTTCTTAGAAACATAGAACAGCCTTTCTGCATCTACAGAGAAGCTGTAAAGAAAAATACATCAAAAAGCTGTGCGGTTATTCTTCAGTAACTTCACAAGCATTTTCACTATATGAGTGATTTTGGAGCCTAACAATTATTAGTTGTACTGTGTTGTTCTTTGTTGGCCTTATTGAAAGCTAAGAGTTCCTAATAATATGCCCTGAACGGAGACTGCTGCAACTTTTTTGACACAAACAGCACACCATTCCAACCCATTGCCAGATTTAGCATAAAGTTGTTGCTGTTCATGTTTATTGTTGTGCTGACAAAGGACGTACTGTACTTTGAAGGCATTCTTGTTTGCAGTTTTTCATGGTAGGGTGCACTTCTTCATAAAAAATATGGTATTTATACTATTATCCTCCCTTGCTTATGTGTGATGGATGATAAAGCTCTGCAGATGCAGTGCTGTTTTTTTGGTTTTGATATGAAACTGCAATTTGCTTGCAAAAATTGGGGGTTTTTTTTGTGTTTCTTTGTTTTTAATTGCATCCATGATGTCAAAAGATAATCCTGCCAAATGTCTCTCAACTGATTTGTAGACCAAAAGCTAGTGGGAAACTGTTTATGCACTTGAAAAATAAGAAGTAAAATATTCTTGAAAGGTGCTAAATTCTTGGATTGCCTAAGCAGATATTCCTGAGGTTTTGCTTCCTCATAACAAACTTGTAATTCTTTCTTCAAAAATATTTTCCGTGGATTTCCAGGAGTGGATCTATTCAAAGAAGTAACACGTAAATTCATTGTCGGTGTTTGGTATTAAGGAAAACCAAATAAGGAAGGAAACAAACAAAATTTCCATCACCCAAATCCTGAAGTTCATTTTCACTTTTCTCAATATTCAAACAAAATAAGTGACTGGTAGTTTTCTGTCTGTTTCACCTGGTACTCTCTGATAAGAATAAAGAGTAAAGAGGAAATAATTTCTTGTATCAGTGGAACAGTCAACCCTCCAGAAGATATAATCAATTGAGTGGGAAACAATTTCCAACAAAGTTCATAACGTTATAAATTGTGCAATAATTCTGCAAGGCAGAATGACATGTGGATGTTGTTAAAGAAATGTTTTACTTAGGTATGCAAAAACCTGGTTATTTCAGAAGCTCGCCTCAGACTCTGGTAATTACAGTGTTCTTCATAGCAGACTTATCTAGAAAGTAGTGTTTGGGACCAAAGATTTTCTTCCTGAAAAAAAAAAAGAAAATAATTATTTCTAGTCTGTGTAAAGCACTAAATAAATGTAGAATTTTCCTAACTCTAGAGAGTTAGGAAAATTTCAAGCTAAGGTTATTTTGAAAAAAGTTGACTTCAAACTTTCTTATTTGTGTGGATTTATTGGCTTAGATCAAATGTACAGCAGAGCTGTTGAGAACAGAATCAAATACACTTGCACACAGTATTAAGGAAACAGTATATTTGTATAATTACTGCAGCTATCAGCATTGCAAGTTGCAGTCTGATTTTGCCAGGTTCTGCAGAATGCACTGTTGCCTCTGTTGATAGCAGTTCTCTTCTGTAGTTCCACCCACAATGATATTTCAAAGTTTCTAATGAAATAAATCAAGGTATAATGCCAGGTGCATTAATGGCACAAATGCAGAAGAGTTTCAGAAAAAGTTCTGTTTGTGAAATAGAGTGTTTATGTTTGTTGTGTTTCTTAATTAGTTTTTCAGTGTATGAGTGGGTTTCAGTTCTCTAGTCTTGAGAACAGAAGCATCATAGGACCCGACTACCAGAGCTCTGGTTTATGAGGCTAAATAGGCAGTCTAAGTCATGATGTAAATTAATAAAAGGGGCACCAGGGTCAGTCCACACACTTGGAAATGATCTCCACATCAAATGGTCAAAAAAACTGCTGGAGTTTTCCCATTGGAGAAAACTCCATCTGAGGAAGCATCTGTGGGTTTTATGTTTGTTGCTGTAACTGATGAAAATATTGCTCCATTTTACTTTCTACTCATGCAGCCATTGCCAGCTGTATTGAGTAATAAACACATGACAAAGGTCACTGACTTACATACAAATATTGGTGGTTTTAAGAGAAAGTACAAGCCAGAGTAATTATAAAATTAAGGCAGCTTTATATATACACACACACACACACACACACACACATATATATATATATATATATATACACAAAAAATCCCAAATACCCCAAAACCAAATTTGAGATTTCCCTAGTAGTCTGAACTACTTACAAGCTGATCAAATATCCTGGGAACAGCCTGGAAAACAGTCAAGGATGCTGTTTACTGCTTATATAAAACATGTTGCCTATCTTGCAGAAAAAAACCCCCAACATGCCTCTTGAGATTTCGTTTTATTGCTAAAATTGTCCTGAGTGGTGTTTTGACAAATGAAAATTGCTATGCAGGGAAGACTTCAACCACATCAGTGTTAGCCTCTTGGTAAAATTTTTAAGCACTAGTCACTCTTACTTATATATCATTCTTTGACATCTTGAAACTTTTCTGCACTACTATTGAGATCTGTTCTATCATGTTGAACTAGGCCTGAGCTGTTTGCTCTTTCAAATTCATACCAGTTGCCCAGATGTGATGAAACTGGTAAACTGTAGAGCATGAAGCCAAAAGAGACAAAACTTCATTTTTCATCAGAAGAAGAATTAACGCATAAAAGTTTATTGCCTGGCCCCTCCCTCATGCACAATGATGAAGTAAAACAAATGTCCCAATAGTCCTAGTTTGTAGGGCAGAAAACCACAAGCTGCTGAAATGTGCAGGTATAGGTTTGTGTAAGGAATACAAGTGCAGCCAGTCTCTTTTGTGTCTCTACTGAGCTCTACTCATTTCCAAGTTGGAGGAAGTCAGTGTTGTGAAAAAAACCTGTGGTTTGTATCATTCTGTATTTTTTTAATCCCTGCTTTGCTTCTGGGAATATTTTATTGCACTAACTTGAAATACCTCTTCTGACAGTAGTATATATGTTGTACAAGGGATTTGGGTTTTTTTACTGCAAGGATAGGCAGTGAAATGTTTCTGGGGTCTTTTTAATGCTATGTAATGATAATGATCATATAAACCACTGCTGCTGATATTCTCTTGATAGAGTAAATACAAAGAGGTTCCTTTGTGCCTGCTGACAGCCTTCTAAACTTTGGTAAGCTGTTCTCTCTCTAAAGCTGAAATGGAACTGCCAGAAATGTAGATATACACAAGAGACTGTTACAGGTTAGCAGAATGTGCTGAGATTCATTGGGGGATTTGTTTGTTGCTCTTTGTTTTTAATGTGGTTTTGAGTCTTCTTTTACTCTGTTGAATAAAATATATGTCTTCATTATATCTACATTGAATTTATTAAATGTGATAATTAGATGTCAGACCTTTTGCAGAATTTCTGAATCAAAACATTTTAGTGAATGAAAAGAGAATGTTAAATATGTTTTCTCAGTTGCCAACTCATACTGATATCAAGGCCAGAAAATCCTCACGTATACAGTTTTTCTGCCAGATGTGATATGAATTACAATTTCACCTATTTATATGTACATAAGATATCCCATAGCTACTTACAGGAAACTTAAATATAAACGTGTGATGAAGAAATACATGGAATTGGATGCAGAAATTGTGTACATAGCTTTCAGAGCAGTCGCCTCCCACCAGCAATGAACTGGATACTGAGCTCCTTAATTATTAAAAAAAAAAGTGCTGGCTGTACTGAGAGTTGTTAAATTAGTGTTCCTCACATCAATCCTTTCCTTATGTAAAGAATGTATTATGAAAAAGTCTGAGGGCTTTAATCACACGTATTTTGAAGTCAATGGTGGTGTGACTGTATTGACCTCAACACAGGAACATGTTGCCATGAGTTTCAGGACAGAGGCAATATAGCAAACATGCAGAGATGCCACTTGGTTTAAAGTCAGAGTCCTAAGACTGAAGTATATTAACTTCCATGAAAAATATAGTGTTTGGCCTTGCTTCAGAGGAAACAGCCTTTTTGCAGTGCAATATTCTTGTGGCCTCTCAGAATGAGTTTGTTATGTTGAGACATCCTGGATCATAATCCATTGATTTACTACACTTCCTATTTATGCATTTTGTGGTTACCATCTGCAGCATATTCATTAGTTCTTTGCTTAGATGACTCTTAATGACAAGGTCCTTCATTTTAAGGTTTGAGCTATTGGTTATTGGAATATTTGCAGCAAATCCACATGGAGAAGGAGAAATAAATGCAAAGCTTTTAAGTTTATGTTTAAGGTTATGTGGCAGCCTTCCTTCTCTTTAAACTTAACTGATGTGAAAAAATGGCTTTGAATGTCAACTCCAGGACATGGCTTTATGTTGGTTATTTGAAAGTAGGGGAGGTTTATTTGGGAGTTGATTTTCTTAGTTTTTTTATGTAAAGAAGATAAATGAGACAGTGTGGCAGTTATTGCCATCAGGAGGAGGGTGAGTTTAAAAATTGCTTACTTGTAATGCCAGAATCAGCAGTTTTTCTTGTTTTGGGTAAGTAGCTAATTTGATAGTAGGTAAGGAGCTGGCAAGTGCAGCTACCTGTTAATTTTAATTGTAATGCAAATTTATGGTTAGAAAACCTTGCACATGTCTTAAAAGCATACTGCGTATTGATGGTGCTTAGAGAATTTTCCTTATAGAATATAAATGAACAGAACAGCTAGTATATCATACTGTAGATATTTTAAGGTATAATTTCTGAAACACATTCACATAAATGTTTCTTTTAAATTAGCATGTTTGCAAAACATTTATTTTGCTATACATGAGGGAAAAATATGCAAAAATATTATATTTTATATTTTTTGTATATATTGAATCTTCCTTTTTTTAATCTCTCAGACTTTTTTAAACATAATGCGGAACTTAATTATTTATATTATAATAAAAGAAAACAGGTTCTTTAAGCAACTATGTGTTAACTCTGGTAACATCTATTATAATGCTGCTTCATTTGTTGTTGGTTTTGGCCATTAGTCAGGATAGGCTTGCTTTTGTAGAATATGGGATGGATTTAGATGTTTTATTAATTGACTAATAACACCCTGTAGCAGGCAATCTTTTAGTCTTTTAAAATTCATGTTATTTTCTTGAGGGTTTCTTTTCATGGGCTGAAAAAAGGCAGTATATTTTAAAATAAGCATATTGATATGCTGATGTGTGTCAAAGTGTTTGTATATGACTTCTGCTAACTATCCCCACTGGCCATGTTTGATTAAATCACACTAACTTGACCTTTCAGCAGACACTGTGATTCACATGACCTACTTAAAAGCTGTTTTGAAATTAAACCTTGAAAATACCCAATCTTCTCTCATCCTAATTGCAGTGGTTAAAATGATAAATTGTCAGGGAAGACAAAAACAAAAGCTACTTCTTTCTGAAACTACCATATAATGCAATTATATCCCTAAATGGAAGGTGGAATTTAAAATCTAACTTATGCTTAAAATAAGTGAAATCTGAATTTCTACCTGCTGTTAGCATCTGATCTGATACTCATTGAAATCTTTCTACTGAATGGTTAGACTCAGACCCTTGAGTTCCTAGCAAATGTTATTGCCTGGGACACAAAAAGTATCCAAGAGGCCCGCTTCCACAAGTAAAGATCTCTGCTTCTTTTTTTTGCCTTTATTCCTCAATCTTGTTGGAACTTTGGTCCTCTCCTAACTCTTTTCCCCCTCCACACTGCTGTTCTCCTCTTACCCCTCTTGGCCCCCTGGATTTCCTGGGATTGGCTTTAGCCATTTGCTATCTCTAGCAAACATTTACTGCTCTGTTCATAGTAGCTCTAGTCAGGACTTGAAATATATACGGGAAATCTGAAAAAAAAGGGACAAACTAGTACCTAGGGTCAACATTTAAGAGAAGTTCATCCCCAAAATTGCTGAATAGGATCTCAGCATCCAGAAGTAAAGGCTCAACCTCTCATCATTGCAACATTTCCATTTGAGCAAAGGGTTAAAGATGCCAGCTCCCCACAGTGCAAATTTGCTGGATCATCTTCCATTTTGAATGGTGCTAGGCCCTGGAATATCCCCTCTGCAAAGCTTACAAGGTTTCCAGGCAGCTGATTTGATGATGGCAAGATCCCTGGCACCACTGCTATTCCTTGGCACCACTGCTACTCTAAATATCTAAAAGTACAATGGTCTGTAAATACACCTGGGAAAATCAGAGAGTTGCAAAGAACTGGATGTCTGTGCTCTTGGGAAATGCAGGGCTTTCTTTCACATTAGGAAGGTTCACATTAGGAAGATTGACTGTGAAATATGGAGTAATTCTGCATGGGATTTTTTTGTTTGTTTGTGTTTTTTAATCTTACTTTTGTTTTTCCTTTTTGTCCTGTGTTTTTCTGTGCTAGTGAAGGAAGTTTCTTACAGTCTGCAGGCATATGTAGGCTTATTTGGGCTCTCACCTTGATCCCAGCCTGGGTTGTTCACTGGCATGTCACTTCATTTACAGGCATTTGTTTGTGCTTGGAGTGTCTGTGTGCGTGCATGAGTGTGTGTGTGGAGTAATACATGCACAGATCTTTTATTCTTTCACTGCACCCTCTGATTGCTGTGTGATTTTTGTGTGACATTTTAATTTAAAATATCTGAAAGTGAAATTTACCTCTTGGGTCAAAGCTCCAGCTAGTATGAAATAATTTGAATTTGGCATTGATTTGCCCAGGCTACAATCTGGGCCACTCTTTTTCCTGAAGGGTAGTATAGGTTGCTAGAAAGAAGTTCATAATTTAAATCACTGCTAGATTAGCATGAAATTACTTAGACATTACAGTGAAATTGTGATGGTGGTCAAAGTGCTGACATAGATCGACTTCCTTCTGTGATGTAACTCAGCCCACTGCATTGGTGTCCTTTTTATCTGTTAGAAACAGTATTGGGCTACATAATCCTGATCCTGTCCCAGCTATAACTGGCTACATTGTTGGCTTGGCTGAAGTCCCTGTGAGAAGGCTCTATCTTAATGTGGGGAAAAAGTCTTATACAGCCAGGAAGATGCAAACACTGTTGCTATGTTGCATGATTTTTTGGTCACTCTGAATGTAGCAGACACTGTAGTTTAAAAAAAAAGGTAAGATAAAGGCAATTTGGCAGCAGGGTTCGGATGTTCTCTGGTTGAATCAGCAGACATCCTCTGATATTGGCTTCATTTCACCCATCATTACTGTGGGCACTTTCATTTGTAACCACCAGTGTGCATCAGATATTTCTCACAGACAGAAACTGAATCTGAGAGACCGCAAGAAAAGTATCAACCATAATCACATTAATACACAGCTAAATGGAACATCTAAAACAGCCAGGACAAATTTTCTGCCAGGCAGTCTTGCTGATCCTTCAATAAATTCAGTACATTAATTTGTACAAAATGAAGTTCTTGTGCAGTAAGTTTTATTTTTCGAATGGGCTTCCAAGTCACTGGAAAGTAAAGGGTTTATTGGGTTTATTATAAAGCTTATTGGAATTATTATAAGAGTTTTTATAAAGAGTGGAAGGTGGAATAATAAATTCTGCCTTTGGTACCAAAAGAAGCTATTCTTCTACCTTGGAAAAGAAACAGACCTAACAAAGTTCCATAGCTGAGCCCTAGGCTACAGTTGCCCATTATTTCAGTGGATAGTGTGGGATGTGAACTTTTAATTATTTTGTCATGTCAATCTCTATGGTCAGTAGGGTTTTCTGATCAAAAAAGAAGAAGGGTTTGCAAATGAAGTAAGTCTTCAGAGAAAAGAGAATCACCTCTCCTGTGTTTTTCTCTGAATTAAGATGTTGATTCTTCAAAGGATAATGTGGGCCATGGCTCTAAAAATGCGTCACACAGGAACAACTGAAGGAACTTCTGTTGAATTCAGTGTTAGGAAGTTTGAGGTAGGTCCTGGCTTCTACTGTGCCAAAGAGCTGAAACTGAAAGTGAAGCAAAGGAAAAAACAAAGTAATCATGCTCAGAAGCTTTCAAGATTGTGTTTAGTAAAAAAGGGGCTGAAGAAATTAGAGCTTGCATCTGAAAAGATAGGACTTGTAGGCTTTAAGGGCCAGCTTCTAAAATCTGTCAGTGGGAATTAATTTTTTTGAATGGAAGCTTTGCTCTTTCAATGTTGATGGCAGCATTTCTGTGAATATCAGTGGAGCCAAGAATTTCACTCTATATATTCTGGTAAGTCTTTAATATAAATGTCACAACGTTATTGGTGTATTTTAGGACCTTATTCACTTTACCACAATGAAATAAAGAGAACGCTTTTTCATAAATGGAATTAAGCTGAAGTTTGGCACAAAAATGCCATGTTTTTACTGCAGAATGTCCTTCTTATGAGATTTAGAGTATTGCTGACTTCAGAGGTCTCTATGCAACACTTATTTTAGCAAATAGTCTATTTTTAGATCCTGTTTGTTTCAAAATCTAGGTCAGCTTGCTTGGCAAACTGGAAAGAAGGATATGCTGTAAGACTAGAAGATGTAGTTTTGAAAGACAATAAAGAAATTGCCTTTTTCATACTGGTGATATCAATTTTATTTCTGGATTAGAAACTTCTGAAAGCTTTTAGGATTTATGTGTTATACTAGAAAATGTTGTACTAGAAAGTAGTGGTGGTGTTAGGCCTCCATTGCAAATACTTTTTTATTTCTTATGTAAATTCCCAACTTCTTTTTTTTCTTTTTTTGCACCAGAAAATTCAGAAAATATTTCCAGAGAAATTAATGTTTATAAAAAAAATGAATAAGTGAAAAGTGAAAAAAAACAGAATTGAAAGAACACCCCTGATTCTTAAAGATATTTATGACTGTTCATGCAGACATCATATGTGGAACAGAAAAATCATTGTGTTTCATAATAATCAAGAAAATATCATCTCTCACTTTTTTGTACTTAATGTACTTATGGTGTTGAATAAACAGAGCAGTAAGAAAAGGGAAACCCTTTTTTGTAAAACTGGTAGCCAAGCTTACTCTAAGAGTTTCTGAGTGCTCTGAAAAGTTTTGCAGATCAGGAGAGACTGTTTTGCTCAGTAGTCCTAATTTCTACCTGCTTATTTGAAGGGATCAGAGCTATTCTGCTCTCATTCAAATGGCATAGTTTAATGTAATATTCTCCCAAGAAGGAATATTTTTTCCCTTGAGCTTAGAATTTGCTTTCATACGAGCAAAAATTTTAGCAAGTTTTTGCTTTAGGCAAACCCATGTCAATAGGCACAATGCAGATGCATTTGCAAAGAGATTTCTCTGTGGGGAGGCAAGATTTATTCTAATCCCATCTCTTAATTGGATCCTAAATTTTTTTGGGTTGAAAGAGACCTTTAAAGATCTTATTGAATCCCCCTGCCATTATCAAAGATGTCTGTCAACTTTTCAGGCTGCTCAGAATCCTGTCTTACTTGGCTTTGAATGCTTCCAATGATGAATCTGTTTCCTCTTGTGTAACCTGTTCTAGTGTCTCACCACCCTCATTGTAAAAAAACCTCTTCCATAGATACAAAGTAAATCTTCTTCCAGTTTCAAATCCTTGTTTCTTGTCACTAAAGGCCTTTGTAAAATGTCTTCTTCCATCTTTCTGATAAATTCTCTTTTGGAAGATGGTTGGTCCAGGTGCTTTTGCCTTATGGAATGGTTGTTATTTGACTGCAGGATTTTTTTTTTCCTCAGTTGTATTTTCCTTTTATCTTTCTCTTCAAGTTTTTATGGATAAACAGGGGGAAAAATATTTCTTTCTAATTATTCTCTCTCCTCCTGCAACTTTTCTCTACTTGAACTCAAAATCATCTCTCTGTAGCATAACAGTTATTTGCAGACTGTGGCTTCAAATGAGGCATAATCAGGAAGAGCAGATGAGTGAGTGGTGAATAAGCATAGATCACATTTTCATGCAAATATACTACTAATAAGCTGAGGGAACAGCCCTGCTCTTGAAAATAAACACGCTAGTTAGTGGAATTAGCATCTAAATTAAACCTTTTTCTAATATTTCTAGAAGGCTGTAATTTAGGGGTTTTTTCAGTTCTGTCCTGTTACATACAATTTCATTTGTTATATGTACTTTAGGCTAAGTAGTGTTGTTTTTTTGTTTTTTTGCAAAATGCTATTAATTTTGACATAGGAACCTGCCATCGTAGGTTCTTTTGATAATTCACGTTGAAAAGGACCATAGGAGAGCTCTTATCCAACCTCCTGCTGAGAGGACAGCGACAAGATCAAATCAAGTTATTCATGGGTTTATTCAGTCTGGTCATGAAGACCAACAAGTATGGAGACATCCATACATACAACCTTCCCTGGAAACCTGTTCCACTGGTTTGATTGTCCTTGAGGTTTTCCCACTCATCACATTTAGTACAAAATGCTCTTGTTTCCATTTATGGTTGCTTCATGCTTCCATCATGCACGGTGTGAAGAGCCTGCTTGTGTATTGTTGATAAGGTTGTCTGGAAGGATGCTCTTAAGTCCTGCTTGAAGCCTTGTGTTCCCCAGGTTTGACAAGCCAGATTCTTTCAGCTTCTCTTCACAGGAAAAATGTTCCAATCCTGAACATCTCAGTTTGCCCTCCACTGAACTCACTCCTGCTTACTGAAGTCTGGTGCTGGTGGGCCCAAAAGTTTTTCACTATCTGTAGCTCTTTGTTTACAGAAACAATTCTGTACTCTTCTTTCAGCACTTTTGAGGCATGTAACTCAGAATTCAGCTACTCTAAGGTCTAATATTAACAGGTAGCACTGTGTAGACAATAGGTTTTCATATTGGATGGTAACTTCAGACTTCAAAATCATAGTTTTGCTGAGTTCTAATCCAAGTAACAAATCCAATTCTGAGAGATAGGAAAAAGCCCTAAAGACTATTTTTAACTGTCAAGATAATACAATGGGATATGATAATTGCTCTGTCCCGATGTATCTTGAGAAGAAATGCAACACATCTACATTCATGATTTCGTCAAGAAAGTGGGCTGTTTTCTGATCAAGAATATTTTTTTCTCACTTCTGTTAAAGAGGTTGGATCATATCAGTCATTATCAAGTCTAACTGAACTCAATAGAAAAAAACAGATTCAAACTTGGATCTACTTTCCTGAAATTTACTTGCTGAACTGGCCAGAAAAGAAGCAGGAAAGTTCACTGTTTTGTTTTGTTTTGTTTTGTTTTGTTTTTTTTCTTTCTCCTCTTCCTGGTCCTTTTCTCCTACAGTTAGGGCTGATCCTCCTGAGAGCTGCTGGAGCTGTAGGAGCCTTGAGCAGAGTGCAGTGAGGCAGTTGAAAGAATTCCAGCCTCTGGGCATTTCTTGTATTGTGCATCTTCCTTCCACTCCCTGAAGCTTTTAATGTCCTATGTGCACGAGCAACTAGTTATTTTTTTTCTTTGTGTCTGGGAAGTTTTTTGAAAGGGAATATCCCAAACTGATTAGAGAATGCTACAATAATGCTTAGTTTCTTCTAGTTTGTCGGTCTCAAATTTTTCAATCTCTGTCCAAAAATATTAGAAATTAAACAGCAAGTTGAATTGCTGCTTTGATTTTAAAAAGCTTCTAAAGAAATAGCAAGCTAGAAATCCCTGCTAGTTCCTCAGGTACTGTATTCCACCTTTGCTAATCAGACATATATGAAAGTCTTTCCAAATAGCCTTTGAAAACAGAACTGAAGAAACTGATGTATTCATTCTCCTGCAAGAAAATGACCTTTTGCAAGGGCTGAGATATGTTCATGAATGGATATGTTCCCAGTAAAGTGTTTCTTCTTTTGTTTGTTGTTGTTTTTGGTTTTTGCGGGTTTTTTTGTCATTTTTGTTGAGTTTGTCTTAATTATTTTTACAGGCTAACATTTCATGTACCTTGAACTTCAGGAAGAAACAAAAACAAATTTTCAGTATCTCCTTAAATCTTTCAAAATCCTGGAGTTAAATAGTACCTAATGGTCTTGCCTATTTAAACCTCTCCAGTCTCCTCAAAAAGATAATGTTTAAGTTATTTCAATATTTCCTTACAGTAAGGATGTTTTTTCTTTTTTTCTTGTTACCTCTCCCCTGATGAAGGCAGAATGAAGAATTACTAGAGGAAGTTATGTTTTGCTAATTACCATCTGACTAATGAACACACATTATTGCCTTAATTTGAAAGCAGTTTGCAGAATTGCCATGATGGGAAGTAAAGTGTTGCTGACAAAGATTGTATTTTTAGCTTGTACAGTATGGAACTGATATTCTCCTGCTCCTAGGCCATTGGCTTCTGGCAGAGTTACTGAGCAAAGTCTGGTGTGTACTAGTAAACAGCATGGAACCATTTCTGATGTTCTCCCATCCTGAGACATGGTTTAGTTCAATCAGATATCTCTGCGTGTGTCTGTGTAACTGAGTCATTTCAGTGTGTTTCTGTAGGTGTTTTGTGGTGTAAAATCAGTTTTGCAGAGTTCAAGGATATGTGGCACACTCAAGGCCATAACTAATCTGTAGAAGAGGTATTTGGGAGTAGTGTGTTAATGCAAGTAGCAGATGAAAAATATCTTTTTCAGTGAAAGCAAACTGCTTTTTTCTTCTAACAGGAGGGTTAAAAAGGTGTGGAAATCTTCCAAAGGTTTTCAGGCCTTAGAGGAGTTTTCTTAAAAGTTGTTTTGAGAGTTTGTTTTTCTGGTTTTTTTTTTTTTTTTTTGTTTGTTTGGTTTTTTTCACGAAAATGAAATAGGCATTTTAGAAAACCATTTCTTGGTAATCATTATCTGCATTGTGTTGACAGGACTGGAGAAAACAGTAAAGTTCCATACATGGGCTTTGTCAGCTGCAGTTTCTTGTTCACAGCCATTAAATGAATACTAAAGGACTGATGCCAACTCCCAGCTTGAGCTCAACAGCCTGAGCTGTCAAACATCAGTTCAGCCATATGAACTAAACCTCTGCTTTAACACTAAGAAGTGAACTTTGGAATGCAGAGTTCAGTATTGTAGAAATGCCATCCTTTTATTAAAAACCACATTTCAGTAATACTAGATGAAATATAATATTTTTCATCTACCATGAGTCAGTCAGAATTTAGCACAGATGAAGAATAGGTTGTGATGTTGGAGGATAAGCCCCTCAGATATACTGCCAGAAGAATATTGATTTTAAGACATTTTTTCCTTGTTGTGTTCAGAGGGCAAGTTTGATCAATGTATTGTAAGAAAGTTTAAAATATTCATTTGGTTCAAATCAAGAGAGATGGCTGCTTAAAATGATGCTGCTTTATACAGCTTCCTGAACATTATTTTCCAACCATAAACTTGTCATTCTTTTAAAGTGATAATACTTTTTTTTTTCAAGATCATAATTTGGTTAGGAAGTTATATTTGGATGTTTTGGTTTTGCTGTAGGAAGTTAATGGGATTTATGCAAAAATTTCTTGGTTGCTTCAATGAATATTCTCTCAGGGAAATAAACTTTGATCTTAATCGTAATGTTTAGATTTGTAATGCCCTTGGCAATATACATTTACATGAATTTTTCATTCACTGCTTTATAATTGGAAGTTTCATTGAGCATTCTATGAGTCTGCAATGCATTCCTCTCAGGTGTACCTTGCAAAGCTTAGCTCCTCAATTTCGTAGTTACTCAAAGGTAATCAATTTCTACCTGCAGAAAAGCAAAAAGAGAGTTATGAATATTTTCCTTATTTATCTTTATTAATAAATCATAGGAACTACTTACTTTTAGGCTGCTAATTGCATGGCCTTACTGAAGGACAGCTACTGTGCTCCTGAGTCATGTGTGTGACCTCTTAACTCCAGCAGTAGCAGAGATTCCAATAAGCTGATCAAGTGTGAGAATCATATGCAGTATAATGTAGGATACAAATAGTGAAGGAGAGCTACACTGTTCATGCCAGTGTTAGAACATTGGATTTGCATCCCTGTCTTGTTTACCTTTTAGTTTTTTTCATCTAAGTTAGGAAAAAAGTGCTCTTTTAAACGATCTTTAGAGAGAGATCTCAGAGCAGCAATTTTAAGAGATATGCTTGATATTTGTTCCACCAACATTCTAGGGAGAACTCCAGTAGCTCTTTCCCTTTTCCCTTAAAGGAACTTAAATGCCTTTAAGGCGTTTATCAGTCCCACTTGTTTTGTTAATAAACTGATTCACATCTCTTGATTTTCTTGCACAGCTTGTGACAGTAGCCAGTGAATTGTAAATACACCTTAAATATATCTCCACTTCCAGTGAAGTGGAGTCAGAGGCTGCCGTGTTGAGTGTTGAAATGTGCTCTGTGTCCTTACTCTTCTCACTGTCTTCAGCCTCTCTGCCTCTGCTAGATAGGTTTTACACACACATAGTATCTTTTATTTTCTTCTAAAGGCATGCAGGACATGCTTATGCTGTGTGTTGGCTGGAATGACACCCAGTGTTACAGAGAAGTCTTCCTTCCTGTTCAGTGTGGCCTCAGAACTCATGCAGAAGAGCTTGGGACTCAAAGGGGCTGGAGCACAGCCTCTAGGAGGGGGAGAGGAGTGTTTGAGGGTGCAGGACTTGCTGGGATGCTGATGGACTAGGGTGTAGAGCAAATGGTGTTCAATGTGACAGAGCATCTTTTTCATGCTCTGTATACAGAATACTCCTTGGAACAAAATATCCCTGGATGAACTACAGCACTGGAAGGAAATTGGCTCATCCAGCCTAAAAATAGGGTCTAAGCGCAGACTAATATACATAAAATGTGCATGATCAGACTGTATCAAGGCATGAAATGAAGAAAGTACTTGTGACAAGGTTGTTGTAGCTTTCATCTTCAAGGAAATGGTGTCTCTGCCTCCAACAACAGATGAAAGAAATCCTTTTCTTTGTCTCAGTGGTTTAAATTTTGTATCTAATTTCTGCATTTGCTTTGTTTGTATTCTGGGCACTGCTTTTTGTGATGATACTTCCTGCTGCAGTAGAGAGCCCTTTTGTATCTAGTATTTCCTTGCTGAGTGAGCTCTGTCCATTGACTACTTTTTTCTTTCTTTTTTTTTTTTTCGAATAACCTATTTACATTACCAGGAGGCATTTGCTGTAATCCTGGGATTATATCTGTGGCTAATTTTTTGCTTCTTGTCCAATTAATTACCATCCTTGAAAAGGCATAGGTTGAGGGTTGTTACCCTGTATCTGTTTATTTGCCTGTATTATTTATAGGGCATCAATGCCTGGCTGGAAGCAGATGTCAGAAAGGTTTCTGAGGGTGTAGATGAGCATTACCAGGTTGACCACAAGTCAGCAATGAGCCCTTTTGGTAGCAAAGGCTAATAGCCTGCTGGGCTGCGTTATGAAGAGCATTTCC
Organism: Certhia americana; assembly: GCA_018697195.1. Taxonomy (NCBI): domain Eukaryota; kingdom Metazoa; phylum Chordata; class Aves; order Passeriformes; family Certhiidae; genus Certhia; species Certhia americana. The sequence goes on along the minus strand of CM031865.1, from coordinate 15,594,911 downwards.
ACAGTTAAAAGATGATCCTTTTCCTTCCATTCAGCAGTGCTGAGACACATCCAGAAATCTGAGTTAGTTTCTGGGTTTTCCAGTCTAAGAGACATAGACCTACAAAAGAAAGCCTCATGAAGGACAATGAGAATGAGCGAGTGCTTGGTTCATCTCTCAAACATGGAAAGGCAGGGAGAACTTACCTTGTTTAGTCTGGAGAAGAGAAGCTTCGTGAGGAGTGTTTTATCAATGTGTATAATTGTCTAATGAAGGTGTAAAAGCAATGGGGCCTAACTTGTTTTAGGGGTATCTGAGGAAGGAACAAGAAGCAATGGGCTGAAATTGAAATACAAGAAATCCCATTTAAGCATAAGAAAAACCTTCCTGGACCTCTGTGCAAAGAAGAATACTTGAAAGTCTCAATTTGTTTGACAAACATTACATAAAAAGTTATTTTTTAATACAGTGGTCTCAAGAAGAGTTTTCAAATGTCATATTAAGTTGAATACAGCTTAACAGCTTTTTGTACATGAATTAGTATTTGTTACGGAGTGCAGACACACAGCAGTCAGTCTCTTCTGAAGAAATCTGACAGTGGAGGGTGCAAAGCAAAAAGTTATTTAGGTTATCTCTTTTTTGCTTATATTATTTGGCAAGTACCCCAGAAAGGAGTGGTGAGATTCTGTTCACAGTAATACTTTAAGTGGAGGAGAAGAGCTTCCCCCAAACTCCTCTGCCTACCTGAGAACAGAATTTGCCACTTTGTCTCCAGTCTAAGGAGTTTGCCTTCTGGTTCTATTCCCACCTTCACATGGCTGTCTCTGTCAGAGAAAATACACTGCAGTTAGGCCTGTAAGAAGATGGCCATCACTCTGCTCTGCCTGTGCAGATTTACTTAGGGTTTGGAAGCTGATAGAGCTTTAATCTTTTCACTAAAACAGGAAAGTGAAGGCTTCACACTGGACAATGCAGTACCTCTTTACGTACTGTCCACCCTGCAAAATATTTAACACTTGAAAATCTTTAAGGAATAAAGACTGTGTGTGGTTGTGCAGTGCTCCTGGGGATATTCCATACAAAGTACAGGCTGAGGATTTTGCACCTGAAACTTTCCTCACACCACAGATACATTTTCAAATTTTTTTGTATGAACTTACCAAAAAAAAAAAAAAAAAAAAAAAAGATTATCTCTGCCACTAGTTTTAAGTTTTGCATAAATTTCCATAGGTGTTGCAGAAGATTAAAGTTCTGCCTAGTTGTTCATTTTCTCGCATTTCTGACTGACAAACAAAGCTGGTGTAATGAGAACCTTAGAGCAGAATTTGGTCAATTAGATGCTCTTTTCCATAAATGGTGAAAAACCACAGAGAACTGGAACTGTTCAATGGACTAAACATACAGCAGAGTCATGTAGATGACTAACTGCAGGAAGGTTAGGCTTTCTAAGCACTCCTGAAGATCAATTTGCCAGGCACCTGCTGCTTGCATTCTATTTTATGGATCTAGGTCAGGAAGAAACTAATGGACATCTCACATGCTTGACATTTATTATTTTTTAGTCATTTTTTGGTTTCTTTTATTGATGATTTTTACACTCTGGTTGTGTTGAAAGCTGCCCTAAAGATATTTGCATTTGAATCAAAGTCTGGCTATTCAGGGAGAAAGCCAGGTCACATATAAGTCAAGATGTCCTCTCCCAATGAGACAGTTACCTCTGTGAAATAAGCCAATAACCCATTCACTTGACACATTAAAATGACAGATAAAATGCCTGGGGCACAGTCCTATTATGTGAGTTCAACTGAGTGAAGATATAAATAGCTTTCCTTTATACATACATTTGCCCTCAGGATGCTTTGATTTTCTTAAGCTATGAAGGTTGAAGTGATGATATTTACACATCATTAGTTCAGAGGTAAAGGTGAGAACTCTAGGAAAGGACTTCAGTCATGGTGCTAGAGTGTAAGTGTCACTACCTAATTGGTGCTTTTCAGAACTTTTCAGATTGGCTGAACATGCACAGGAGATGAGCAAACATTGGTGGGGGGAAGGTGGGGCAGGAAATGGCCTGAAAGTAGATCTACATGAGTACAACATTCTAGATACCATTACAGGGTAAAGCAAAATTGATGAGAAACTGGAAAATCAGCTACATCTTGAGAATCACAATCTCCTTGCTTATGCCAGGAATCTGTGTTGTGGCACTTCTCTGCTATAGATATGAGGTAGATATAAGCCCTAATTGGTGGTGTGCCAATGCCTGTAGAGAATCTGTCTCTTGATGAGAACTCTTGACTTCCCTTCAAAGGACTGGTAAAAGCTGAAGTTTTTAAACTTATGTAAGTAGACAATTAGGTCTTTTATATTTAGCTCATTCTCAAGGAGTACCTCTGGGATGTAGCAATGTCATTACTTCTTATCTTCACTAGCATGCGATAACTCTCATTTGGTTGGATGAAACTAATAGTACAATTTTCCTATCATTCAGCAGACTGAAGAAAAACATTTTAAAATGCTCCCTGAAAACCCATGAAGAAAGAAATTCAGCACACCTAAATCCATGCCTTTTTTTTCATATCTTTACTGCATTGGTAAGAGAAGTTCCATGAGATACTTTAAGTATGTCTTAAAGTTAAAAATATAGTGTAAATTAGAGTGCTTAGAGTAAATTTGTTGAGTTTAAGGGTATTCAGGTGGTCGATGAATGGAATTGCTCTGTGTGCTTTGCTACATCTGAATCTGGAATTAAAGGGCATTGTGTCCAGGCTGGTTTCTGAACAGGAGTTTTACAATGCTGCTCTGAAGTAATCTCAGCTGGTGCCAGATGAATGTAAAGCTTCCCGACTGATCTGTGTCCTGCAGGCTCTATTTCAGTTCTGGCAGGACAGTGTACTACACAGGGAGTCTATACTAGTATTCTTTCTGCTTTTATTTTAATGTCAGGGGGAAAAAAAATCAATGCATCAGGAGCTCTTTGAAGCAATTTTGATGTTTTGAAAGGATAATATTCTTTTTCTGTGTCAAGCATATTAACATTTCCAATTATGTTCTCTGTCAGTGGGGACAAAGAAACACTTTTTTACTTAGGAGTTATTGCTTGCTGTTGCAGAAGAGACTTGTACATTTTTCCCTGCCATGGGGATTCTTTTTTCCATGTAATTTCTGCCAGAACTGGGTAGAAGTCAATCTAGAACTTGATTTCAATGTGCATCAGCTCCATTTTGAGTGCACACCTATCTTGTTATTAATGCTTCTACTTCTCTGAATAGTTGATAATAATAGTATACTGTTTAATAAAACAGCCCTAGATTTTAAACTGGAAAGATATAGGTTTCTGATATATAATAGAAAATTGTTGCAATCATTAACTGATACAGATATGTCCCATAAATTATCAAGTAATCCTAATTAACAATACTTGTTCTACACAGCCCTTAGAAGCTTGATAAATAATTAAAACCCAATCTTGGCTACATGAGGACATGATAATGAATTTGTATTTTTGATTTGGGCAGCCTATATCATGGCAATTGCATAATGCTAGCAAAGGGCATAATCAGAATTAAATACCTTTAGGCAATAATAAGAGTTCTGCCATAGGCTTTGTATAAATTGTCCTTCAAGGCAAAATGTGACCTTTGTGGAAAACAAGCTGTTTTTTTTTCATTTATAGTCAAACAAAATCAGTAAGGAAGGAAGTTATGCAGATTTACAGAAAATAGAGTGAAGAAAAGGATAGCTTAGTTGTAAAGACAATTTCCAAAGCTAAAAAAAGAGATGGTTGAGGAATAAGGGTGATTTGAAAATATCATAATTCTTCTGGAGGGACTTGGCTTGCATACGTTTACTCCCAGCTTGAAGGTGGCACCTTCTTCAGGCAGAAACAGAAGTCACATTTATTGCCGTCCTGTGCGCAGATGGCTGTGTGTCCTGGGCTGGCTTTGGACATGTCAAAAGGGATAAGGGTCATTTCATTTGAAAAATCTCACCAGGTGAGATACTGTTGTGGTTTCTTCTGGCCTCTCATTATTTAAGCTTTAAAGCAAGAAAATATTGTAGCTGTTATATAATTATTATTGACTGTATTTGAGCTTTTATGTAGCAGATGCTTATGTGCTGCTTTAACAAAGGTACTACTTTGTAGATTTACAGAGGGGATTAGAATAAAGAGATGATAACAAGATACAAGTTATGTGTTCTGTCAGGACAGTGTGTCAAAGCATGCCACATAAACTTTTGGTAAAAGTAGATACTGGAGCTCCTTTGCTGTATTGCAGAGGGCAAGCAGTTTGCAGAGGTTAAATGCTGAGGCGGGCAGCAGTTTATGGTTTCTAGCTTCACACTTGAGCAGGTCCAAGCAGCTCCTGGGAATCCCTTTAGCAGCTTGAAGCTCTCTGGCTTCTTCTGAAAAGTGAGATTTGATAAATTCTTGAGAGGAAGAATGAAATGAAAGCCATCCTGATCCTTCCCTGGGCTACTCCTAGAAGGCCCTACTCATTTCTCAAGGTATCAAATCTTTTGCATAGATTATGATCCAGTTTTCCAGTGTTTTTTCTGACACCATTCTTAGAGATCCTACAAGCATGTACCCTCCAGCAGACCAGATGGAGCAGTTGGTGTAACTGTGGCGTTCGGTGGAGTCTGCAACTGGAGACTTTGTTTTTCAAAAGTAGCTTGGGCAGACTTAGAATTTTAAAGCTGTGATGCGCCACACCTGCTGGTGTGCTGTCTTTGGTCACACAGGTGCTGTGCTGCTGCAGGTGCTGGGTTGGTGCTCATCAGTTTATGGCTGTGCCCAGCATGACTCACTGGGCATCTGTAGATGTGGCACTCTCATAATTAGCAAATGGAAGCAATATCACTACCTTGCTTGGTGTGGGAAGGGAAAGCACAGATTCATAAATGACAGGGGTGTGTGCAGTTCCTTCGGTGTATGGGGAAGTACTTGCTGGGAAAGAATTGCCCAGATAGATTTAAGAGCATTATCTTTGAATTAAGAGCATTTGAATAATATACAACTGCTAAATCAGTCTTTCAGAAGGCTGTTTAATGAATTTCTTGTTTCTTGTCCACTCAAGAAGGTAAAGCATTGTAGTCTACTCAGGTATTTTTCTAAGTTGTTAAAAGCATTTATTTTCTGCTGAGGAGAAGAAGTCCTGAACGATCAACAATAAAAAATCACTGAAAACTAGCAAGTTATATGCATGTTATGAGTCTTGAATAGAGAAATTTCTTCATCATATTTTAATAAAATATATATTGTTTCCTACAGTGTGTTATAATACCTCATTTTGTTACGGAAGGAAAGCTGTTACAGGAATGTATTCTGAATAATGGTCTTAATATTAGGATAGAAACAGTCACTGTTTTCTTACTCTGATTTTGAATGTGTGCTTAAAGCTGAAGTTTCTTTTTCTCAGTTAAACCATATTTTATTCTTATTAAGAGACTGATACTGTGAGGACTCCTGTTCCTGCAGATTCTTTAGCAGTTGCAACAGTGATGCCTTCACCACATTAGAAGCACTTCTCCCTGCCTAGCAGGATCAAGTCCTTTACCTTTGAAGACTTTTTTTTTCTTTTTTCTTTTTTCTTTTTTTTTTTTACTTTGTTTGACTTCAAGGGTAGCTTAGAAGTTTCGAAAGGTTTTTGGCTGATTCCGTACAGACATAAGAGTCTGTGTGAAATCAGAAGGAAAACAGAAGAGAAATGAAGCCCTGGAAACTGGAGATGCCTTCTCTTAAAATTGAATTATCTACTGGGAAACAAGAAACAAGAGGAGAATAATTAAATGGGACAGTACAGAAAGTCTATCTTTGTAGTGCATTGAGCTGGCCATGTTTCAGCTGTCTGGCTGTTACATGAGCATCGTTATTTATCTGTTGGCAGCTTGCTTCTGACATTATCACTAAATTGGTCCCACAGTCTGTTGTCCATCATCTACAATAATTCAAAGATGCAGCATCTCCTACTTGATCTCTTTTACTTCAAGAGAACAACAGGAGGAAGGAGTTCAGTGAGTCTCAGAGTCCTAGTGTATAGGTCACTTTGAGAAAGTGGCAGGAAAATGGTAAAATCACACAGTGGGTCAGCAGCACTCAGCTCACAGAGGCTCTGCATTAAGTCACAGTCAAGCTTTTGTCTTGTTATCTCTCTAAAAGTTGTTTTTTAAGTTTTTTTTGGTCTCATCATGTTCATCAAAGAGCTACCAGGTACATTTGCTATGATTCAGACTGTTGGCAGTGTTTTAATGTGTGTTAAATGGTAGCAAAATGGGAACAGCACAGAAAGATGTAGTGAAAGAGTCTCTTTGAAAGCTGGAAGGATCAGGAACAAGAGGATTTGGATTTTACATGGCCAGTCTTTAACAAGATGAATTACAGGTTTTTCATGCCTGAGATACAGCACACTGAATGCATTCGTGCAGCCACCAGGGCTCTAGAAGCAGCAGAACAGTCATGTCATGGTGCAGAGTATGGCTGACTCATCAGCCCTGCTGAAGGATGCAGCTATGCTGACATACCTGCACTGTGTGGTTGTCTCTGAGTACAAGCATATTCTCAATGCTCCAGCTGGGTCTGTTAGCCCAGTAACAGTTGTTGGAGCCCTGAAACTCGTAAGGCACAAGAGCAGGAGGGTCAGAAAGGTTTATTAACTATCGTGCAGAGTGGTGCCAACCCATGAGGAGCACTAATAATGGTGCTGAGCCTGAGCTACAAGGTCTGTTCAGCACGTGGTTAGAGGGCAGTGCTGGCTGCAGCTGCCCCAGCACAGTCTCACGGAGCTCTCTGTACCCACTCATGGGCTGTGGCTCCTTGGAGCTGCACAGGGGGCGTGGGGCAGGCACAGAGAGTGGGCAGGATGGCACAAGCTCTCTGGCTTTAAAGATGTGAGAAGGCATTGGAAAACCAAGCCAGATGTCCCTCTAATGTGGTATCCTGTCTCCTACATCAGCTGGTCCCAGTTGGTCCAGGAGGCTTGGGAGGAGGAGAACGGGGTCTCTGTTTGGTGACTCATCCCTGCAAAACTCCATTAACTGAACATGCAGAGAAGATGCAATGATCTATATTTGCTATAGTCCTAATTTGGATAGTTTACTCACAAAGAAAAGCAGAATTTGAGACCAGAATTTGAGCCATCTCTTCCCCAAATTTGCTTAGGGAAAAAAGCAAGTATAAGCTTCTCTTTTCTTTCTCGTTGCCCCAGCTCCACAGATGTTACAGGTGCCTGGGTATTTCAGAGATGATTTTTCTGTGTTTTGCAGAGTTTACATCAAAATATACTGCACAAAACTTTATTTTATTGTCATAGATTCAGAAGAGCCACTTGTTTATATGGATATTAAAATGTGGCATTTAAATGTGAAACAAAATATCACTGCATAGTATGGTTGGCACAGCTAACTTTTAATAGGATAATACATAAAGCTATTGCTATCGTCTCATTGTTTATGACAGGAAAATGGAGGGATGGGAATTGTCAAAATTTTCAGCAATGTTGTTATTTTCATTGAACTGTCATGCAGTTCTGACCTGTGCTCCAGATGAATGTACCTGTCTAATCCAAATGTAAAAAAATTATTTGGAAGATATGGCAGTGGTTGTGGGAGGGACTAATATGAAGTGGGTATATTTGTTCAGTAAAAAAAAGAACATTTAAAGATGGAACATAAAGTAGTAGACCAAAAAAATGGTAACAAATTTTCAGTCTGTGAATAGATTTAGCATAAATAGTGCATACATTTTTGTACTACTAGTAATGTCATGTTTCTGAAAATATTTATTATCAAAGGAAGCACCATGAGCCTTGAATTGATTTGATGACATGCAGGTTTCCTCTCCCTTTCTCTGTTTAATTTAATGGATTTGACTGTAAAGAATAGTTTTGCATTGAAGAGCGCTTTAAAACAAAACCTAGTGAGCAGAATTTAGTTAATCTGAAATGTGCAGTTCTGAGTAAAAGGCATCCATTTCTTAATAGGATTTGACTTTTTAGAATTCATCTTTAGTATCCTTGTTAATCCAGATTCTGATGAGCCTGAGAATTAAACCACATTGTTAAGTATGCATTATAAAGGTCCTAAAGAAAAGTGCTAAGGGCGGGGTTACAAAGCCATTGAACTGCAGGTGATTATCTAAATTTTTATGGATGAAGTTTGTCTCTCTTCATTTTGATCTGATGGTGTGAAAAGTGAAGAATAATTTTAGTGGCTAACCACAATGAGCACTGCTTAGCCCTGCATTTGGGAGAGTTAATAAATGCAAATAATAAATATGCATTACCTTTCCACATTTAATAAAACAATGTTTTGTTTTGGTGAACCCCCAGTGACATGTTACTGGGCAATGAAATCATGCATTTTAAAATCTCTTGGGTGAGTAAGAGTCTGCAAAATATGGCACTCAATCTTTATGCATAATCTCAAATCATCAAAGAAAAAATGATTTCATGAAGGACAGAAAAACAGTTGGGGTTTGCTGCTGTATTTACATCTCAATTTGGAACACAAATGATGCTGAAGAGTATGTTTGCTCAATTCTTTATGGAGCTGCCAACCCTGAGCTCCTATCGGGCCAAGCAGCAGTTGACTCATCTGACCCTGGAGGAAAAATTGCTGAAAGCTTCATGTACTTTTAATGCTCAGTCAGGGATTACATCTGCATCAGCTCTTGGCTTGTTTATCAAAGGTGGAGATGTTGGAACCTTTATTTTAGTAGATTTTCCTGTAAAAACTGTTATAAAGATCCTTGTGTCACATTGACAGAAGGAACAAGACTGCTATAGAAAGGGGAAACACTGAAGGGAGCATTTTTGCTTTTGGGATGCATGCCTACATAATTTGATACTTTTACTGAAGGGACAGCATAAGTGACTCGAGTGGAGAGAGAGAAAACTAGTTGTAATGGTACCAGAAATACTAAGATTAAATAAACTCTAGAATATTATTTTGTAAAACCTTAGCACAAACTAGCATGGCAATGTTTCTATAGATATCTCATTGCAAACACAGGAACCATCAGACTGACTTTCATTGAGAGCATAGTTTTAATTTTTCTCCTTGACATTCAGACAATTCATTCTAGTATGTAAAATGGGGGTAGAACAACTCTCAGGGGTGATTAGAAGATCGGACTACATAGTAAAAATGGTTGTTGTAATGTGACAACATGAATATACACCTGTAATTCCACATAAAGGCAAAAGGACATTATGAAGGGAGAATTAAAAAAGCTGGATTTTTAAAAAAACAATCTTTAGTAAAGTCTGGAGGTCCTGGGCAGGGAGATAGGTGCAGGAAAATGCCTGGCTATATTCTCTACAAATGTTTAAGCTCAGGCTGAAAAGGAAATCAGTGGGAATGGCACATATTTTAATGCTCATAGTGGGGAAAACTCCCTGTGTTAAAATTAGTAGCCTTATCTTGCAGGTTGTTCAGTATACTAATAAATTAAAGCAAGTGCATTGTGAGCCTGGAGCTTTTCCATGTAGGCATTTTTGTATATTAGAAGGAAGGTCAGGACTTCGCTAATGTAGAAAAATTTCTCTGATATACAGCTTGATAACCCACTCTGGATCTACAACATAGTGGCTAGGGCAGCCAGCGGAATTACTCCATTTGAATTGATTTTCTAACCTGTCTTTATTCCTAGATCTCTTAAAAGGGAAATTGTGATTTTCCTATGGATAAATTTTCTGCTATTCACATAAATTCACAAAATTACTTTTGAGCATTTTTTCAATTGGGATTTGGGTAATAGCAATTGTAACATGTATTGCTTGATAGCCCCTTGCTGGGAGATTTGCAGAACTTGTAACCAGTGGATAACTGAAAGTGGAAAGTGTATTAGTAGTAGTTCATTCCTACTTAGAATGATGTGGTGATGGCATTCCTGCTAAAATGTGGGCATTTTTATTGTTCCACTCAGCATTCCTTCTGAAAAAATCTTGAAAATATTCTGAAAAAATCCTGAAAATATTCTGAAAATACCGAGATGCAACAGCTGCACAAAAGAGGACCTCAAATGTGAAAACACAGTTTTGTTCTCTTTTGATCCCATGAAGCTGCTCTTCATGTCTGCAGTTGTGGCATAATTCTGAACCACTTGGCAATGAACCCATTCTTCAGTCTCCTCTTGCTGGTGTTTCTGAGCAGCTGTGTGTTGGCTGCAAGGACAAGTGTGTACACTCCTCTTTCCAACCAACACACAGTTTTGCTTAAGCAATGAGGCGTTTGTCTGCTTAGTATTTGAACACTGCTGGCAGCCTAAGGAATCTTTATTCTGTGTGTTCCTTTGCATCTCCTTGGAGGGATTTGTAATACCTCATAAGTGCTGATATTGCCTCACAGTAACAGATTTCTTGTAGTCTCATAGCTCTTGTAGTGGTACCAAGGAAAAAGTCCTTAGCTTCACTTTTTATCATTCTTTTTTCCCCTTTAAATCTTACAGCAGAATACTCTGAAATCCATTTGGTGAGTTTTTACATTGCAGCTGAATTTCCTACCATGTCTTCACGTCTTGTGTATTCTTCACTGGCACTGATGACATTTCATCCTGTTCTGTTGGATTGCTTCTCCACTACAAATACTTTAAGACTGAAGGTTGAGTTTGTTTGTCTGTCAAGAACACCATGATAAATCTGTTTTAATTTGGAGATATAGAAAAAAATGCTTTACCATACCTTGTTAAGATAAAAAGTCTCTTATCAGTGGTGGAAAGTTTTTATGCATAGCAGATAGGGTGAGGATTCTTTATGCTTAATAGGAGAAGTAAAATTCAGCTTCTTCAGAGTATTTGAAAGCTGTTTTGATATTTGTGGTTTCTCCTAACTGTGTGTGAACCAATAAAAATGAACAGTTGATTTTGTTGATGTCCATTCCAGGACTAAGGAGTTCCATGTATGATGAATCTCTGCAGTTACTGTCACCTAATGAATTCAAATGTGCAACATTCACAGAGAATTTCAAGCATCACCAGCTCTAATTGCCTTCTTAATCTTATTAATTATCTCCTTTTCTAACTTTTGTTTAGAGTCAGCATAAAAATCATCTTCCTGCTGAAATAACTTCATAGGCAAAGTTCAAGTGAGCAATTAGTGATTGCATCTGGTTTTGAGTTATTTTCCCAGCTTGTGGTAGTTCAGTTAATAACCTTTTAAAATTCTCATGTATATCCCCAGGCAGCTTTAGGTCTGTTTCCCAAATCTACTGCAATGTTCAAAGTGCTCATCTTTCTGGGACCATCTGCTTCTCTTCTCCAAAGACCATAAAATCCTTGGCAACCCCTTGAATGAACCTCATACTTCCTAACATGCAGGAGTAGATGGGAAACATAAATAGAAAATCTATGGGAAGACTTTAATTCTGATATTAAAACTGTTTTGCATTCAATGACCATTACAAGAATGGATTTTATGCCTGAAAGCACCTTAGTGAAGCATTATGAATATCTGCAGTGCACATAAAATTCCATTCCAGTAATATCAGCAAACTTCTCAAAAGAGGCATCTCATTATCAAGTATCCATCATAATCCTGATTCTTTCTCTCACCAAAGATACATAGTACTTAAACACCATTGACTCTACATGCTTCATAAATTATTCCATGAACAAATTTAGGGGATCATTCAAAATAATTCTTTTTCTTCTGGTATCCCTAACTCTTGGATATAAATCTTTGTCACATGCCACTTGGCTTAATGCTGAGGCTTTCCCTAGATGTTGGCTACTTACTGGTATTATCCATCATAGCATTCTGATTTAAATGATTTTGAAATTGCAAGTATGATAAATCAACACAATATTTAAATATGCTAACATAAACTTATGAAATATAAACCCAAACATTGGCTAAAAGAAATTAGACAGCTATTTAAGCTTTTGAAAATATTTTTGCAAACGCACACACACAAAACAAGCTAGTTTGAATCTAGGAGTTTTCACTGTGCACTACAATTTTAGTATGAGTTTCAGGTCAATGGAGTTAACTGTGAATTGTCTGTTTAACTTAAGTATTTCAAGTACTTGGGTTGCCCAGGTCTTTCCTCTGTGTTAGAAAGCTGATAAGCACCTGCTTTCCCTGAGGTGGTCAGTTAGCCACACAAACTATGTCTATACAAACAGACTTACTCAACATTTTCTGGTTCTGAAAATATGCTGCCTTTTCTATCACCATCTTCAATTCTTTTAGGATAAATGAGCTTTAAGATAAGCTATTTGGGTTTGGGGTTTTTTTCCTCTCTCTCTGGGAAGTAACCCTTCCTGAAAACTGTTCCTGAGCATCATTTCCTATTAGGAATACAGTTACCTTCAGATGGTAGAATCATATAATTTGTTTTTGTCTTGTTACTTCTTGTCTAAATCCAACAGGAACATGTAGAAGAAAAAAGAACACATCCCTGTTGCGTTTATTATAAATCCATGCTGATGATTATTTCCTGCCAGCACATCCATTTATCTGTGCTGAGTCCTTGAAACTTGAGGGTGATGTAGGTATTTGCATCCTTTGCACATTTATTTGTCTGGAGTACCAATTGTTTGGCACCCAAGCTGCAGACATGGCTGATATTCCTGGGCTCTCCGGCTTCATTTGTGCCTTCTCCAATGGAGCTAACACAGGTAATACAGGTAGATTTGATCCAAACCCTTACCTGAATGAGCTTTTCCCTCTTCATTGATGATCCAGGGAAACTAAGGAGACTAGTACCTAACTCAGCCCCAGACAGTGTAGTTATTTCTCTGCTACAACGAAGGTGGAACATGATGAAAACACTCACATCTCTGTCTGTGCTTCTTAGCTCAGGGACGTTTTTGCAGTCTCTGTAGCCATTCCCAGCGTGGCCCAAAACTGGCCATTCCAGCAGTCTGAATCCTGACCTTGGCATTTCATCCTGAACTGTAATATCCTTTGTCACTGGCTGACTTGGGGACACTTTTCTATTCTTATGGAGCTATTTGAAGCTGCAAAGCAGGTTGTTTTAGCTCAATATTTGTAACTCAAATACTATTGGTCATTCAATCATAGAATTTTTCTACTCCTGGTTTCTTGCATAAACTCTCTATGTATAAACTTTATGTATATAAACATGACATGGATTAATATAAACAGAGTTGTGGAGTTCTTAACTTATGGCTGTTTTGCTCCTGCAGCATCATGTAAGAACACATTCTTACAAGTCTAACTGATCAGTTGTATAACCAGGGGTCAGCTACGTGGTCAATGCCCTGGCTCGTGTCCATAGCTCCATATGTTAAGGCACTGCTTCTCAGAAAAGTTCTGCTTCCCAGTCAGGACTGTAGGCAGAACCTTTGTATTGCAGTGTCCATCTCAGACTGCACACCCTGTGGTGAGCCTTGCACAGGTGTGCTTTGGACTGGATATGCATTCCCACTGACGATATAATTTGGCTTTGATTTTGTGCAAACAGCCGTTTGTACTTCCTGTTCAGTCAGGTGTGAGATTGCTACATATCTCTTAAGGAGCCTGCTTTTATTTTAGTAACAGCCTATATTTCCTTATCAGCTCTCTGTATATGGCACAACTCAGAATTAGCTCTTCCACTGGAAAACAGACTTGTAGCTTTGCTACAACTTACAGATAAAACAGTGACATCGATGATTGGAACATCTGCTTCAAGCACAGACTGACAGGGCTTCTTCTGTAGCTCATAGCAATCCTTTCATTGTCATCCAGTGTGACCCTAATCTTTCATTCTCTGCAATCTTCCTTTTTCATTTTGGGAGAAGTATTGCCTCATTAAAATATTTAAACAATAAGGTACCATAAGAAATGTATTGGACGAAGAACTCCTTGGCACTTACCCCATGTCCTAAAGGTCTGCCATCCTCCCACGTCACACTTGCTGCCCTCTCAGAAGCTTCTCTGAGTCTGTGGTTTGTGTCCCTCATATTGTAAGTGGGATATGCCTCCTACCACTCACTTCTGTTCTTGATCCTTTTATCCTTTATCTAACAGTAGAGTCATTTTAAGAACAGAGGTTGATTTTTCCAAATACAACTTTGATGGCCATTCTCCTTTCACCTAACTAATTTGCCCAATGGATTTGTTAAAAAAAATGCAAACGTATGTAAGGGAGTGCTTTCTGGAGGCTTCTCTAAGCAGTTACAAGATTTTGTAAGTACTTTATCTTAACATGAGTTCACTGTACCTTTATCTTATTATTATTTATATTATTATCTTGCAGGTTTCCCAGATCAGAGATGACAGCACTGGAATTTGCCATGTTTTTTCTAGTCATCTTTCTGCTTGTTCTTATTTGGCAGCCCAGGGGGTTAACATACTTGTCTGTGTTCATTTGGGAGAGGAGAGACTTGGTCAAAGAACAACCCCAGTAGGTTAACCTCCCTGTGTTTTCAATTATATTGTTTGTCTAATAATGAAAAACCTGGAATTATTGTTAAGTAGACTTTCCACTTTTTTCACTGCTCACCAGACGAGAAACAAAGACCTGTAAATGTATTCATCCCTTGAATATTCTCTGTGAATTGATATACTGTTTCAAGAGGCTGAGGAGCTTCCCACTCTAGGCTGCTAACATGTCATTGCATTCATGAAAACAAATGCCCAGAGACAGAGGAATGTCCTCTGGATTCAGCCCAATCTGATGAACAACACATATTTCCTCAACAGAATAGGCAGTGTGTGAGCCTTGGGAAGGAGATGTGACTTAAAACAAAGTCAAATTTTTTCCAGTCTTTTATTTCAGCTCTAACATAACTTTGCTTTTCAAAAACAGGCTTACTCATTTCTTTGATTTATGTGTATTATTCAGCCTCTAGACCTTGTTTGTGGTTCCTTATGCAAAATTCAACACTGTTGCTAAATTTGTGGCTCTTATGTTTGCATTTAATTTTTGATCAAATACTTTTTTTTTCATCAGTCATATAAAATATTCTCAAAGGGCAGAATTAATATTTCATTAGTATGTTTAACTACAGCTAACATTAGTGATCAGGAAAGTATTTTTTGATAGGAACTTTTTAATTATGATCAGTCTGTTTTTTCTCCAAAGTCTGTTGAATGGAAAATACCCAAGGATTACAGCAGTCTTCAGCTCAGACTTTTATGAGAACATTTCTATATGTCTGGCAATCAAGCCTCTTTTAGCCTGTAATATCTCTTTCATGGCATACTAAAGTATGTACACTTTTGGGGAGAAAGGGAAGGTTGGATTAAAGAAAAAGCAATGAGACCAAACCCATGATGTTTGTATATAATATTTGCAATGGAACAAAGAAACAAACAAAAAAGAGGTACTAGTTATCTTCCTCAACATACTGTTAGATTTAAAATAGTATCAACTAGGTAGTTTTGTAATTTTGATAAAGAGAAATAGCTTATTTCAACCAAACTGAATTTATTTGAAAACTGTGATTTTTTTTTTTCAGATTTCTCCTACAGTATTTATATTAATTTCTGGAGAGTGTGAAAATTAACCAAGACATATCTTAAAACTTGCATTAACCACCTTTGCTAAAGGTTACATTGCTCTACAGAAAACTCAGTTTTTCTTTGAAAATGAGTAAGATTAGCTAAGATAACTGGCTGGGGAGCTCCAAGGACAAAGTGATCTCCAAATCTAATGTAGAAAATGGGAATCATAGGGATGATCTTGAATGGAGAAAGGGTGTGAGAAGGCAGAAAAGTAGAAAGGTAGCTGTTGATAAACAAAACCAAAGAGACGATTACTTAGGTAAAAGTGGTCTGAACTTTGATGGACAAAGGCAGCTCAGGTAAACAAAGAAGCTGTAGTTACAGAAGAGTGTGTATTGCATAATTAACAAGGGATGAACGAAACCAAACCAAAAGAGGCTTGGCCTCAAAAGGTGCAGTTTTTTCAGAATTTATTAATATTTTTCAGCCTTATGGTATGATTTTTTCCTAAAGATTAATAAAAATAATCTTATATTTCTCTGCTGAATATTCGAAATCTTCCAGCTGTGGACACACTCAAAGCTCAATAGGGATGGTCCTGGACAGATGGTGGTTAGAATGATATAGCATTTTCAATAGGTTTCTTGATAGAGCACACTTTTTGCCCTTAAATATTCATTGTCACTGGAGATCTTACTGACTTCGAGTGATAATGTGGGGGTCTGCTTCAGAATATACCTTTTCACTGGTGGTGTTCCTTAAGAAGCCCTCTGCTTCTTACTGCAAAAGTCTTTTCATGGAGTAATTAGGACATGTATGTCCTGCAAATAAATATGTGTTCTTACCTTGAGTCCTCTTGATTTCATATCATCATGAGCAGCAGGATTAGATCCCTGAAGAATGAACTTGTTTCATATTTTAAGTTCTAATTTTATTCCTTCAGCCAAAAATCTCTTCAATTTTAAGATGTGCTGACATGGTTTTTGATGCAAAGAATTTTAGGAAACGTGACCATCAAAATGGAAAACAAACCAAAATATACAACTACAGTAGTGTTACTTGATTCACACTTTGAAATATTCTATATTTTGCAGCTTTAAAAAATCCCAAGCAAACTCTGAAGACTTTCTGAAGAACTTTCCTGACTAATATTGTGCCCAAATTTGTCTTTACTGTCTAGCAGGCATCAGTATTGCCCAAAGATTCCTTGAGTGTAAAGAAAGAAAATGTCAACTTACAAAAAAAAAAAAAAAACAAAATTAAATAACCTTCACCAGAAAAATCAAACTCCCACTCAGAACAGCATGGTTAATTTTACAGAAAGTTAAAAATCAGGAATCAGCTTCTCTGAAATAGAATTGCTATACAAAAACATTTCCTCTCTCAGGAACTTTCCTTTCCTACTAAAGACCCTGGCAGTTTGTGTCCCAGAGAATACATTGGCCCTTGTGTTCCTGTGCCCCCCTTTCTTTTTTTGGTGTGCAGAGAAGCTGGTGCCAGTACAGCCTGGAATGCATCCTACAGTGACTGTGCATGGATGCAGCAGAGTCAAGCACACTCTTTCCCCACACATGCAAACGGTCCAGGCTCATCTTGGTGACTCACTCAACAAGAGGTACTACCAGCTCATCTCAGTGATGGAAGATTGTAATTATGCTAAAATTGATTAAACCGAGCTCTGGAGAAGCTCCTCTGATCCTAGAAGAGCAGCTGAACTGCATGAAGGGCTTTGGTTGAATACTGTTTTTTGTGGAGTGACTTAGCTCCCCTAGCCTTGAAGTACTTGGAGCATCTGGCTCATGTCCTCAAGCAGCAGCTCCCATGTTTCTCCCATAAGGATCTTCACTGAGTTGTTATGTACCTCTTTTCGTCCAGTTCATATCTGCTGCTACTGACAGAAAGATACTAGATTTATCTGAACTGTAGGTGCAGCCAGGTTGGAAAGAGCCACATTGTGTGTCCTTTCTATTCGGAATTTATTTTATAATGTGCTGAGGTACACAGGTTTATTTCTGAGGGGTTTCTTCCCCCTATCTCTGGTAGGGTTTTTCATGTTAGAAAAGATCACAGAACTGATACTGAAGCACTTTAAGCATCAATTAGCAAGCAACTATTAATTTTCCATTAAGGCACTTCCTATGACATTATCCTATCATTTTTTGGACTGACCGTATAATTGATTATGTCACCCTTTGTCTTCATTAAGTGCAATCTTTTCAGAAAATCTGTTAGATAGGAAGCATTATCATTGGGAAATATTTGAAGGTCTTATTTAGTACAGTCAAAAGTGTCAAAACAGCTAATTGAACGCTTTCATCTCCATGACTAATGAAAAATTAAGTTATTGCAAAAATATGTCACAGGAATCTACAAATTCTAATGAAAAATAGCAACCTCATTAAATCTGAAGGCGGTTAAATGCTACTGTGGGAAGTGTCTCACTGCAGAGACCTTTGCAAATGCATAAGGAGAGTACCACCACTGTAAATGTTGGTGTTTTTAAATCACACAGACCATTCCTAGGTAACCTTCTCAGGGAACTGGGACTTGAGTCAGTTTGACTGCAGGTATCCAAGTGCATTTCTGGTAGGAACAAAGAATCAGTTAGAGAGTAGGAGGTTTAATCCAAGAACGACAATTCGGTGTCTTGTCAGCCCATGTCAGTGGTAGTAAAATGGTAGTGAGGCCTGTTTTAAAGATAGTATCTACTCTGTCGTTCTACATTTATATCTCCCTAGTATTTCTTTCTCAGGGCACAGGTTCAATAAAACTCAAATCAGACTCTGGATGTTGTAGACATTCCTTGGAGAAATTGTGCACTAGTTGCAAATCTGTGATGCATTGGCAGCTGTGTAAGCAGGAAAAAAATCAGCCTTGCAAACAAGCTCAGTTCTTTCATCCTGTCTGGAAATCTGTCCCCTTACTACTAGTAAATCTCATCACCTTACCCTAATACACTGCTGAGCTCTTCTCTTTTTCATGTTCCTCTTAGTCTTTATTTTGTCAACTCTTTTCTTGTGTTTCCTTCCCTCTCTCCTGTCTGTGATGCCCAAAATTTGTAAACCATATGTGCTTCTTTCCTAGAAACATATCTCTGCCATCTTTTCTTCTTTTCCTAGTGCGTACTGATAAAATGCTGAAGAACCTTGATTTTTGTATCAGACTGAGTTTCCATCCTTTACCACCAAGTGATAGAGCAATGAAGGGTATTATCTTTCTTGTTTATATGGGAAAAACTAATGTAGATTGCAATATTGTTTAGCTAAATTCAGCTTTCATGAGAATGAGTGGTTGCTTTTGGAGGCAGAAGATGCTGTAGGGAGAATGGGACTGGAGTAGATAGTGCTATATGTACTCCTTCCAGACTGACAGAAAACACATAATTCATGCAAATGCTGTAGAAATACAGTGGAAATTTTGAGCTTTTCAAAGAACTGTGCCTATACATGTGAACCAAATAGAAAATCTATGGCATAAGCCTATTTTCTCTGTTTAGCTGCAGCCTTAGTCTGTGATCCTAAGCCACTCCTGAATAGAACAATTTCCCATGGCAAGATGAAATTTGGTAAGCTGTTTATTCATTTTAGCTGCCTTCTGGAAAGTCACATTGTGATAATGAAGAAAGAGACACGGATTTTAACTGGAATTTCATTGTTTTCAATTGGCTTTAAATCAAGGCCATTTTGCTATGAAAACTTTGATGATATGGAAGATATGAAAAAGAGGCACAAGTGGAGATACAAGGGAACTCTTCTCCATTTTCAAGCTATACAACTTTTCATAAATTACAGAAGGTAGGGACTGCTGATAGGTTTCCTTTGTTCTGTTCTTCCTTAGAAACATAAAGGGTTAAAAGTTTGAAAACAACTGTCTAAAAGTAACTCTTTTAGCTACTACTTGCTTGCAATAAGCCTATGAACTTAATTTTCATTTTTCCGATGTTATTTATTTAATTCTTCCAGGTTGTTTGTTCAACTACTGTGGGATGTGTGACAAATACTTTTAATTCTTTTATCTTAAAAAAATATTTTTTCCTGATGAAGTCACCTCTAATTTTAGATGTATGTTTGATTCCTTTTTATTTGTCATTCTGCGTCTCATTTAGTTGCCTGCCAGCTCAGCTGTGACATTTCTGGATTATGCTAATGTATACTGATTTTCTCAAATCCACCCACAGCCAGTTTTGCTTCCTCTGTTTGATTGACAAAGATGCCTTCAGATCTGCTGATCTGGCAGAACTGAACTCAGGTCATCAAGCAGTTTGAGACCAATGTTATTGGGTCCCCACCTTATGGCAGAAATGAGTTGCAGAATGGCGATGCTGTAATTTTACCAGGTTGGGAAGATGGGAAGAAATAAGATTAATATATGATCTTAGGAAACAAAAGGTTTTTGATAACCACATGGCCTACTTGTCTAAGGAGATGTGTGCAATAAACTTACTCTTGTAAATATGACACTCTGAGGAAAATATGGAAACAAGTATTTTCAATCTTTTATGGAGTGAGATATTCACCATAACTTATTCCACAGTTCCTTCCTCTTTCTCAGAAGAGGTCTTATTTTCCAGAGTAGATTTTTAAAAATACAATGTATTTGCTGCCATGTAGGAAGGAACTGTAAATTTTATTCCTGTCTAAAACTGCAATGTGTTTGTATAATCTCTGAGAACAGATTGATAGGAATTTCTTGTGGGAATTGCTTTAATTTCTGAGTAGAAATAGGAAGTGTCATCTGTGTACGTGCACACAAATGTGTGTGTATATGTATATATTTCCAAAAAGCATGTTGCTTCCTAATTATAAATGAGCTTTGGGTTTTGGTTTGATGTGTTTTAAAGATATACTAGATCAAAGTGTTCAATATTTGCCGTAAGGAAATAATCATATTTAGGTCACAGATAATAGAGGAGGGCTGTTGGATGTCCTAAAAGCCAGCAGATTTCCTGCTCCAGTGACAGCAGATCCACTGGCAGTAGTTGCAATGTGTTCTTAGTGCAACAGCTGATGGCAGGAAAGCCTGAGAGTGAAAAGTGTCCTGTTTTCCCAGGCTCTTACATCTCTGGCCCAAGGTTTGCTAACACAGAGTTTATAAGCTACTCCTGAAAATTAGATTTATTTCTAATTCAAGAAGAAAATGCATGGAAGTTCATGAGCTGACTTTAGATGAAATTTTGCTCAGATTTAGTTGTTTTGCAGACAAGCTTCTAAAAATCTATAATATTGTCTGTAGTCAGGAATAAATTTTGCCCTTCATAATCTCAATTGAACCAGTAGCCATCAGCATGACAAATTCTCCACATAGCTATACCCTAAGGTAGAAAATAGATGTGTGCTTTAACTTGAACTAATTAGGAGTAAGCAGTTTTGCTTTTGCAGAATGCAATTTTGCTTACTGCCCTGAGGTCCAAGCAAAATAAGAGCATTTTTATTAGTGCCCTTTTAATGGCGTCTTACATAATACGAATTTATTTGGTCTGGACATCACTGTGCAGACAATTAACAAAAAAAAAATCCCTTTTTAAAATAATTTGCAATCTATGGAGGATAGGAGTAAAATCTTGAATATCACAATAGATATTTAAATGAAGAATAATGAAGAAAGAAGATTCTACAACATAATCTTGACAGTAGCTAGATATTTTTTGCTTTACTTCCATTCTGGGTTCTTATTAAACCAAATTCTCTGAGATTTCTGGGATTTTTCAGACAATTATCAGTACTGTTAATATGTGTAACAACTTATTTGCCTACACCAGCTCTAGTCAGACATACAGTAGTCAAACCCATGTGTGAATAGGCCAAGGTTGCAAGGAAGGTTGCAGAATTCCTGAAAGGTATGCACCAGGCATATAGATCTAAGCCATCCAAAAAATGGATTAAAAAAGCATAATTCCATCTGGAAACCTTGATAATACTTTATTTTCCTGTATTTCATTCATGCAGTTTTGTTCTACTTCCTTAATTAAGAATCACTTCTAGGTTTCCCTACAGTTTTTGTGACGGGTATGATCATTATTAAACTCTTCTCAAATTCTGAGGTTAAATATTAACAAGCTAAGGAAAATTAGTTTAAAAACCTGATGGCTGAATTCTATCTTCATGTTTTGAGTGTTCTTGGGATCTTCTGTGAGTGGTACAGATGTGGCTTTCCTCAGAAATGGCACCGTGGGTTTTTTTGTGCATGTTCTGTGCACATCTGTCTGACAAGCTTCACAGTGAAGTGCAGAACAACATTAGTCCAGGGGCTAATATCAGAGTATCACAAGATCCATCTGAGAACTAATACCAGAATTTATTGTATTGCTATAAGTGTTAATTTTGTTTTTACTAAGTATTCGGGTTTTTTGTCATCTTAATGTAGTAGTACCTCCAAATGACATCCACTGGAAAATCATCTTCTGTTCCCGCTGTAATTATTTGTTGTAATGTAGGATTTCAGACTCACATGCCACCTATAGCCCCCACCCAAATTTTACATTTTTCTTCTCTAAAATGAATTAAAATAAGTTGATCAAAGATGTTGTATATTGCTATAACTTGCTCTGTGTTGGCCTACTTTGAGCAGTGGGTCCGTCCAGACTTTTGGCTCATATTGTCATAGTTCTGTGACTTCAAGGTAACCAGTGCTCCTAAAACACCATTTTACCATGCAACTGATTGAATTATGTTTAATTTAGTTTACTATGACCTGTTAGTTAACTACACTCTGATAAGAGCCCCCCACATGCTACCATCAGATTCAGTTCAGCCTTGAGAAGTCTGCAATATAACAGATGTTATAGACTATTTATTTATTTATTATTTTATGATGTGATTCAGAAAAAGAGGTCAGTAGTCACACTGTTTCTGGATCCCAATGTAAGGCATTAGAACATTTGCACAGTAAAAAGCTCTCACTAATAATAGTTCCAACTGGAAACAGCTGCTCCCTTTCTTGCCCACCAATTTGCTTTTTGCACATATTAGGCATGTCATTTGTTCATTGCTTAGGGTAAATGGAAAAAATTTTAATCAATATGGTCCTGACAAGTGCTTTTGCTTTGTTAATAGAGGAGCTCTTGTGTGTTCTAAATTGAAGCAACTTTTTATTGAAATTATCATGCATGAGATTTTCGCTGAGTGAGAAGCTCCCTGTTTAGTTTTTTTAATGCTCATTCTGGTAACATCATTTATTTCATTTGCTGTGTATGATACTTTGGGCATATGTAAGCAGTGGAACAGTACAGGCCCAAGGGAATACCATATTTCCCATCTTCATGTATGGCTTGCACTTGGGCTGAACTCTGTATTTTGATAGTTGCAAACTCCTAAGGAAATAGAGATGCAAATTTTAAGATGTTTTTCTAGTATTTTATGTCAATGATAAACTCTGGTTGTACATGCCTGTTAGGAGAGTGGAATTTATGCCTCTTGGGACTTTTGATTGTTATTTTTGGCAGTCTCCCTTGGCTTATTTTCCTGCTCCTTCTGAGTCAATAGGGATTTGCACCTGCTACTGAAAGAGCATATTTATATCTTTCAGTCTGAGCTGACTACCAACCCAGTGACACCTTTGTCAGCAACCTAATGGAGCAATTTTCTTTGCAGTTGGTATTCACTTCAGGGTACAGAAAGATTCTGTTTAATGTCATCACTCAGATGTTTTGGGTACTTTTGAACCATTGTGCATTGCAGGACAGATGTACTGAGAACATAGTGAGCACTGTAGGAGGGAAAAACTACTTTATTTATATTTTCTTTTTCCTGTCATTCATTCATTTGCAGCTCTGCTATTAGACCAGTGGCAGGTAGAGCATTTTAAAACCTTTTTTTCTCCCAGGGTTAATCGGGATATCCAATGACTGCACAAAAATTTGACAGTGAACCCAAGCCATGTCTTGGTCTTTCCATAAACCACTGATCAGAGGCTCTTCCAAAAGATTGTAATATGCAGGAGAGGGCATGACTTGGTTGACATGATATAATTTCCTGATGGTGGAAGCAATGATATTTTAACTGCTTGTCTTTCACAAAGTCAGTAAAAATTCTCTTGGAAACTGAGAAAAAACCTGCTTGATGCTAACTTGTTATCCAGAAAAGGTGAAAGTGGAGGGAGCTCCTTTACATCCATTCCTCAAACAAGCAGTCTAAGTTAAAGGCCATGGCTGTCTGAATACACAAAACTAGAATATCACTGAGACTGCACACCCAGGCACGTGTTCTTTGCTGGGCAGAGGTGAACATCCAAGTGGAAACTGGTGAAACTGGAGCAAGATGAATGAGAGTTAGAGCAGCCAGGTGGAAACAAGGTTGTGGATCTTACCAACTCAGCTGCCTTGGTGAGCTCTCTGTTGTACAGAGGAGCAATCTGTTTTCCAGGAGCAGCAGAGGCAAATATTCCAGGATGATTGGGAGCAGCATTGTTAACATGATGAGTATCTGTTTTGCTTGTGTTGTAGTTGTCAGAAGATTAGCACATAGAAAACGGGCTACTTAATGCTTCCAACCCATACAGTTTTAAGTGATTCTCTAATTTAGTGAAGTATTTGGATACCAGTTCAGTGGCATTGTACATGCTAGAGAGAGGAAAGGACTAAGGTGCTAAATACTACCTAAAAATTAAATGTGATTTAAATGCTTCACTCTTCTAGACTAAGGATAAATTATTCAGAAAAGCCTGCCATATCTCAGTGTCTCATAAGCTGCTTTTGCTGTGAAATATTTGATAACTCTATCTATCCATTAATGATATGTGATTTCTGGTTAGGAGTTGTCTCTCTGTAAGAGGTTAGGATAATAATTCAGTTCATCCTTAAAAGCCATTGTTGATACCCAAGTTTCTTCTGCTTTTTGTCCTCTGGGCAATTTTTACCTGGAGGTTCACTGAAGCCAAGAGTCCCAGCAGGAACAGAATGTATTGGAAAGCTGTTGAGCCTGAGGTGCCTGCTCTGCAGACCCAAAGGAGGACTCACTTGCCACCTGACTACTTCCACCCACTTTTTTAAGCTACAGCTGTTCCTGTTGTGCCTCATATTTAATGAGGTGCATTCTTACGAGAGGAAGTATATTTGAAATTCTAGAATGATGTAAATATATTTTTAAAATATATATTTGCACATTACACTGTTTGCTGTATTTGAAAGAGTAAACTTTTTACATATCACGTCTTCCTGCAAAGTACTACTATTCCCTTTCCTGTTTTCCAGAAAAACTCACAGAGAGAGATCTTGAAATGAATTCAAGGGAAATGTCACAAGCATGCTTTTCATGTTTTTGCTTTGTAGTTCCTGGATATTTGTCTGGCTTTTAAATTTCCCATGGGAAAAAAATCCATCTCTTCTATAAGTAGCATTTTGCTATTAATAATTAATTGGAATTCATGGAGGTTCACTCAGAATTTTAAATGTGATGTCTAGAAAAAGCTATAAACTCTTATAGCAGGGGAGGTAAAGCAAGTATACAATGAGAGTGGAAGATCATAATGACATTATTTATTCTGATAATTTTCATTTTATCTGTTAAGACTTGTTAGCCTGCCATATAGGTCTACTCTAGATCTCTCTCTATATATATAAAATTATTTAAAATACCACATATATGACATCAGCTGATAAAAAATGCTAAAAGTGAGAGTGATGAAAGGTGGTTGTAAAGATCTTTATGGAGTTACCTTTGAAGATTGTAATCCACAGCTGCTTGTGTGTGTGTGTGCGTGTGCGCGCGCAGTTTTATATTGCTATGATTATGGACTTTGGTGTTTTGTAATATATGAGTCTTGATAGTACAGGCTTATTCTATAAGAACATACTGCACCTCAAGCCTGAGAAGGTGTGTAAATTACCACGTTTAGAAGCATTGTCATCAGAGTGCAGAAGTTTTACGTCTCCAAAATAATGGCAGCCCTTTCTCCCCAGAAAGCTTTCACCTTTTTCAGAATCAGCATTGCTGTGGTGTAGTCATATAAGGTATAAGCAAAATAAGGCTCTGTGGAGAGATAGTGTTCTGTATTATATACAGTTGAAAAAAGAAAAAAAAGACAAGATTTTTGGCACAATAGGTACAAAAAACATCAGTGAAATGTCTTCTATGTGATAAACAAGCTGTTTCAGAAGTTCATAGATAGTCATATGTTTGGCTCTCTCAATTAAAACTTTTCCCCAGATAATTATAAGCAATAATGATATATTTGGGGAAGGAGTTCCAAGAACATAATTTCTAATTCTAACCAACCTATAGATTGGCTGGTGATACAGCAGGTGAAAATCAAGCACTCAGGATCTGTGGAATGCAGGAAAAGTCTATGTCTGTAGGAGGGACCAGATGGATGACAGCATGAACAGAGTGACCCAGGGGACAAGAAAGCTGGAAAGACACATCTGGAAATCAAGAGATTTAAAGGGCAGCTGCCAGACTAGTTTGATGGGACATTTGCCTGGATAGGATATTTTGTGTTCCTGCAATAGTGCTTAAGATTCAGCACACAGGACAGGGCCAAGGTTTCTAATTTGAACAAAGGTGCAGAGAGCACAAGCAGAAGGCAGAGTCTTTGTGTTGCTGAGTTAGTGATGTTTCATGCATGCCTCATCAGGCATGCTTTCCTGCTGCAGCAACCCAGAGCAGTAAGTACTATCTGGTGTTATGAAGTTGAATTCTCTGCTCTGTTTTAAATTTCTCACTGTAAACAATTGCTAAAGGCAGGTGAGATGGCTTGGAATAGGACCTTCTTCTGCTTTCTTGAAACTGTTAGAAACCTGCATGTGAGAGCATCCCCCAACCTGTTCACTCAGGTGTTATCTCCCTATTACTTTGCTTTCATCTCTGTCAGCTTTGGCTGCCAGTGAATCACCAGAGACTGCTCTGTTTGCCTGTTGTCTAAATGACTCCTTCTGACGGCCCCGGAGAGTGGGCCCACACCTGTAAGCTTCCTCTTCTGTGTCAAATAAATGCAATAGGCTTTGACAAAAGATGTGGCATCTTCCTCCCATCCCCACACACTGGAGGAAGCTTTACCAAGCATTGTGCACTAGAGGCAAACTGGAGAAGTGGGTTACTAACTAAAGAGCCCTGCATAAGGTGCTAATCTGGCTTGTGAAAAAGTTTTGGTATGAAATAATGCTTTCTTAGGGGCTCATTTTCCATTTGTTTCTCTGGAGAAATGAAAAGATTTTGTTCACAAAATGGTAGTTTTCTAGTCTACTGGTTGAAAAATTGCTCATATTGAGTATATAGAAGTCAATAAATCTAATAGTACCTCTACCCTGATAGTTGTATTGGGTTACCTGAAAATTGGCAACAAAATGACTTATCTAATTACAGTAAAGACTATTGCAATAAAAATAAATTGGTTTTATTAGACCAATTGGTTGGAAATGTACTTAATTTTTCCTTTTTTTCACCAAGACAATCAGAGATATATTCAAAGAATCCAGGTTTCTTATTAAAGTTTATCAGTGTTCATTTTCCTGCGCAAAACACATTTTTTTATTCTGATCAAATGACTTTCAGTTTTGTGCTTGCTGTGCCCGAACAGGGGAGCATCAATGACCAGTAATATTACAAGAAATGTTTATCTCTCAACCAGTGACAGTCCCTGATTTCCTGCAGTTGGGAGGGATCTGCTTGTATGACAAATTGGGTGTACTTTTTAAAGAGAATTTTTGCGGTGAGTCACACATAGATTGTGCACCATTTATCCTTCACTAATTCATCTGGAATACCACAGGGAGTAATTGGAATTTTAAGAGGTTTATGATATTGATATTCAGTGCAATGTGAAAAAGCTTAATTGTTTTTAATTGAGCAGTAGTATAATAATAATTTTCTTTCAATTAAAAATCCTCTTGGGCCAAAGGCACTCACAAATCCAAAATGGTTTTTTCCTCAGTTTATTTCAGTTTATTTCAGTTTTGACAGTTGGAGCCTTTTTCTGATGATATTTTCCAAAACGAAGAATTTTGTTGTTCTCCTGTGATTCATATTTCTGAACTCAAAGAGGGCATATGGATCTGTCATGGAATCTACAGAACTAAATAACTGAGGCAATACTTTCTAATATATAATTTCAAGCACATGTTGTTAAAGCTTTGCTTTGCACAGTCAAATGAGCTAGCAGAAAAATCAATACGAACCGTGGAAAACCTATTTTGCCTGTTACACTGTTAGGTAACAGGTAAACAGCTTATAGTTCTTGTAGGAGCACCAGGATAAAATCCTAAGGAGCAGAAAATCAGTTTTATTTTTAGCAAGGTTGTCTGTGCATCAAAGAAAAGTATATATAAATCCTGAAGCTTCTATAAACCACAGATGTGTGCAAGTAAACAAAGTAAAAAGAGCTTGCTAAAGGTGGGAAAGAGAACCAGCCTTCAAAACTGAATAGTGTGCAGGTTGCCTATCCAAGAACAGGATGCTGCTATTTCACATTTTAGAAATGTACTCCTGTCATAAGGGATACTTTTAAAAATGAATGTTTTCTGTCTTGATTTCTATGCCTTTAGTTTCTTCTTCTTTTAAGGAGTTCCCCCTTTATGAGTGAGAATTATCAACTGCTCTTTACACATTGCTCTTAGAAACTGAGTTTCTCTTCAGAGAAGTGCAATTGCTACCTAAACCTACCTATGGTTTCAATCTAGCCATTGAGAGGGAAAAATGTATTACTAAATTGTAGTGAAAGCTGTTTGAAAAAAGGAACACTGACTCAGTCACCATCTGAACATAACATTCAGGAGAACTTCTCTTTCCTTCAATTGTGTCTGACAGTTGATGTTATTTTAATACAATTACTCCTCTTTAAAGTTTGCTCAGATAATGAAGACTGCTTCCAATTTTATTGAAATGTGAATGTTCCAGGACTTATACTTGGGCTTTTGAAGTCAGGGTCTGTTTTGATGACTGCTTTTTTATGCTATTCAAGAGATATGCAGATCTGAACAATAATTCGTTTTACATTTCAATACATGACATTCATTTAAGTTAAGCCTTTTCCCATGAGCAAGGAAAGTGTTTTGTATTTTATACTTCTTTTTTTTTTTTTTTTTTAATGTTAGTGGGTCTGACAGCAATGAAAAATATAAACTATAAATTGCAACCAAACTAAATTTGTTTTACACCAAAGAAGAAGATGGAAGTTGTTACCATGGACACAGGTGGAGCACATGAGGTGGTTGTGTGCAAAAATACCGGCAAAAGTATTCAGCTCTGTTCTTGGACTTGGCATTAGGATGTCAAGGAACTGAAGTAAGAGAAAAACACAAGAAGTCAGAACAAGTGCTGGAGAGGCATGAGGCTGTGGACATGAATTGATCCAGCTGAAGGTTGATGGGGTGAAGAAGTTGATCTCCCCTTGGTGCCTGGTTGCTAGAGATACAGACTCTCAGTGCAGCAGGCTCTCTTGTAATCCATTTTAAACAAAACTGTGGGTCTAATTCAAGCAGGCTGATTAAATTGTTTATATTGTTATACTAATTTATACTATTACACTAATTGCTTCTGGCTGCTTTGCCCGAGAGGCGCCGGGAGAGAGCACACAGCTGCTCATCTGGGTATGCTGGTGACCTCTCACTGGAGCAGCACAGAACCATCGCAGGCAGAAAAGTCTCATCTCGTGCCAGCACACAGCTTTAGACAACAGGAAAAAGAATAAATCATTAAATGATATAAAATTATTAATCACCATTATTATTGTTGTAATATCCAAAGGTCTATCAGAAAGAGCTCCCTGCTCCACTGGCCACTGACCCAGACAGAGAAGCAGCCAATTGCTCCTGTAATCTGGAAGCCTCACAGGGAGCATGGGCACAAACAGGTACAGCGAACTGCAAATAAGATATTTATCTCTAATCCTTGTTTCAGAGAAGCGTAGGTGTCTAAAGAGATCAATCTGTGTAATACACTTGCATGAGCGACATAATGGGCTGATCTATTTTTAAAGGTTAATTTTCTTTACACTGATTATTGAACCTATCTCTATTTTAGTGAGGAGAACTTTGACTTTACAGGAGGTATTAAAGAGTTTATTTATGAAAAAAGAAGTTACCGGTTAGGATCAGATCAAAGATTTTTGACTCCAGATTCCTTCCTCAGCATAAGCGTTTTGTTCCAGGATATCCAACACATCCATACAATGCAAAACATCCAGATATGAAGCAAATGAGTGGAAGGATATACTGGCACAGACAGCTCAATGGTAGTTCTCAATTCAGAGGGAAGACAAAAATATTGCAGCCTTTGCTTGCATTACAGTATAAATCCAATTTGCCATATTTGAAAAACAGGAACTAATACCAAAATAGGTATTATTTTGGATGAAGGATGGATTTCATTTGACAAAGAAATAGATTTATATTAGAGGGGCATAGAAATGATAAAAGACACTATTTACGTGAACTTGTCATGGATAATGGTAATTAGCATTCTCCCAGGGCAAGAGAGGATGATGGGACATCAGGTGTTGTGGAGCACCTTGGCAGCTGGGGTCTTCTTTCACAGCTACATGCAACTTTGTGTTCCTTCAGTTTCTCAGCCTAAGAAGGATTGTGAGACGTGAGGTTCCCGCTATGGCTTTGTCAGACTTTTTTGTAGCTTTGAGAGATTGTCTCAGATCTCTTAATTTTTCAAACATTTTCTTCATGTGCTGTTGCAGACGCCTTGGTGAAGTGGCTTCTGTACTCAGTTCTGCTGGGCCAGACAAAATGGCTTTAATTTTTTTGTCCCTTTTTCAAATAACTAAGTAAGCAAATTGCAACAGATGAGTTTATTGCTGTGTCTGAATGCTAAAGAGGATGGTGACTTCGGAAAATGCTGTTTATGGAGTTATTGACAGAGATTTCAGAGGCAGAATATCTGGGTTTATTGCTTCCCAAACCCTGAAAGTGCAAGTTCCTATGCTCTCAGTGTTAAGAAGGCTGCAGGCTTAGGCTTTTATGGGTTTTTATGAAAAGAAATAGGAGGAACATGGAATAAATCAATTAAATATGATCAGATGTAAAGGCAAATTATGCAGGTCAGTCTCAACCCTCTGTGCAGCCCTGGTGGGCACAAACCTGGGAAGAACTCTTAGGATTTCAGGTGAGAAAGTCATGACACAGTGTCTCATAAAATCCCTGCTGCTGCAGAAGTACTTGCACTGAAGGGAACCTGCCAAATCCTTTGTCTGCCCATACAGGACACAGAAAACAGAGCAGTGTTTCCTTCCCAGGCTGGTTTTTTTACCATAAGATTTGTCCTGACAAAGCTGCTGTGGAAGCCAAGTGCAAACCCATGTTTTCAGCTTTCTTTAAAGGCTTACGATAGGATGCTGTCAGGAGGCCACAGTGGGGCAGGAGGTGGCACAGGGAAATTTAATTTCATACTGTTTGTTTCTCTGAACACCATATTTCAGCTAGAAAATGGACATATTTGACACTCTGAGAATCATCAGGAAGGGAATGGAAAGGGGAAAACAGTTTGTGTTTGTAAAAAAATGAGCAAAAAAATGTTCTGAGCTCCATTTGTTATGGGCAGAAATTGTTATAATATCCAATGCCATTAACAATAGTGCTGTATGTGCTCGCAAACTGCTAATGATCAGTACTAACCAAGTAGAAATAAAATTTGGCAGGGAAAGGAAGCACTTCTATTTTAACTATGCAAAATATGTTTGAAAATTCAATCTATTTTGTGAGAGAAGCTAAATAATTTCTACACCACATAGTGGATTTCTTTCCTCCAAGAACTGAGTGAATAAAGCTTTTTTTTTCTTGAACAGATTAGCTTACCCAAGTTTCTGCATATATTCTTCAACTGCCTTAGAAGTGTACTATATTTTATTCACAGGAAAGGACTAGACAGAATCTCAGGTCATTTCCTCACTGATTTAGTTAAAAGAGCCTTCAAAGCTATAATAAGGATAATCAGGACAGAAATCTCAGGAGCCTGGTACAATCTTACACCAGCTATGATGCAAGATTTTTCAAAAAAGATTTTTCAGATGCCTCATTTATTCTTTAATTATTACTCTTTCTGCTGGTAGAACCCAGAGAACTGTGCTCTATTATATAAAAGCTCCACAAATGCAAATTTGTGGATGAGGAGTGAGCGAAGGCCCATGTGGGTAGATATCCATACTGCATAGGTGCATTACTTGATTAGACATATCCATGGAAGAAAGCAAGTAGTTAAGGGGAAAAAAAGTCCTAGAATATTAATTTTCCTCTTTTTTTCTGTCTGACTTTAGGAAGAGAGAAAGTTACAGGGCTGCAGAGAAGTTTTGGTCCAGTTTCTCAACCCAGAGGTCTCCATGATTTTCAGAAACAGAGTCATTCTCCTCTGTCACTTTTCTCCCAGAAGGTCCCATGTTCACTGAAACAGGACTCATATAATGCCAGTATGTCCATGAGTCTCCCTTTTCTCATACAGAGAGGAAGGAATATTTATGAATTATAAGGCCCATGTAAATTACATTACATTATTAGTGTGATAAACCCAAGTCCCCCAAAGTCAGGCCATCTGCATGAAACTGAACTGTTGCTCCTTTGTGTATAATGCATTATATTATTCATTATTATAATCAAGCACAATTGTACTATGCTTTATAGGTCTCCTGCTTCATTAAGTCATAAAATCAACAAAGCTATTAGTACTTTATCTCTTCATTTTTCAATTTGTGGCCCATTTACTAGTGATGATTCCAACCCTAGTGTGAAGGAAAAATTGCTACTAATTAATGGTGTTTCTGTGGTGCTGCTCCTAGTTCTGGATACAGACTCCTTTTCAAAATGTTGGGTAAAGAAGTGTTTCATGTTCTTTTACAATTGGAAAACCAATAAAAAGAGTGAGGAAAGAAAATGTGTGCTTCCATGGTCATCATCAAACTGAGATTTACAGAGCCCTTTTCTTGCTTAGGCTTTCAATGTATGAACTTCAGAGTACAGTGATAACAGTCAGACAAGGATGTTCAGACTTAGACCACCCAAAAAACAAGACAAAACCACCATTTCAAATCAGACATTCTGTGCCAAAATGTGAAACACACAGTTAGTGACTAATTGGAAAAAGAAAGTGATTTCAGTGACTTACCAGGTGGAATTGACCCTGTTATGAGATATGGCAACAGCAAGACCTTCTGGTAAGGAGGGCCCAGGGTTTTATCCACAGATGTAAAAATAAAAACAAGATGTATGAAACGCTCAGGGGAGCAGAGAAGGAGCTGAGATTTTCTGAGGAAGCTCTGAACCACTTCCAGATATTAATTTTGTAAGGAAGAATCCATTAGTAGATCTTATTGTCACAAAGTGACAATGGAGGAGTGACTCAGACCAGGGGCAAACACTCTGGAGATGGGCCTGGGGCAGCAGTTCCTGAAGGAATGTACAGCAGGCTGGAAAAACAACACCCAGGTAAGAGCTAAAGTGCACGTTACCAACAGTTTACCCTTAGATTTAAAAGGAATCTGTTTAAAAACTATCTTGTCCTCCTAGATTTTATCATAATATCAGATAAGAAAGAACTCCTTTTGCCTTTTTTTTTGTCACACACAACTTGGTGTGACTGAAATGCTGTAGCATTGCATGCAGCATCCTAACAGACTATACTCACTTACAAAAATAGGTGTATACTACTTTTATCCTTATGAAATTACATTAATTAAATCCACACACTTTGAATTTGCTACTGAGTGTATTATTAGATTACTTTCAAATATTACAGCTGAAACAAGCATGGAAGTCCCAATAGTTTTTCAGGGTGTGTCTACAATTTCAGGCAATTTTTCAGTCAGATTGAAGGCAACAGCTGGGTGTTTACCATTACATACACAATATTAATACTTTGCCTTTTTGTGATTGTCTCTGAACTCAGTATGTTTGAACTATAACTGCTCAGCACTGTAATTCATGTCATTAAAAAAAATCTGAAATAGTTCTTTTATGAAAAAGAACTGTTCTCCCATCACTGATTCTTCTAGTGATGGAGTGTCTCTATTCTTTATTCTCCTTTATGTGAACTCAGCTAGAAGGTAACAGTTTTATGACTCCAGATTTATTTTCCTTTTATTTTTAGTGAGACAAGAGAAGTGACTGTCTGAAGTCATAGCATGTGAAAAGGAAGTGTAAGAGGAATTCAAAAATCCAAGACTGTTCTGTGCTGTGAATTTAATGATTAATATATGAAAAACAAATTACAGCTTTTTTTATCAAAAAGAAATGGTACTTTCTTTATGATTTTTCTTCCTATTCACCCACATTTTCTGTTCAAATATAGACATCCTTAACTAATTATGGATAACTTTATTTACTGTTAAATTCATTGTATTACTTACGGCTGTAGCAGTTTGCTATTAAATTGAACCCGAAGAGATAAATGGACAAGCAATTCCATTACATTTCTCCAATGGAGGTATTATATTATGAAATGGAAATGATTGAGTTGATAACATTAAGTCTGGTGGTACAGATGAACACAATAGACATTTCTTCATTTTCCAAATATACCCAAACCTAAATGTAAAAAAAAAAAAAAAAATAGAGTAATCTTATCCTTGAAGAAAACCAGAAACTATACAGCATAAGGCAGCAGCAAGAAGCTATGGAGCTGAAAAGGTATGTCTGAAAAAGATGAGAGAGTAGCAATGTGTGCTGGATTGCTTTTCCTCTGGACAAGAGTACAGAGCAGCCTCTGCCAGGCAGTACTTTCCAGGTGGGGCTGAGGCTGTCTTCTGCTGCAGTGAAGACAACTTCAGCAGCCGATGGGTCCAGCTTCGTGTAATTCCCAGCTGCACCCACACCGCTCTCTCTTCCCTCTGCTGGTGGGTGTGGCCCCCAGAGATGGAGCCTTTCCCGGATTCACATCTATGTAAAACCTCTGCATGCCTCCTCTTTCAAGGTAAGTAACCCTAAACTTGTGTGAAGACAGTAACCCTAAACTGGTGTGAAGACAGGAGTGAGTTACCAGCAGCCTTGGCTCTGCCTGCTGTTTGATATTTTGTGTTTGACATTTTGTGTGGATATGCTGCCATACATTGGAATAATGAACTCTTTTCAGCAAACTAAATTTTAACAAAGATTTTTAAGGTTCAGATATTGTTTCCCAGTCTTTAAAGGCACAAATATTAGTAAAGCTATTACCTAGTTGCTTGGCACCATCTTCCCTGATGATTAATGTTTGCAATGTTTCTGCCACAGGCACAGCACAGCTTTCCAAGTAGCAGCAGGAGGTTGAAGAGAGATGCTAAAGAACATTTGCACATGCAGCATTTAGTGACTATTTAGGAAAAAATCCTTTTTTTTTTTAATTTCAGAAAGTCCACTAAGGAGGAGGCCAAGAAATAAATGAAATTAAGGATCGATCAATCTTTGGTTGAGCTGGAGTACAATTATTCATTCCTCTGACAGGTTGTCTCCTGTGCATTTATAGGACTGTGTTTTAGGATAGTAGGCATGCATTAAACACGAAAAAAAAAAGAAAACTTCATTCTTTCTATAAAGCATTCAGTTCAGGAAAACATTAACTGCAATATTTTTTTTTAACAAAAGAGAGGCTGCATGATGAACGTGAGGGGGGAGAGAGGGTTGGGAAGCAAGATGTGGCTTCTAAATGCAGTAGGAAAGAGAGACAGCCAGGGCAGCAGCTGCTTGGGAAGAGGTAGAAAAACCCTCAGGGCAGGAGCTGGGGACTGGTCTAATCTCTACTGGACTCCCCATATTTGCATTCCTCATGCTGAGCAAGCAGTGAACAGTAAATAAAGAGGGACTGCAGGCAGCTGCTTGTGGCAAATCCTCACTGATACTGGCATTCAGGGAGTATAGTGTGAATTTAGAACAATGCACTGAAAATACTAATAATGTGTTAAAAACAATTATTTCTGTTTCTAGACACTCTACTGAAGAAATATGTGTATTCTAAACCACAGTAACAAAAAGAGCTTTCATACAAAAGTACACATGCTCCAAAACAACAAGGCTCTCTAGCAGGTGCCTGGCTAGGTAATATAAAGGCACTCAGAGATGTATTTTACTCAAGCCTTAAATGTGACATTGCAAAAGAGCAAGAGTTTCACGAGGCACACAGGCCTGAGGAAATTCAGTACTAGAGAGCACTGACCCGTAGCATCACCATTTTATTACCTCCTCTCAACCCGAAAACCGCAGCTCAAAAAAACCTGCCAACAATTTGGCAGTAACACAGACAAAAAGAATCCAGAAAGATAAATCTTCAACCACATCAGGCACAGGAGCCCTGCCAGCCTGTAAGGCCAAGGGATTATCAGATGGCAGAAAGACAGTATTCACAGGAGCTAAAGCCACTGCAGAGAACCTAAATGAACCCTCTAATTTGTTCTGTAGCAGCCAGCCTCAAAACACCTAGGAAGGGTTGAGTCTCCCTGAATTCCTCCCCCCAAACTCCACAGAACTGTAACCACTGAGGGTTGCTTAATAAGAAAGGGACGGCAGCAAGCAAAAATCATCCCTCAGGCAAAATACATGAAGCTGGGAAGAGCTTTATAATAAATATACTGTTCCTGTACTCTGGATTAAGTACGTGCTCATAACTACAACTGCAAAAATATTGTCATGGACAGGACCATGCTCTGGCCCAGTTTAACTGATCATAATAGCTGTGTTAATCCAAACATGCTAGGAATTATGCATCAGCTTTTTCTCTGTGCACGATTTGCCAATGTCATCAAATGTTACTCAGTGGCTACCTGAAATAACTTGGTGTCAGGGTTTAAGTGTCAGATACATAAAGTTTGCTGTTTCTGTTGCTTTTCACCTGTGATCCTCCTTCTTTCTGTGCACTTTGTTTCCAGCCTGACCTGGGATAGAAGCCACATCCCACTTGCAAGGTGGATCCGTTGAACACATCTGAAGCACATGAAAGGCTTCCGACAGCACTGGAAATTTCTTCATGCTTGGAGGCTTCTCTGTGCAAGCTTCTTACTTCCCTTCCAAAGAAGGAGAGTTACATTTGGGGTCAGATAGTGCAAAATGAACCAGTAGTGTTTGAACTTAGTCAGGTCCTTGTTGGCATGTTTGGATAAGCTGTGTCTCTTGGGGGAAGTAGTTTCAGCTAGGCTTGGACTAGGAAAAACTTAAACCTGCTTCAATCACAAGCAAAACTATTTATCAGTAATTCTTTGACGTTTTCTCTCTAGATGGCTTCTGCTTCAGGTCAAATAAGAGTCGAGCTACAGTTCTGTCCCCCAGGTTGGGGGAAGCCATTTTTTGACTAAGGCTTCTGTCCAGCTCTGAAGGAACATGCCTTTATTGAGCTGCAAGCTCCAAGCTTCCAGCACATGTATGACATAAAGAAGTGTTTTTAGCTTCCATGATAGGGAGCTGGGAGGACATTCCACTCCAACAGCGCCCTTGTTTTTTATTTCTGTTTGTTCACAAGCCGCTTTGAAAAGTGCCTGTGCTGGCAAAACTTTGGCAGCAGAGCCTAAGGGAGCTGAGGCATTGCAGCAGTGCCAGCACCACTGCTCTGCCCTTGCCAGCACAGTGTGCTCTGCAGCTGCCAAGGACACCTGTAAAGCCCAAGGCACCTGTGTCCAGAGGAGCAGCTGATGGGGATGAAGGCTTTTGGCTCCTCTGAGTGGCACATAACAAAAAATGACAGCTATCTCACATGTGCTGGATGGAAGCAGGCAAAGATTGTTTATGTCCTCACAAGAAAAAAGAAAATGTGTCTGAAATTCAGTCCAACTAATGCGCATTTGTGGGAGAATTTTTTAAATAAGGATTCTGAGCAGCATTAAATGTAACGTATTACAATTAAATAACACGTTTTACTCTTCAAATTATAGTGCTTGACCTTAATAAGCATTTCATTAAAAGCATGTTTAAAATGAGTATTTTCATGCAAATTGCTCTGCTCCTTCAGAATTAGTCAATTGAAAAATGAGTTGATAGCAGATTTTTAGTCATAAAAAATTCAGGTTTTTAAAAAGGCTTGATGAATAAGAAATCTGTGGATCCCCTTTCTGTTACTCTACACTGTTTGAGAGCATTGAGTTGAAGTTAGAAAATCCATTTCAAATGGGAGATTAGGCTTGCTATGCCTTTTCATTCCTCCTTAATGATTAAGCTTGTGCAGTATTATTAAAGGATTTCTCACTGATATGAACAGTTCTTGTATGTTAGTGAACTGTTATGTTACCTTTGATATGCATTTACGCTTCTTTAGCTCACTCATATCCATATCAAGATTATTTTAGTAGTAAAAGATCATTCATCGATGTGTAGATGTGAATAAATGAGGAATTCTTACTAGCAAGGAAAAGAAATCTCACAAATTCAATGGCATTCAATATCCTTTTGTGGGTCCTTGTACAAACAGCATCCTTGGCAAACATCTCATATTAGAATTTTTTTTCTCTGAAATATTTGGGGTTCCTTTGGCAGAAAAGCTTTCCATTAATATTTAAAAATCTGATACTAGAGACAGACCCTGTTTTGCAGAACAATTACAAACTTTTATATAAGATTTTTATGGCATTATCTTATTATCTTCAATATAAAATAGCAATATAAAATCAGCTATGAAGGAGCTTCTTTGCTTTACCAGTCAGACTGTTTCAAGAAGACGATGCAGAGGAACTAAACATCAATTCTAAATGTATTCATATGATGGAGGATCCAGTTTGCTTTCTTTTCTAGGGCTCTGATTGACTGTGACTATGATTCAGGTCATGCCTTCAGTGTTTCTCATTTTAAATAATGAAAACAGCGGTATTGTAAACCTCAAAATTTTAAAAAAATCTGTTTCAAAGGTCAATGCTGAGACTCTCTGACCTTTCACAGTAAAAAGAATTGGAAAGTTTCAGGAGAGTATACTGGACCATGAAGGTACTGCACAAATGGAAACCACTCTTGTAGGGCCTCCAGGACAAACATCTTGGCCTTGTTCTTGCACTCATAGATAAGTCCCGCATTTGGCTTTACTCAGACTCTCAAAATGAACTGAGCAGCTAAATTTGACTGCATTTTATTTTCAGCCTCAATTGTGCAATGCCATTAGAAAAGGGATTTCTACCTATGTGGGGGAAAAAAAAATAACCAACCAAATCTAAAATAAATTACTTGAAGTGAGACCAGAAAATGGATATATTTAAGAACTTTAGCAAAATGAGTCAGGGATGAATCAGCCACAATTCACTCATGTAGTTTTAAGAAAGATCTGCTGTTCCAGCTATGACCCAGAAAGACAAAAGTTCCACTTAAAACTAAGCTATTAAAAGGAAAAATAATAAGGATTTAAAAAGCAGAATGAAAAATACTTTCCATAGAAAATTATACTAGAATTTATTTCCAGAAGCAGTTTCCAAAAGCAGCTACTGAGTTCTTGAGACAATTTTGTGCCCTAAAAAAAAAAGTTTAAATTCATAGAGATTCTGATGGCCACAGAAAAGCTGAAGACATAGGACAAACCTATTCTTTGTGTAATCTGGGATGCTGGATGGCAGCACCACTTTCTATATCTGTGCCTTTTCAGCTATGCAAGTGCAAGGCCTGAATGCTTCAAATCCAAAGATAAGTGTGGAAATAACTCTTGTCATTGGCACACACATACTTGCTAGAGCACAACTGTCTTGTGGAAATATATTATTGCTGGAGGCTGTTTATTTTTTTTTAATAAAATTGAAATGCCAGTACATTCCAGAGGCTTTCTTGCAGAATCATCTTGATTCATCATCAATCTTTTCAAATTTTCTTGTCTGCGGTTGAAAATAATCTAAGCCTGGTCATTGATTCTCTTTCTATGATGTTGGTTGACATCAGCAGTTGGATAGTCAAAACAATGCCATAAATAAACTTGAATTATTTTTAGATATGAAAATAACAGTAGTTAGAGATTAGGGCTGATGCTGAAAATGAACTTGAGTTATTTTAATGCACACTGGAAATAGATACAGAAAATGGAAACAGCTAGGGAGGGTGCTGTGACAAGAGCCCTGCTCAGCAGCAGCTCTGGTTTATATCTGAACTGTAAAGTACAGAGGGAAAATAAACACAGCTTATATGAATAACAACTGAGTCATTTGGTGTGAGCCTGCTTCTCTCCTTATTTCCCTTTCTGGATTTGGGGGTTCCCATGTGTTTGATGATCATTAAGAAGAATGAAACACAACTAATAGTTTTTGTCCAGAGGACTTGAGCTTTTTCCAGTTAGGGAGCTCCCACTCAGATGGCAACCCACTATTCAACTTGTCTGCTCCTCTTCTATTGAAATAAAATACTTCTGTCTGTTATTTTTCCAATTTTTTTTAAATGTCTGTGTATCTTGTTTAACAGTTTCTATTGGATTTTAAACTGCTGGAGTAGGATGGGCAGCAATCACTTGTAGCTCTGGAACTGAAGGCTTTCTCACTCAACCCAGTCAACTGGTCAGCTGCTTACCATGTCAGTACATGTCTGCAGGATCTATCTCATTTATTTCAATAGCTGTGGAAGTCAGTCACCTTTAATGTTGTAGTTACTATTTCACTGCTGGCTATATTTTAAATTACACCTTTAGCTAGGTTGTTCCTCATGGTCTGGAACTGAGGAGGTGGATAAGTGCCTTTAGTGGCAATAGGCCATGAGCTGTGAGACTGCCCCTGACAGCTCTGCAGCTGCACAGCCTGGCACCAGGACTGGTGTGGACCTGCTGACTGCAGAGCTGGGAGCAGCCCTGAGCCCAGGGCAGCCCTGGAACAGCTCCAAACAGAAGCTGAGTCCTGAGTTATAAGTAGCTTTCATATAGGCACTTCTCGAACTCTGCTGGAAATTTAGATTTGCCATAATGTTAGTACCTTTAACATTATTTTCTGATTTATTTCCTTGAGCACAGGCTGTATGTTATTAGACTCTCTAAAATGCAACAAACCTGTTTATTTAGGATATGCAGATAAATAGCTCCAATTATCCTGACGTGACTCATGACAAAACTTCTGGGAATTAAATATCTATAAACACGTGCAACAGTGTAATGGCTCTTGTTTCATTGTTGGTTTCAAGAGACTTAACAAAAAGGTAGATGCTGAACCTCATGTCCTCATAGGAAAAGTTTGGTGATACTTTGAAAAGACAGAAAATATGAAGGAAATATTAAAGTTTTTTTTGGTGATATCTAAAGGAAGAATGTTTGAACAAATTACTTTTTCAGAGTACTGTGTGTTTTTACCACAATTATGTGAACTGCTAATATTAAAGCTCTGCTTTGAGTGTTGTCGGTTCTAAATGGTTTGAAACCGGTTTTTGTTTCCATAGGAAATAGCATTCTTTCCTACTTACTTTAATTTTCTTGCCATAAAGAAAGTTACTTAAATGCTTTTTGATCTGTAAAATTTTTAATGGCTCACATTGGCATTTTACAGTAAAATGGCAAGAGAATATTCAGTCATTAGGATTTTTGCCTTTGTTTTGGATTTTATTTGCGGTTTGTTTTTTTCCTAACATTGGGTGAACAGAAATAGGAAAGTAAAAGTGAGAAGTAAGAACTACATTCTTACCTATTGAGAAGCAAGGCTGCAATACTGGGAACCACTGCAGATGTTAATTTCAAAATTCTTTATTCCTCACAATAGCTGTGGCAAATTGCACATTTAATGACCTCAGTCTAATCTTGCTTACTGAGGCAATGAAACTTCAGAACACTGAATGTTTTTCTTGTGTTTAAATATCAGATCAGTTTATTTCTTGTTTACATATAGCTATTGAAGGAAAAGCTTCAATAAAAAAAAACTAACAATGAAACTTAAGAAGTTTCAGAAGCTAGCCACCTTCATTGTCTTAGTTCTGCATGGTTCATGTTTAGTTACAATTTCTGTTGGTTTTTTTTTCTTTCCCATTTCATCTGGGGTGAAAAGTCTAAGAATTTGGTCAGTTCTAGTGGCCATTATTTGCAATGACAATAAAAGAAGATAATAAAAAGTAGGAAATAACAAAGAAATGCAAATTGGCATTGGTGACTGGATAAATGTATTGAACTATCATATTCCATATTCTAAGATTTTTATGTCAGCTCTCTCTGAAGGTAAAATGGTAAAGTTAAAAGAGATGTAACCTCCAGTAACAAGGAAAAAAGTCTTCAAAGCTTTTTTCATTGCTGCTTTTCATATAAGGACTTTTCTTACAATTAAGTTACTGTTTTAAGCATTTTTATTATGTCTGAATCTATCTTTCTACTCATCTTGTATCTGTAAATTGTAGATAAATTCTGAAAAGGTTGGAGCACAACATAGTTCCACTCTTGCTTTCAGTGAGTGGAGAACATTTTCTTTATAGTGGCAGTTGATTGAGTGTAGGAGATGTCTGGAATATAATCAGTGTTCTCTGAAGATTTACAATCCAGTGCTGTCTCACTCAATTTTCTCATGATACAAATTTTTCCTCTATAAAAATAGTTGCATTAAAAAAGATTAAAAAATAGAGTGGAGAGATCACTGGGTGGTTTTGTGTGGGAGGGATGTGTGTTTGAACCAGAACTCATGAAGGGCTTTTGTAGGAGCCACTCAGGACATAACAACAGGTCCCATTCCATTCCATTCAGTAGGGAATGCTGCTCATGAAAGTGAACTGGTGTGCATGTAGTTGTTTAACAGCACAAGAGAT
Organism: Certhia americana; assembly: GCA_018697195.1. NCBI lineage: Eukaryota > Metazoa > Chordata > Aves > Passeriformes > Certhiidae > Certhia > Certhia americana. Next base: position 15,552,989 of record CM031865.1, on the reverse strand, counting down.
TTAGCTGATACTGTTTTTAAAATGTCTGTGTATGTTGAAGACTGGAGGAAAAGTGATGGGCACTTCATACAAATCTTTGAATTTCATAACAAAGAAAGAAATATTACTCATTGTATTTGAACTCAGTTCCAGCTGCCTAAGAGCTGAAATAAATGGAATGCCCATTTTTTGCTCTGGTTTGATATATGTTATCCATGGTAATGCTAAGGATGGGGATGAAGTGAAAATTGTGAATTGTCACATAAAAGCTGACTGTATGGCAAGTCTGGCACAACTAAAAGACATAAAAACTAGAGTATAATGATTTAAAAATTCTTTCTCTATTGTTTCAGAACATAATTTTTTTCTTATTCCTACTACAGTTTAGCCCCGCAGTTTAGCCCCTCATGCCACCTTACCAAGCAGCAGGTCAGACCCAGGGTACTGAGAGGCTGTCAGAAGGGTTGTACTAAACTGAAAGGCCTACTAAAAAAAAAAAGAAAATAAATCTCTAACATTTCTCCAAGTTTCTGTATGATAGTAAGACAGATTGTTTAATTGAGATGTTCTAGATAGTTTTCTCCCCAAAGGGCTTTTGATACAGAGCTTCTGGATGAGAAACTGAATAAATGAATGGCTGAATTTTATCCATCAGTCTCTGAAGAAGTTTTTATGTGTAATAGTCACTGGTGTAGTATTTTCTGAATCCCACTAACTGCTTAATCTATAGTTTTATAACTGGGCCTGGAGGTTAATTTTATTTTATGATTTTATTTTTGATTAGAGATTCAGTCATCCAAAATTTGATCTGCTCAGGTTAACTGTTGAGTAGCAATTCAAGGAAAGGAATGGTTCCCTATGAGCTCATTGCCTGAGACACGTGCAGATAAATTGCTTGGTGATTATTTAGGATTATTCATTTCCAAGAAAGGTCAAAATCACTAACACTTTATTTGAGAGTCTAAAATGAACAAAACCCATGTTTAAGAATCTAAAGAAGAAAGAATGTGCAGTTACAGGGAATAATTATTTAATTTCAGTCTTGTTTATTTGACAAGCATGGATCTTCAATTCTTCATTCCTCTGAATATTAAAGATATGGTCTTCTAAGGACTTAAAGTGAATGTCTAAAAATTTCAAGAATGTATAATGATATCTGAAGCATTTAAATTCATTATTAGCAATGGAAAGTGCTACATGCCTTTGTGATTGCAGTAGGAATTTTAATATAAATTTTTTCTGAGTTTCCAGGCTTTATACCATAATAAATTGGGCTAATTCTTTAATTCCCTTGAAATTAGCTTCTTAAATGAGGATATTTTTCCAGATCCTTAACTTCTAGTTTACAGTACTGAAAGACAATGGAAAATTTGACTTTTATCACTTTGATACACGAAAAATCCATTGACAGAGTGTTTTGGACTGTTAAGAAATTTATTAAGGAGATTAAATTATTGCCTGCAGTAACTGCTGAGGATAACAATACTCTTTTGACCCAGCAGTTCCAAAAGCACATATTCGAGTCTCCTTGGGCACTGTGAAAATGCTCAGTACTGTCTTTTAATTGTATTTTTGGAATAATTACACTATGGCATGATCATTCTGTGCAATTTTAGTTGTCTACTAAGAATCTTCAAATCTTCCAAAGCTCTCATTTCACTTCAATAAACCTTTTCTCATTATATTATTACAGAAAAAAAATGGTATTATAGAAAATTTAGCAAACCAGCATTTTTACTTTTTAACATTGGAATAATTAATTTTTAGCTATTGAAATACTATCTGCATTATTGATGCTTCAGGCAAAACATGTAATAGCTGTGCTATAAACAAAAAAAGGGAGTATTCCATGTGTAATAGACTTCACTTACACTGACCCCAAAGGTAATCCCAGTGGGTTTCAGTGGGATCAGACAGAGACAGGGTATTAGATGAATAAAAACTGGGCAGAAGGCTCACTGAATGTGCACTCCTAGTCATTCTTTGTAAATTAATTTCTAATACTGCTTCTCTGGCGACACTAAGTTCTCTTACAGAATGGAACAGTGGAAGATAGGAGACAATTCTGTGAAAAATGTTTCTGCCCTGATCCAAAACATGAGCTAATCATTTTTATATCCCAAAAGTTATATTAATAATTTAAAACTAAGGATAGGGGTTTTTTTTCATTGAGTTGAAAAAACTGTATTTGATGGAAGCCAAGAAGTAGAAAAAGTTTTTGGCTCACATTTGGCTGACATAAAACATGGCAGTGCTAATGCCAGTGCAGACTACTGCAGTTTACAGGTGAGTCACTCAAATTAATGCTGAGGCTGGGCATGATTACAGAACATTTGAGGTCTTACCAGCAATTACTGGGTAGAAGGTAATATTTGCACCTAACTGAATGCTCTGTTTCCCTTTCCCTATCTGAAAGGTGAAGCTTTCTACAAAAATTTGGGTTTTTTTAACTCATGAAATTAGCAGAATTTTTGTTGGTCTTTCTTTGCCTGCTTTTCTGCTGTTCTATTATCTCTATCTTTGTCTCTCATTAATTTGTACCTTAATTGGCCAGCCAATAAGGAATATGATATGAACACATATCTATAGTTGATAAAAGTAGAGATCCCAGAGTCACAAAGGCACAGACTAGCTCCAGAGGGACCTCTGGAGCTCCTCTAGTCCAACCACTGCTATACCAGGTTCATCTAGAGCAGTTTACGTAGAGTTATATCTAGGCAGGTTTTGAGTATCTCCAGAGAAGGAGACTCCACAGTCTCTCTGGGCAGTCTGTTCTAGTGCTCTGTCACCCTCAAAGTAGAGAGGTTTTTCTCATATTCAGATGGAACTTTCTGTGCTCAGTTTGTGTCCATTGCCCCTTGTTCTGTTGCTGGCATGCTTTATTCCTACTTGATCACTCAGAAAAAAGTAATTCATAGTGACTCTCACAGAATAATTTCTTTTCTTCAGATAAAAGATTTCATTTTCCCCCATTATGTCATTTGTCTGTAATCATTAGAGATTGGCTTATTGGGTGAGGAATAGAACTTAATATCCCTATCAAAGTTGCTATTATTCATTACATTTTTTTCTATGACATCCAGACTGAGAGGCAAGAAAGGCACAGCATGGAAAATATCTTACACTGAAAGCAGAAATCTAAAGGCAACAGAAGAATGATACAGCTACAGATATACATCAGGCTAAGGAAAAAAAAGGTGAGCTAGAAGAGTTTAAAGTTCCTTTGCTTTTCTGCATCAAGATTAGTATTCATTATAACCAATCTTTCCTTAAGTCACAGCTGAATTCTGAAGAAAATGAGATGTGGATTTATTTCTACATATTGATTCTGTTTAGTTTACTATGGTAAATAAGAAAACAGCATATGATGAATTCATAATGGATGTTTAGATATACAAAAAATTACTTACATTAACACCAACACAATATACTACGTATATGTAGAATGTAGAGTATTACATTCTATTTTTCCATTTAAAAAGAACGCTTTATTCTTATCAAGACATTTACAGCATGCTTTGTCATTTCCAAAGTCTACAGTTTGTGTAGCTGAATTCCTTGGTGGCCCATTACTGCACCCATGCCAGCTTCATTTCCATCCATAGCCTCCTATGACAGATTTTCAAAGAGATTACATCTGTGCCTCTACCAACAAATATAACTATTTACCTTTAATATCAAGTCTAAATTGAGGTTACATTTCTCCTTTCACTCTGAATTTGGCAGGGTAAAAATGACAGGCTGATATTCCCCTAGAATTTGTTTGTTTGTAAATCAGCCCCTTTCCTTAGGATTCTAGTGCCCCTTCTCAACATGCTTTTGCCTATTTTGGCTCCTGTTGTGATGAGTACCTTGCAGATTTTGAAGAAAAGCAGCCACCATGCCCCAAAATACCTGATCAGCTAATTGTAGTGCTGAGAGACCAGCTAACGCCCTCAAAATGCTAAACAAATGAGTGAAGAGTAACCTAGCTGCTTTTAAAGAGGGGCTGGGGACTCTCAGTGTGCTTCTCCCTCATGGGCATTACAATTTACAGCGTGCAAGGAGGAGTCTGGGGGAGATTTCAGTGGTGCCAGCAGGGTCTGATGGGGCTGTGGTGAGTCTCTCAAGCACTAAGACCTCTCTGGTTGATAGATTCTGTTTATGGAGCAGTGAGAAATGGCTCAAAATATTCAAAGAATGTATTTGAAAAGAAGTAGCAGCAAGTGGTATGTGAGAGTCCCTGTTGTCGGGGAAATGGATGAAGTAAGGGGGGAAAGGTCCCTGTTACACTCCTTGCCAGATCCTGTCTTTTCTGCTCAAGCTTCTTCTACAGAGAGAATATAAAAAGGTGCTGGGGCGTCGCACACAGCAAATTTTGCAGGGCTATTGGAAACATCAGTCTACTAAGTTCTGCTTGTCAATGGAAAAACTAAATTAGAAGGAAAGTTCTTTCTCTGAAGTAATAAAACTTGGATAAAACCTGGGGCAATGATCAAATGCTTCCAACCCAGTCAAACATTTCTAGAAACTGTTACTCAGTCAAAGTGCTCATTCTTTAAGGGAGAAAACATGTGTCTGGTCTCTTATCTGAAGTATTTATCAAAGGTTTGCATGTCTCAAAGACATCTTTTGCCTTGCTCTTGCACTGGTTGTTATTAGTAAAAAAATTTCCTATGACTCCAGTGGTGTAAAATTAGTCTCTAAAATTTCCTTCATTAAAACTTTCCAGATTTATATATTACAAATTGCTGTAGTGATTCCTCAACAAATTGGTACCAACAAAAATTTCACAGCACTGGGAAAGAGAAGAGGAGATAACAAACAAGGCTAAATATTACAGTCTTTAGCACATAGCCTTCTCAGTGAGATATACAAAAATTCTTAATTCAAAACAGTAGAATTTGGCCTAGTGAGACAAACTGTTTTCTGACTTTCTGACAAACTGACTCTTCTGAGAGAGCAGTGAAATGAGAAATCCAGTTTATATCTGCTATCTGCCTTTTTCACCAATCTTGGGAGCACAAACCATTTTTTAAAGTGGACTGCAATTGCCCTTGGCTGTACAGATTAGTGCTCAAAAAAGGCCTGTGTCCCACTTTCACATTGTTGACATCTTGTACAGGCAAAGAAAAAAGGTCTGAAAGGAGATCCAAAATAAAGTAGAGGCTTGGAGGAAGAGGCAAGGCCAGAAAATATGAAGCAGTTGAAAGGGATGGCAGGCTGAAAGTTTGTGTGAGGCTAGAAAAAGTAGAGATCAAAGGGTTCAGTAGATCCCAAGGTCATTGGAGTTACAGAATAAAATTGAGGCTGAACAGAGGTGGGGGACAATAGTGGGCCAGAGACAGGAAAAAAAGTAGAGGCCAATAGTGGCCTCAAGTCAGGATGCTGGAAATAAACTAGTGTTCCAAGGAGACTGGAGTATGTCAGTAGAGACTAAAGGGGTAGAAGGACAAAAACAGATGGAGGTTCCTGTAACTGCACAAATCAGTTTATGCAAAAACTTCCCCCTGAAAGCCTCATGGTGTGGGATGGCAGCTTATCTTCTTTAATTCATTTTTTTCTGAAAGCTGCAGAAAGCTAATCTACATTAATTCATTCAACTGCAACTACTGCTTACTTTATCCTTCACACTCCTGCTTTGGAAGATGTTCTGTGGAAGCCTCTGCTTATGAGCTATTAGTATTTTTATGTCCCTAGAGAAAATTAACTCCACTTCAGCTTTGAAATTGACTCATAGCAGTGGTTTGGATTTATTGAAAAGGACATATATATATATATATATATATATATATATATATATATATATATATA
>CM031865.1:15426571-15547009 GCA_018697195.1 Certhia americana | reverse complement strand
GATTCGGTGGAAGCCTCTGCTTATGAAGCTATAGTATTTTTATGTCCCTAGAGAAAATATAACTTCCACTTCAGCTTGAAATTGACTCATAGCAGTGGTTTAAGGATTTATTGAAAAGGACTATTATATTTAAATATATAATATTATCAAGCTGTTTGGCTTTTATGATGGTCTGCTCAGGAGTTTAGAGGAAAGCCAGACATCACTTCTTCTGAATATATATATATATATATATATATCAGAAGAATTGATTCTGGCTTTCCTCTAAACTATCTGAGCAGCCATTATAAAAGCCACACAGCTTGAGTGTACTGGAAGTGGCTAGGATCAAGTTAACTTTTTCCATCATGGTCTGTGGTGGTTCTGGGTTTGTCATTAGAAGAGGTGATACAGGCCCAGTTTTTTGTGTAGAACAGGGCTGGCACAGTGTCAAGGCTTTTTCTGCACCAGCTGGGGTATCACTATAGAGATTTGCAAGCAGTAGCTCAAAACAAGAGAACTCTAGATAGAGCATTTGACAACTTTGACACTTAGCACATGTTGATGATGGCAGTGCCTAGAGCAGAGTCTGCAGCAGCACTAACCACCACTCAGTGCAGTACTTCTGAGTTATTTCATATTCTGCACAGCATGAAGATGAATTGGAATGGAATGAATTGGAATCTTCATTTGGAATGAAGATGACTGAAGGCCCTGTATCTTGCAGCAGATATACAGAAATTGACGTTGCCCTTGACATGCCCAGTATTTAGTACTGAAGGACATCGCACTGTTAGTTACACCCAAAGAATGAATATTTTTACTAATCCACTGTTGCTGAGAGTTTATGCAAAGCACACTGATCCCTGTCTATTAAATGAGTAATAGGCTCTTGAGAGTCCAGAGGAGATGGAATGAGAGACAAACACGAGGGTATCTCAGGTAAGTGGGGGATTAGAATGTCCAGTGTGTGTGTGTGAAGAGGCTGAGAGAACAGGTTGTTTCAGGAGAGCATGCAGAGTTGTCATGATACCTTCCTGTCTGAATTAGTAAGACTCAGCCCTCTGCTGAAAGAAGGATGCAGATTTTCCAAATTTAGAAGTCTGTACATAGCACATTTTCTTCTTGATGCTTTCCTGTGACAGTCAATTCCAGCTGACAGCAGGAAGAAAAGATGTGTGCTGAATAAACCTGATTATATTAAAAGTTTTATCTTTTAATGTGCAATGTTTGCTTTTCTGGGAAAAAAAAAAAAAAAACAAACAAAAAAGACCCAAAAAACTAAATCAACCAAGGTTATTATAAACTTGTAAAAATAGTAAAATTGTAAAATTATAATTTTTTTGCAAGAGATAATGTCATACAAAAACATTCAGAACCTTCTGTGTTATAAAGAAAAGCGTAGACATTTATTTCATTTTAGAGAATTAAAGATGGACTAATCAGCTTCTGGTTATATTGCGCTGCTTTTGTTTATAAATTCCTTTTTTCCACTATAGATAGGACACACAAAATGGCTTTTTTGACATTTTTAAGGGATGTGTACTGAGCCTTTCATCTTGACCAGAACTCCCACTTCTGCTCAAACAAAATACAGCTGAAAAAAGAAAAAAAGAGGCAGTGACAATTTCAAATAATTTCCAAGCCATCTTGTGTGTCAAATCAAAAGTGGAGCAGGGTTTCCATGTTTAAAGTGTGTTAATAATATGGCAGGCTGCAAGTAAAAATAGCCCTTATCCTATGCCCAATGTGTATTTGTATCCTATTAACCTATTTCCTTAGCCTCAGGAAGCCTAGGGATAGAAATGTAGCTCACTGCTTTAAACACATAAGCTATCCACTTGGGTAAAAATAGCTGTGCATCCACCTAAGCCCATAAAAGTAACAACACAGGCCAATGAGCCAACCATCTGAAGAGTGGCTGGACAAACACATAGGAAACTGAAAACTCCTTAAGAGATTTTTCTGGGGCAATTGTGAACAACAAGTGCATTTATGGAGACCTTTAGGCAATTTGTAAAGAGAAGAAAGTTTTCAACACAGGTCAGTGCTAAGCTGTCTTGACTGGCCAGGCCTTGAAGTAAGAGTCAGACCTGTGCAGAGAAAATTGCTGTGAAGTGTGCAAAGCAGCCTTGAAATGCAGAAGTGAGTAGAGGGTTGAGGAATATTCCTTCACATCCTGGAAGCACATAATTTATGTTCCTGATGTTGAAGGATTTCTTTCCATGACAGCTATTTCACTTGACTAGTCAAGAGGCTTGAGTACTGAGTGGCACAGGGGCACCTTGAAAACTGGCTGTGTTTTATATACAAACTTGAGGAGTATAAACAACTTTTCAAATTGTGTCATTGTTATTGAACTTGCAGTCAAAGGCTGTGCTGATTCTTGTCCTAATAAATCTCAGCTGTGCAGAGCTCAGATCAAGACTGAGTACCATGTTGCCATGTATTCTAACTGGAATAGGAGTGCAGTGAAGGGGAAAAAAGACTCATTGAAACCATCAGATTTCTCTTTAGTATATATTGTCTTGGCACTCTCCTATAAAAACCTCACAGAGGGCTGACTGGCTCTAAACCTCCTTGGATTAACACTATATCTTTACAAACTTCTCTACTCCTCAAACTTAGAGGTTCTCCTCCTGAAGCTGTTACAGCTCCAGTCAAATCTTATTGCAGCTAAAGAAAAGATTGCAGTACTTTTTTTACTGCAAAAGAACACATTACACACATGACTGCCAACTGCTACTGGAAATTATTGCCCCAGTAGTAAATATTTAACTGCATTTTATCTCACTTAGATTTTATTCATTAAGATTCCACACTGGTGTTAGCAAAAGTCAACAACTGCTTATGTTTGGTAGTTTACATAATTGTAGGGAATAGAGATGGATGGAGCTTATTTTTACTAGTTTGTTCTTTTCCTCTGTTTTGAAGAGATCGAGATTCAATGTTCTTCTGTAGGTTCATTGTCCCTAAGTTGTGATAAAATACAACTGTCTCAAATAGGACATTTTCATGAGAAATCGATGAAGACCATGCAGCAGATGTACCAATAACAAAACCAAATTAATAGAATACTGCAAGTATTGGAGGTATCTTTGGAAATATAAAATAATAGTAGTTTTGTTTGGTAGCATGAATTTCTCTTTACCACCAGGGTACCTTGAGTGATGTTTCAGAGCCTCCTGACTGAGGTCTTTCTGTGCTCAAAAGCCATTAATGTGCTATGGTGACATTTTCCATGTGAATTGGCTGCTGTAGGGAAGATGGATCCTGAATCAGCACCATCAGCTGTTCCCATGACCAGCCAAAGACAGACACTGATTGAATGACTTTAACCCTCACATCTCCTACAGCTCCTCTTCTATCATTTCCATAAAGCACTGGACATTCCTCTAACAATAAACAGGAATATAATTATGGGAGGTAAGGCAGAGAGTGCTGTGGATTTAATTAGCATAAGCTGTCTGATAATCAAGATGCCTTGGCAAGAGCAAATGGAGCTTTGAAGATTGCAAGAAGACTGGTGGCAGGGAAAGAAGATTAAATCACATAGAAATGTTGCAAAATGTATAAGTTTGTTTGTGTGCTAACCCAATCAATGCAGTAAAACACAGCCTTCCTAGAATGGTATAAAAGCACATGTAGCTGCGTAAATTTGGATTCAGATCACCAGGAGTAGTCCCAGTATCTCTCTCAATTGCCAATAATAATATCAGTTTCACTAGAGTATAAAGAGAGGTGTAGCACTTGAATTGCCACAAGAAGCATAAATAATTGCCATAAGACCTTTATGTTACTTTACTGTATGGTCTTTTACTTAAGTTAACCTTACTGAAGAGAAATAACTCAAGTACCTGGCTTCAGTCAATTGTCTAGTGAAAAGACGTGCTAACAAATTGCCCCATTGCAAGGCCAGACATTGTAAGAAAATCTACTTGTTACATATCTTAAAATGTTTAGTTAGAAGTAGTGGTATTCTAGACCTTAAACAGATATAAAGCTTTAGAAAATTGTGTTTAAAAAACCATATGTAATGGAAAAGTTTGCAAACAGGGAAAGATGGATTAGATTAGACTTTTACTGGTACAACACCTTAATTTGGTAGCTGTCTTTCCCTTGAATTTATTCAAAAGGTGTTGATCATATTAAATAGCTGTAATTACATCCTAGATGCTCTATTCCACTCTATGCCAGATGTATATTTCTATGCAGCTCAAAGATCTGTAATAGTTTTCCAGCCTGAATGTAGTTCTGCAGTTCATTTCTTTATGAGTTTTCTTCTTTTGGGAAAATGAAACCCAGTAGAAGACAGCATACCAAAATAATGAGCTTTTCCCATTTTGGTCCTAATATGTCTAACAATTTTTAAACTACAGTTTAAACTATTCATTTGCTTTTCCTGCTATTCTGACTCTCTCAAAATGAGTCAAATGGAGATGAGCATAAAACACAACCACACAATATATTAAAGCCAAGAAAAATGGAAACTGAAGCTGAAGAACATTTCTAGCTATCATTCCTCATGGAGTCTAGCTATCATTCCTCAGCAGAATATTAATATGGCAACCCATAGTTTGATGATGCAGGTCTTCATGATTTTTTTTTTTTAGTCACTGATCTTTTTCTGAATTAATTAATTCAAAAACATTAATATTCCACCTGCAGAGATACTATTAAGCTATACAGCCTCAAGAAAATGTGAAGGGTTTTGCTATAGCTTTCTGAATAAGTATTTCTGAATTCTTGCCTGTGTATTTAACACATTCTCTACTGAAAAGTAATACTAGGAAAATATAGAGCAAGAAACACATGGAGCTATACACAGAGGGAATATATAATGTTGGTGTAATCTTCAGGGATTCACTATAAATAATTTCTTTGAAAATGTGTATATGTCTCTCTATTATCCAGATGTTGTTGCATTTAAATACAATTCAATGAAAATAAGATGAGGAGGAAGAATTTTCAGTAGTATCTATCTTATTTGAATGAAGTATCATTGCTGCTATTGGTTTGTTGGTTTGGGGTGTTTTTTAGCAGGTAATACTGTTAGAAATCTGCACTGTAGAGAGTGGGGTAAATCTGGATCTTTGTGAAACATTGTGCTGAACTCACCTCATTTTAATTCCTGCAGCAGCAAATAGTCCAAGGTTGATGCTGTGTTCTCTGTGTCTGCCTCTGAGAGCAAGTCACTTCCCCAGCAAAGTCAGATTAATTTGGGTGAACAGTTTCCATTGCAGGGGCTGACAGAAATGGCACCTGGCAGTTCATGCCTTTATCCCTGTTGGGGGTTGGGTTGATTTCTTATAGAATTTTTTCCCAGAAGTTGCTAAAGAGCTAATGGCTGGGTGCTTTTCGGTACTTATGGGTGCTCAGGAACAAACAAAGGAAGCAGCTACACAGAGACATTGATTCCACTTCGCTCAGGGCAGTTTTTTTTTCTGCTCTGGGGGGACGGCCGGGGCTGCTCGTCTCGGCGAGGCAGAGAGCTCTCACTTTTTCCCTTCACCTCGGACTCCGTCGGACCACCGGTCTCTTCGTGTGTCCCCCGGGATTTTGGGAACCCGTTTCCTCCCTGCCCTGCACCCACGGTTTCTTCAGTTCTGCTCGAGGTCTCCCCACGCTGTTTCTACAGCCCCTGCCAGCCGGGACACTTTTTTTCCAACAGCTCCAGCCACTGTGAACCCTCGGAATTATCTCACCCTCCTAGAGCTGCCGCTAGCCTATTTGCCTGTGACGGTACTGAGGGAGGTGGGGGGGGGTTACCAGAGGAAGAACTGTGACTGACTTGTTGTTTTTTTTTTTTTTTTTTTTGTTTTTTTTTTTTTCCCCTCCTCTAGTTCTGTTTGTTGTCAATATTGTAATTATTGTTAATGTACCTTGTTGGACTAACTAGTAAAGAACTGTTATTCCTACCCTCCTTATCGTTGCCTAAGGCCTCTCTTTCAATTTTGGAATTATAACAAACCCCAAGGGAAGTTTCCCTTTTCTTTGGTCCCTGTCTTTTTCAAACCAAGACAATCCCAACACAGGGTGTGCTCAGGGCCTGGATTGGGGCAGTGTATTTGTGCCCTTCTGCAAACAGGGTAAATATATAATTCACTGAGCATCTAGACACTGTGATAAGGACATGATACCAAAACCAAAGAAAATCTAATCAGGTGTAAACACCGTTTCCTTGCCCCTCACTCTGCTAAGAAAGAAAAAAAAAAAAAAAAACAATAAAATAATAATAATAAACTATTCCAGCTTCCAAAACAGTGATGATAAGACTGTGACGTTTCCAAGCAGTACTTCAATAAACCTGCATTGTTCATAGAGTTTTGACAAACACAAGAGTAAATTCCTTTGATTAGGATAGCTTTTTTCAGCTTTTAAGAGAAAAGGAAATTGAGTTTCTTCAAGTATAATATATGTAATAATTGTCACAGTTTCTTGTCAATTGCCTGAAATAAGTGGGACTGTGTAAAGCTGAACAAAAATATGGCTTATGTTCTCATGCTGTCTTGGGCCAGGGCTCTTTTAAAATAGAACCATTTTTCTAAAACTAAGCTATCCTCAATGAGATCAGATAAAAATTATTCCAGGACTTCCATGAATAACTTTTTTCCCATACTACAGAAACATGCAATGTATAGCTTCCAGATTAACGTTGTAGACAAACTCTACAATTCATGGCAGGCTGCAGACAACTCATGATATCTTTAAAAAAAAAAAAAAAAAAAAAAAAAAAAAAAAAAAATCTGCACACTGTCTGCTTGCACACTGCCAAAGGCCTTTAGAAAACCGTGTCAGTTCATTAAAACTGATTTTGTCTGGTGACATACTGAAAATCTATTAATGCAGATATCAAATTTACAGGAAAATCAAATATATATATATAGATAAATTATCTTCTAGAACTCTTATTCCAGGTTATTATCATATTTGCAGTTTAAATTAACTTTTGTTGCTCTGTGACGCTCTGTGTCTTTCACAGGCTTTAAGCTGTGGGTCTTACCAACATTGAGTTAACGCAAATATTTCCACAAGAGATAATAGTACAAATCCTGAGAGCTTCCTTATACATAATGCAACTTGTTTAATATGGACAGATTAAGGGGCTGATTTATCCAGGGATTTAAACACAGGAGTAGGCTTATTTGAAGCCAGCAAGACTATCTAAATTGAGAAAACAAAGCAAAGTACTTCATATCTGGCATTGAGAATAAATTAGGAATCCAGAAATAGATTTGTAACTGCAGTTCTCTAAAACTGTCTGCTAGATCATCAATATTTGTCTTAATTAGGAATTAACATGTTATTTGAAGCTGAGGATTTGCCTTTTTTTTCTTTTTTCTGTAGTTTGTACAGTTTTTGATATGCATATTTTCAAAAGCAAATCAAAGTCAAGTTTTAGGTGGAGGAAATGCCAGTTCAGCATCTGCCTCCCTGTGTCAACTGCCCAGAGCTCCAGGTAAGGTCAAAGTGAAGGCCATGGAGAAGAATTTGAGTAGCAGAATGTACAGCCTCTATTTATTCCCTTTTTCTACAAAATTGCAGGTTACATTTGGGGGTAAATTATCCAAATACTATTCATTCTTTTTCCTCAGATTCCATGGAATTGACAAGCTATCAAACAAAAAGGATCACTCTTGCTAAAAAATGGTATGTTTGTAAAAAGAGATGCCACAATAATAGAATAGATTTAGAGCATTTAATTTCTTGCTTTTATTCTGATAAAAATTTTTTTTAAACAAAACAAACAACATTTTCCCCACCCCATATGTCTACCTGAAACACTCCTGGAAGTCAGAATTACTTTAAAGCTTTCCTTATTTTTACAGCCTCACTTGAAGTGTGACTGCTGTGAGGAATCAGAGGAGAAAAAGGAGAACAGGGGTGAACCTCCAGTGTTTGCACAATGCAGTTCAAGCTCTCGTGGACATGGATGAACCCACTTGGACACCAGGGACCCTTCATGAAAGACAAATGAAGCTGCCCATGAGATCCATGCAGAATAGCTGATGTGTGCTTTTTATTCAGTTCACAGTTTATTTACATGTATTATCCTTTATCTCAATGCTTGTCTTTGTGCATCAACAGTTCCCATGATGGTACAGAGGGAGGCATAATTCCCATATGTTTGAGATGTGGATTTCTTTTCAAAAAAACACAAATACAGGACAATGAAAAAGAGCTACTTCTTCAGTATATCATGAGGGAATACAGCAGAATCTAATGGAATATTCAACACAGCAGTGTGAATGCACAGTGAATGTATGCAGCTCTCAAAATCCCTGGAAAACAGATAAGCACAGTTCCACTCGGGAGGAATATTTTTTTTGACTGGGAAGTCTCAGCTTGTGGTAAGTCTGTCAAGCCTGGTTTTCCTTGGTCAAGTTTTCATGTTACAACTATTTTTCCCTTTCCCAAACAAATTGTCCCATGTAAGGACGGGATTTTGGTGGATAAAGAAGTCAACATTATGTAAAAGTCACTTTAAGGGTGCAGCTGTCAGGATACATTGATAATAATTTTCTAGGGATTTAAAACTTTATTGTCATTGACAATAAAGCACCAAAGTGCAGCACCAAAGCAATCTGCAAATTCACCAGGTTGCAGAGTTTATTGGTAAAGCCACATAAAGGCTTTCAACAACTCTTCTGCATCCTCCAGTTGTTTCTAAGGCTGTCTGTTTATTTCAGTACTTGCTGTGGCTTCCTCTGTCTTGAGAAAGCAGTTCTGGAATTGTCATTGACTTCCTCTAGAAGGCTGATTGCTACCAAGACACAAAATCTTTTTTTTAAAAGCTATGAACTATCCTCTGATACAATGGATATTAGTAAAATTTCATAGATTTTTTACTGTATTCAAAGTTAAGCAATGACACAGATAGTTCAAAATCAAAGAGATAGCAGAGGAACTGAACAAACATTTGAAGACTCTCAGGCATTCAGGAACCACCAAATGAATATTCTATTTCTGTGACACCTATGAATTCCTTTTTAAGTATATTTGAATATTTGTAAGTACACTGAAATTCAGTGATCTCAGATTTATATGGTTGCATAAATACTATTATTTTATTCTTTAGATTTACTGGTAGTTTTGGAAGAAAGTTAGCCAGGAACTGAAAACAGCAGTGAGGCAAATCAGCCAACCCACTGATTAAATCTGTAGATACAGCAAAGTATCTCTGTAATTTTTCATGAATTTACTAAGGGTATTTATGAGCAGTATTAAAGCATATGGTAGAACATGTGGCCATCAGGCTCCACCATATGACTTTACCCTATTAGCCATCTAGCCAGAGGCTAAGGCAGGGCTGGAATAACTCGAGTGCTCCATGTTGGGTGTTTGCAATCCAGACCAGAACTCTCATCTGTTCTAGGAGGGAGCACTGCTGGTTAGGGGAGAAACAGAACTCTGCCTATCCTCATGTGTAGAGGTTGCCAGGAAACAGAATTTCTTCTGAAATCTCTGGAAGAAACATAGTTTTGGTTTCTAGAGATTACTTAGGGAAGATACTTGAACTTTTCTAAAAGGAAGAAATGCAAATGAGAGAGTTGAATCAGCTCAGGTTTAAAAAAATTGAAACTCATGAAAGTGTAAACAAAAGTGATGGTTCTGGTTGATTTGCTCAACTGTTCTTGCAAAAGTTAATTGTGCACAGACTTCTCTTCCCCAAAAACAAACAGGCTGGAGCTGAGACTTTTAAAGAACTCCATTTAACTTCAACCCAGCTGATTTATCTCATATATGTGTAAATGAGAAGTAGTTGTTGGGGTATCTTTAAAATCAGTATATTCACTTATCTCAAACTCATAAGGTGGGTTTGACATTGAAGACATTTGAAAGGGAGAATAATTGCTCACAGCTGAGGAATATACATTTCTTTTCTGCAGTCATAATATTGCATAATATGTTTGCTCAGGGTTACTGATTTATCCTGATTAAAGAAGAAAATGAACCCACTCAAACGTTAGTACTACTGTAACAAGAAACATAGAACAGCCACCATTCCCATCACAAGTCTTCATTCTGGATTTCCTAAAAACCTTTCTTGTCCAAATACAGAGAGAAACAGGATAGAAAATTAAGTGGAAACATTTTTTTAGTGAATCTATAACAAAACTAAAATAGGAAGTATAAGGGAGGCAAAAAAAGAGAAAGCATCCCTGAGTTAAGGCTGTCAAACACGTTTTGTTGGCTCGTAAATGGAAGCTTATTCAGCTATTTTTTCTCCAATTAAATATTTGAGGTCTCCATAGCAACAGCCATTTTGCAAGATGCATATATTTATTGATCTGGATATTGAGCAGCTGAATAAAGTGGAACAGGAAATGCTATAACCATAACACAGAATACTTTCTAGGGAAAGAAGCAGTACCTACAGCCACAGAGCAACAGTTTTCTTGACAGTAATGATAATTTTAAAAGTTTGGATTTTTCTAAAGAAATTATACATTTTCTGTTCTTGTTGTCTTGTGACATGTGAAATTTAGAAGATAGTTTTACATAAAAATTAAAATTTTAGATTTTTTTAAGTCACAATGTTACAAGTCTCGCTTTTCAGCAGGTCAGAGTGCTTTTCAAATCACTGATATCACTGCAGAGATACTAGGTTATAGGGGCTGAGGCTCTGCAGTCAATCTGTTAGACACACTGGTAAAAGAAATTTAAAAATACTGTTTCTCCAGCATGGCTGTTGGTCACAGCTCAGTCGATGCTGTGCAATGAAAAGAATGCAGAAGCAATCTAGAAAATGATTTTAAAACATATTTTGATAGTTATGTTTTGTTGTCAATTATGTAAGGATTGAGTATTACACCTTTCAGCATAGAGCCCATTCCTGTCTGGCAGAGCAGGGAGGAGTAGAAGGAAAGGGTTAATCCAAGCCCTTTAATTGTGGGGAAGAGAGCTTTGGCATAAATTGTGGTGCTATATCTGGATTTATAATTTAAACTCCACCCAATATTGTATCATAGAATGACAGATATAACCTGATATAAACCTGCAGCAGTGTAGAGAGGGAAGAGTAGCATGGATTTTGATCAGCATTTCTGAAGACAATTTTGCCTCACAGCCTTTCTTTGAGATGCTCTTTAGCATCAGGTTGATACATGCTGAGATAGTCAGTATATCTTTCATATTTCTCCAAACATCTGTGTTTACCTTTAAGCATTTCTGAATGTGAGATGGGGAACGACACCCAAGATTAGGGAACAATCTGTGTGCACTGTGTTCCTGTATTTAAAAAGTGGCTACAAATAAGAAGACTACATTTTTTGCAAGAAGTCACATGGAAAAACGAGGTGTACAATCCTGGGAAAAATTCCTATTAAAAAAAAAATTAATCCTGGGGAAATTCCTATTCAATCTGTAAGGAAATTTTTTCACAGTGAGAAAATTAACCCTTGGAATAATCTCCCCAGGGAAGTGGCAGGTTCCCCAACACTAGACACTTTTAAGCTTAATCTTGACTGGCTGATGGGCCATCTCCTCTAGACAAAGTTTTTCCCAAGAAAGATTGGATCATTGGCTCCTTAAGGTCCCTTCCAACCTGTTATTCTGTGATTCAAGTGCTAGTCCTCAAAGCCCTTTAGATATGTTAATGTTCACTACACATTCCAGACATCTCCCGTTAGAGAACAATGGCTGTAAACTGAAACAGGGGAAGAACAGTGTTTCTGAGATCACCAGGAAAGGGTGAGCTGATCTGGCACAAAGACTGTGATAAACTTAGCTTGTGTAGTCTTCTAAACAGAGGCTAAGAGAGGACATTCTTTCTTGCTCTAAATATTAGAGACACATGGCAGGTGGGGAATGGCTGCTTAGGCAGGAGAGCAGAGCTGAGCACAGAAGAACTTTTTTAAATGCTGAATCAATTTGAATGAAAATGGGAATTAGAATTCAGTTCACATAAGAAGGTAAAAAAGGGCAAAATATAAAAGAGAAAAACAGTTTTGTTGATAGATAATTTAAACCCTGTGCTCTGTTATGTTTTAGTGTCTTTAAAACAGCCCTGTCCCCTTGCTCCTGTTGCTGGGTGATTGGGGTGCCTGTGGAAGGTCACCCTTGCTGCCAGGGTGAAGCCAGTGTTATGGTGCTGTGACTAGCAGATTTCTCTGTGTCTGTGAAATTGATTTACAAGATAGGCTCAATGTCCATACCCTTGGGACAAGGAGCAGTGCTCAGATGCTGCTGTATGTGCTCCCTAATGGGCCTGCAAAAAAGGACTTTACTCTGAGCTGAATTCCTCCTCCTCTTTTTCAATCTTACAGAATCAACCATGAGGTCCTGCTAACTGTTTTCCCCTCATGCTATTAAATTTTCTCAGAGATCTCTCAGGTAGCAGCCTTGAATGCTCAGTTGGAATAGCTGATAGCTCAGCATATTTGTGAGCTATATAGTACATATTTGTACCACATCTGTGGTACATTGTGCTCTCCATAACAACATTACCTCCTTTTCCTTCTCCTGTATGAATAACACGTCATCTTCTACCCTATTTTGACTACAATGTCAACAATTAATTGGAGCCAGGGGAAGAGCTGTTAAGCCCTGATAACTGAAGCATAACTTTCTTAGATATGAAGCAAATGAATCTACCCTAGAAGAGATCTGTTATTTTATTTTTCCTTGAGCTAATTGGAGGTTTGTTTTGCATTGTCTCAGCACGGCAGTTTAGGCACTAATCCTGTCACACGGGTCCCATACACTTGAACACGAGCATACCACACCTGAAAAAACTGAATTCTGGGCATGATGTTTCTGTTGGAATTCAGGCTTACCACAGCTAACTAACTAAATACGGGGGGATTCAAGGAGAGGATTAAAATGTCCTCTCTGGCAAGAATTGCTACAGGCACTTGTATTAACTGGATTATTAATCTCCATAAAGTACTTAATAGCTAAATAGTGTTTTCTATATTTTCAGAGTTAATATTCTCAAAGATGTCTGATTTTCCAAAGGGAACAAAAAATGCCAGTGAAGTATTTCCATTAAGGAGAAGACAGGACCCCCAGGGTGTTAATCCAGCTCTTTGAGAGGCTGAAAATCTCAGGAAGCAAGCAAAGCACAAGCTACTGTCAAAGTTCTGGCAATTAATTTTCTTTTCCCTCCCTTGCTACATTTTACTAACTTGGTTATTGATGATAAATGGTCATGTCCAACTCAGCAAAACAACTATGAACTATATGAAGTTAATCTCTACTATGTATGAGTAAGTTCTACAGGTCTTACCTTTAAAAAATATAAAATCTTTGGGCTACCCTAAGATTCTGGACAGCTATATCTGTTTCTATAATATTAAAAAAAAAAAAAAAGTGGCACTGCTGATGAATTGGCATCTAGACAAGGACAGCTTTTTAAGAAGAGTTGCTACAATGCTCATCATCATGAAGGACCCTTCATGTTGATGAGCATTGGTCATCAATAGGTCATGCTTGACCTATCTCTGCAATGATTCCTCAGCCAGTTTTTCTTATAGAATATGTTTACTCACTGATTATAAAGATTTGGCTGAATAAGGATTGTATAATCTGTATACTTAACCATGGCAACTGCCTTATTTATAATACCATTGCTTATTCAGATTGTCAGAAGTGTTGGTAACATGACAAATATTCCCACTCTGCCATTATTAACACTTTGGTTGAAGAAAGCAACCTGCAAAAACACCTGTACAGGAGCTTTTGAGATAAACTGAAGCCTAGATTAGCAGGATGTTGCTACAGGTAATGTCAGGGTTAATGTGAACGTGATTTGGAAAGATTTGCACAGTGTGGTCAGCATTTGACAGAATTTTCAGTTATCCAGCAGCATCTATCTACTTGATAATCTGTGTCTAACAGCACACAGGCTGCTTTCTGCCAGTAGAAGTCACAACAGTAAAGTGACTTGTGCAGGAGATCAAAGCACCAAAAGTCAGGACAACAGAACCTCCATTTATAAATGAAGGACAATATATTTTCCTTGATTTTACTTTGTCAGGAATTATTTTTGAGCAAGTACGTGATCCTCTATCCCAGTGCTATAGCTCTGCTCAGACACAATGAAAAAGAACAAGGGAACATTATCAAGCAGATACTTTCAGCTGAAATCAAACAATGGCAGTGACAGGCAAAGAAAGTGCAGCAGCAGAGTTGCAGCTTCACTTCCAAGGGCATGCCCTGTAAGGTAACTGAGAGTATGAATGGACACAGAACACCTTTGTTGAATTAGATTAGAGCAAAATTTGTCAATAAACAAGATCTTAGGACAGGAAAACGAGAATTAACAAAAGGAAACAAAATATTCTTAAAAAACAAAAAAAGTATGGTATTGTGAGCAAAATTAAACAATAATCAAATCAGTGATTTTAGAAAAAGTTCTGGTGCTTTTTAGCTGTGCAGCAGAAATCCCATATGAGAGCAGTACCTATGGACCTACAATATTTGCTGTAATTTCTCATTAGCATCATTTTAGATTTTTTACTTGTCCAGTAATATTATTAGAAATAACAATAAAAGCAATTACATGTATGCTCAGAGTTGGTACATGCTTCAGACATCAAATAATATGCCTTTTTGGAGCATTTTATTTCCTATCCTAGTAATCACCATCCTTTTAGATAGTCAAAGCTATGAGAATATTGCTTTTTCTTTCCTTACTGAGGTTTGGTCAGCTCCTGACAGATTCAGTGTCTAGTAGACACTGTGAAGAAAGTTTGATCACTCCATCTCCTGCTCCATCACTCCACCTCTCTTGGCTAAAACTCCAGACATTGCATGCCTTATAAAGGAGAGATGCCTCTGCTTATATGTTACCTCCCTGTTGCTTTTTTTTTTTTTTCCCCTAACTTCCCAGATTCCAAGTTATTTGTTACAACTCCAATTTATCAATACAAATGCACTCAGTAAGCTGTATCAGTGTGAGATCAACAAGAGCTATATCAAGGCAAATCCTACAGCAGGATTTTAATCCAGCACATTGGGAGTATGAGCCTCCAGGACTCTGACTTAATTAAGGAAAATAAAATGAAAGGTTATCTATTGTTCCACTATCTTGAATCTATGCAGGACAGACCTCCTACAGAGCTACTGGTGACTGGCTCTACATCAGCAGTTAGTTCCACCCAAGGTATCTCCCAGAGATCAGTGCAGTCAGGACCATCAAAGCCAGGAAACCAGAAGGAAACAGTTCACACTGTTGTATTTGGCCTTAACATTTTGTGACTGCACTCTTATGTTTTGTCACTACATTATATTTTTGCATAAACATTCCCTTTGGGCACCTGGACTTCACAGTAATGGGATCTTTTCAAAGTACATCATCCAAAGATGTCATGCTTGCTTCAAACTGCTTGTAGATGAAACAACAGCTGGATAAGAAGTACAATGAACAGGTAAACAGAGTAATGGGTAGATTATCTTTCATGTAGTAAGCAGCAGCAAGTTCTTTGTTAAAGGAAGGGTAGAGTATACTTTACAACAAATTATTTTTATTTTACAAACTCCAGCCACTCCTCTGTGTCAACAAGTCCTACTTGTCCCTCTCAAGGTGCCTGGGGACAGAAGGTGAATGACATGTGAGCTAGAAGATATATGGGGTGAACCATGGTTCCCTTTTTTTGTTTTACTCTGACTTTGATTTTAGCCATTTTTTTGCCTGGGTCAGTGTATAGACTCAAATTTATTGTTGAATTTCAATGCTTTCTCTTCTGCAGTAAGGTGCAGTTTGACCTGTTAGCTTGTCCTTTCAATAGATGTTTATGTGAAAACCTCCAAACATCAGCTGCACAGCACTCTGAGATAAAATATTCCTTGATGAGAGAGATAGGTAGCAATTATGCCTCAAAAAGTATAATAAGTTTCAGTCCCTGAAACATCAGCACGGGTATACATTCTATTCTCCATGAGGCCTTCTCCTCGTCTAGGTTTTTTTATCTGCTTGTAGACTGATCTCATTTTGGTTTTAAAGTGTAAAGAAGGAAAAGGGAGTAAAGTAATCGTGACAGTGAAAATTTGCAGCCCATGCCAGGTAACCCAGTCCTTTGGAGTTGTTGCTTTTGTGGTAGGTGAGGGAGAAGGTTATAGGTGATGAAGCAGGTTTTCTGCTCCTGTGGTTTTCTTCTTCATTTGGTACCTGTTGAATGTCAGTCCCTTCATGCCACCAGTCTCGCTACAGCATGTCTGTCCCGGTAGGGAGCAATGACAGTAGAAAAATCTGATTTTCTATATCTCTTTTTCGTAATTCATTAAAGGTGAGAAATGAGGCCTCTGTGAATTGAATTAATCTGATGCAGAATGCCTTCCAGCAGTTTATAAACCTGTCCCCTAGGGTTTCAGTCTTAGCCAAAAGAGGACATGCGCTTTTTTTATCTTGGTTTTTCAGATTCCCAGAAAATAAAAATAGCTGCAACAAATATATTCTTTCTTTCTACATTATGGCATTTCAACAAAATATCCATGTCATTTGTATCAACGCATAGAAAATTATCTGCTTGCCTGTTGAGGTGGGATGATATTTAGCAATAGCCCTTGTCTCCACACTACTGAGTAATTTAAATCATTTTTCTTTTTTGATGGATCATGTGAAGGCCTAAGAAAAATATCACTGTGCTGCACCTGAAATTTTTATAAATAAATAATTACTTTATAAATATAAAGAAATTGGGCTAGTGATATTGTTTCTTACAGTAATTGCATCAATTAAAATAAGGAAACACTGTGGGAGCTTCATTTCCAAAGTCTTTATTTAAAACCTAAAGAATTTCACAGTGGGCCTAGGACTCTCTCCCATGTGGTTTACATAAATTTGGAACAGGGGAGGGTTTCAAAGCACTTATGCAACAGCAATTAGGTATTTAATTATTCCCTTCTATTAGATTCTGTTATTAAATCCAGTTCATAATGCATGAACATTCTGGGCTATCAAGACAGGATCTTCAAACCATGCCAGACCAAACAACTTGCTTAGGCAGAGGCTATTAACTGGAGTTGTAACCCTCGTGGTATTTGTGTAATATATAAACTCTAGTGATGGGGTGCTGAGGGAAGATGGGGTGTTGGTTGCTCTGCAGTCCTCAGAGCAAGTCCAGCTCCACCAGGCTGGAGTGGCTGATCAGTTCTTACGTGCCCTGAGTTTTAAGTCCATGATAGTCAGGCAAATGGCACTACCAGGCTCACAAAAGGGGCTGCATAAATGGACTGTGCAACTTCTCATAAAAATAACCTCTGACTTTGAAGAGCCCACCCCAAAAACAACACCTTTCCTTCTGCGAGATAAAATACTCATCTTTAGCAAGCACTAATATAGTTTTCACCTTGAGGTCACTCAAGGGCTCAGAACAACATAGGGCTCAGAAATTAATTTATTAATATATTGACCCGTACCACAAACTAAATTTTTAACTGAGTATTAACTGAAACACGGTAAGCTCTCTTCAGTAAATGAGGTTTGTATTGAATAAAATGGTTGACATGGAAGTAGCATGAATTTCTTAGTGAATTTGCTTTAAATGTGCCTTAGGAGCTCAATAATATAAATCACAGGACTTCCATTATTTAATTTTTAATCTCAGCTTTTAATAGCTTCATAATTCACTGTTGTTTTTAATTACCATTCATATATACAACAACAACAAAAAATAGGCTCAAAGAAGAAGAAACCAAGCATCAGAACATAGTTTTGATTTAGAAACATTCATAGTACTAAAATAGAACTGTTGCTCCTAGCTAAACTGCTTGAATTATACATTAATTCATTTCCTCTGGTTTCTGTGGTGCTATTTTGGAATATTTTTTCAACCATTGATTTACATTTTCAAGCTGAAATTCCACTTTTATATTCGAAGATATTAGGTCAGCTATCTAATTTATTAATCCATCAAAGTAAATGCCATATTCTATCACAAGTGTCTCATGTTGGCTGCTCACCGACCAGCAAGAGCCACAGAACATTTCTGAATCAGAAATGAATTGGAACATTTCTGGGGTGTCTGCAGAAACCTAAGATTCAGGAAAGCAAATGTAAACCCCAGTGTGCTGTGGGTGAGAGCCAGCCAGGAGGCATGTCAAAGTCCAAATGGCATCCTGAGGCAAATATACATGCTGTTAACTCTGCCACTTTGATTTATTGGAAGAAGTAAACTCATGATAATAATACTTTGTCAGCCATTCGTTTTTTCAAATCTAATCTGCAGCTGATGTATCTTACTGTGCTATAGAAGGTAGAATACATTGGGAAAATTCTTGATCCACTTCAGTGTGAGTACAGCTAAGACAAACTGCTCACTGCAAAGGAATAACTTGATCTAAATTTTGCATTTCCTTGAGTCCAGTTGTGCTACACTGGCTTTCAGTTCACAGTTTTATATTCTACAAATTGCAAGACACAATGAGAAACCTCCTTTTAATTTTTTGTCCCAACCAAATTTCCCTTTAGCCTATCTCCCTGCTCTCCTGCTCTGGAGCTGGGCAGAAACCAGCATGGAGAAGGGTGAGGGAAGGTGCCACCCTGCACATCCAGAGGAGTCCCCACTGCCGAAACTGGGGCACCATCTCCACTGGAGCACACAGCTTGGTTCATTCTCCCTTGCAACACTGACTGCAGCTGTCTTTGGACCAGACACTCAGCAGAGACTAAACACAACTGCTTCAATGTCAGAAGTTAATCATGATAGATTAATTAATTAGAAATTAAACTGCTGTCATCCCTCTTCGTTCCTTCTCATCAGGACATCTTCCTCCTTCATCTGCAGCAGAGTTCAGCTGAGGCAGAGCAGAGCAGAATGCAGACATGTAGCTTGCACAGCTACAGTGGGAAGTAGATGTGGGTAGATCTATGTATATACACAAAGACATATGTTTTAAATAGAGTTATATACATAGATACATATATACACACACTGAATATTTGTCACTATAAATAAATAGTGTAAAGAAATGCAATATTTGCAGATGAATTTAAATCATAAGCTCTTGCTGTATAGAATCTAAGCAGATTTTCTGTCACATACAGAGATTAAAAAAAAAAAAAAAAAAAAAAGAGAAAATACGACTGCACTGCCACCTGGAGGATCTGTGTGTCCTTTTCTGTGTGTTGTGAGTGGCTCCCCAGGACAGGATGTGTGTGGAGCACTCTGAGCACAAGGGTTTAACTGTAGAGGAATGAAGTTCCTGGCACTGAGGTTATTATTAGGGGTAATTTGAATTAGCTAATTGTGTAGTTATACCTTTTATCAGTCTTTGTACCAGAATAAATAGCTCCAAAGCCTGGACACTTTATTTATTTTTGTGCTCTAGAAATGACATGTTTGTGCCTTCAAAATAAACTCATGTATGTCTCATCTTGGTTAAAGGAAGAGGCAGGAAGGATGATGTTGGCAATGGAAAGGGTCAGAATTCAATGCTTCCTTTCAGTTTTTTTCATTTGATTTTGAATTGTAGTTTTAGGTCCCTTCTAAATTTTAGAGTGAGGAAAATGTGCAGAAAGCTCTATTTCAAAACCAAAGATTAATTCTAAAATTCAGTTTGATTCAACACTGAGGAGATCTAAAAGTTTGAAATAAAATCCTGCCAAAACCATTAAGTATTCTCGTGCGGACTCTTCCCCCTTCTCCTAAAGAAATGGTTCCTTTAGTGAAAATGATCCAAGTATGAGGCATAATATTCCTTGGAGTACAGAAAGTATGATCATCCCTGCATGGGCTGCACAAAGTGGACTCAATTTATCTATTTACAGAGACCTCAGCAGTGCTATCCTGAGTGCACTGAGGATTCTGCAGCCACAGTATTGCTGCAGTCTCCAGGATGTCAGGAAGGGACAGAGCCCCCATCACACTGTCCTCCTCCTGAATGAGACAGCTTTTCCACTTCTCTGCCACCTGGGCATTCACCTGATAGCCTCCCACCCCTCGCACCTGAACAGTTCCTCCCTCAGAATCGCCAAATTCTACAGATTCCTGGTCTCCTGTGCCACTGCATGGCCGCACGTAGAAATGCAGGTCTAGGAAGGAACTTTTGTGCTCTTTCCCTGTGGTAACAACGAGGAGAAAAATAAATAAAATTAAGGAGTCTGTAGCAGTGACAGCAAAATGATGAGCAGGCCCCACTTAGAATTACAAGACTTCCTGAACCCACACGTACAAAAACGTGCTGAAGTGTCAGTTTTCCCATTATAATTTTTGTTGTATTATATGTTCTTGCTTAGGGCAATTAACCATTTAACAACCTCTCTTTCAGAAGAACAACTTTAGTTCCTGATCATTAGTGAAACACTTTCTGTATTTTTATGTCTGGACAGATGGCAGCCATTCCTGAATATGTCTTTATAGGACTAAAAATTATATTTTAAAAATAATGTTAGCTGAAGATAATGCTAAGGAAAGCAATATCATGTACTGTTATATTCTAATTCCCCAGAAAAGAGATGCCAGCAGCTGCAGCACAGTAGCTGAAGCATAGAATTTCTCTTTGTGTTAACCTAGACATTGCAAGGGGGCAGCCAGCCACAAAAGATACTTCTCTCCAATTATTGTACTTATTTAGGAAATAATCTGAAAAGGGCTATCTGACAGGCAGGATGCCATCTTTCTATTGCCAAGCAAGCCCTGATACCTCTTTCCAGGAGGAGTGATCAGCTTCCTGAAGAGCACACAGCTGAATTTAAAGAAGCCTTTTTTCCTTCTATATTTCTTTCATTCTCTCACATTTTTCTTTTTCATTTTTTTAAACTACACAAAATAACTACTTATGGTCCTATAATGACAAAAAATAGGACTGGGAAGAGCTTACGAGGGAAAAGAAAAGCAAAATCTGAGTTTCAGACTGCATTCAATAAGACGAAGTTGGTAATGCTGTGCCATCAAATGTCCTTCCACTGTAACTGACAATGATGCTAAAGAAAATTAAATACACCACTCCATGCAGAAAATTTGGGTTGGAGAGAAAGAGTGAGAGAAAAATGGGAGATAGACTACATCTTCTTTACATTATGCTTTCCCATTCTTTTTCTTCCATTTGGTTTTATTTTCTTTCTTCTTGCTCTTATTTGGCAACAATTCAGTAGCATATGTGTTGAGATTGAACATGTACTTTTACCCACTTTTGCTGCTTGCTAAGACCTTTAGTGCTATCGTTTTGCTGATTCCCTGTTTTCCTCTCTCCTTGTCACTGGAGTCACAGGTTTCTGACATTTACTGCTCTTCCAACAGTTCTCACTTAACTAAGCAAGTATATTTTAAATTGACAGTATATCTATAGTGGTGTCTTGAAACCAGTTTACACAGTGGTACTTTTCAGTGTGATAAACACCCACAAGTGCTCTCTCTCATGTTGGCTGTTTTCTCATTGAACCTTTGTGTTACAGCATGCAGAATGTTTCTTGTGCATACAGGGATTGCCTTATTCTTTTTCTTTTCCTAACCACAGAGAAACAATGAGTGCCCACACTCATCTTTTCAGTTGATGCAGCTAGCAAAGGACTCGGTCAAAATTTTCCCCAAACAGATCCAGATCTTAGATCAAGTTCTCCCACTAGTGAATAGAGGGCATAGAACCAGATCTTCCTTTTCTTGCTTGTCCTCTGCCTTCTCTGGTTGGATACTATGAAGTCAATCCATAATCAAGAAGCTCTGTTTAATGTCTTAAACTCAGTGGCCACTTAGCAGACATCACATTATAAATAAGCATGTTCTTTCCCAGTCTCCCAACCTCAAGCACATACTGAAGATACAATCTAGCTCAAACATACTAGTGCTCAATTAAATCCATTGTCTCAGACTTAGCTGTAGCAATTTAGAAATTTTCAGATACCCATACAGATGTTGAGCAGAAATGATTTCACTGAACAAGGTCAGAGATGGAATGAAAAAATATCCACCACGATGTATTTGCAGTTATCTTTCCAGTTGCAATGAGTACCTGGATTGAATATGGCTTGAGTTTTACAGCTCTTTCTCTTTTTCTGAATGATGGTAGCAAAAGCACCTATCAGTATAAGGGTGAGTACCAGTTTGGTAGGCAAAGCAACTGCTGAAATGGTCAGTTTAAGGACAGTTTGAAAGTATATAATTGAGACAAATTCATCAGGTAAATTAGGCAAAGAAACAATCAACACATCAGAGAATGATGCAAGGGAAAATTCCTGGTGGGGAGGAATCTGTAAGGAACCAGAGGGTTTTGCTGTGCAGGGTTATCCCCTGTAGTGAATTGTCTTCATGGAACCACAATTTTCTCAACAAGGATCTCCCGCAGGGGAGAAAGAAATCTTCCTTTTGTAAAAGACCTCAAAATAATTTGAGCTGTCTGCCAGTAATTAAATCCATTGCACTAGCAACAGGTGGTAAAGCTGTAATTTTTTCACATCTGTTAACATTTTCATGAGTCAGTATGTATTCATTGCAAGAGCTTGGAAAACCACATAGCAGAGAGGGCTGGGTTGATGGCTGTCATCCAGGCAGCCGCTGTGCTCACTCCTGTAGTTATCTGAAGAGCAGAAGGGATGTGAGAATATCTGGTAGCCAGGAAGGGGTTTGGGCAGGATTCCAAAGGATATGAAGGCAGTGTTTTAAAAGGGAGTGAAAAGATTTCATAGGTTCTTTATAGAGAAGAGTAAGAAAAAAAAAGGGAAACCTGGTTGTGTTCAGAACATTACCTTGATATACCTTCCCTAACACAGACTTTCTGTGTGGCCTGGAATATATTCATTGAACACATGGAACAGCCACAGCCCTGGGTTGCTCTGTAATGCAGCAGGTTGTACATATCATTCCTATATAAGAGTAGGAAAGAATCCTGCTGCCAGCATGTGCAGTGTCCTCACAGCTCTGGAGCTGCAGCTTTTTGCTGTAGTTCAGGATTCGTGACTTCCCAAGAGCATTTTCCGAGTCTTTTCCACCTTCCTCCTTTAACTCAGAGGGGAAAGGCTTTGTAATTTCAGCTGTCTTTTCCTTTTCTGAATACTGGGAATAACTATGTATGGAGAGATGAGAGAAGTTCACAATCAATTTACATCCAACAGCAGTGACGCAATGTTTCAGGTTTTGTTTAGGACATGCTGCCTTTATACCTCTCCTCAAAGACTGCTTTCTTCTCCTTGCATGGCAGTATTAAGGATACTTATTATTGCAGTGAGCCACAGTTTTGTAGTGAGTAAATAATTGTTCACTAAAAGAATCTTTAAAAAGCCAGTTTAGAACAAAAATATTTGTAATTGAGTTATTGGTGGAGGAATTTCTTTAATTATATCTTTTTCCATGGCAATGAATGGATTATTGTAATTCTTTTTAAAGAATCATCATTTAACTCTACTGGAATTTGAACTAACAAAATTTTGCAGTTGTTTAATGTTAATAGCTCTCATTAAACTGAGGCTGCTTGGCTGAGGTCCATGGTAAGGGGCAGGGTTTATCCAATAGATCCTTGTTTTTCTGGAACCTCTCCCATGGGCAGAGCCACAGATCACTCAACTCCTAACCACATCCTTAAGGAACTGTGTTACTCTAAACTGCCATGTGGCCAATGTGTGCCATGTGACCATCAGGGACCACAATTTTTCTTAATTAATAAAATTAGACACAGAAAATTAATAACCTTTAAATAGTCTAAACCTCAAAACAATTACTGTGGAATTCTGGATGGAGATAGAAATGAGTGCTGATAAGTCAGTTCAGGCATCCTTCCCACACTCTCCTTCCACCCTTTCATATCTTTGACTTTGGAACTGGGCCCTTGCCATCAGTGCAGGCAGCCTGCCAACTCAGCTATTACTGCCCAAAGGCATCCCAGAAGTGTCCAAGGTTCACAGACACCAGAGCATCACCACAGATCCTGGTGTGAATGCCCTTTCCAGGTGTGGGTGACTCTGACACCTCTGCCAAGGCAGCAGTAGGGCTTCCAAGTAGCCTCATGCTGTTATTCCAAGGAGAAAATAGGCAAAAGAAAGGAGGGACTCCCCAATGTCCAGTTCCTCCATTCTCAGAAACTGGATATGTTTGCCCAGAGAAGGCCATAGTTATGATTCAAGGGTGGTTCTTCAGTGAAATAATTAACTTCAGATTTTCATGTGATGGTACTGATTGATACAGGGAGTCTCCAGGTTTGTAAAGGAATAAACCAAAGCAGATTTAATGGGTTTTAGGGAAGGGTAATTTATTTGTGAGGTTTAGCATTTTTATTTGATTATTTGTCTAAAAGGCTCATATGATGGATTTAGCCTTCCTGAGAAATCGTTGAATGTTGCTCAGTGATTCACTGACTGCTGGCCAGAGCACTCTCTGTAACTGATGTATCTGAATCCTTTTCAAATCCTTCCCTTTATTAACATTTCAACAGTTCCTTTCCTATGTGAATTCATGGTAGTTATGTGTTACTCAGGATGATTGTAGAAAAATGGTTTTAAACACTATGATTACATATTGAGCAGATGAGCTGTCTCAGGTTTATGTCATAGCCCATGTGCCTGTTTCAAACAGGCTTCCTGCACTGTGCCATTTCCTCTCCATCAGGCAGCCAGGGAAAAAGACTGCTCATGCTACATCTTCATTCTGTTTGACCTTTCTAGAGTGGTATTTCACATGCACACTCTAAAGTTTGCATTTCCTTCTGTAAATGTAATTTTAATCTCATTCTATTTTGGCAGCAGATACCAATGCAACAAAAATCTGTTCATTTTTATCCCACTATCTTCAGCATGGAAGCTGAATACAACATATCAGCAGGCGAAGGGCAGTCTGAGGTAAGCTTGGGGCACACACTTCAAGGCTGGATCCCACAGAGATCTGAATTGTAGTGAAAATCAGAAATGTATAAGTCTTGGTTCTGTGTTCAGCACTGAAGAACATATCTACTCGAGTTTGGGCTGGGATCAGACTGAGACTTAAAGTGGAGCTTGATCAATTCTCTTCACTGGACTCCCATTCACTGTGAGTATTTAAAATTAAAATATTTTCCAACAGGTTTTACATTTTTACTCACTCTTCTTCCTTCTAATCTGGGTGACTACTTTGCATTATGATGCACCAGCCACAAGGTGTCAATGTAGCGTTGCAGATTCTCAGTAGGGTTTTGTTACTACAGCATCCTTTGACTTTCAATACAATTAAAATCTGCCTTCTGATAGGATATTTGTATCACTAATTGCAAAAATTCTGACTAGATCAAATTTTCTTTACCTGATTCATTTAATCAGAAAAGTCTTCTCGTGCTATAATTGCCAGGGTTTGAAAAGAAAAATCAGTATAATTGACTGAAGTAAATAATGTGACAAGTCACAACTGCTGTAGTGCTGTGTTTAAGAAGGAAAGGCTGACATACTGGGATGTAGACTGGTGGAGATGAATTAATTCTTGTTAAAATATCAGAAGTGACCATAAGCAAAAAAACCACAGTTTGTGAATTCACTTTTCACAGTAAGAAGTCAAAATATCTGATGAACTGGTGTGTGTTTATAAAGCCCCAGTTACACCCATTTATAAGAGGTGTAATGATAGATGAGACCAGATAGAGATGGAAAAGCAATATTGCAGAATCCCATTTTGTGTCTTCTAGACATAAATTATTGTGTGTCATTAAATATAAAAAAACAATGTCTCAAAAGAACCAGAGCTAAAGCTGAGGTCTGAAATACAAGGGACATGGAAGCAATTTGGTTTTGCACCTCATCAGGGGGCTTGGATCGAGGGAGGAAGGGCCTGTCAGAAATGAGAATAAATGGTTGTTAGGAAAATTACTCCTGGAATTGTGAATATTATCTATTTGAGGTATGCTTTAATGAATTTGGACTAACAATTTTCAAAGAGGTTAAGGACTTAGCTCCCATTGAATGTCAGTGGCTTTTGGACACTTTACTGCCATAGTCTGCTTTGAAAATCCCAGCTTAGAATATTAATTTTAATGTACTCTTTTCACTGCAGTAGGAGGAGCAGATCCATGACAGAGAAAAGAGCAGATAAACTACAAAAGAAAATAAGTTTCTTTGTATGAAATTATTTCTTAATAAATTATTTTACTTAATCTATTCAGTCAAGTACAAAAGTACATAAAATAGATGGCTGAGCAGAGGATATTACATTACCTGATGTCCTTCATTTGTGTTAGTGACCCTTTATTGTGCATTGCACAAAGTGGAGGGCACTGATTAGCAGGTAATACCAAGAAAATATATCCTTGGATGCATTTCTTAAAGGACAAAGGGAAGATGGAGCCTGTTTATGCAAAGAGCTGGTTTTGTCAGGTTCTAAACCAGCTGTGACAACATTCTGTCTTTTGAGAGATATTTTATTGGGCAACAGATCAGTGTCAGAGGACAAAAGTGCAGCAGCAATAGATGCATCATATTCCCTAGAGCTCCCTGGAGGCAGGCTGGGACAATGGTTAGAAAAACTGCAAAGTCTGTGGGAACAGAACTCTTGCTGTTCTTGTGCCTTTCTCTTTCACATTTTTTTTTCATATCATATATCTTCATGAGAGGAATGACTCCCTCACAATACTGCTGTGATGGTAAATAAAATGCTACAGGAAAGCTTCAAGCTCTTCAGAATGAATGTATATTGAAAAGATGGGTTTGCATTGCAATGGTGGCAACTAAATATGATGGAAAAGCTGGCTGAGAAATCACTGCTAGCCCCATGTCAGACCTTACTGTCAAAGACTTGATCTTAAGTGGAGACAAGAGAATATCCTGGCTCCCCTTTAGTGGTATAGTGACACTGCTTTTTAATATTTTTTTATTTTATCTGTCCTGAAAGGAACACAAATCTGAGCATTCTTTTTCCTGGAATAAACTGGGCTAAAAACTAAAACAATTTACTCATGATGCAGGTGTATTAGGTGTATAATACAGATTTTTTGCTGAGGTTTTTTAATTGCTGTTATGCTGAAGAAAACCATTAGTTTAGACAAGTGCTGTTGGAAGGGTACAAGTAAAGAAGTGAGGTTGACTGGCAGCTCATTTTAGGAATGGGAGAATGAATGTTGAAAGAAAAAACATGTGCCAGGGCAGGGATGTAAGAGAATCCCAGTGAATATATGATTTTGAACAAAAGCTTGTCACTTATAGATTTTCACTATTACTACTGATGTAAATAGCAAAAGGGTTTCTTTTAGTAAAAAATCTGAGGCTCACGATAACCACAGTAATTGGTTACTATGACTGAAATGCTTGTTCCTAAACAAGAGCACAAATTGAAGGTTTAGATCTGTGTAAATGCAAAATTATTGTCTGTACAAAACCAACAAATCTCTCTCTAGAAAAGTGCACTGGTTTCAGTGTGTATCCAAGTCAAGCTGTCACCAAGCCCATCTGTTCTATCTGCATCTGAAAAATGAACACAGCTTCACAGCAGAGAAAGCACTGAACGTGTGGCACCTCTTGTTTGGCTTTTGACTTGTTTTATCCAGCCTTGACAAAGTATATCATCATGTTAGATGATGATAAATATCTTTCTTTCACACTAAGACTATGACATGCCCAAGACACAAACTAAATATTATCTGAGCATCAGTAAAGGGATTATAATATAGCAGAAAGAAATCAGAACAACTTCTGATATAAAAACTATGTAATGTATCTTAATTACATGTTGTATCCAGCCTGGTGTCCCTCCTGCCATCTTGAGGCATAGATACAATTTGCTCATGTTTGTCTACAAAAAAAATTTTATTCTTCAGGATCAGCCTCTTCCCAATCTTTCAGGGCTGCTCAGGATGTTCTTTATGTTGCTACATGAGCCCTAGTAGTTTTCTTGCTACTATACTTAGGAGCCATTTCCTGGACTATGATTTTAGTTTTTGGCTATGAACAGAAATTGAGAGTTCCTGCCATGTTGCATTTACAATCACAGAGATGACACATGAGTCCATGAAGCAGGGGGATCACACAGACCATGAGCCAAAGTTTGATCAGGGTGGATAGCAACAACCCTCATGCACTGGGAGATTAGCTGCCACCAAACCCCTGGCAAGGAGAGCGGAGCTTTAGTGAAGGAGTGAAAGAAAGAAGTCATTGAGACTCACTGGCCAGGTGGAAAGAAAGCACAAGGATACTGGTGAGAAAACCTAGTAGCTGAAAGAATCAACAAGCACACTAGGTCGGCCATCCATGAGGGGTGTTTGTGCTTTACTGGCTCAGGACTTAGGTCTGTATCACCTTGAAAGAACAAACTTTCTATGAAATGACATGAGGTGGAGAATTTCCCAATGTGCATGTCCTCTGCTACTGCACATACTTTATGCAGCTTTGTGCCTTTTAGTATTTCCCAGGAGCCAACAACGAGGAAATTATTTAGCTTCCACCTTAACTACCTACTCCAGATTTTGAATTGTCCTAGGCTTCCCCCAGCTTGGAGTGTCTGGTTTAAGAACAGCTCTCTCAAAGCAGGACACCGCATTTAAATTCAGTAGGATGCTTTCTTCACAGATTTTGATGTTTTGGCAGTTCAGCCAAACACAGGTCAGATATGGCTGGCACTATTCACTGTCTGAATCATGTAAAGAGGTTTAGGAGCACATTGTCTTCTGCTGAAAGGTGTTACCCAAACTGTGACCTTAATACCTCAGAGACCTTCTTGCAGCAAAGCCACTTGAATGGCTCTGTGTCTGTCAGCATCTGTAGACAAAGTTCACATGAAAGGGGCTGTTTATGATTTCTTTTTGTTCCTATTCTTTCACAGACGTTTTCTACAATACCTGACTTAACAGCATCATTTATAGTTTTAATGTGGAGTAGTCCTTAGAGAGACCACGGAATCATTCCTGTGGTTATATTGTAAAGATAACTAAATATGCAATGAAAACTTGGAAATGGGTATTTGCTGTTGGTTGGATCTCAGCACAGCTTTGATACCACTGGGTATAGATAATTCCTCTCAAATTGGCAAAAGGACTGAGGAGGTAACTCAAAGACCTCTTTAATTTGGCTATATTATGAATAGTTAGTTCACTTTCTTCCTCTTTACCTGAGTTTCCTCCAAGGCATATTCTGAGTACTCACAGTTGCGGTTATTTCTCAATCTCCTTAAAAACGCCATTTGTCTTCATCTTCATTTCTTCTTCCTGTTAGAAAAACCTGCTTTAAGAAGCTTGGATCCCCAGCACCCTGTGCTAGTGAAGTCATTGCTAGCTGGCTGTGCAGCACACATCTGAGACATTGTCATTTGGCCTGTCTTGCACTTCCTTCCAGTCACACAAACCTGGAGCACGTAGGATTTTAGGTCAGCCTAGCAAGGAATGACACCTATGCTAGGATGCTGGTGCAAAAATTAAGGGAGTCTAAATGTTGACTCTCTGCTGATGAGTACCCTGAGAAGCAGAGGAGACAGAGGGATAAGAAACATTTTTACCTGTTTTTTACTCTTACCTGCAATAATATATACACAGAACAGCACACGTGCCATATGTTGAGGGTACCTCATTTTGAAGTTTTTGCTTTAGTGTGGAACTGCCAGTGAGAGTTAGGGAGAACAGCTCTTTGCAAGTGCTTTTGAAACACAGCCCTTCCTTGGCAACACACTGGTTGTCTGCAGTAACACAGTACTGTGACCCCAGTGCACACCACCTTCATCTCCTGACCACAAGAAAAATGATCAAAAATTGTTGTTCCTGAAGGCATCATTCAGAACCCTACCAGACTTGGTGTCATTAACCATGAGTCACAAATCTGATAATGCAATTTAAGATATTGAATCATATCCTCAACTTGTGATTCATTACGGGATTTAAATGCCAGAAGTGGTGTCTTGGACTCTCTTCCAATATATATGAGTTCAGATACCCTTCCAAAATAAGCAAGTGACTATGAGCCATAAATTCAGTTCACCTCAACCACTAATAGTGCCCAGAAAGATTATCTTGTAGCTTTTCTGGCAAGGACAATGTAATAAACATTCCCCCTCCTCTCCCCCTGACCTTCCTCCACCTCCCCCATCCCATTTCACTCCCTATTTCACTTCAAGGATGCCAAAATTAAATTTTCAGCATCTCCAGGAGTGTTAATTCTTTTTCAGACAAAAAGAGGTAAAGTGACCTTACAAATTTTATTATGCAGTGTGGTAAGACTCCATCTCTGGAGGCACACCCTGTGGATAATAATGGCAAAGCACATGGGAGAATGGAAGTGATCTGCCCCTCATCTGCTCTGCAAGGAACAGGAGCATCCAAAGAAAGGAGTTCTCCAGAGCAGATCTGACAAGGCAGGGTCTGTGTGCATGGTCAAAGTGCTTCCTTCACCTCTTAGGGGTAAAATACTATTATTTGCTGGAAAGCAACCATTGCCCATTGGATGCAATGTTTCCTTCAGAAAAATATTTTGTTTATTGGTGAACAGCAACACACTCTTGTCTTGCAGCAGGAAAAGTCATCCATCCTTTGGTAGAAGTGCTGTTTTGAACAGATGGTCTCATACTACAGCTACGCCATACTACAACAGTGTTTGGGCTGTGTTCAACAATAGATAAACTAAAAATCACACTCCTTGTGTCTTCCACTGCCACTTTTCACCTGGTGGATAACCTGTATATAACCTGCTCTGTACAGTTCCTGTGAGTTGCATTGTTTTTATTTAAACTTTTTCTATTTTTGATAGGTGCTCAGGGTACTGTATGTGGTCAGGACATAGATTTTCACATCACTGTTTCCTCTTTTAACAGCTCCAGTAATGATCCCAAATAACTCAACCTTGTAAGCAGACACGGAGTCCAAGAATTCCACTAATTTCATTAAGTCAGGTTGACAGAGACTCCTTTATCAAACAGCAAACAAGCAGAAAGTCTAAATGCTAAAGGTGGACAGTCACATCAGAAATGAGGACATCTGTACATTCCCATAAGCCACAAAGAACATTCATAAGCCATGGAGATGAAACTTGCACTTCTTAACACATAATACTCCAAATATAATTGCAGAGTTGTTTTAAGTGCCCTCAGTAGCTGCTGCTTTATAGAAATGTGGGTTGTTTTACAGTTGTAAATTAATCTTGAACATATTCTTATACTGACATATAAATACAGAGTTTTTTTTTAGAAGATAGCTGAGAAAAATCATGTGGGAGCTAAAGTGTGAAGTAGATAAATATTCTTGCTAAAAGAAGATGTATTTTTTTATTCTTTGATTACTATTTTTAATCTGTTAGGGGCATTTACTTACATCATTGAGTTGTACTAACTGGTTATTAATGCGGGTTAAAGAAATGCAGGAGTTGATATAAAGAGCCAGATACACTGGATGTCAATGTGATTAAAGACTCAACCTTGAAGCTGCAATTACTCTTTCTCTTACAACTCAAAGTAAAATCCCATTGGTTTTACAGCAGTTACTCAGAATTTACACATGTGGATGTGAACAGACAGTCATGTATAGCAAGTGTTAAGCACAAATTAAACAAATAAAACTAAATAAACCTAACAGACTTTTCCAAAATACCACATGACAATTAGCAGGGAGAACTGTTGGAATCAAGCAAAATTTCATTTCTGCCCAACTGGCACATTCCATGTTATCAAACTGAAAATAGCTTCTGATTATTATAAAGCAAGAAGTATAGATACAATGGTAGTTTATAGGATGTATTAACGAGAAAACAAATTCGTAGGTGTCAGCATCAAAGCAGCTTAGAAAGACAAACTTGAATACCTTTGCTTTTGCACTACTTCAGACAGAACTGTCTGTCAATCCCTGACTGAAATGCCCTGGTTTGATGTTCACCAGTGCAGCAGGTGTTGGGCTCAGGTCCAATATGATGTTTGTGAAACACTGCAGATGGGAGGGAATTGCCAGAAGAGCTGGGTAACAAGAGATTTCAGCACAAAGGGGGAGGATTAATTGCTATGTCATTTGAAGGACTGAGATGGATCATAGTCCAATCTCAAGAAGTTAGCATCAGTACCAAGGGGAATTTGGGGAATTGAGAAGGTAGTGCTAATGAGCTCACATTAACTGAGTTTGGCTCCATAAAGCACAGCAATTTCAGGTAAAAGGGCCATTCAGGAATCAGAGTCTGACTGGTATAAAATAGGTGAGCCAATGCTTGTAGGAAAACTCCCTGAAAAGGGAAGGAGATAAAGGCATTTCTATTTTGGAATAAAATCTTGGAAACACATCAGGAGGATAGTAATATCCCCCCCAATTTAATGAGGGATGGAGACACTCACCAAGAGTTCTGACAGAGCAGCCCTTCCCCCAAGCCACGTGCAGCAGTGCTTGATCAAAATGTCCAAGAGTAGCACCATTAATGAATTTAGTAATTCACATAATCATTTCTCCTCACAGCACAAGCAATAACTGTTTAGTTACCTTTCCAGGGGTCCTGCCTGCAATTAGCTCACCCAAATGTTGACCTATTAATAACTGCCAGAAGGAGCTTTCTGACACAGGATCCCAAAGCACTGGCCAGCAGGTGAGTGCAGCCTGGTTTAGATTGTCCTTAGGCACTGCTGACAGGTGACAGACTGCAGAAGGAAAAAAATTATGCACTGAGATAAGGAGGCTCCTAAAGGCTTGAGCTGGAGTTACATTCGTTAATCAGCTTAGTTATACAATGTTATCAGCTCTTAAAATACAGAGCTCCGACTTAAGATAAAAACTGTAAAATTAGCCAAGTGAGTGACCTGGAAGGGCAGTGGCTTGTGACTTGCTCTCCTCTCCTTCCATGAAGTACATGGTCCAGGTGTAATGCTGTGCTGCTTATTGCTTTCTACTAATGGCAGCTGGCACCCAGTAATGTCCTTCACACTGTAGGGTTCCTTTCTCATTCTTCTTAATTAATTTCCTTTTCTACCTAATTAACATCTTTTTTTTTTTTTTCTGACAAGAAACTTTAGGGAAAATTCCTTGTGCTAAATTGCATGTTTTCTTAGATTTCACCCAAAGTTTATATTAGCATACCAAAGGTAGCTCTTTTTCCTTGCAATTCCCAGTGAGAATTCCCTATTTTCAGTGAGTGCAACAGGATTTCAGTCTGTTTGCATTCAATCTAGACATTTTTCTGTGCTTTTCCAAAACTATTGGGAACAGAGCAGAAATCCCCAAATCACTATTTTCAGTATTTACAAGGTGTTTTGGTGGAAAGCATGTATGTAAAGCCCAGCTAAGCTTTGTTCATATAAGCATATGCCCAGTTTTAAGCAGAGAATTCAGCTCAGGCTGTTGAGATGGAGTCAAGCAGATGCAAACCTTTTGTTCAGGTGGTTTGGAGCAATACCAATGGGCAAAAGGGAAAAGTGAACTGTAGAATTCCATGCACAAGCCTGAGCCACGCTCTCATGGCTTTTGAAGTTAGCAGCTAGCAGGATAACACTTGTCTCTTGTACTTTTAAATATTTCACTTTGCTTACTTTTCAATCAGCTTTTTCATTTTCAAAAGATACTTGGATTCAATTACAAATTGGATTTTCCTGCACCTCTAACTTGACAGAGCAATTCTTAGTTTCAGCACTGACTGCCGAAAAATACCTTTTTTTCTGCCTAACAAAATAATTCATTGCAAATTATTTAATATCACCAGAGGAGAGTTGGAAGACAGTAAAAATACTTCCTTAAAAATACAGCTTAGAATTCTCTCTCCCAAAAGATTATAACAGGATGTGTTTGACAGCCTTGGTTTATAAAATCATTCTGGTAACACTTATATGTAGAAGAATTGTCAAACTTGGTGTTACTAGAGGTCAATTGTCACATTCTCACTTAATACAAGTGTAAAACAGAGGTGACAAATTTCATTGTAGCCTGACAGTTTTAGATGTGCAGTAGTTATAATATCAAAAGTATGTCTTACATCAGAAATGGCATTTACAACATTTCTCAACTGAATACACATCCTTCACAATGTTTTGATCTTTTTGTAGCAGGACATGAAAAATGCACACGAGAAAGCTGCCTCCTGCTCTAGTAAGCTATTTCCTATGAGCCAAATCTTTTAAGGGGCACATTCTTTGTCATTTTGGATCAGTGCAGTGACAGGAACAAGCCTCAAGAGAGTTCTAGCAGATTCCAGGACAAAGAACTTTTCAAGAAACTATCAAAATACATGTTTTTCTATGTTAGTATCACTCTTCTTTTCTTTCTGTTCTTCCCCTCTTGCATTATGCTGTAACCCTATTAAATGGTCACATGGTTCCTATTTTTTATTCTCATCCTAGCAGCTGGTAAGGATGAGCTCAGCTCTAACTATATTCATTTTCATGTTGGTGCTCTAGTTTCCCAAAGAATCATAAAATCCAATGAATTCTCAGACAGGAGTGATCTGATTAGCTGGACAAGTGGAGTCCTCGCATGCCATATCTGCATAAGCTCCCCAAGAACTGTGAAAATACCAGTGACAAATAGATATCTTCCCTTTTTCCAGGCAACACCTAGAGTTGTGAGTCTAAGGCAAACTGCAGAGCTGGTAGCAGTGGCTTACAGATAAGATTCTGTAACTTAATCTCTACTAGATATATATGTATAGTTTATACTATATATATATATATACATATATATATATATATATACGCATTAAAGATTCCAGAATTATTGACACAATTAATTACTTGTCATTACTGAGTGATTATGACTTTAACAATAATATTGTTTCTCAGAAACTTAATATAGGAGTGAACAATATATTTCCAGGAATAGTTAAGAAAAAGGTTTGATATTTCACCTCATGGATAGATGGAAATCATGCTGTTGCCCAAATCCCAAAATCTTTAAAAGTTCTAAATGAAAAATCAATTGTACAGCAGCATGGTGTTCTGTTTTATCTCACTTATTATATTTTTACTAGCAAAATGTGAAGTTTTTTTTTTTCTTTTGTAGTGTTTTTGCATCTTTTCCAACCTCCAATGAGTATATTCCAAAAATATAGGGGAAAGTTCTGATTCTCGCAAGGTAAAATGAAATAGCTGCATTTTTTACTGAGAGGAAATTACATCAGAAAATGTTGCAGTTGAATTAGATGATCATTGTAGGTCCCTTATAGGTCCCTCCCAACTGAAATTACTTATTCTAACAAATTATTTTTCTGGCTAGTCAGTAAAAGCCTTAGAGTCCATAAACATTTGTGATTGCTCTGGGCAAACCTGAGAAAGGAGGTCTGAGTATCAGGGAGGTTGAGCACTCAGCCTCAGCAGAGCATTTTTCTTACCTGCTCTGACGGTGTGGATATAGCACTTGTGTCAATTAAAATTCAGTTGCTTTGGAGGCAAAGAAATGAAGTGTTGTTTTCTGCAAAGGGACTCAGAAAGGCCCAAGGAGCTGCACTTCTCCCAGCCTGGACACTCAAACGCACTCTGTATCTGGCTAATGCAGATGACAGGAAAGGACAAGAGAAAGGGTCTCTGTCCTGAAGGAAAATGTGAACACTGTGAGTATCTTTCAAAGGGGTGACACAGCAAAGATTTACAAGGGATTACTGCAGTCTTAATGGAGACAAATCAGGAGTTTGTAACTGTGAGCAGCAAAGGAAGACTTGGAGGCAGGCACACCTGAGTCTTCAAGCTGTGAGGCACCAGTTATAAATGAAACAACTCTCTTGTCTAGATTATTGGTGGATACCAGGAAAACATCACTCAGAATGAATTATTTCAGTCTAGCATCTGGGAAGGACTATTTTTTGCACTACAGCTTTTTTTTTAGCTAAAGTTGCCCATTAAAATTTCCAGCTTTGTTATTAATTATGGTATGTCTTTGCTATTAATTACAGCACTTTACACTGTGGCAGCAATTTACACTGTGGTATAGACATTTTTCAGAGAGGAAGAAGCCAGATGATCCAGAAGAGCAGTGCAGTCACATCCCCAGAAGCACCACTGCCTCAAGATTGTCTGCCTTGGTGGAGAATTAGGGACCATCATTCAAGAGTGAGACAGTGGCTAAGCAGAATCTTTTAAGAGCAAAGCAACCTTTTCAAGCTAATATTTGAAATAACTTTACAAATAAGGAAGAAGAGGCAACAAGAACATACTAGAATTTCTTTGATATATATTTACCAAATGAATTCTTTATCTTCATGCTTCTTTGAAAAGGACAGTGATTACCACATCCTTTTTCACATTGAAAAAAAGGGAAGGATAGAAACTTCTCTTTCCAGTACTGAAATGGTCCATTAATACTTACAAGACTGTATTTATAGTACTTAGCTGTTTTTCTCAAAAGAAAAGAAGTTCCTTAGCAATTCACTGAGACACGATCACACCAAGTAGAGTCTTTTTGCATGCACCCCTCCCCCCTCAGCCACTGAAGCAGCTAAAACCTGCACTCCTTTTCAGCAGCTCAGCTCACTCATTCCTCCCAGCTGAGGAAAGCTGTGTGCACTGGACTAAGGAGTTTAGTGTATCTTTCAGTGTGAGCATTTATTTTCTGGTCTGTTCAGTTCTAACCCGTCTGCTCTCATGAACATTATGGGACTCTGACAATTTCTAATGATGACAAAGTAATTCAGCACTGTCTATGTTTATTCCTCCAGGAATATGCTGCTTTAGCAGAAGCGCATTTGCAATGTGCATGACCCCTGCTCTCCTTTATAAATCTTTCTGACAAAATGAAGAGACAGGGTAGCATTTGGAATAAGAGCTGCATCAACTCCTGCATCTTCCTGCTTTAGGAACTAGTAAAAAATTCTCAGATGTATTTAATCCAGTACAAAGGACATTATTTTGATATTTAAAAAATCTCAGATTATTTAATACAGTCTAAAAGGCATTATTTCATCAAGCTACCAAGCAAATCAGAAAAGCCCAAGAGAGCCAGTTCATCCAGGAGGTGAAAGCTGAAGGCAGAGTTGATTCCAGATTTCAGAATTGCGTGTCTGAGGAGGTCTCAGAAGAAACACAGTCACTAGTACAAAACTGATACTTCCAGAAACATTGGCTCAGGTCCATGGGGCCACTGTGTCTGCAACAGGAGGGGAAGAAAAGTTTCCTTACCATTTTATGTCTGTCTTTCAAATCTTCTGGGGTGGGGCATTTCATTACTGGTGCAATGTAGAGTAGCCCAGGACAGTTCTGCCTCTCCATGGTCCTTTTAGACTTTATGAGAAGCCAAGAACCACTGAGGGACTGAGTAACAGCCAGGATTAATAGCAAAATAAAGTTGGATAATGTAGGCAAAAACCTTATACTGGTGCATGGTACATGCTAGGAAATAACGATTTTTGGTAATGACCACCTGCCATGAAGATCCTGTCTGGGTCAACTATTACATACCCACCTCTGCCACAGTAGGACAGGGATACAGCTGCTGCCAAGAGTGTTGAAGGCAGCTTCTCTGATCTCCTGCATAGAATTTCAGCACCATTCCCTGAAGGTTTCTGACATAATTTTAAAAAATTTCCTTTGTATCTCTCTATTGAAAAACTGAAAGGCTGAAAAGAAAATGTAATTTTTTTCCTATTTCTGCATTTCCAAATTTTGTGAGCAAGTCTTTCCATTGTTCTGATGGAGCATGGGCTGGAAGTCCTCTCATCTGTGTGTTCATCTGAGCAGAAGCAGCATTCATTCTTTGAGCATGAACCCAGTGTCCTGCACTAAAGCAATACAATTGCTTTTCTCTGCATCTCAGGGAGATTCAAATATATTCAAATTCATGCTTATTTATTTATTTGGCTGGTAGAATTAAACTGGGAGAATAAAATATATATACAAATCTAGAGCCTGAAAAACACTTCTTAATTACAGAAAGGCTCTATTTGTGTTTACTCAGTGTTTTATAAATTACTTGTTATTGGTTTTAAAAAGTGCTATTGATAAAAATTGAAAACTAAAAGATTAGAGCACATTTCTGATTTTAGCGAAGCTTTGGCTGACAATGCAAGATGTTGTAGCCTGTTAGACCCTGTTTCCTTAAAACATTCTGAGAAGACTGAAGTATAAAGCGGTTTCAAGTTTGGAATCCTGTGTACTGAGTTCTGAGCTGAATTTTCTTGTGTGGATTTATCACTAATTACTGTCCTAGAAGGATGTTTTGGGGAAAAAGGGGGGAAAAATCCCCATACATATTCTGAAAAACAAAATGCTTTTGTGTACAAAAAGAACTGCAATCCTTTAGCAACTCCTGCTCTTACAGAATTATGGGCTAATAGTGGAAATATGTCTACACTGTGGTTACAAAAGCAAGCTTTTTTAATTGTTGCTATTGGAAGACAAGTATCAGCATACTACATCTTAAATCATCCAGAAAAATGTATTCCTTGGCTTTTTTTCCATTGAATGAAATCTTGTTTAAAACCAAGAAAACAGTTCTACTTCCTGATATGTTTTTAGCGTGTCTTCAGGGCATTGCTATTTATTTTGCAAGGTCAGAGTAACTGAATGCTATTAATTTCCCTGAATTTTTGAAATAGGGCCTAGAATCTAGCAATTAAAGTGAAAGATGGACTTTTGTGTATTGTAAGCTACAGTCACTGATATTTCAGAACTATTTGCTTTTACATCACTTTTCTACTTGACTATTTTTCTTAATTATAACTTAAGAGAGAGAAAATTCTTTAACAAATTCTAAAATGC
This sequence comes from Certhia americana, assembly GCA_018697195.1. Classification (NCBI taxonomy): domain Eukaryota; kingdom Metazoa; phylum Chordata; class Aves; order Passeriformes; family Certhiidae; genus Certhia; species Certhia americana. The sequence goes on along the minus strand of CM031865.1, from coordinate 15,508,583 downwards.
AAAAAACAAAAAAAAAGGAAAAAAAAAAAAGAAACGAAAAGGTCCAGAGTTACAGTTGAGTAAGAATAATTATAAAAAATAAATAATGAAAACAACTATAATCTAAAAAACAACATTCTGGTTCACTCTAACAGTCAAATAAAAAGTGTTAAAAACATCTCTAGGCTTTTGATACCTGAGCTCAGAATGTTTTAAGTCTAGATGGCTACACATTAAAAAATGTATTTAATTCAGTTTTTGGCCAGGTTGTGTGTATACTGGAGAATTACTGAGCAAATGTTTAATGGAGAAAGACTGGGGAGTTCGTGAAATCTTCATTGCATATTGTTTTAAACCTTTTCTCTTGCTGAGATTGCCATCACAGATATATTCAAATTGCCATCCTGTTGTTTTTGTTCATCCAAATCTGCATCCCAGTTACTATAATCAGGTTCACTATCTCAGAGTTATGAATAAGAGAAGACAAGGAGCCAGTAGGAGACATTGCTGGGGCATTTCTGGGAAAGCAGCCTCAGCATAATTTTATTGTGCACATTTGGAGGATGTGGTCACTCTCTACCCTGTGGCAAGTTCCCCTTTCACATCCTCTGATGTGGATAGTTTAAACCATTTTTTTAAGACCTGTTTCAATGTCTCTTCCCCTCCCCATTCTTTAGTGTCTAAGTCAATAAAATGATGTGGCCTATGTGTGTGTGTGTAAATATGCACAGATACAGAGGTGTATGGGGAAGTCTCATGGTCAGCAGTGCTGCGCTGTGTTTTCCCTGGGGTAACAGCAGCCACACCTCTGCCCCAGAGCAAACAACAGGGGCATTGCAGTGGTTCTGGACTCCTCGAAGAGTCACATATCACCACCCCAAGGGAGCGTAGAGCTGCAGATTGCTGGGCTTTATGGGCCATGTTCCTACTCATACCTACAAAACTGGATTATGTGTGACACCCCCACTGCTGCACTAGCACTGCCCTGAACAACAGGGGCAGTAATCCAGTTCTGGAGTTCCAGCTCCTCCTCCTCCTCCTCCTCCTCCTCCTCCTCTGTACAGATGCTTTATTTTCAAGCTTAACTCTGGGAAAAGATGAAACTGAGCACATTGGAAATAACACTTCTATCGTAAAATGAGATTTCTTTATTAGCACAGCAGACTCTATCCAATATCTGGAAACTCCCTTTCCTCCAGTGTGGTGAAGGACAGCAAGGGAGTGTGAACTGGATGAAATGGGAGGCTAGGCTCATGTAGTTCAAAAGGCTCTCAAAAAACAGCCTTGCACAAGTCCTGCCTTCTCCTGAGAACTTCAGCCCAGTTAGGATGTTTCAAAGTTATATCTAGTGCAAAGATAATTTTTGAATGGTTTAACTACCTGTGGTTTAAGGTCTGTAAGCCAGTCTAATAAGTAACAGTGCTATCACTGATGCTGAACATTCAGTTAAGAACAATTTCTGATTACTTACTGAAATATTTGGGACCATGAAGGAGGTGATGTGCCTACGTTCCAACATGACACTTTAGGCTGTTTGGAAGCTGCAGGACCCATCCTCTGATTACACAAAGCAGGCTGAGCAGCAGATGTGAGAGCAAAATCTTCAAACTTGGTTTACATAGATCATGGGTAAAAGATTGCAAAACAATAAAATACATAAAGAGACAGAAGAGACGGCAGGAGAGCAGGAAACATCCTGGAACACACAGATGCTGCAAAATCCATACTTCAGTGTGAATAATATAATAAATGGAAAAAGAGGCAGACTGATAGGGATAGAGCAGTGTAAGGGAGAAGTACAAAGTAAATAAGGCAATAAAATTCATACCAAAACCCAAACTAAGTCCTTCTAAAGGATGCTCTGTATCTGACAGCTACACAAATGCCATAAGATATGGGAAGTATCTAAGTGTAGCTGTTGGGATTAATCCCTGTATCTAATGTCAAAAATATTTTTCAAGTGTGTATTGCTTTTTTACCAAGGCCGCCAGTGCATGACTAAATAAGTATTCACATCTTATTTTAAAATCATTTTTCTCTCTTGGGTAGTTCTATCCTGTATTACCATATGAATGTATATCAGCTGACTTTGTGATGTGTTGGAAGAGGTTTCATGGACATTTATTAGGCATTTAGTTACATTTCCTATTTGAAAATATTGGTGTGCTGGTTTTCTAGATAGACAAATAAATCGGTAGCAAACTAAGTCTGAAAAAAAACAGTCCACAATAACCCACAGAATCTAAAGTACTGCGTTCTATCAAAAAAAGCTACAGAATTCTCATGCAAAAGAAAGGAATTTTTTGATACTCAGGATCTCACAAAACCAGCCACTTTAAGCCTGCCTGAGGAGGAAATTCTAACCTTAATGACCTCAACATTTCATAAATAGCATCAGTGGACCCTGCAAGGGAGTCAGTACATTTGTAACACTTTTCCTTAGTGCAATACTGAAATTGAGAGTTACTGCAAAAAACACTGCTGGACTGGCAATTGTGCAGTATTTTGATGGATTTAGATGATATTTAGATTTAGAGTGAGCAAACTGGGAAAAGATGCCTGTGTAATTAAACTGTGTTTGCTAAGGAGAACAACATCCCAGCTATAAAGCTGAAAAAGGAAAAGCAAAAGTTCATTTTTTCCCTCACTAGAAATATGAGTAGCGTGGGACTGAGGCAAGGAAAGAAACCAAACAATCAATTCAATATTCACACAAAGAATAAACAAATTAAAAAATACTCTTTTCATGACACGGTGCAAAATTTCATGACAAACATGCTTTTCTCATCTTGAAGTGATTTGAAGTCATAAGATTCATGAAGACAAAGATTAAAGACAGCAATAAAAGCAGTTATCACTAGGACTCTCTGCCCAGAGCAGGAGATGACTTGTACTGTTCTCCCAGCTCCTTGCAGCCTTCAGTCAAGCACGGCCAGCCTGGCCAAAGTACCTGCATGGAAACATGGGAAGAACAAAAGCCAGCTCAGACTGAGGAATTTTGCAGGTTACAGGGTTGTGTCAGCAGTCTAAGCACACAACTGTTGTTGTTTGCTGGCCTGGGAACAATAAATCACTGTCTAGATCCACACTTCTTCCTCAACATTATACAAGGCCATTGCTAGCCTGGATTAACAAATCCATCAGCAGTTTCCATGAGGCACATCCTCTGTTCCAGCAGAGGTGAACACCTATGCCTGAGCTGGAATTCTAGTAACATCGGAGGTGGTGGCATAGCAATACAGAGGAGGCTGAGGAATAATAAAATGCTTTTATTTTACCCCCATGCACTGCCCCTGGCTCTGATCCACAGCAGTCACCCTCTGCACCACAGCTTACAAAAGAGCACACATTTTTGTCCTGTGTACTGTATAGTTGCAGTCCCAATTAGATTTTTTTCTCTGATTGGACCCAGATAAAACATTCAAGATGCAGACCACCATCACAACAGCGAAACCTCCATAATTCAGAGAATGGTTCCATACCAGTGGACAGAAAAAAATAAAAAAAAAAATTAAAAAATTTAAAAAAAATAAAAAATAAAAAATAAAAAAAAAAAAAAAAAGTGAATTACTGCACAGCTTCCTTGCATAAAGACTGGGGTAAAAGTGCAGCTTACCAGTCTGACATGGACCCCGGGTTTTCCCTTGGTAAATTGGAAAGAGGCTGGCACACATGTCATGCCAGGGACTGGTTATATGCAGGCACACAACCTATTACAGGAAATCCTCATACACAGAAATCTACAGCTCCAAGCAGCTGGGACTAGTCACAGTTTGAGTGCATGCTGTTTTACAATGAGAGCTATGCAACAGCGAGTTATTGTCACAGGAAATTCTGCCTCCATGTCTCTTTCTTTAAATAACTTATTTTGTCATTATTTCTAGCAAGCAAAATAAGGCAAGATCAAGTTAAATGACTTCTGAGGCAAAAATTTGTGCCAAAGTAGGGTTTTTTTGGTAAAGAGTGGAAATATTCAATTGTTTATATATCCAGCACCTTGTGAAGAAGACCTGCTTTCCTGCACATGCCAAACCAGCTAAGACAGTGAGAATCTGATGAACCCTAAAAGAACAGAATGTCTTGTCCATTTACACATGGTAAACACATGTTTCATCCAAACACAATTGTGAAATAGTTTTGAAATCCTTCTTTCATTGCAGCTTGGAGACTGTTGGCTCTGTTGGCTAACAAGACTCCCAGAAGGTTTTATTGTCTCTTGTTTACATGGGACGATGAAATTACAAAAAAAAATGTTTTGGAAATATAATTTGTGGGTTTTTTCCTGAGTACTTTATTTCCGTTGAACTGGTATTTCTAAGATTAAGCATCAGGCACCTCCAGGATTCTTCCAGCATAAACTTATGCTTTAAAGAAAGACATGCATAAAATCTGGCACACATAATGATAATCTGTCTTTATCACCACAGTCGAGATAAAATTTAGAAGCTGGAAACACGGCTGTCTAGCAGTTATAAATCTGTCTGCATTTATCTGGCACCAGCTTCCCTTACTCTTTATTTTGATTTATTCTGTATTTTATTCTCCAAATATTTTCTTAGATTGAGTACCTGTAGTACTAATGCCTGACATGCTGAGTAATTCTAATTCTGGCCACTTATGACAGTAGGTGTGGAGACTATGCAAGACTTCATAGAATAAAATCCAAAAGATGAAACTGGCACAGATTGTAAAGTCATCATGGCAGCAGTAAAATGAGTTTCCATGAAAAGATGTCTTGGAGAAAATTCTGTGTACGTCAGGGAGCAAAATCTCAAAGTTTTCCAGCAATGGATGCTGCAGAGCATTCCAGGAATCAAGGCATGTCCAAAGGAAAACCAAAACAAACAAAACCAAATCAGGCTAGATAGTAAGCTTTTACTTAAAAAACAGAGTTTAGTTTTGAAGCAGATGTAAGTGTAACAAACTTGGTGGTCTCTCCTGGATGCCTGGGGTCAGGGAAACCCACACCATCAGGCCCTGGTCCAACAGAGGCCAATTGCCATGTACTCTTCCAAGAGCATTTCAGCACAAAGAGAGAAAAGCTGGGAAGGAGGCAGTAAAGGACAGCAAACAGCAGGAGATGCAGCAAGGCACAACATTTTTCATCTTCAGAAGTAATGCTTTGTAATTCCTGTAATGAGTTTCGCTGATGATTTTGACAAGATTTGTTAATGAACTCCTTAACTCACATAATGTCCTTCTGTCAAAGTAGTATTAAATTGATACACAGATGAGTAAACTGAGAAGCTGGGGAAGCCCATTCCTGGCCAAACATAAGCAGCCCAACAGGATGAGGGATGCAGCAGCACTTCCCCATCCCACAGCACGGCCTCAGGAATGTGCACACCAGTGCCACCAGGAGAAAGACAACTGGGCCAATGCTCCCCTCTCCCCTTCCATACCTCTCCTGCTCATCTGTTCCCTTCAGGTCCTGCAAAGTTGTAGCTTTTGCTTTTGGTTAGTTGTAAACCAGAGTAGGTCAGAGCACCCACAATACTGTTTAGTGAGAATGGCACCAAATCTTTGAGCATCAATGGTCCCTGAACGTTGTGCATGATTAGGAGAAAATTGCCCCAGTCTAGTTCATGGCCACACCAGCTAGTTGCCATAATCAGCAATCATGAAAAAAATCTGAAATTAGAACAATGTCAGTGTGGAAAAAGAAATAATTTTGTGATTCCTTTACCCAGAGAATATGTAATAAAATAGGCAGCAAAAATCGTTTGTTTCTACTTAAGTCTTATTCCTGTGCTTCCTTTTTTTTTTGTGAATAAAACATCCATTAAGTATTTAGGGAACGACATGAGTCAGAGGAATCTTGCATGGGGCTCTCAGTGTGCAGTACAGTACTATTGTTTTAAAGTCATCAGCTTGGGAAGGCTATCACCACATTAAGAATAACTTCCAAAGCTACAAGAAGTAGAATTTAGACATGACTAGCCCTCTCTATCTACTAAAAATCATTACAAGACTGGAAATTTTTATTCTAATAGTAATCAGGAACCAAAGAAACGATGGAAGCAATAGCACAGTTACAGTGTATGCATAGTCATTGATGGATCAGATACAAAAATTATTTTGATCATTCAAGACAAGTGGGAACCTAGCAAATTAAAAAGAAATAGGAATTTTCAACACTTGGTCTGGATGTGCAGGTCATCACAGAAGAATAGTAATTTAAATATCTGTTTCTGTATGCTACAATTTCAATCTTGAGAAATAAGTGTCACAAAATTTTTCTGGAAAGGACCCTGTGTTGTGACTCAGTATTTGGTTCAAACTGTACTTAATTAGAGTAAATCATTGCTGCAAATGTCCATGAGTTGTAATTCAGATAGAAATAATGAAACTCAAAAGTAATTTGATTTGCAGCTCATGATCACCTTTGGAGGTGCTTTGTAGAAGAGGTCATTCCAGGAAGTCCTTAAGGGAATGCTAAGGTTAAAGATAGTCTGAGAAATTCTAAAGTGGTTTTTTATTGGCAAAAGGTAGAAAGGTCAAATCAAAGAGACTCTTTTTGGAGCTCCTGTCTACATACTTTCAAAGTATTAATTTACTACAGCTATATTAAACAACTCCAGAATTTCAACCCTGGTTGTAGTTACATTTAACAGAAAAAGTTTAGGCCCTAAATTTAAAATTATGTTCAAAGAAAATAAAAGCTGGGAAGTTTATTTTATACCTCTCTTCCTTTCCTTTTTTATACAGTGTTAACACTGTACAGCCACTTCACCATGGGCTTACTAAACCATGGACTCATCTGCAATGCAGCAGTTCAGCAGCAACTCATTTCTACTTTACCTAAAGTTGAATTTTTTTTTTTTTTTTTTTTTTTTTTTTTTTTTTTTTTTTTTTTGAGCCTGGCAGGACAGAAATAGAGCCCCATTCTATTTTAGAGACATAACAGAAAAGGTCAATTATTGCACATGCCTCAAAAGCTGGCTAGTTTTGACTGACACCATAATATTGTGCAGATTTAGGCATTTTATCTCCCCTACTGGAATCATTTCAGATTTAGCTTTAGTTGATCTACCACACTTGGAGCCTTAGCTATGCAGATCATTGTAGCATGTGAGCAAAAATATAAAACAAGGTAAAACTATATAGAATGCCAACCATAATATGAAAGGAAACCTTCAACTCAACTTACCATCTCTGTGGCACATGAGAATGCTTTATCCCTGAAGGGGATGTGACACTCACAAGGTATATCAAAGCCAAAGACAGGTCACTCAGTAGGTTCTGAAATGAGATACCATATCATTGCTGATTGCTCATGGTCACTCCACCAAAATCTCTGCTTAATATTATCACTTTTATTATTTTTATTGTAAGAAAAAGAGAGCACTTAAGAGGGAGCACTTGCAATATTCCATTTGGGAAACAGCAGCCCTGTGGGTGCTGGGTGCTCATACTCAACCAAGTCTCAGCCTTTCCAAGTAACCCCTGCCATAAGCTTTCCCAGCCCTTTATATAGAAATGCTCAATTCCTTCCCTTCTTTTTAAGCTTCTGTTTTGGTTGGTTTAACTAAGCTAACTCAGGGACAGCTGTGTTTCACACCACCAAGGTTGGTGGTGTGAAACAGAACCCAGCACAGTTGGGTGTCAAGCTCAGGGGCAGACTGGCCAGAGCAGATGTGCAGGATTGCCCTGTGCCTGTGCTCTGTGGGTACAGAGGCAGCAAGGCAGGCTCTGCTCTGCCCTAACAGCTGGCCCATGGCCAAGAGTGAGCCAGAGCTCTCACACAAAGGAACTCGCATCAAGGAGCATGGGCAATTGTTTTTCTTGGTACATGATGCCAGCTTCTTGTGGGTTTTGGGTTCAATACCTACTAATAATCTCTTCAGCAATTTGTTAGAGTGTCCTCTGAATTCTCTAGGGTTTTTTTATGGGTTTGCTTGTTTTTCCTCTAACTCACATTGCCTTTTCTCTTTGGCTTTCTCTTTTTCAGTGTTTGTAATGGTATTGTAGGCGTCACCCAGAAATCAGTGTGTGAATCTGCTCTCAGACAACTCTTCACTCCTGTGTGTTTCCAGTAGGCAAAGAAATGATGCAGCACCAGCACCACTACCCCGCCCTTTGGGTGATGGATGTTAGCAGTCATAAATAATCACTGAATCCATGAGAACTAAGAGGTGCTCATTCCTTTGCAGTCCCAATAGTGTGTCACACCATGATCCATCGCTGTGTCTCATAGAAATGAATTGGCCTTTTCTCTTCTTGTTCCTCCACATTACCAGCCATTAGCATTTCCCTACAATGGATTTTATAACCAGGTTAGGTGACTATTCTTCATAGAACTGGTTTCAGACCTTCCAAGGCACAGTGGAGGAGGAAGGTTGTCACACAGAGAGCTTCACTATTGCTGCCTTCTGGGCTGCAGTGAACTGAAATGTTTTCATTTTAAAGACTTGGCTTTTAAAGAGTGATTTCACCTTCTGAGCTGCTAATGAAGTAACTACATTAATGCCAAATTGAGACTGGTACTGCACTCTAAAAAAAGACAAGGAACAGCTGTGTTTGATATTATGGCTTCCACTTATGAAAGGGTTTCCTTCTTAGCTCCCAGATCTTTGCACGAATAAGCAGAGTTGGAATTGCACAGCTTTGAGACCCCCAGCATCCTGATCTCTTATGCATTTTTATGAGGGTTTGCCCTGAGACTGCATGGAGAAAAAGTAAAGAAGCAACAGATAGAAACAGATATCTTAATTAGTACTGTTCTTGAAGCTGATGACCAGATGTTTGAAGTTAAATGTGACCAGTCCAGGCACACTGAACATTCACTCCACTTGAGTGCTTTGTTTGGTTGAGGGTTTGCTTTGTTTTCCTTACTTTCCAAGAACCCTCGGATGACTTTATAGGATCCTACCAAAAAAGAAGATAATCACAAGTAAATAACAGCTTCAATTTACACCCACACAATTATAAGTGTATTAATGTAATTGTCCCTTTTTCTACTGTGGTAAAACCATTCAGCATAATCTTTATCAACTTCCATGTTGTACAAAACTACTAAAGAGAGGAAAAATTAATTGATCTGAGTATTTTGCCATTAAAAGCAACCAAATGTGGCTTTAGGTAATGGCAGTGTTTTTTCTGTGTGACTCATTTCAATCTTCCTGACACACACTTCACTCTCTTCTCTGTTGTGCCTGAGCAGAACTGTTAATGGGCCTTTGCAAAAAGCCCTTAACATTTCCTAATGTATTTTCCCTGCTCCTCACCTCATTACTGTCCATTTTATTCAGCTTCAAATTATTTCTTCTCATACCTACTCAGAACATCCTGCAAGCCTTTGGTTTCTGGGTTCATCAGTGACACACACGGCTGAAATGCACTCATTTGACACTCTGCCCTGACCACTGACATCCAACAGGCAGCCATACCGTGCTGCATGCAACTGTTGGAAGATGATTAAATTGCATTGCCTAATCTTTTCTCATGATCCATGTTGCAATTCTCTTTGTAGCACAGCCTTCCCTCCAGCAGTACCACCTCTGTAGCAACCCACTTTGCACTGCTCCCAGACTGCAGCCATAGCAAAGTTTAATTGTTGCCTGAGGTAGAACATTGGGCAGTGAAAATTGTGCCTGTCCTGAGCATTTCTGCCTCAGTGCCAGCAGTGTGTCCAAAATATTCACCATTATGGCTTCGTCTAACACGACACATCTTGTACTGAGATATGGTCAGAGTGTTTGCACATGATCCACAGGATTTCAGTTGACATGATGTCAGCCCTTCCCTGCTCTCAGGTATTGTCATCCCCCATTTGCAGAAGCCAGAAGAAAGGCCCAGCCCTGGTACCCAGCTGTGTCACAAACAGCTGCTATACAGGGTTGGGGGAGGCAACAGAAATTGTTTTCATGTTTCATGAACTGTGTTCAAGCTGTTTGCTGGATAAAAATTGCAAGCCAGCGTTGGGCAGTCTCTTTAGGAATATGCAGGAACCTGAATACACTTGGATTAGAGGGTGGCTTGGGTTGTGTGACAGTCATGTAGGCACTCACAGCAGTCTATCATCCATAAGTGAGTCTGTGATCTCATAGCATATGTCTTTCAACTTAGTCTTCTCCTTAATACTTATGAAATCATCCACTGATTGTTACCAGTGTTTCCTGAAGAGTAAGTAGCTCAGACTAGCAGACCCGACACTTTAGGAAAAATATAGTACTTTTTTGCAATGTGTTATTCATCCCTTTACCTGCATTCCTTTGGTACAATGGTGGTATGCAGAGCAGGGAGTGACAACCCCAGATTTGGCAGAGAAGGCAGGAAATACAAGCCATGGTTTCCTTAGAAAAACCCCATTGGGAGTTGGGCATCAAAGCTGGCTGTCTATTCAGGTTTGTAGGCAGAGCCCACCCCCAGACTGTTCACTGCATTGAGCCCATGTGGAGCAGCTATTTTATGTATAAAAAATGGAAACCCTTTTCTGAGTTCTGAACTTGATCTGTGAGTCTGCAGTTAAGTATCTTGCTTTTACGGACAAAGAAAATTTTTCCTGAAGTTTGCTAGATTTGCTTCATAGAAGTGTTTCTCATTTAAGATGTCTTTGTGTGTTGACAACATTGTCTGAAGGTTATTTCATTGTATTCTCCTTGATAAAGTACTATTCACAATACAGTGGATGTCATAACCCAGTAATCCCATTTAACAAAATTCGATGTCTCCTGACTAGCTAGCAAAAGGATAATAATTACCAGGCCTTAGCATTGAACTTGTGACTACTATCAAATCAGAAATGGCTTTTACTTTCCCCCTTCTTCTCACCTTGAGTGAATTTGGGTTTGATTAATAGATCTAGATATCATCAAAGTCCTGAAAATCTGCACACACACTATAATAAAGGCAAAAAATAATTTCTGATGGATACATTAATTCACCTCATAAGGTATCCTGTTAATTCCCTTGTCTCTTGAACTATCTAAACCCGATGATGTTGCACATTTGTCTTCCTAAAATAATTAACTCTTAGCGAAATCCACTATGCTTCATTTACTCAAGCATAACAAGCTTGTTGCTCACAACACACAGTTTGTCTTTGATATCAGAAATATGAAAACAATGTGAAGGTAAAAGGCTCTAGATCCATAAAGGGTGTGGGTGTTTGGACTGTTACCTCCTATTTCCTAAGAGAATTACTTCAGCTTGTGAATTTGTCCAAGAGCTTGGGTGCTGAAACTCCTTACTATGGTTTGTGCAGGACTAATGTGACTATATTGGGAAAAGTGGAACAGCTTCTGCAGAAGAATGGGTGCCACAAGATTACCTGTAAGGAAACACTCTTCTCTTGAAACTGTTGCACTTTTTTGAATATTAAATATTTATGGAGCTATGTTGAAAAATACAATGATACAAGAGCTGGTAGGACCTCTGCAAGGCAGGAGATGGGGGAAACTACCTGATCAGTAGGATACTCTCTGGACTTCAGCAATAGTATGTCCAGTCTACAGGAGAAATTAAGATGCTCAGACACCCTTTTTTTGACAGGAATTTAAGCATTCCAACAGATGTAGGAGTTTTGTTGTGAGATTCATACTTACCCAATTAAGATCTGATGTTGGTGAACCATCTAAGGACTAGAGGAAATGACCAACTCTCTACCATCACTACATCAAGAATGCCTAGAGGTTGCTCATGTTGTAGCCTCTGAAAAAGGCTTTGTATAACCTCATACAAAGGCTGCTGACTTTCCTGTCAACAAAGTCTCCAAGCATTTCTGGAGAGGGAAGATTAGAAAAGATGACAGCACAACATGTGTAATTTAATGCAGCCTGCCTTAAATGCCCTGAAAAGTCAAAAGAAAAGGCATCTTGCACTTCCCTTTCTCAAGGACCACATACAGCTGCTGTGTGTCTCCAAACAGCTGCAACTTTTGTCTGAGGAAGATGCAGGAATCTGTTTAGTGTCTGCATATTTGTCTGAAGAGTGCTTAACAAACCATGGGGATGATCAGCACTTTAAAAAAGTACTTTGCTATGGGGCAGTTCCTCCATGTCACACAGTGCAGAAACCTCAAACCCACATCCAGTGTGATTTAAACCTAAATATGCATTAAGAATAACATATACAAATATCCAGCAATACTCATAAATACACTCACCACAGTGGTAAAAGGTGGTAAAGCAATAAGGTTACCATGGGTTTCAATATACAGAGGTCACAAATATCACAAATATTTATTTTATCAAAATAAAACATTCTTTCAAAAGTTAAATAAATATAAACGTGAGACAATTTAATACTTAAAGGAAGACTTCCAACCACTTGGTATTTTACCCTTTGGGTTATGTAACTGACACATATATTTTACAACTTTAACAAACCTTACAATGTTATGGTAGTACATAAATGCAGCATATAATGTAGATAAAGAAATAATTGTCCATGTATGTTGCAAACCACCCAAAACAGCTGAAATTAAAGCAAGTAATAAAGACATTTAAGACAGACACATCCAAAACAAACCAAAAGATAAGGTTATTTATAGACATTAAGAGTTAGTAATGATTTGATACAAGTTCCAAACCACTTAGTAAGAAATTTACTCTGTAAATTTATTGTCAGCCTCCTTCCTTCAGCATCACCAGAAAATTAATGGACATTTGCCTGATAAAATCATATACCTGAATCAAGCAGTTCCATCCATAAGCCTGGTACAATGAATTTACATTGACAAGATCACTGCAGTATGACTTTTTATTTCAATAGTTCTCAAGCTGCTACAGATCCATACCTGCAAAAGAAAGTGAAGTAACCCCAAAATGTGGATGATAAAATGGTTTTGTTCTTTGCACATCCACAGCCATCAACAAAAAGTAACCTCATACAAAGTTTTGCCTTTGTTTTGGGATGTGAAAGATGTGAATATCATGGCACTATGAAGAGAAAGGAAGATCCTGAAAACAACAGTGGGCATTAGCACATCTTTGGATGAATAATCACAGCCTTAAGGCTGAGTTGCAATAATCAAATAAACAGGATATCAACATGGGATTTGCCATGGAGTCATGTTTCCACCCTAACCCTAAAGAAAATAGGGGGGGGGGGGAGCATTTTCTAATGGATTCCCAAAGGACCTCAGTGCTGCAAAGCAGCTTATTAGTTTTGCTATTTAGCAAAGCATTCTAGCAGAATTGAACACTTCTAAGGGTCTCATTCCTTACCTAGTATCACATCTTCACCAGCTGGCTGGAAGCTGCAGCCAGCAATCCCATCTGACTGGTACTCATGGCCTTGATCCTTCCAGAGCTCCCTGGAGAAAGCCACTGCTGATACAGAATCACAGAATGGTTTTGGTTGGAGGAGACCTTAAAGATCATCTCATTGCAAGCCCCTGCCATGGGCAGGGACACCTTCCACTAGACCAGGTTGCTCAAAGAAAGCTTCATTCAACCTGACCTTGAACACTTCCAGGGATAGGGCATCCACAACTTCTGTGGGCAATCTGATCCAGTGCCTCACCACCCTCACAGCAAAGCATTTTTTTCTAATATCTCACCTAAACCTACTCTCAGTTTGAAGCCATTCCCCCTCAGCCTGTCACTAGATGTTCCTGTAAAGAGTCCCTCTCCATCTAGCTCCCTTTATGTATGGGAAGGCCACAATCAGATCACTCCAAAGCCTTCTCTTCTGCAGGCTGAACCATCCCAGTTTTCTCAGCCTGTCTTGTAGGAGAGGTGATCCATCTCTCTAATCATCTTAGTGGCCTTCTCTGTACTTGTTCCAACAGGTCAATATCAGTGTAATATGGCTGAATTCTGGTTGTTGTTGTTGGCCTGGGGAGGAAGGGATGGGACCAACTGACTGGTGTGGAAACCAAGGGAGTCAGCCAGAACCAAGCCACTGTTTTCAGCTCAGTCCCAAGTCCTGGCACTGAGCTAAGGTAGCTGTGCAGCACAGGGGATCCCAAGGCATCATCCTTGGACATCCATCACAACCATTTAAGGGTGTGCTGAGGGCTCACAGCTGGGCGGGAGGCAGGGAAAAGCCAGGAGTGAACGTTTGTCCAGGCCAGCAAACTGTTCCTTGAGCAGCTCTAACCAAAGCCAACCCCACAGACAGAGGAAAGCATCCCAGCTATCCCAGCTGGCAAACATTATTTTTTCCTTTTGAGGAAAACTAAAATCCATCAATTAAAGCATATTTAAAATATCATTCAACATTTGTTTGGGTTCATTGTTATAGCAGCACATTGTGGCTGATGGATCCCTGGAGTAAATGAGTCGTTGCTGCTGTAGAAAGGTATTTCTGCCCAGCCATGACTTCCTGCTTTCTTGAGTGCGCAGACAGATCTAATCAGGTATTTAATTGTGTTCTTTCAAAAGTGAACAGGAAAGCCTTTCAATGACCAGTGAAGATATTTCCAAAGGAAAACACTCAGTTTCTCCTGAAAAAGAATGTAAAGGATTAGCTCTCCTTGGAAGTATGTTATTGAGAATGAACGGCTGTAAATGTGGATTGCAGATGATTTACTCTATATCCCAGGATTTGGGGGATGAGTCATATTACTCTACCAGACAATGGCTGGACAAATAAAAAAAAAGTTCTGCTTCTATTGGGAGAAAGAAATATATAGTGGGGGAAAAAATTGTTCTCCAGTACAATGATTAAAAAAAAATACATATTCAAAAGAATTGTATGATTGCATTTATTTATAGTAGAAAAAGAAAAAAAGAAGAAAATGTTTTCATATCTGAATTCTTCATATTTGTTTATGCAGCAACTACATAACATATACACATTATATTTGCATTTTATTTGTCTGTATGCATATATAAAAACAGTACAATTTTGAAAATTTATATATTGTCTGGCATTTCATTAAGGCCTGGATCACTTCTGGACAGAAAGAAGGCAAACCCTAGAAATCTGCTTACTTTGGATCTGGCCTTTGACACTCTTTGATGGATAACAGATAAGAGTGTCATTTTTAGAGGCCTTCAGCCGAAATAAAAACCTGTGTATTAACTGCCATATTTCTGTGCTGCATCAGAGAATAGAGAAGACAGGGTTTGGCTGGGGAAAAAAAAAAAAAAAGACCCCTTTGGCATGTGCTGATATCAAGGAATATTAAGTATTTTCTTCCAGCTCACTGAGCCTTCCCAGATTTAAGGCAGACCAGTGTAGCTGTCCACATCTAGGCTATGTGTAATACAGCCCTTTCTTCAAGCCAGCCTGAGGAAAAATGCTGAGCTAAATTCTACACAATATTACTGTTCATTTCTCTGCTCATTGAAATATACTTGGAAAGGAAAGTGAATTTAAGCACTGCAGCGTGTAAAGTGTATATTAAATAAGAAGTTGAGTCAAGTGACTATTTATTAGAAAGTACTGCAGATTCTGAGTAATACTACATATCCTAAAACCAGTCCGAGTTGTAGGAATGTCGGTTCAGGCAGCCACTAAAAAAATCTGTGACCTGTGTTTCAAAATGTGAAATTTGGGGGAAAAAAGAGATTAGGGTGCTTATAAAAGTGGGGTCCTTAGTATGCAACTACTTAAATGATTCTTTCCCAGCGTGAAAATTGCCATGTCATTAGAAGTAATATAGATTTATGAACAACTGCCAGCCATGCTTTGCTGAGGGTAAAGAAAACACTGCAGAATCATACTCCTTCTTTCACCAGACTGCTTCAGCTCTTTTACTTAACTAGAAGCCCATCATAGTATTACAGAATACTTAAAAAATGTTCTGTAATTAATTTCCAGAAATAAATTAGCTAACAGTGAATGAATCACACTTTTTTTTTCCTGCTCACACCAGGCTGATCAATCCTCAGAGATACTTGAACCTGGAAAAGTCACAAATGAAGGCAGTGTTACAGCCTTGTCAGCCCTGTACAACTGACAGGTCCTGGCTTTCATCCCCTATTCTTGCTGTCTCCAAAGAGATACACTCCCACTGGCATGATACTTGTCTTGCTTTTTCAGGAGTGATGTGGAAGTAGAACAGAGTTGTGCATGGCTGAACTGAGCTTCCAGCTCCATTTGAAGTCAAGTGAACAACAGACTGTGTATATTGGAGTTCTTCTTTTATTGAATTTCCCAAACCAGTGCTGCTTGTGAGCTTGCCAACACTAAGCAGTTGTTAGTTTGATGTACAGGAGAGCAGCAGCCACTGGGCACATGCCAATTCTTTTTAACATCCACAGCACTGCCACTGGAAGCCACCAAAACACAGCAGAGCTAAGGGGGAAAATGCCACAAACTGATCTATACATTTATATCCTGTGCTGTTGTGGGCAGGCTGCAATAATCACATACTCAGCCCTTCAAAACAGGGCTGACAAGAAAGTGGCTCCAAACATAGCTAGGAGCAGGGCAAGGGTAAACTTCCAAGTGATTGTCCCCCTTTGGGGTTTGCTGACAGTTTTCTACTTTACTTCTCAAATAACTTTACTGTTGCTTTGAAATCCTCTGTGCTATTACAGACAAAGCAGTAACCAGCAGTTCACTTATAATGTCACAATTTGGGCCAGCACTGGAAGCACCAGCTGGCTTGCTGCTGACAAAGGCTGTAAAGAAAGGGCTCTGGACTGGGAGCACACAGAACTTCAGATTTGCTGTGGAGAGCAGTGAGGATTGCCTTTTGATGTGTAACTGCTTCCATCACACGGCACACGGCCTCCAGTGTATAAAGCTGCATCCATGATTATGGAAGTAAAACCACAGGATGGGCTAGGACTTTGGCAACACATCTGAAACTGTTGAAGTTGTCACCCTTCTGTAACTGCCCAGTGGTTGCAGAGTTATGCATTTGCTGTTTACCTCGATCGATATTTTTGGGCAACAAATATCGAGTTATACAGTGGGAGCCTCCAAGTTCTGCAGAAAGTAGTTGTATACTTTCATTGCCTTTTCTTCATTAAGTTACAGTAATGAAGTCATGAAATGGTTACTTCAATCCCACTCTCATTTTGTCTCATCTTGCAAAACAAAGTAAAGTACATGGGAGATCTCACGCCACAGACATTTCCTGCACCTTGCCACTGCTGCCAGACATCCTTCTCAACCCAGTGCCCACCACCATTTTTCAGTATGAAGTGTTCCAGTCCTTCTGTGTAAAGCCAATCCTTCAAACCCATAGGAACTGAAGGAATTTAGCATTGTCTTCCTGTAAGCAGGCCAGACAGAGCCAGTGCTGAGGGCAGAGGGGCAGGGTCAGCCTCCAAGGCAGCATCCTCTCCAGGTCCTAAATGTCTCCACATGACCTTTCCACCAGCAGGTATTACTGAACAAGAGCAAACAGCTGTTTGCAGTACCAGGGGCTCCTTCACACTCCACAGGAAATCCCTGCACACGCTGACACCTGAGAACTGCCTGGGGGACACCAGAGCCTCCACAGGCTGCTGGCATGGGCAAGATGCTTCTAAGACAGGCCTGTCTCTGCGGAGCAGAGGCTGCCTGCTGGAGTCTGCAGATTTTCCTACTTCTCATGGTATGAAACAGCCAAGACCACAGAGTCTCCATTTGGATAAACACTGGAAGAAATGCACTTAAAAATAGCTCTGAAAAGACAAACCCAGCTATCTCAATGGCAACTTTCTTCCTAGAGTGCTGGCAGTGGCTGTTGTACCAGCTGCACTCAGAAACCAGGCATTTCACATTTAGGTCCAAACACAAAACTTACAAGCTGGAGGGAGAGGGGCCAAGAGAGATTTCAGAAAGCATTTATGTGCTTGAACTTAAAGATAGGAAAATGCTATTCATCTGGGACATGCAATTCTTGGGAAAATCCAGACTTAGTTATCTTTCTTCTACTAAGTTTGAAGATGTTATTCTGACTGTTTTGGAGCTTTTTTAGAAATAAGGTCATATCTTCTATAAGAATTTAAATTATCTGTGTGCCTAATTTTTTTTGATTATCTGTGTTATGCCATGAAAAATGGATTACACATTCAAAATTCGCCAGAGAGGCTGCAGAGTTTTATGAAGGTACAACTGATATGATGCTGCAAAGACCAGCTGGTTTCCACAATAAAAGATTATCTGAGACGAAAAAAATATTAGTTTTCCTGAGCTCATGCCTATTTTGAAATGATTATTAAAAGGCAGCTCCAACACTGTTAGAAAAGTGGATGGATGAGTACTAAGACATTTTCCTGTCTTTATGAAGGCCTCTTAATAAAAGTAAAATTTTAACACTGAAATATACTACAACCTAAATAATACTTCCCCCTCCCCCTCAAAAAAAATATTTTTCAGACTTACAGGCAGGCACTTACAGGCAAGGTTGGCTTTATGTGTGGATGTCATGATGGTACAAAAGAAATGCTATACAGAGTAGGTGACCCACATGTTAAGTAGGCCATTCCTTGAGGGGGATGAAAAATTGAAATGAAATTGAAGAAGATATAGGAAATAAAAAGGGCAGTAGGTGGTAGAAAGGTGGCCATAAGACAAGTGAGTGTAGCAAAGCAATAAGAACAGGTCATTGACACTCTGTGCACTGTTGACAGCAGCAGGGACAGAGGGCTGAAGTCCTTACCTGGGGCATAGTGGTCCACATCTGTCATGCAGAACTCCAGTGGTGGGAGTAAGGAGCTGGGCCAGCAATAATTGCAATGAAGCTTAAGAGAACAAAAAGCCTTTGGACAGGTGGGGTGCAAGAGTCCATCCATTGTGTGCATCCATCTGTGGCTGTACCCCGTTCCCCCAGCCATCCTCCCATCAGGGAGGGTGAGTGGGTGCTGTGTCCCCAGCCACAGCCCCAGGTTGCACAGACACAGCTGCTCACCCAGCCAACATCTCCTTCCCAGAAGGGCAATGAAATCCTTCATGAAGTCACTAACCCAGGAGAGAGAAGGTAAATATGTGTTTGCATCCCATCCCCCAGAATTTTCATTCTATTCTAGGTAATTTCCAGCCATGAATGTCCAACTAATTAGGAGAAAACAAGACCTGATTTGAATTCCCAGGCTGAGACTGCAGTCTTGTCAGATTTCTTCTGCTGTCAGTAATTTCTATTTTTTTGGGTTGTTTTGTTCCTTTATCTGGTTTGAGCTGTCTGCAGGAGGGAAAACAAGTTCAGTTGGAGGCTATGCCTGAGGTATTGCCTGTAATAGTCCGGATTCAAGTCTATTTGTTTATACTAAAAGGCACTTGATCTTGTTAAAAAGGTTAACACGTGCTGCAGATAAAATCCTAACTAAAGCCCTTAACTCTTTGAAAGTTTATCTACTGTGGTGTTGAATTTACTGTGAAGTGTCTGAGGTGTGCTGCCAATGGATGGATTCAGGTTGTAATCTCAGCAGGGGAGGCAGCTGAGCTTTTTTTCTGTATCTAAATTGCTGACAGTGTTAATGGCCATCAACAAGGAACAAATAATCCCACTCATAATGCCAGTGTCAGTTTCCTGTCTTTATCACAATCCATTCTTAGAAAAGTGTTGTAAACTGAATAAAACAGCCTCTTCTCACCCCTTCCCCCCCCCCCCCATTTATGTAGAAACATTCCTCTTGAAGTCTTTACTCAATTAAAAGGGTTTTTTTTCTCTTTGCAGAGAAAAGATGTTCTATCTAGGGATGCATGTGCATTATCAGAGTTGCATATTTGCATGTCTTTGTTCTTAACTTCTTTGATTAAAAAAAAAAAAGTTTGAACAGGAATTTTAGGCACTAGAAATATAATTTTTACATAGAGCTGAACTCCAGAAACACTGGCCAAGTGGTCAGATACACAGCTGGGCAGATTTTTGTCTCAAAGCATTCACCCTGCTCACTAACGGGGAATGCTTAAATCCGTGCTCATCACTAACCCTCCCAGCTTGTGTCACTGATCTCTTGTAATACAAAGGCTCACTGTCCCTCTTCATGGTTCATCAAGTTTGAAGGTACCACACTACCAGAAAAATAACTCCCTGCACAAATCCTGCTCACTTAGAGAAAGTTGCTTTCTGGGAGAGAGATTATTGGCATTAGGACTATGTGACTAAGTAAACCCATCTGCTCTCATTGAATTGGTAATATTTACAATAAATAGTCTCAAAAAAAAATTAAATGTCCAGAATTTGATACATCTTACTATATTTTTCTTCACAAATACTGTCTGTTTCAGATAATTAATAGTGATTTGCTGAGAAACTGATTGAAAAGGTTATGTTTCATGGCAACAGGCTGAGTTGCAGTGATCTGATTTCTTTGTGTGCATTTCAGCACTGCAGCGGCAGCGAAGGATAGAGCGAATTCTTAGGTGGCTGTTTTGGTACCAGCAGCAAGGCAAAACTTATTGCCTGCTGTCATCCGTTAAACCACACACATATAAATAATAGAAAGTACCTAAGGATGATTAGCAGAGTAAATGACCTAAAGTAACATAGTTAAAATAGTTCTGAAGTAGCTCTACAGCATGTCAGTGTCACTGAGGCTAGTGTTATGAAAAGGAGTGGAGTTAACAAAATGCCACTTCACTGTCAAGTGCTGAAGCACAAACTGTGGTGGTGGTGAATGTGCAAACAGATGGAATGGCAGTGGCAAACAGGACCTGTCTCAGGCTCTGATCTGTGCCACAAGGTAAGACCAGATGCCACTGTGGTGGTCTTCAGCACATTTTAGCACAGCACCCCAGGTGACTCTCAAAGCCCTTTTTGGCACCAGTGGTGGCCAGAAAACATGGCTAAGCATCGGAAAAGAGTCATCCATGTCTGCAGTGGGCTTCCCTCTCCCTGGCAGAGTTTTTTGGCCAGGATTTCTGGCCATATGGGACCTATGGACTCCCCCAGGCTCCTGTCTGTCTGCAATTTTGGCAATATCATTTTTTTTATACTATTTACATTGACTACTTTACGAAATAAAGTCGATGAAATTGTTTCTGGGTTTACATTGTCAGCGCAATACTAAATAATGACACAAACTTCTCCCTGTTTAACAATCTCGCGCTCCTCCAACCCAGCAGACCCAGTGACTTCTACTCAAAGCTGACTTGCTTGTCTGGCCGGTAGCAGAAAACTCCCAGTGTGATAAAGAATGATTTCTGTGCTACCCACAAGGGGCTCTCTGAGATTCAGGAAAATAGCAACACAACCAGACCTCTGAAGGTGTTGGACCATGTTATCACAGATCCCAGGAAGGGCTAGAAAAACCCTCAAGGAATCTCTCTGTTTAAGCATCTAAAAATATTTCAACAGCCTGTCCTCTACTCTTCCAGAATAAAACTCTCCATCAACTAATTTTTGAGTACACACTTAGGAAATGTGCACCAAGTCCCATCAGGGAGCTGGCACAACTTTCTTTTTAGCATGAGAAAATTATTTATATTAACCCAGTGTGCTGCAGCACCAGCAAGGAGAAGAATGAGTTTTGCAGGCTGGGAAGGAACCTTCCTGTGCTGGGCTTCAGTAGTTTATTCATTCTACAGATCATTTAAACATTAAATTATCACAAACTGTAACACTGGCTGTGCTATGTAGCCACATTCCTCAGAATGGTGTCACTTAAAGACATAAAATTGCATAATTGTGTGCTTACTGTTCTAGCTGCCACATTGATAAGCATTATATTTTATCTCCAAAGAAATGAAAATATTAGAGAAGTGTTCATAAATAATGTCATCAAATCAGGTAATGAGTAGCAGGAGACAAAGCCAAGTGTCTATTTCATAGTAATGGAGGAAAAGCCAGAATTCCCATGACCAGCCAAATGCCACTGATGATGGTAATTCAGTTACCTGAATGCAGGTAACTCTGGGGCAGGTACCTAGTAAAGCAGGCACAAGGGTTAAAAGGGCATTCCAAGATAATGAATGTAATGTTTCATTTCTGCCTTATATAATTTTTTTTCACCTTTCAGTCTTTTTAATTTTTTTCTTCTTTTTTCAATTTGTTTTTATTGAGCCTTTCTGCTCTTTCTATGTCTTGAGGGACTGATAAGAGAGTGAAAAGTGACCACCTTGAAAAACTCACATTATTTCAGTAAATTATGCACATATGTTCTGTATAGGGTCTGGGGGCTTCCTGTTCGCTGGAAATACCATTTCTTGCTTTATTCCTGCAAAGCTTTACTATGCCTAGAATCAGGAATGTTTTTGTTGTACAAGGGCAAGCCCACTCCTTGAGAAGCTGTTTGGAAACAATAACATTAAACTGCAAACCAAATGACATATTGCCTTCTTATGTTTAATGAGAGCTTCATTTTCTTTACCTTGCCAAGCCTGGAAAAAAGCTTTCAAAATTAAATGTCATTCCTAAGATCTAGAGACATTCAGGTTGGGTTAGAGCCAGACCTAATTGAATCAGAAATTAAAATATTTATTGAGTTGTAGAATTAGAAGTTAGAATATACAAATTCTTCCAAAACCATCAAAAGTCTTTCCAAAGAGAGCATCAGACTGTAGCAGTCAGCGGCAGAATATGGCCAAGCTGTATTTAAACAAAGTGCAGAAAAGCTGTAGAGAAAAAAATCAAAGCTATCCTTGAAATAGACCTCGTTTGATTAAATGAACAGCATGGTTATTTTGGCTTTAATTCACTGTGATGTTGAGATCTGAGTGGTTTAAATCTTAATGCAGGCTTTCCACTGCTGTGTTTACAGAGTTATTCACACCTTTGAGAAATATTTTCAGGAAGACGGCAAAGTGGCCCCAAATTCAAATGTTTTTGTTACCTCACCTACTCTGTTAGCAAGCGTGAATACGTGATCACAGAATCACAGAACCACAGAATGGTTTGGGCTGGAAGAGAACTTGAAGACCAACTAGTTCCATGCCCCCTTCCAGTATACCAGGCTGCTCAGAGACCCTCCAGCCTGGCCTTGAACAGCCCCAGGGATGGGGCAGCCACAGCTTCTCTGAGCAACATGTTTCACTACCCTCACACTAAAGAATTGTTTCCTAATATCTAATCTAAACCTACTCTGTTTCAGTTGAAATCCATTCCCCCTTGTCCTATCCCAAGGTGATCAGCACTTGCATGGCCCTCTCCATGCTTTGGTGACAAGTCCTGGTGGGAGCACAGTCTGGAGACCAACATCCCATTCCTGTCTGTGCTGTGGGATGGGGTCAGGATCGAGGTGTGCTCGGGGTGCTGTGTCTGCACCTCCCCAGACAGGAGAGCACGAGTCAACACCCTCCTCTGCGGAGGAGCAGAATGAACAGCAGCAGGAAATAAAACATGGAGGGCAGAAGCAACTGAGAACACTCATCTTTGCTCATGCATTTTCACTGCACTGTGAACAAAAGCCCTGCTCCAGGAGAAGGCAAAGCTCACCAATGAGACACAATAACATTGGTGTTTTCCAAAGGTAAAATCATTCCCAAAATCATCTGGAGTTCTGTAGAGGACACTGTTAGCACTGGCACATGGCATAGTGGCTCTGTGGGGGGCTGCTGCCAGGTGAGGGACTGGCACCCCAGAGTTCCCTCCTCCAGCTCCAGGAGGTTCCTTGGCTATAAACACATTGGAGACTTTTATCACATATCTGACCCTTCTTGAGCCAAAACGATTTTACAAGTTTTGAAAACCTCTGTATAACCTTTATCTACAAAAGAGGCTACAAACTTCCTCAAGTCCAGCAAACTCATCTATTATTCCCCTAAATATTTTGCAACAGTCGGCTGGAGGCCTGCTCTCTGTCACTCAATGCCCTCAGTACCACACAGCTTCTTGACACTGCCCTGCACAGCAGCACAAATCCATGGGCTGTGCTTGAAAGACATAAATATAGAGGGAAAAGAGACTTTATTGAACACCATGAGAGTGCAGTAGTTTTAACTCTCTGTTCTCCCACCCCACATCTCCCAGGCTGTCCTGATTCTGTGGCACCACTCGAGGAAGAACAGTCTTCAGCAGCTGCAAAGCATCAGGAGATACGAAGCTCCCAGGGCTCTTTCTCTTTTTCTCTTGTTCTGTTTTACGAAGGGATACATAGCTGTGCAGTGAGAAAGCAGGACATTCAACCAGCTACTTACACTGAAGAATGAAGACAGCTCTCAGACAAACACTGTAATACATTCATGTATTAGCAACCACCACAAAACCACTACTCGGGCATGTCTCAAAAATACTGCTTTAATAATGTTTTAAAAGAAAAGCTGAGGTCCTTTCTGTCACAGAAACAACATTCTTCAGAAGCACACAGCATCCAGAAACATGCACTGGAACACACAAGGGGGCTCCCCAGTGCTGCTGGCCAGGGCTGGAGGGTGCTCAGACTCTGCTGAGTTATGTATAACACATTAAATTCATCAGGTTCAAGGCAATGCTCCAAAGCCTAGGTGAGATCAAGAGCCAGTGTACCAGACATAATGCAAGCCAAAGGCTAGGTAGTTCCTACCCTGGATGCTGCCAGATTAGGTAGCAGTGGAAGCATAATTGTCTTTGACCAGCCCCCAAGGAACCAGGACAGGAAGAAGGGGATGGCAAATTCTATTTTCCTATGTGGAAAATCAAAGCAGAATGAGTTACTGAGGTTTACAGGGGAGAAATCTGTGAAAGAGCTCAAAATTGCCATCCCATCTCTGAGCTCTCCATCCTGATTCTGAAGCAGACAGCCACAAGTTCTGACTGTCACACAAGCACACAGGTACAGAAACCACTGCTTTCATTCAGTGCTGCTGATTGGTTTGATACAACACTTCATTTATTTTCAGAAACTGAATTTCCCAGGAAGAAATTAGCTGTTGAATACGGAGAAAGGATGATGTTCCCTCCAATACCTTCTGGAATCTGGACAACGCTTTCTTTTTTATTTTCCTTTTTTTTTTTCTTTTTTCAAAAATTACTCTGTCATTGTAGCTCCTTGAAGACTTACTGTTCAATGTTCAAAAATCAAGAGCTGATCCTTAGACCAGGCACAAATATCTTGTTTGTGCAAGACTCTGAATTGCATTGCCAAATTCCCTCTTTCTGATATAATTCAGCTGGCTTAAAGAGAGTTACTCACACTTGATAGCAACGTGAATGAAAAGAGATTCAGGTTCAATATTTCATTTTCTATCCACATCAGAAGTTAACTACCAGCTTTATTCCCTGATCCTGCTGAAAGAACTGATGATGGTGGGACAGAAACAAAGACGCCTTGACACGCAAAGAGTTGGGTATGTTGTTGCTAAACAAACATGCCCATGTTAACTTCAGCCTCATTAAAAATACAAGACAAACATTCATCCTGGGATCCCAGACAGGCTATTGGTAATAAAGGATGTGTTCTAAGCATCAAAAAACACACAAAACACTCCAAAACAAACAGGAAAAAGCCTCACTGTAAATCCATGGTAGGTAAACATGCAAAATTATAAACCCTAAAAAAGAAAACATCTTTTCTATGTCCTGTCTAGCATGTCTTGAATCTTGGATAAGAAGATTTAACATTCTTCTCACTCTATCCACTTTTAATAGGGAAACCCAGGTGCAGATGTGGGCTTGATTCCAGTGCCAAGATCCCTGCTCTCTTCAGTAAAGAGTTTAATGCAATTTAATCTAGAGAAGCAAAGAGCCCTAAGATACCAGCAGTAGAGATTCAGAATCCTAATTAATTTTCTGTTGGTCAGTTGTCACAGAGATTCCCAGTTGTACTTTTGCTAATATGGTTTTAAAAAAATATTTAATCTAATAAGTTGTGGATAACTGTGGATAAATCAGTTGCAATTCCTGGTGAAATAATTAACTTTTATACAATAAAATAGAACATAACCAACCAAAATTAAGCTCTTATATCTTCCCTCCCCTTGCTTCATGAGAATTGTTCTATCATTAATAAAGGGATAACCATAAATGTATGGAAACACCACTGGCTGAATCTGTCTCATCATACACTGATGTTTAGGAACAGAAAGCAGAAGCAGATGTTCTTACCCTGCCAGCAAATCCACAGAGAGGCATGACACAGAGACTTTTTCACTACAGGATGAGAAACAATTTTGGGTGGTTTATGAAGATGAGCAGTTGATTTGAATTTCACAGAATGACAGAATGGCTTTGTTGGAAGGCACCTTAGATATCAATTTCAAACCCCCTGCCATGGGCAGGGACACCTTCCACTGGAGCAGGTTGCTCAGAGCCTTATTCAGCCTAGCCTTGAACACTTCCTGGGATGAGCTACCAACATTATTTTACTGGAAACAAGTGCAAGCCATGCTCCCCTTGGCCTGGAAGGAGTAATTGGCAGAGAAGCCATTGATTATTGCACATGAGCTGTCCAGGGTTTGAGGTAAGCAGCAGCAAAATGGCCTCAGTGGGACATGCAGTGAAGGCACCAAGACATTCAGCAGCCCAAGATGAGGAAAGGTTAACTGGCACATTAACCATTGTAGCTGGCAAGAGGTCTGGGGATTTTATAGCCAAATTCTAATCAGAAGGAAAAACAGCCTTTTGTGGGTGGCTATACAAGAGGCTGTCCAAAGTGATGAACACATCTGTAGTCCCCACAGGTTGTGTCTCTCACCCATTTGGGGTGAGCAGCAGCTGCCTGCCTTTCAGAGACTCCAAGCAGGACAGGCAGGGGCTGGCCACGTGTTCAGCACACCCCGAGCAGCTCGAGTGTCCTGGAACCACCCATGGTGATATCAACATTCTCAGAATCCCTTTGTTTCTAGGAGCACAGACCACACATTGATTGCATTTCCTTCTGGACTAGGGTGAAATTCTGATTGAGAAAAGCACTGACAGGAACTCAGATAATGCATCACAAATTCAATATATTCAATACAAATGAACAAACACTAGAATTACTGACCTCTAGCCACAATATCACTTTTTTAATATGATGACACCATACCAAGCTATTTCCCCCTGGTTCAAGAGCCAAATGCTATTTGCTGAAAGCCAGTTCAGTTTGTCTGAAGTTAATAAAATATCCTTCTGTAACAAAGCATAAGGATTTCCTTCTCAAAGAAATTAATAAACATTTGACAACTTAAACAAACTGAACCCTGCTGAAACCCTTTGAGGCTCAAACATATTGCTCTTTTTTTCTTCCCCCCAAATCACAGATTTTAATAAACGGCAGAAGTAGACCATGTTATACAAGGGACTGTTATCAAGTAAATTTAGGAAAACACTAAATATCCAGTGTCTGTCTGCCCACTAAAACTGTTCCATTGCATTGATGGATTCCACTGATATCATTTTCACTCCGACTGAAAAATACCTGAGGCAAAATGAGTTCTAGTGAAGGCACAAGCACTGATAGTGATTATATGGTATTCCAAGCCATGAGCAAAGCAAAAGCAAAAGAATTTATGCACAGGATGCCTCCAGAGCTGGAGAAAACAGCTGAGACAGTGGTGGTCCCATGGCTGCAGCCACTCTCATGGCAATGGGGGTTTGGATCTTCAGATGAACTTTATTTGAAAATTTTCAGCTCTTGAATTTGCTCCATCCTCTGCTCTCTGTCTACCTCAGAAGGCTGAAGAGAAATTTTTTGCAAAGATCAAGAGACTACCAAAAGAGTCATAATTAATTTTGCAATAATATTAAAACTATTGCAATGTGGTTTTAAAAGAAGTCTTTATAATGATTTTCTATGTGAAAACAGAGCAAGTAGCCAAACAAAAGGCAATTATCATACAAGCTGATTTCCACTACTGCAGCAAAGAAACTTAAGAGATCACCTTCTCCTTATTTATGTACAATAAATGACACAGTCAAAAATAATAAAAATTCAAAATCAAAAAGCCCATTAGGTAACTGATTTCAAGAATGATGCTGGGTTGTGAGGGTTTTTTTTAATTATACAGTCTTTCACAAAGATGAGTTTAATCCCATCCTCATGTAAATAATAAGCTTGTTTTTAATGACCACAGTAGTGGGGCAGCCCCTGAATGAGACATCTAAGTACAGCTGGGCTACTCAGGAGTTACTCTAATCACTTAGAAAAGTGCTTCTGAGACTTCCTTTTCCCCAAAAGAATGGCACCTCTACAGACTGTGAACTTGCTTCTCTCACTGTCAAAGGGAAGAATTATTCTGTTGGTGACAGAAATAAATGTTTTCAGATTACTGAGGCACAATGAGAAAATAATTAATTTTAAGGTTTTACTTAAGAGACAAAACCCATTAAAATACGTTTTTTCCCCACTGATGTCTGCAGCATTGAACAGAGGTTCAATGTCAGCA
Organism: Certhia americana; assembly: GCA_018697195.1. Classification (NCBI taxonomy): domain Eukaryota; kingdom Metazoa; phylum Chordata; class Aves; order Passeriformes; family Certhiidae; genus Certhia; species Certhia americana. The sequence goes on along the minus strand of CM031865.1, from coordinate 15,480,551 downwards.
GGACTGTGTCTCTCTTTCTTGTAAGGAAAGACTCACTTTGTGATGATTTCAAACAGAAAGACTGAATAATACATGCTGCTGAGAAAGTCCCGTGACTAGGAAAAATTCCTCACATCTCCTGCTGCTGCTTTGCCCATCATCATCATCATCATCATCGGGGCTATTTGACACCGCAGTGGTGCTCTCAGGGCAGCCAGTGCCGCCGGGAGGAGAAGAGGAGGTTAACACAAACACATCAGAATGGAGAGCTAAAGGCAGCAAGAGACAAACCCTTGCGGTGATGGAGTTATCACAGCTTGGCTCTTTCCCAGTTGTAATTTCCTGCAGACTTACAGGGACAGTGGGAAAAAACAACTTGTATGTGTTCCAGTTAAAACCACTGTCGTGGTCTTTATGCCTTTCAAGATGAAAAAGTAAACCTCAGAGTATTAGTATCTGAATCCAGGAATGTATTTTCCTCCTAATTGCACAAGATCTCCAGAGCTGCAAATACTCTTAAGAGTGTTTGTGTTTTCTTGGTCCCACCTAAGGATTCAGCAGCATCCACAGAATATTGAGCACCTCACCATGTTCTCTGGGCTCAGTGACAGCATGCCCCAAGATGCTGGGGAGAGATGGGACAGGCTCTCAAAGGAGTTGAGAATCTCTGTTAAGCTAGCTTCCTTCTCTACAGAGTTTTCAAATAACCACTGTTTTAAACATGATATTTCACCCAGAGTTCTTTGAAGCAATCTAGTGCTCTAAAACACATCACCAGATGAGAATTATCAGTAAAATGCACTGAAGGGCAAGAAGCAGCCCACTAAGTTGCTTTGAGAGCAGACAGAGAAGGAAAGTGAAGAAGCTGGTGAGTGAGTGACTTGCCTGGCTCACAGGGACCAGAGGTGAAACCACAAAAAATCAGGTGCCAAGGGTATAAAAGAATGAATTGAAAATTCCACTGCCTTGACATGCAGGCGAGGATGACTGCAATGTCTCCTTTCATTTTGATGTCGCTTTTCTGGGCAACCAATGTTTACATGTTTAGGAAGAGAAGAATAACAAGAGATAAGACGCTACTCTTTCACAGGAGGAAACAAGTCTAACCCACAACAGAACTCTTTCACTGTATTTTCACCATAGTGACAAAGTGAGTCCTCACTTTTCATTAACAATATTGTACTCGTAAAGCAAAAGTCAATTCAACAACTAAGAGCTTTTTGAAACATAAGATCTTGACATGTGAGGTCTTTGCTTTCACTTAATAGAAACAGGCCATCATGAGAATACTCGACTGTGTCCTTCTGGTGTTACTCACCTCAGAAACTGCTGAAAGACACCAATCTGTGAGTGGAATTCTGGATGGCAGGCTGGAGCAGGCTTAGTCCCTGTGGTCTTGCAGGATAGAGGACAGTGCATTCTTGCAAATTTATTTGCAACATTTTGCCTGCTCCCTATAAATTTACTTTTGTTCATTCATGCTTACCCACTAGTAGCTAAAATTTACCAACAAAACTTATGCAAAGGTTTGCCGTAAAAAATTAAAGGTACACATGAAAAAGGGGTAAAAAAAATATTTTCCCATCACTCCAGATATTCCATTCCAGTGCTTTCTAACAAGAGCCACTTTAAAACTTATCAAAATGGGATAGAAATAGTTTCATCAGTGTGCTAGTGCTCCCTCAGTCACACTCTGACCTTGAGCAGGTAATTTATCTGCTCTGTGCATCAGTTTTTCTTTCTACAGAGAGGAGGAATTCAATTTTACCTTATAGGGGCATGCTGTGAAGCTGCAGGGTTTTAAGGGTGACAGGAGCAGACCTAATAAAGGGAGAAGATACAAGACCCTGAGACAGAACCAGATCTTGGGTTCATTTCCCAGGACTTTGCCCTTACAGTGCAAGGCCAAAAGAATTTATTAAAAAAACCCCACCAAAACAATAGATAAGTCTTCATGAAAGCTAAGCATGAGATTAGCTGCCTCTCAAAGTCATAACATTAAATTTAAAACTTCTAAATTACGAGAGCTTTCAGATCAAAGTGCTACACAGTAGCTCAAATGGAACAGAAATAAAAAGCCATTTATATCCAACTGCCCTCCTTCCAACCACTCCTGTGCAGGCTGGGCTCAGCTTCCAGTCAGCAGCTGCAGTGAACACAGTGATTTTCTAAGCTACAGCAAACCCTGCTCAGGAGGAACCTGTGCTATCACCCCCACGCTGGAGTTGCCATCCCAGCAGAGCTGCAGTCCCTGCCCTGCTGTGGCACATCCAGAGCACTCACACCCTGCAGGGATAACAACTGGGGACTGCCAGCACATAAAACCCAGCCAGCCTGGTCTGTCTGCTCACTGATGGACAAGGGCAGATCAATGCACTCCCCACAGGAAAGGAGAGAGGCAAGAAATATGAACTGAGAGAGACCCTGCTCAGGGCAGCTGCTGATTTGGGTCCATACCTCCATCAGGAGCATGTGCAATATATCCACTCTCCCACTCTGCAGCCAGGGAAACAAAATGACTCTGGGATATCTGTCAATCCCTGCCCTTCTTGATGGTTTTCTGGAGGATTTTTTTCCTAGGTTTTATTTTTCAGGCTTTTTTCTCTTTTTTTCTTTTTAATTTCATTGATTCAGGTCTAAAATAATTGAATAACTTCTTTACTTTCTCTCTAAACACCAAGTCTAGTTCTCAAAACTGCATTTTAGAAGGTGAGACCCTCAAGATGGGTCCTGCAGGAGTGGGACACGTTGTCTGACACGGGCAAAGGGCAGCCAAGGGCAGCTGCACATGCCATTTGGGATGTGGCTGTGGCCCCGAGCTGCATGGGGGACTGCACAGCTTTCCTGCTGCACTTCCTACAGGGAAGGCTCCTGCAGGGCCCCCCAGCAGCAGCTTGGGATGTGCAGAGCCACAAATCTGAACTGTTTGCTGCTCCTCTTGCCATCCCTCCCCTCTCAACTCTCAGGGTGACCAAGTGGACCCTCTGAAAAAACCTTGTCCCAAAAATTAATTTACGGTAGTTTCTCAAGCAGCATTGTTTGAGAGGTATTACTTCTGTTAATTAGGGCTTTAGGCTGCTTGATATGCCAGAAAATTCACATTTTTCTACTCTTTTTCTCCTGCTTTTGAGTTGTTGTAGTTATTCAAGATGAAAGCCAGATTTTATATTAATAAGAGAACTGCCTTTCCTAAAGGGAAACATTCATCAGGGCAGAAGCAGACATTGTAGCTTTGCTGTGAATTATTCAAATTCCTCCTTTTTTTTTCTCTTCTTCTGAACAGGAAATCCAAGAAGATGTATTTGAAAGCAATAGTATTGTGACTACAGAATAAAAGCCATTTACTGTAATCCCTTCAAAAACTGGTAGTAGGGATTTAAAAGTACTTAAATATGAAGGAAAGACAAATATAAACCAAAAATATTTGGGGGCAAAAAAAGAAAATTTGAATAATAATATAGCAAATACTTTACAAGTCTAACAACAGATAATTACTATGAAACCAGATGGATTTTTTTATATGCAGTGGCAATTGTTTTTCTTACAGAGGCTCTTCTCCCAAAGCCAGGGTTTTGGCAGAAATGGACCTAAATGACATTTTGCTTTATGCTGGAAAAAGACATATTCTACCAAATATATTCTGTATATATTCAGAATATATTCATGTTCTATTCTATCTCCTCTGATATTGTGCCGGATTGGTACACTGTGATTATTTTCATAGGGAGGGTGGGATTGGAGGACTGGGGAACAAATCATTTGTGCAAAGATAAACTTCCCCATGGTACTGCCCAGGTGGTCCTTGGGCTGTTTCTGACACCTGGATTTGGCACTTGTGGAGCTGTGCTGGCAGTGACTCCTGGTCCAGTGCTGGAGGTGGGAAATGCTCACCTGGTGTCTATTTTCCCTCTCCTCCTCAAATTTCTCTTCACAGTGGCTGGAATGACACCCACAGGAAGAATAGTGGAGAAGGAAAATGCAGTTTTCTCCATATTAAAATTCAACAGCAAATAAATAATACTTTTTGTGGAAAAAAGAATAGACTTTTTGGGGGGATTGTGTTGCTTTCTTACAGAATTTTTTTTCCAGAAGTTGCTAGGAAGCTGATTGCTGGGTGCCCAGGAAAGACAAAGGAAGCAGCTAAGTCAGGGACAGGGTGGCACCTGGACTTCACTTTGCTCTGAGGGAAGTTTTTGCTCTCGGAGGGAACTGCCAGGGATGCTCAGTTCTGGACTGCAATGAGATCTCACCATCCCTCACCTGGAGCTCAGCTCACAGTGACCCATCACCATCTCTTTGTGTGTCCCCCGGGATTTTGGAACCTGTTCTCTCCCTGCCCTGCCGGGAGCTCCTGCCCCACTGCCCTGCACCTGCTGTTTCTTCACTTCTGCTCAGGGTCTCCCCACGCTGTGTTCTGCACCCCCTGCCCAGCCAGGACATTTCTACAGCTCCAGCTTTGCCACTGAGCCCCAGCTCCATCTCGTCCCCCAGGACTGCTGCTCGCTCCAGCAGCTTGTGACTGTACTGAAGGGGAAAGGTGACAGTGGCAGAGGAAACTGTGATTGGGTTTTTTTTCGCCCTAGTTCTGTTTGCTGTTAATGCTATAGTTATTGTTGTTATTTTGTTTATCTTGTTAGACACACTAGTAAAGAATCTACCCTCAACATCTTTGCCTGAGACCCCTTGAATTTCAGAATTATAACAATTTGGAGGGAGGAGGTTTTGTATTCACCAGTCCAAGGGATGCTCCTGGGTTTTTTTCCTAGCAGACACACCTGTCTTCCGAAATAAGACAACTTTGCAACTGACTGATGGCCACAGTATTTTCCTGTGTCTGGGACAAGAGCAGGCTCAGGCATTGCCCCACCCCTTGGCCCTGCTGTTATGGGCATGCTGCTCACACTTACTTGTGATCTGCATCCTTTCTAGTGCCAAACATGGCTTCAAAAATCTAACTTTAGCAGCCTAACTTCTTAAACAAAGATCCAAGCTTCTCACACATCCAAATGAACACTCTGAAAATGTCCCTCCCATGTATAAGCTAAAATCTTTAATATTTAAATAAATTATAGATATATCAGATTTCTAATACCATATATTCATAAAAATAATCATAATCCTGAAACCTCATTCACCCAGTCTTAGAAAGCTTTTTAAAGTTGTAATGAAATTATCTACTAGTATAGAATGTTATATCTTTATTATAAAATATTTCCATTATGCCACTTCTGGAATAATTTTAGAATTCATATAATCGGCTGTAATAAAAAGAAGAGTACTGGCATAGCTATTCGATAGAAAGTGTTCCAGTTGAATGAGTTAATTAGCTTTTAATAATGAGATCCAGCCCATGGACTTACAAAGCAAGCTACTGGAGCCTAATGATTTCAAAAGCTATCACATTTACAAGTTAATGTAGTATAAATTATTCATGAGCATCTTATAAATAAGTGTAATAAGTTATTTGCAGGGCTAGTGCTGCCTTAAAATGAGGTACTTCTGAAAACTGCCTTTAGAAACAGCTTTTTTGTGACCCCATATCCACCCTGGGTTTTGGTACGTTCACATGAAGTTGCAGAAGTTTGGATGTTGACAGTCATTCACCAGCTCATATTTCCTTCAGCCCACATCTCTGCTATGCCCTGACAGTCCCCAAGGTTTAGGAGTAAGCAGAGGCATCAGAAGCACTCAGGGCAGTATCCAGCTTTTCTGATACCCTCTCTTAAAGCCAGATAGTCACTGCCTATGGCTCCCAGAAACCATTTCCAGGGAAACCTGCCAACGCTGAAGCCAGGAGAACTGCACAGAGGCACCAGGAACACTCTACTTTGTCACCCAGCCCTTTCTTTCATGGATAAATTCTGACTCATCCAGCAGATTGAGATACCCTCTCCTGGGTGTAAAGCGCCTGTGAAAAGCTAGTAAGTTTTACAAACTGAGGAAATTCTTTCCAACCCAGGCCTTTCACTCTCACCTTGAAAAAAATGCAGAGTTTCAGTAGCAAAAGGTGAATCAAACTTACAAAACATTTTAAAAAATGGGTCAGGAGGTGGTTCAGGGGATATTCTACAGGTATTTAAGAGTTTTGAGCCTAAAGGAGGAACACGAGTTTAGAGGAAAGGATCTCTAGGGATCTGGGGACTAAAGACAAGAGGAGGGGAGGGTTGGCTTGGTTTTAAGGTATTTAGGTATTTACTCTTTTGCCATGCTTGGCCTGGCTTAATGAATTCCAGTTCTCAGCTAAAACAGGGCTTCAGCCACAGCTGTTCAGGTCAGAGCTTCGGTTTGTATCACCTGGGGATGATTTTCTTTGGGGTTCAGAGTAGTAAAACTGGTTCATCAAGAAATTGCTTTGATTTGTGAGTATATTTGAAAGTCAAATCTTCTAGTGCACAATCATCTCTGCCAAACACCACTTGTTATGCAAAAATAGTCTCTCCTCTAGCAGGGATTTTTTATTTATTTTATATACAGGCCATAAATCTACAAGTTCCAATTCTAGTTTAACACTAATAAACACACAGTAAGATTAAGGCAGGAATGCTTTCCCTGTTTAATTGCCTAAGTTACATCTTGGAAAAGTCTCTGATTTGTTTGTTTTCTAATAGATGATACTCTAGAGATTTTTTCCATTTTATTTTGCTTATCAATAGGGGATCTTGGATGACTCAGAAACATCAGTTCCTGTAGAGCTTCAGACTTTCAGAACAATCCCTGCCATTCCATTCAGCTATCGTCATTTGGGATTGTTTTGGGTATGATTTTACTGAGTTTTTGAGCCACAACATGATGTCTTCAGGACTCAGAAGGAAGTATGTGTTCCTCCTCATATTTCTTATTTGATTAGCTACAACTGGTATCCTTAAAGAACAGAGGAAACACATTTCACAATTGCTCATTGAAAGCCAGAGTATGGTATTTTCTTTTGAAAAAGTAACTTGGCAAATTTATGTATCTTACCAGGAAATATGAGGGGAGATACTTAAACTATGTTCCTCTTACTCACCAATTACATGAAGAAGATGTTCAGTACAAATCTGAAGGAGCAGCGGTTCATTAGATGTGTCAAACTTGAAAACAACAATTGCTTCATTATCAAAGTTCATGTGCACAACTGGAGGAGAGAAGCTTGACTCTGACGGTTTCTAATGAAGTGTGTTCTACTTACCTTAGGGGTCAGCTCAGGAACATGGAGTCACTCCTCAAGAGATGCTAATTATTACCCCCAGACTTCCCAGCTTCCTGTATCCCTTCAAGTGGCATTTTAGCCCTACTTTCTCCATCAGGAGTATGTAGCAACCGTAGCAATCTGTGTCAGAAAGGCAGCTCTGTAGGCACACATATCCATTTGCATGGCTGTCCCCCCCAACACACAAAGTGTTACAGATGTCCAAAATGTTTCCCCACAGGGAAAAGAAATAAGAGCAAATACTAGTCTACTATTACTTCAGAAAATCATACCATTTTTCAAAGGGGACAAAACAGCACATGAATATGTGAGGTGATGTCTTCCACTTGGGTATCTTCCCTCAGCTCACCTCAAAGTTCATTCATGAAGGTAAACCCCAGTTTTGCAGCAATAGCAAACAAAGCTGATGGGTCAGATGGTCTGCAGGAGGCTAAGAGGGGTGACAGCAGTTAAAATACTTCTTTGTATTTGTGTAAGAGGTATGAAAAGATATTCAATGCATAATTGCGGCAGCAGACCTCTCCTTAGGCGTAGAAATGAGCCAAGACTCAGACTCTCATTTAACAATGTAAAAAGGGTCCCAGTTTATTCTTCTTTACAGTTTAGACCTCATGACTCTGACTACAGCAAGCTCCTGCTGTAGGGTCCAGCTGCAGACTGACTGCTGGTTATCTCCTGCTGGAGTGGGACTGCAAGGATTGGTTTGCAGACTGACTGCAGGCTTTCACCAGCTCAACTGGGAGTGCAGGCTCCAACTCCATCAGACACAGACCAGCCTCACAGCTGATCTTTTACAACAGCAACTCTCCTCCCTGTCTCGTTCTTTGTGTCTCTCTGGATCATTCCTGCTTCCTCAGGGTTCCTCTACCTCCTCAAAGCCTTCTTCCCCTAGGTCCTCTTCCTCAAGGTTCTCCTGGTCAGCCAACCCACCCCTTTTATCACCCTTATCTTTATTAGTCACAGCTGCAACCCATTAAGGGCAAAGCTGTTCCTCCTCGTTGGAAATCAGTACAACTATGACTTAGCAGGGGTGAGGTTGTCTGTAATCCCTTCTTCTACACCTACACGTAGTCCTCAAAAAAACCCGTTATGAATATTCAGTACATCACAAACACTGTACCTGCAGTTACCTGGGCTTTTAGAGGGCACTCCCATGAAGCTCTGGTTCAAAAAAACATGTGATTGCCATGCAATGAACACTTGCAGGTTTCAGAGAAATCCTATCTGCACAAGCTATGATGAGGTCCTTGAGGAAGAGACAAGGAGCATTGTCAGTATTTGGGCATGCCTACCAAAGGAGTTCCCATAAACATCCCACATTTGCAAAAAAAAAAAAAAAAAAAAAGGAAACCGTTTTCATCAATCATTTTAAATTGCTTAATTTACAAAATGTTGGAAAAAAAAATGCACATGTTTGCAGACATTTCTGAGCTCTGTTTTTTCTCCTCCTTTAATTAGTAATTTATTAAACCTTTTAAAAATATTAGGGTTTGCCAAACAGTTCCATCAAGCTGCATCCTTCAATGAGTCTATGAGTTTTCAGTCCAGTGAAGAACAAATGAGCAATGTCAAGAAGACCTTCAGCTAACAGGAACCAGGTGGGGTTTGACACAATATTTTCAAGTCATGCATCGTTGTGTTGCCTTCTTGAGCCTGGTGTGACATCCTGGGAGCAGTGCCGAGGTCAGGCAAATCATTATTTTCAATTAATGACATCTTGAATATCACATACACTTAAATTTCTCTCGTCCTTGTTTCTTTTGAACTGCCTCTGTCTTCTTTTGATTATGACTGCAAGCTCTTTGGAACAGGATTTCCAGCAATTTACAGTGTTTGGAAAAAGGCTGGAATCTCCAGAGATCAGTCACCAAAGCTGCACTCATCAGGAGACAAGTGCTGGCTTCCCAGGCACATGGAGCAGCACTTTCTTCTCCCCAGGGAGTGGTTTGCTGTCCCAAGCTGTCACCCAGGGTAAGGTCACAGAGTGAATGAGGGATTCCTCACCCTGTGGGGATGTGAGGGATTCATTCCTAGAGCACAACTCAGCTCCCACCTGCCTTTCTGCTGTTCCCCAGCTGTTGCTTTTCTGCCCAAATTCAACTCTCAGCCACTCGGGCAGTTCCTGGTGCCTCCTCCTCACTACAGGCAGAGTCCCACCATGCAGAGCTCAAGCACTGCTTCCAGACAGACCCTTTCCAAACTTCCTTTAGCTGCTTCAGTCTCCACTGCAACCACCATGGTCCCCTTAGGCAGACGAAGTCAGGACCTAAGCACAGTCTCCATCTCCCTTCTCCAGGGTCATGACTTCATTTTGCAGATTCCAGCTCCATGATATCTGTGAGATGCAGTTTTCTTACATATTGAGCCATTAAAAAAAATTCACCAGTGCTACATCTCCCATCTAGTACAATCTTACCTCAAGAACTCAACCTTGTAGCACATCCCCTTTCAGACACCTTCAGTGTCCTGCCACCAGCAAACCTAAAACCACTGCCTTGTCACTCAATGATTACCAGCTCCAGACAGACATTATGCAGCTTCACAGGCAGAAACCTCTGTAATTTTCCCCCTTCACCTCTTTTGTTGATTTAATATCTTATGACAGATAATTTTAAGAGCCTTTTGGACTGAAAGGCTTCCCAAGTGCCTGCGCTATTATCCATTCACTGTGATTACTCTAAGCATCCAAAACCATCAACAGAGAAATTAGACGCTTAATTATTGCAACAGGAAAATGAGGTTTACTATCATTAAATCACAATGGTGTATTCCTGAAATAAAATTTAAGAAGCATGCAGAACAAATAAAATCACCAAGTAGACATAGAATCATAGAATAATAAAATTATTTGGGTTGGAAGGCACCTTAAAATCATCTAGCTCCCACCTTCCTGCCATGGGCAAGGACACCAATAGACCAGATTACTCAGAGCTCACTCCAACTTGGCCTTGAACACTTCCCAACATGCTTTGGTACAATTTTTCTAATGTATCTGGTCAAAGATTGACTGATGATACATGTTTTCCTTATAAAAAGCACCTCTTAAAAAATGTGTCTTTATCCTTCTTGCTAAAAGACTCCAACAATTTGCCATTTTGTAATTATTTTGTTATCTTCTGCATTTGCAGTTCATCAAATCTCTCATTAGTTGCTTACCCATCAGGAATTGGAGATGATTATCACTCTGCTGCTTTGAATTTATACTTTGATATGATAATTTGCTGTCTGGATTTTATCAATAAGAGACAGAGGAAGCAGCCTATACACCTTGGCTGTAATTTGATGAAGGATTTGTGGCCCTACTTGGCAGCTCTTTAACCATCAATCTTCCTCTGCAGGGACTTCACCTAATGCCCCCATCTGCCATGCAATGAATTAGGTTGTGGTGCAGGGGGAGAAGTGATTATTCCAATATATTATTTCCAAGTCAGAGTATCTAAACAGTGTCTACAGCCTGTATGGGAAAGGATGGTTATAAAGGACTTGTTTGCAGCCCTGAATGCACACTTCTCTTGGAATTTATTAAGTAGGTAAATAGCCGAGTGATAGAGCTTATGTTTTGTGTCCAGTTGTAATTCAATTGTAACTCCACTAAAGAGATTGTCAGTGACCTTTGCTAGTTCATTGTGTGTATCTGAGGGAAGAAAAAGGAACTTGTTCATCAATACTGTTTATTCATTTATTTATTTAATAAAAAGCTAACACCAGACAGGCCTGCCTGCTGACACTAAGCTACACCTGAGCAGAGGACTAGCACCAGTTTTCTGATTTGAGAGAAGTCTTTGAGAAGACAGCCACATTTATTTTTGCAGAAAACATGAGTAAAATTCAGCCATTCATCTGAACAAACGTTCACCCCAGGGTGATGGTCCCTGCAGGGACCCTGGAGCTCATTTTGGCTTAGGAACAAAGGCAGCATGGGATGTCCCTCTGCACAGCTCATCCCTGCCAGCCATGGCCTTGGGCACAGCCTCCTGGTGACCCAGCACCACTGCCAGAGAGACATCATGCCCCAGCCAGCACTGCAGTCACAGGGGGAGTGCTCTGGGCTCAGTGCAAGCTTAGACTAAAATAATTAAAGTCCCTTGTCAGCTGCATGGACAGAATGTCACTGTCACCAAAGCCAAATTCCCATAGTTTTACAGCTCCCAAAACAGGCTACCAGCCTGCACCTGAGGCAACATTTCTATGACCCTTCACCAACACTGACTAAATAAATTCAGAAGGAAGACGATGACAAGCACAAAAATTGGAAGCAACCATAAAATTCTGCCCATTTGTATTTTTCAAGACAATTTGTGTTTGTAAAAGTTCCCAGTTCTTGGACTCCTTGGCTCAGCAGCTGCTTGCCTGGTTGCATAGCAACTTTCTTTCTGCTTCTTCTTGACAGAATCAAAGGGCCACATGTTGCATGAAATAATTAGAGTACTTCTTGGCTCAGAGGGACTGAAGTTCAAGCAGGCTGGCAGACACCTTGCTGCCTGCACTGCTCTCTGACTCCAAATTCCCACCTTGATAATAACTGATATTCACAGGACTAAAATCACCGACTTATCATTTGCCTTTTTTGTTTTTAAGGGCACAGTATGGTCCTTCCTGTCACTGGCCATCTCCTGCTCTGTAAATAAAGGTGAAAGGGGTCTCTGTACAAGAAGAAGATTATCCAGCCTCCTTGTAAGGAAACCTGGTTTTAGTACCATCTGGATTAGAAGACCAAATGCTCTCTTGGGAGGCTCTCTTGGTCTTCCCCAAGGAGTTGTATGATGGCAATTTAATACTTCTTGAAGATGAAAGAACTGACTGTGACACAATCTCTGGGTGCCAGTCATGAAGGAGATGGCAGTCAGCTCTGGACACTCAGAGCATGAAATCCACACCAGTCCTGGATATAGCCTGGCATGGCCACAGGCAGTGCCAGACCATTGAAATATTATTGACAAAGCCTTTGTTTATTGGGTTGGCTTTAGGGAAACACCAGATGCATTTTAGCATGAGGTTGAAGCATGGTGAGCTCTCAGGGTGCCTCACCAGCTCTTTGCAGGGCTGTGCTCTGGGAGGTTGCTGAGGGGACACTGTTTGAGTGGCATTTCATGTATTTCTGTGTACCTGTGCATTTCCTTCAGGGCTGTACCCCAAGAGAAAACATGGCCTTAATGAAACAGAGACCCAAGCTGTGCCCCCATCGCTGCTCTGTTTTATGCTTTGTCCATAAAATCAGTAAGGGTAGGCAATTACCCCAAATTCTTTCCAGCTGCCACAAGCATAGCCATCTCTAGGAGCAGTTCAACTTTCAACAGAAAAAAAAAACTAAACAAAAATCGCTGTAAAGAGAGATGTTTTACAGGATCTTTAGGGCAAAAACCCATTCAACCTTAAAATGACAAGTTACTGCCAATGGAAATATGCAGATATACACACAGGGATCCAGCCCTGCTGTCCTGTATTGCTGCTGTTACTGGGAAATGGAGGCATGGATTTAACACAGTCTTTTAATTGAGCCTAAAACTTACCCACATTTTTTTTTTTTTACATCTCATAATTTGCAGAGCACAATGTCAGCAGGAAAGAAATCACAGTGAACAGTTGCTCCATCCCTGTGCAGCAGCTCTGGATCACTTGTGCAATCCAACATGGTCCTTGATGTGCTGACAAGCAATAGAAAAAGGCTCTGCCCTGGCAAGTAATCATAAGAGCTCACAGCAGCCACAGTCAATGCCACACCCTGTGGGGTCATTTGGCAAACACGGCCTCCTGAGCTGTGCACACCAGCAGCACACAAAGCTGCTCAGGGGATCAGCCAAAGTGCCCAGCAAGCAGCTTCTGGAGCATCCTGCCCCTCCCTAACAGCTGAGACAGAATTGTCTCCTTTGTTCCTCTTTCCAAAACCCCACACTCTCCAGTACTTCTCTGTGAGTCCAAACTGGTGGCTCAGATAGAAACCACGGGAGGAAAATCAGCCCTGTCTTGCATCTACCCATATCCTCTGCAGCTGGTCCTGCACCAGCTTCAGAGGAGTCACACTTTATCTACATCACCCTGAAGGAAAGGAGAAAATCTGGCTATTTTCATCATCCCTTCCCTTTCCTAACACGTAAAAAGCAGCTTATCTTTTTGGAAATATGTTGAAAACTCAGATTTAAAAGACAGGAACTTCCAAAGATAAGACCAGTTCTAGAATTGATCTGAAATCTACAATGAAGAAAAAACGGCAGAAGCTCAGATCTTTCTTCTTAGTCTCTGCACAACACGAAAATACATATTTTTGATGACACTGTTTGCATTAGTTTCATCCTAATTCTGATGCCTTTTCCCCTTAATCACCACTACAATTTCCAGTGAAAAAACTATCTCAATTTCCCCAATCCCATAAGCATATTGTCAACCCTCTAACGATTAAATTTGAAGAGGCTAAGGGCAGAGACAGGTCACCTACACACCTTACTGAAAGGTCAAACTTCCATGAGGAAAAGTCCAGCTGTGTCTGGACCTAGAACAACTGGTATCCAAGAGCACTAATTTGGGATACTAACTGATCTGCAGGCAGGTACCTCCTCAACTCCTCTAATTTCTAAACAATGTCTGGGACCAAGGCGTATGTTTGTGCAGGGCATCAGAAATATGCAGATTTTGTATATGTGTGGGAAGAGAAATATGTGCTAATTAGAAAATACTGGTTTTAGGGAGAATAAGGTATCTAAAAATTTTTTAAAATTTGGCCTCAGCTGCAGGAAGTAGTAATACTATGCTCCAAATATTTAGCAATGCATAAAAAGCTGGTTCCTGATCATCCTAAGGACACAGAAATGATTGGAGATTACCCCAGAAATATACTCCACAAGATTCTTTCCACCCACATTTCTTCCCAGCTGTCTGATGCCTGTAGAGTGTAAGTGCACACACAGAGTGGGCAGGAGGCTGGCTGCAGCTTCTTGAGAGCTCAACATTTAGATGAAACATTTCTAAAATTCTTCAGCCATATTTCCAACTCGGAAAAATACAATTATCTTTCCTCTCTCTATAAAGCTTCCCCTTGCAAAGACTGTCTCCAAGCTCAAGTGCTGATGTGCCCATCCCCATGGCTGCAGAGTGAGCTGCCATCCCCATGTGCTCCCAGGCTTCCCAGGCCCTCCAGCCCCCTGGGGTGCCAGAACTCTGAAGGAGGAGCACACTCAGTCTGCTCTCAATCACTGTCTTGGAAGGTGCAAGGATGTATTCTGCATTCCTTTGGAAACTCTGTGCCATCTGATGGGGACTTACACACAGCCAGGATGCTTCACTCATGTTGTGATTTTACCTTAAATCCCCCTTACTTCCTGTAAATGCCAGCATGACCCAGCCTGAAAGGTGTGCTGCAGCTCCCAGCCAGTGATGCCCAAAGCAGGTGACAGCTAAGGTGAGGAGATGCTCAGCTTAAAGAATCCAGAATTTTGGCTCTTTCACTGGTAAAAAAACAACCACTGAGCAGTTTGTTGCTCAGGTGAGCAACTCCTCTCTTCACACAGTCCATCTGAGGAAGAAAAGGGGTTTTTATTCTGAGAAAAAGACATTACATTTTCTCACTGTGCCCCCAGGCTCACACTGACACACAGCTGCTGGGTTATGGCTGCTGCATCCACAGTCATACTCTGGGCACAAGTTGGGGGCTCTGGGCAGTGAGTCAAGCTCCACTCCTGCTGCTGCCTATTTGCAGTCTAAAATCCCATCAGGGAGCAGCCCAGACCCGCTACCCAGCTCTGCCATTCAAACTCATGCAGCAGTTAACTGGGGAGCATCACCTTTGTGCTGCTGAGGCCACCCAGTGCCATGGGCAGCTATGAGGGTTTTCATGTCCCTGCCTGACTCCAAGCTCCCAGGGTGTGTGGGATCTGTCATCAGAAATGAAGCACTGCCTAAGCAATATAATTTCCCTCCTTTTTTCTTCTTTAATGAATGCAACAATGACAGCACAGTTATGATAAAAGGTTCCCTCTGGCAACAGAATCATAAAATAAAAACAGGATAGACCCTCTGTCTGCTCTGAGCTATATATTGGCTCCGGCATTTTTATTTTTAAAAATTCCACTCCAAAGTACATAAACTTGGGCTAAAGCTTTTGGAAGTTGGTTTAGCAATCTTGAATAGGATTTGCTCCCATGAAAAGTTTGTTGCAGCTTTTCCTACTTCAAGTTGTAGAAACAGACATGAAAACAGCCATTAAAAAACATAGATGCTGGGAATTCTTCCTAAAAGCCTCCCCTTGCTGACAAACATTGTTGTCCTTCAGGTTTTTTATGTTACCTTTAGAAAATCAAGCAGTCCAAAGTTCAAGAATGACAAACCTAAGGCTATTTGGACAAGTTATACCATTGATTACAGATGTGTTTGGTGATATTAGCACCAAATGTGTTTGAACATCACCTCAACGCTTCAAGAGAAAACACTTCATTAAAATCCCTATGACAGTGGGAAAAGGTCTTTTATCCTCCCTGTGGATTCCTCTGTGGTGGCATCTTTTGTCACACTGGCAAGAACAGCTGAGGTTGTGGAGCCTGTGGCTGTGCCCAGCTCTGAGGATGGTGTGACTTGCTCCCAAGAATATGTTGTGAAGAGGGTGCAGGTGAGCATTATCACCTTTCCATAATGTCAGGTTATGATGGAAAAGTTAAATTTAAGTTCTACTTTTAAAGTATAAGGACTTCCAGGAGAATATAAGAACATCCCCTTTTTTTGTTTTTTCTGGTCTTGGTGTTTTCGTCACCAGCTGGGTCCTTTCAGATAGAAATGTCTCATCTTTGGCTTCCACCCAACTGCACAGAATCTCATCAAAGCCATCAGTATTACCTCAGTCCCTGAAGAGAACCTGAAGAGGAAGTGAAAAGCCCTCCACCTATAGGCCTCAGGAAGTTAGGATTTGCAAGTAAGTCTTTTCTTTAGGACTGGAAAAAGCCCCATTTACCACCAACACACATGGGTACACCTGAGAAACTCATCCCAAAGGCAATACTTAAGCCCTGGTCGTAACTGATGGAAATAATGAATATGTGATGTACTGATAAATCTTGTCTGTGGTGCAGTAAATCTGTCCAAAATTTGGTGGCACTTCCCACACAGTGAACTATTTGGCAATAAATTCTTTCAAGTCATAGAAACAGGACAAAGCAATGAAGATGCTGTCTCTGAAATGCAGAGAATAAACAAATTTCCAGCTAGTATTAATTTTATAAACATATATATGCATAGTGCATATAAAAAGACATATAAAATATATATTTATAGAAAATCTCATTAGAGGGTATGCCAGGCACGCTGGTCTAGGTGTAGAGTACACATGCTACCCAACTACAAAAATTGTTACACAGTGATTGCTGCTTTTAGCAAGTCTGCTCTTAAAACTACGGTTCATAATCTCAAATATCCATGTTTTGGAATGTTTATAGCAGGTTTTTTATATGGTAGTTTTCTCACTTGTAAAACTATCTGTATGTTTAACATACCTATGAAAAAAATATTTTCTTCCATTGCAATTAAAATGGGTATTTTTTCACTAATCGGGAAGAGGTATTTATCTGAAACATATTAATTTAATTGGTTTGTCAATTGTTTGTGATTTTGCACTCTGACAGAATATGTAATTTGCATAAATAAGTACTAAACCTTTGTCAGCTTGGCTGACAATATTCTCTCCTTTTTAATCTTAAATTGCAGCATTTGCATTAATAGACAAGCTTGATAAAAACAAGCCTGAAGAGATAAAATTGCCTTGGAGAGGAATTCACTTAAGCAATTTCTTTGTGTCCAAAACACTCTTTGCAGGGACTTGTGTCACTTTGGCAGATTGGGCTGCTGGTGTGTGCAGGAGAGTTTGACAAGCACAGATGTACCAGAGAGAAAGATCCTGATTCTCAGTATCACAGAAGCACTGCAATATCATACCTGCTGTGCAAACAAATAGATTTGCAGTGAAATCTAAATGAGACTTATTTGGGAGATTTAAAAACCTGACAGAAGAGTAGCAATAGTGACAATACAAGCCTGAACCTTCTGTTGGGGTTTCCAGTCGATGTCAAATGGGGTATTTGGGATATGAACTGTGGTGTGAGAGCATGGAAACTTTCCACTCCTTTCTTAGCTCTGTCCTGGGTTGTGCAAAGCATTGAGAAAGAGCAGGTTTGCTGTCAGTGGCAGCCATTTGTGAGTGAAGAAAACCCTCCCTTTCTCTGGGAGTTAACAAAGGGCACAACATCCCAGCTGGGCCAGCTGGGCTTGGTGGGCAGCTGCTCAGCTGGACAGGGCACTGACCACCAGGGTATTTAGCACTGCACAGCCAAGTGAATCCTCCACTGCTGCTGCTCCCCCAGCACAAGTATTTGCTATGCAGAGCTATTTATTACAAATTGAAAGAATCCACACACTCAGGATAGCTGCAATTTTCCCTAGGAATGTGGGAGATATTTGACATTACAGTTTCAAAGAGGGGGAGAGGGAAGAGAAGGAATTTAATCCTGCTTGTGTATGAGGTAACGTCAATTCCTTGAAGTCAGGAGACTGGGGCTTAATTGATATCATATGGCTAGCAAATGTACTCCAAAGCCTGCCTCACTTGATTGCTTTTTAATAACTAATAACTCTCGGTGGGAGTCCAGAATATGTATGTATGAAAAAGAGTGCTGGAGCTGCCTCTGCTGCCTGCCAAGATCACTGTTACTGAAGCAAATTTGTACCTTTTGGAGTCCTGGAATAGATACCAGCAGTGGCTGGACACGTACTCTCTCTGCCTGCCCCAGCCAGGAGTGTCTGGAAGAGCTGCAGAGAAGTTGGACAGCACGTCCCCCGCGGTGGCAGTACTTGTCCACCCTACTGGGGTGGGAGCCATGGCTGGAGGAAGGATTGAATCCCTCCAGGTGTTCTCCCCTGCCTGCCCAGACCAGCTCCACATGAGCACACTTGCCATGGCTGCAGGGCACATAAAGTTGTTGCCACTGGGCAATAATTCTTTCAGAAATAATTTTTCCCATGGAGTTTATTGCCTTGCCAAGTTACAGATCCCAAAGCAAGGAACTGTCCTCTGTGATGGGGCAGGAGAATCATCCAGGGTTGGGCTGTTCAGCCCCCTTTGGTGGCCCCACATCATCTCCTCTGGTGCTCAGAGTCTCCCTGCTCACTCCCCAGCCTGGGCAGTGTCAGCAGGCCACCAGCAGTGTCCCTGAGAGTCCCTCAGCCCAGGAAGAGAACAGAAATCAGCTGGATTCCCCATAACAGCTGATTATAAAAAAGCTCTGCCTGAACAGCAGGGTCCAGGCGCAAGCAGATTTTTCAGAGCAGAGTATACACAAAAATACAGTCTACTGACTAGCACTAGCTGAGTGCACTAGCTGACAAAACAGAGGCTGAGTCCTACTTTCCCTCCTTCTCTCCCTGCCCCAGAAGGGTGGCTGAAGAGGAATAAAAGGATATGACACTGCTGTGTCACAGAGTGCCATGTGCCACCCTCCAACCCTCACTTAATTGGTGGGTGAGTGACCAGGACTGGACCATGTAGGGTCAGGAGTCAGGATCACTGGCTGACTCCCCAGGGCTTCTCAAGCACTGGAAGCAGAACATGAAGTGGCCACTGTTCTAACCCTGGGCAAGTAAAATATGTGGTGGGGGGTTACCTGAGTGAATCCCTCACTGTGGCAGCCTATGGGAGCACCTGCAAAGGTAAGGCACTGGCCCAGGGGAAGCTCCCACACTGGACATCTGACCTCCTGCTTTATGGCATTGGTGAAACTTCTCAGGGAGGACTTTTATGTTTCCTTGTCTGGACTTGGTATTTTTTGGAGTTTTTTGATTTTGGTTTTGTTGGAGTCTGGGTTTTGTGGGATATTTTTGTTTGGTTTTTTTGTTTGGTTGGTTTTTTGTCCAAAGGACCAAATATGGAAAAAATGCTGATCCAGTGCATCTTTCATTCCACCCATGGTCAAAAACTCTTCTTGCTGTGGTTGCATCTGAGTTAGTGTCAAAATTAATTCAGATAGCTTGTGTCTATAACCAGATGTAAAACTGGGCAAATTATACTTGGGAAAATTCATATGTATTTGATTTCTATTGCTTAACATGAGGATGCAGTAACAAGCTTATTTAAAACAAGTTTGCAGAAGGGCATCAAAGTCCATATACTGAGAACAATTAATAAAGGACCTCTCCTGGGATTGTTAGAAAGACTACTAGGAAGACAGCAAATTATGGAAAAATAAAGATACTTGATGCAGGGCAGAAAAAGGAAAACAAAACCCAGGCTGTATAATTAATGTTGAAAACAAAATTATATCCTACTTGGGAAGAAAACAAACACATTAGAAGAGTCCAGGGGAACTTCTGTGATGAGACTGATGATTGGAGCACTACCACTGTTTCTGTGAAGTATTGGTAATGTATCAAAATGAGTAGAAAAATCATGAGCTTTAAAACTATTCCTCAAAAAAGCACAGGTGAAATAATAAAATTACTATTTTGTGTTGAAAAAGGGAAGAAAAATTACTGCAGCATCTCTTGCCTTGCTATCCCTCCACTATTCCCCTGTTTCCAAACCAGCAGAGGTAACAGGCACATTTGCCCACTACTCTTCCTACAGAGACACAATGGGACCAATTTATAAATGTCATTAGTGGAAGTGGTGTCAAGAAAGATTGTGGACTGTTACCATTACAGTGAGTGACTGGTGGCTTTGTTTTACACAAATGCATGCTCATTTTACTTCACCTCTAGAAAGCTGCCATTGACCAGATTTTCATTAGGACTCATTAAATTGCATAGTATGTTGGGGGGAAGGTCTTTCCTTTGGCTTTCCACTTCCCCAGTTTCTGTTTGTCCGTCACAGCTCAAAATGATAATATTTTTCTTTCTGAAGTGTAAGATAATCAAAAGACACCGTTATTTAATAAATGCCCAGTAAAAAAAGCAAAATCAAATCAACCCAAAACCAGAAAGCAAAATCTATTGCAATGAAATTGCAATATGTAGTTCTTAAAACAGGTAGTTTAGATTTCAGCTTCAATAAGTTCATTCAAGGCCCACAAGAACTAGCTTACAGCTCTTAAAAACAGTGGCGCTATTCAAGTTAATAATGAAGCAACACGGTTGGTAATTGTAGCCAATGATTTTGGGCTGCTTCTAAGCAGCAGTACAGTAAGATTTGCTATACCTTCATACAGTACTGATAAACTTACAAAACCAACCTAAAACCCCCAAACTTAAACTAAGTAAACAACACTGGCCCCTGTTACAGGAATGGTGCTGCTGCGGGAAAGGAATTATAAGAAACAGGGTTGATGCTCAGGCCTTTTATTGAAGACTGCAGGTGCTCAGCACTATGTGTGAGAAGTTCCTCAAGCCATTTAAAATGCAGAATCTCTTTACTCCTCTTCCTGATACGAGTGAGTATCATTTTATTCTTTGTCACTTAGCCATGATATTAGTAAAAGGAATAGTTTACAGCCTCATGGAGATATAAAGAATCAGTTCTTAGGGTTTATGCAATTAGAGGTTGTATCCTTCACTGTTTATTGTTACCTTTTACCCCAAAAGAGCAGAAAATCCTGGTAATTTGGTTTTTTCCAGTCCTTTCTCTGGACTTCCTCAACAGCACCATTAATGCTGCAGTGGCAGATCCTACCCTTGGAAAACTTGGCCAGTGCCTTGCACCAGCTATGGAGCTGCTCCATTAGAGGTCCCCATGGGCAAGTTAAGCCACCTTTACCTCAGGTGAAAGCCACTTTCACCTTCAGTGCAGGACATGCCTGGGATCATAGGGATCCAAGTCAGTGCCATGGGGAGTTTCCTGCCATAACCCTGTCCTCAGTGAGACACAGCAAATGTACTCATGGAGCACCACCACCACCTAATTGTTTCCATTTCACAATAAGATGATATAAAAATTCTTGTGTCTGAGCATGCAAAGGTGCTCATAAAAAAAGTCTGTTAACTTTTATGCCTCGTAAATGTAAAACACCCTTTAAGTTTGCTGTGAAAAAATTCATTTTAAAACCTGAGATACAGGACACAGAACAAATAGGATTTCAGAATAAAAGCCTGGTTTCTATTATCTTGAGAATTCTATTTTTGTTAATTAATAATTCTGCTTTGCCTTTCTTTGTCTTCAAGTCTTTTCAAGGCATGTATTTCTGAAGATCTGCTGTTTTACTGCTCCCTTTGATGAATATTTTATCACATAGTAATGAACATCTTGTAAGGCAATTGTACAGTTTACAACTGTTACACAGTGAAACATAAAGCAAGTGGGGGAAGCAAAAGCAGAATGCTATTAAACATTTAAACTTCTAGAAAAGCTGGAGTGACATAATATTAATTTATTCTAATGCCAGGCAGCATTTTGCCATTCTGCTTCTGCCTGCCACTTCCCTGAATGGTGAGATTTGGCTGCTTGTGTGTGATAATGCTGTTGATGACTCTTTTGGAAGCGTGGGCACAGGGAGCCATGGTACCAGCACGGCCACAGCCACTGTCTGAGCTGGAGCAGGGAGCTCTGGCAGACCCTACACATGCCTCTCTTGATGGCATTGCAACTTTCTCCCTGCCTGATGGTCATGGCAGCTGATCCAGCACTGGCTGTCATTTATGTCTGCGATGAAGAGCTGTTTGAAAACCTCGTGGTGAATTTCTGGTCTGAGTATAAGTGGCTGTGCTGGGCACATCCCACAGACACCCTCCTGATGCAGAACATCACCACTGGGAGAAAGCATTTTCAACAGACATGATTTATTTACAGGCTAACAAAATGTAGGCCTTAGGGCTGAATATTAATGTAATAACCCTAAGTGTAATAAATCAGCTGCTTCTCAGAAGTGCTGATCTCCCACAGATTTCAATGTCCCTAATTTTTTTCCCCCATATTCTTTACTGTTGTAAAAATCAGACTGCTTTCATTTCCCTCTACAAACAGCCTTGTGTCAAGCAGCCTTTGGTGTTACTGTTTTGTTTCAGGACTGATTCTTGTGTTCTGCTAAAATCAGAGGCTTGCAAGCTCTTTGCAAGACTGTTTTGAAGTTTGGGGTTTTGGGGGATTTTTAAACATTCATAAGAACAGCACTACATGCAGTGCTCCCCTGAACAGCCTGCAGTACCACAGATTTGTTGTCACCATTACATGACACCCCAGGGAGGCTTCACACAGTTCAAATGTAGGAATTCTTTCTGGTGGAGGAGCACTGGCAAGTTTTTGTGGGGTATGTTACATGGATGTATTTAGACCATTACTGACATTTGTATTTTATGTTATGAGGTGCAGATAAAGTGCTAGGAAAGGTTGTGCCCACCCTGACAGAAATGGTTTTTCTTCTCTTGACTCTCTCCTTTAGCCCCAGTTCCAGGCTGTACAGACAGTCCCAACCTTCACCATCCCTCCTCAGTTCACAAGCTGATTTTTGTTTTTCTTTTGTTTTGGATGGAAAACCAAAGGATGCTCTGTGCTAGGGGAAGCACCCTCCAGAGAGGAGACTGAGACCAGTGGTCATGGTGCAGATGTAAGGCCTGAAACAACAGCACAGGGTGAGCTCTGGAGACTTGGCTCCTTTGCCCTACTGTTCCTTAGGCTTTATTTAAACAAAAAAATATTTAAGCCTGTGAGAGCTGATGGACTAGTATTGATACCTCTTGAAACAATGATCCTTGTAAACCAAAGCTCTGTGACACTTTCCTGTTCTCCTGTGGTCTTGGGCTGCTGATACACTTCTCAGAAGAAAGGAGAGAGTCTAAACCCATTACTTGTGGAAATGTTCTACAGAAGGTGAGCAGGACTGTTTCTTCCCCTCAGGGGATAACAAGAGGCACTGGCATGAGGAAACTTTTCTCAGCCAGCCTCAGGAACCAGTCTTGTCCCCAAACATGATGTCACTAGTTTCCAGCTGCTTGAGGCCATATTTCTACTGATGCTCCTTGAGCACGAGAAACCAGAATTTCAAATGCTCTGGATGATTTTTGGTGTTTCTACTGGTGCAAGTCTATAGCAGTCTCTTCAGTAGCAACGTAGAAGATCTGACCAGAACTTGAATACCATTCTGTGAGAAATACTGAGTTTTATTTCAACACTGATTGAGTGGTTGGCCTCTATTACAGACAATACAGAGCAGAACTTGGAGACCTACAGGAAGGAAGCAAAAATCAGCCATAATATGTTAAGTTTTCCATTTGGGGCAGACACAAGCACAAGGATGAATATTCAGCTGCATAATACTGACAGAACAGGAAAGAACAGGGTGATTTTATCCATTATCACCATAGTAGAGTGAAGAATTTTGCATGGGGGAGTACACAGATTTTAAACAGCTTTAAAGATTTACTACTGATTTTTAAAAAGTTGCACAGCATGTGCAGAACCTATTAGCTTTTCCACATATTATCCTTACATTCAATTATTTGTTAGGGTTCACATATGAATTAGGCAGAGGAAAATGAGAATATCAGATGGCTCTAATGAGGTAGATAGGTTTAAAAGATGTAAATACTCATATTTCCTTGGAGCAAAAGCCACTTCCAAAGACGCAACAATGCACAGAAAGGAGCACTGTCCTGCCTGCTATGGTAATTCCCAGTTTCTGAAGAGCCTCATACTACATTTTACTGTGTCCTCTTACACAGTAAATTTACATCTGAGAAAAAATAGTACTTTCTATCCTTGAAGTGCACACAAGAATTTTTAGCTGCATACCCACATAAATGTAGAACTGCCTTGGGTTTTCTCTTGGTGTTATTCTGGCCTTGCCTGGCACCTCTGAGCTGCTTCCAGACCAGTATTCCTGAATCACTGGAGTGAGCTGACAGTGAAGCACAACACACCGAGCCTTGAAGCTGTGTGAACACAGAAATGGTTTAGGAAATTGCTATCACTATCTCAGCATGTCAAATGGCATTCATCATGAGCCCAGCACTATTGCTATTACCTTATCTCTGGAAACATCCAAAATCCAATGCCTTGAAGCCCATTTCATTCACAGGCTTTCAGTGGGGCCCACGGGATATCAACCTGAGCACTGAAAATCAGAGGTGGGACTAACCAAATTAAACCTTTCTCCTTTGCAAGTGTCTTTTACACCTGCACAGCCACCAGCCCATCCAAGGGCAGGCAAGGCAGGAGCCAGCTCAGCACTGGTTTGCCTTTGGCTGTTGCAAATTCTGCTGGAATGTGCCTGGCCACCAGGTTCACCACTCAGGGAAGCACCAAGATAAAGGTGCAAAGAGGAGAGGGGAAAGGGAAAGAAACATCTATTTTTGGACATTGAAAGAAAATAATTTTAAAATCACCAATGTTGGCAAGGATAAATACTTTATTTGAGGTTTGCAAGTGAGCAATTATATTTTTAAAGCTGGCATGAAGCCTGCCCTTTGTCCCACAGGATCTAATTCAACACCAGCTGAAATCACTTGCCCATGGACTTGCAGTTGGACTTTCATGTAAGTTAATACTTTACATAAAAACTCACAGCTCAAAATTACCCAATAGAAATGTTTGTAATACCTACCTTTCTATAAAAATAAACCTCCATATTTTTAGGAGCATTTTAAGTTTTTACAATAAAATTTTATTATATACTAAACTTAATTACCCAAATTAAATTCTCAGTTGTTGTACCTGTGCATGTTTTTTTATACTTTGCTTCAATAATGTCAGACAGTATAGTGATTTGATTGTATTTTGAAATTTTGATTGCATTTATTCAGGTATTTCAAGCTGGTAGTGAACTAATGATAGAACCTGGTTAAGCTTTAGTATTACTGACAGCAAGCACTAAGGCTCTGTACTGCCAATCATGGCTGGCAACACTCCCTGGGATTTTTTTTGGAAGAAAGACAGCAGTGATCAAACAAAAGGGACTGTCTGCTAGGTCTTAATGTTGAATCAAAAGCAGATTTCCATTTTGAAGCCAAATCTTTCTCAAAACCAGGTTTTCACGGATGAAAACATTACATCAACTTGAGAAAAAAGGGAAAGGCTACAATAAGAAGTTTTAAGGCAAATAAGCCTTATAGTTTGCCTGGTATACGGCTTCTGACAATTAAGTCCATTTATGCACTTATGGAACATTTTTTACATTCTTATATCCAGCATAATAACCTCCTCCCCCCACACCCTGAGTCTCCACAGTACTAAACCACCAAAATAAGAAGTTACATTGTTATCATTTTAATTTGAAATCTGAGTTCCCTGTTACTCTAAATATTATAGCAGGAATATATTTTCTGATAAGCTCACTGATGAGCTCTGCTAGCCATACAAATAGTACAAACATAATTCACTGCAAAGATATGCTCCTTTCAGAGACCACTTCATTTATTCCTTGCAGTAGCTGAAAAATCCAGGCATAAAATCATGTTTTCCAGCTATGCTTTTTGTCATATTTATGGTCTCTTTGGTAAAATCAAAGGAATGCACTTCTGTGTAATGGGGCATAGTTTGAATGGGGCACAGTAACCATCACACCATAAAATTTAGAGTTGGAGTGCTTGATTACAAAAGCATGTTCTCACTCCAACCTTTGCACAATGCAGCTGTTTAAATCACTGGGAGTTTAAAATTGGAGTCACTGGAGAAATAAAATTGCATGTGATGGCAAAATGGAAGAAGATACTAAGTTTGGGCTGCCAATCTCAGAGCAATTTCTACAAGTCTGAGAGTTAGCTGATAAAATTATGAGATGAAGAGCATGCAGCAGTCATTAAACTTCTTTCCTTATGCTTGCATCATGGATTTAGAAACAGGTACCAACGAACAAGAACAGGGTAATGAGACTTTTTGATGAATGGAGCCTTTAACTCCTGCTGGTTTTCTCCTGAGACATGCTCTCTGCTACTGCTCACTGGAACATGAATAAATGTTCATTTATTACTGTGTTGGACAAAATCTTGCAATCCCTACTTGATTTAAAAATGTTCATGATGTGACAATCCCATGTAAATTTTCAAGTACAACATGCCAATGCAATGACCATCCCCCTTTTCCTTAAGGAGAAGAGCCTGGAGAATGCTCCTGGGAGACCTCACTGCAGCCTTCCAGTACCTGAAGGGAGCCTATAAAAAACGTGGAGAAACTTTTTACACAGGAAGAAAGCACTGGGAATGGTTTTAAACTAAAATACAAGAGATTTAGATTTAATGTTAGGAAGAAATTTTTTGGGAGGGTAGTGAGCAATGGCAGATTCCTTGGGGAGCTGTGGATGCCCCATCCCTGGGAGTATCAAAGCAGGTTTGGATGGGGCCCTGAGCAACCTAGTCTAGTGGAAAGTGTCCCTGCCCACAGCAGGGAGTTGGAACTAGATGATATTTATGATCTCTTCAACCAAATAATTTATGAGTTGATGCTGAGGAAGATTTGTACCATGGCTTAGTCTGGACAGTGGAGCCACCTCTGATCACACCATCTCTACACGGTGGATGGGGAGTTGGCAATCCCCACTATGTTTCTCACCTCTGGGAGCATGAGATAGAAAGAGGAAAGAGGTAACACCTCACCAAACACTCCAAGTTATAATAATTGCATTGTTATAATAAACAACAGGGGTATTTTTTTCCTTGTATTTTTCATACTCCTCCACAGAAGCACCCAAACCACGTGAGCTGCTATGGACACTGAGGATGACATGACTCATTAAAACTCAACAAATGCAGGTTTAATAGCATGCTTTTGCTGCTTTTCCAAATTTCAAATGCTAAATAGCCCTATATCTTTTTCTCAAGTTAATTCCCAGTTTTCCAAAAAAGAGAGATCACATTTCTCCACCCAAATATTACATACTGAAAACACAATCATTTATTCTTATCAGAAATATTTAAGAAAAATGCTGTGATTATCAGAGCTAATGCCAAATCACTGTCTCCTCAGGATGATATCTCAGAGGTCTCCAGATCTCATGTAAAAGCATCAGTTATCTCCCATGCAGGGTGGTTTCTACAGGGCAAAAGCCAGTGCAGAATCTCTCCTCCACTGTTTCCTGAAGC
The DNA here is from genome assembly GCA_018697195.1 of Certhia americana. Lineage (NCBI taxonomy): Eukaryota > Metazoa > Chordata > Aves > Passeriformes > Certhiidae > Certhia > Certhia americana. The sequence goes on along the minus strand of CM031865.1, from coordinate 15,453,415 downwards.
TAATCACATACTTTCCACAGGAAATGCAGTTTAAGGATTACCAGACACCATTGCAAGTCTGCTCCTTCTGGTTTTCCTCTACTAATAAACCCTCAGCCCTGTTGCCAACAAAATGTCAGTAAATTCAATAGCTGCCAAAACCCTGTAATAACTGTGGGGCATCTGCAACAGCACAGGGATGAGCAAAGCAATCCTCCTTCTTTACAACTTCAAAACTGTTTTATTTAGAAATGAGTGGAAAGTCATTGCTGAACCAGAGCATCATAGGGAAATAAGGGTACAACACTTCTTTCTTTTCAGTTGTTAAGTGGTTGTAGAATTTTTTCCCACATTTGCAGTTATTGTTTTTCTCATTTCTATTAAATCTGGGTGTATAGTACTTCAGATCATTTTGATCTCCACCTGCATGCAATTTACAAACATCTTGCACAGTCTGACATAACTTAACCTGCAAGACTAGATTTAACTCTCTGGTTTACCTGATTAACTCCACTGAACTGAACACACTTGTTTCTCTCTCCTCAAGAAGGCATCACTCACTCTGGCTAAGATGCACACAGCTGCTCATCTAAAGCATACACATTATCTCATAGCCTAGTTATGCTGCTGACACTAGGTCATGAAAAATGTGCCAACAGAACAGAATCCCCAGTGCTCCAGCAGACAACAACGAACCTCATATTTCACTATAACTTGGCAATTAAGTCAGAAGAAATACCTTGGGAGAGGAGCCATTCTCCAGGCTTTCAAGCAGAACAAACCACTGCTGCTGAATTAGCTAAGACCCACTGCAGCATGCAGGCAAAATGTGAACCATGCTGAAACACTCTGTTCTTAACCTTTGTAATGGCATAAATTAGGATTCCTGTAAGTAAAGTACAGGGAATGCTGAGACCTGCTGCATGAGACCATGCTCAGCACAGCTCAGCATCAGTTCCACCTGCAAACAGCTGCAGTGCCACCAGCCTGCCAGGCACCCCAGACCATGGCTTGGCTGTCCTGGGGAAGCACCCCACAGCCAGGGGTGACAGGGCTGTCCTGGGGGAGCACCCCACAGCCAGAGGTGACAGGGCTGTCCTGGGGGAGCACCCCACAGCCAGGGGTGACAGGGCTGTCCAGTGTGTGTTCCTGTGTGCCTGCTGCTGGCTGGTGCCCCAGACAGGTGAGCCCACTGAGACCATCACCCTGACACCAAGGTGTTAATGACCCGCGGCAGGTGGATGCATGCCTGCAGAGACATGTAATGAGTCAATTATCAAACGCTGGGCAATGATTGTCAGTTAAATTTCTGCAGACTGCAGGAAGGATCCTTTCCCTCTCTGCTCAGCACAGCCCAGTGCATTACCATTGCACTTCCACAGCACTGGTAGGGAACAATGTATTTTTCTGACAGGCCACACAAATTTAATCAGAGCACGCTACCTGCGGAAGACACTGCAATGGCCCAGGGAGCAGAGCAGGGTTCATTGGAAGTGACAACCACCTCGTCACAGGGACACCAGGGACAGGCAGAGCAGGATGGCCAGGCAGGGGCAGAGCAGTGGGTGCAGGGATCCTGCAGCTTCTCTCACACAGACCAGCCTCCAGCTCATCCCAAGTCATTCCTTTACTACCCAACAGCAAGGACTGTTGGAAACAGGGAAGGGAGGCACAAATGCTGCTCTTCTGTGTGGCCAGAGCTGACTCAAAAAGACCCAAAGAAACATATCTGGAAACCCCAGAGAAATCAGGTCCCAACTCATTTAGGAGAGCCTGGGCAGATGTGAAGCATGGTCTATTAGTCAAGCACAGTTTCAGATTTCACCTGTTCCTGCTCTGGAAGAGGTCTGACATATTTTATGGACACAAAAATATCCCACAGTTGACTATCATCATTTAACCTCATTTTTCCTTTCTAGAAGAGTTTCCTTTGAAGTTCCTCTGTGTATTTCATTATTGTCTTGGGGTCTGGAAAAGCTGTTGTTACTTGAAACCATGAGATCTGGAATCCATTAAAGATGAGACTGAGCCAGGGAGCACTGGCATGGTATTGAGCGCTCAGCCATAACAATTTAACCCAACTGTGCAAGAAAACTTTGATTAATTATATTCTCAGTAATTATGTCTAAAACTATTTCTACTTTCTGAATGAGAGATAACTAAGTTGAAATAATTAATTTGAAATAGGAATAACACAGCTTTTCACGTTCGCATGACTTATATCAACTGTATAAAATTACAATTCACTAAGAATGAAATCCACTCCTGTCCATCATTCTCAGGAAATCTATACTGCCTGCAGGAAAACATACCATCCACATAATGCATTATTCATGGGATTGTGGTGTTTCCTCTCTTTCCAAGACCAATAAGATTTGCAGGAAAATAACAGAGAATGTAAAGCACAATGCAAATAAAGCCCAACAGGTAAGAGTTACCACCTAGTGCTATCTATCTTCCCAATGGTGGAAGTTGGGAAGGAGAGAGATGCTCCAGTCTGTACAGTAACAGCACCCTGGGGAAGGGACACTGATTCTGCACCATGTGACAGGTACAGTAATTAAGAGTCACTCCTTTGCCATCAGAGCTGGGACCTTGCTGTACCCTCCCACCCTCTCTCCCAGGATTATCAGCCCATTACCAGTTCATCCCATATGCAGCACAGTCAGCATGTGCATCACACCTGTGCTTCCAACTCATCTCACAACCCTTTTTCAGAGAAGGCACCGCAGCAGATCCGGTAACATCTCTCCAAACATACAACTATTTCCAGTGAATCACTGTATCTGCTTTAACAGACCTGATCAAAATTAATCACAATCCTAACTGCAGAAACTCTCGCAGCACTTACTTTGGAGTGCAGACACAGACACAAGAGAGGTTTTCCCAAACTTCAAGCAAATCAAAGCAGACACTCTGTGCTGCAGCACAGGGGCACAGTATCAGTGCCTGTGTCCTGCTGGAGTGGGAAGGATGACCCCCCCCGGACAACCCTGCCTTTCCCCAGCCAGCGATGATCAATGACACATTGAGAGAGAGAGGAAGAATTTTAATGGAGTTTAATAAAAAAGGAACTTTTAAAAACACCCTGTATCTGTTTAAAATTACGTTAGAAGACAGGTATAATGAGTGTCTCTACTTTCACGAAAGGATATATTCTCTTCCTGTAAACTGTGGTCTACAGGACAACGATCATACATTTAAGTGATCACTTCCCAATTTTCATACAAATTAATAATTCACTGCCACAGGGAAAAATGAACCCAACCATGTATCATTCTTAGAGCAGCTAATTGGGCATGGAATGAGATAGCTCTGGTGGTAAATGGTAAATAATGCATATGGTACATCAAATTTTGCATGTAGATAGACAATTTAATTTGCTTCCTACTGAAAAAGGGAGAACTTTTTAATAAGTAAACCATTCATCTCAAGATTAACATGCAAGACTGCCTTCATACATCCACCTACTGTTACATATGTCCATCATACAGAGAATAGTTAACAAGCATCACATTTCAAGATGTGTGTGTGCAGATATGTATGAATAGATATATCCATACATGTATATATAGACACACAGAGAACCTTACAATTAAAATAAAATTCACTATGAATTCACGGATATAGTCTCAAAACATCCAAGAATAACATATTTAAAGTTTTCTAAGAGACTGATAAGGGGTTGCCACTGCATCAAAGGCTTCTCAATCACATACCATTTATCTGTAAGTTTTAGGAAAATGAAATGAAAGTCATTGGCAAAATCCAACTGCTTTTTCATGTAAAACTGAAGTCATTCACTACAGGAAAGATAAGGAGTGGAACCAGCTGCAGAGGGTTTTGTTTTGGGGGGTGTTCTTGTTGTGTATTTGGTTATTTCTTTTTTTTTTAAAGAAAACAAAACATTCAGCTGTTCTTAGGGGCCTTTGAGTTTAAACATGAAAGAAATTACTCTCTGCCTTTCTCCATCCCCCTGGGCTAAAACCCCCTTGCACATCTAAGCAATTCTCATGTAATCTATGCTCACTAGTGTGGAGTGTTGATCTCCCCATGGCACAACCACCATTCACTCACAGCTCCACAGAAGACTTGGCAGGAAGAAAAGATATTTAGACTTCAGAGCTTGAAAACGGAACAAATTTACTCTATAAAGAGTAACAGTTTCTCTTTCTTAAGGTAGTTAGAAAAATTGTGAAAATCACCTTGACATAACCGTGGTGATGCTATGTACTGGTGTTGAGGCATAATGACCCAAATGGTCTCCACTTTTCCACAGTCCTAATAACACACAGATACTCAGATCCTTTCCACTCTCCCCTAGAAGCACAAGAGGGAAAGAACTCCTTTACATGTTTTCCTGGCTGACACTGAAGGAACTCATCAACCCACAGCGGGATGCAGTGAGATCCAGAACTGGACTCTTTGTAGTTGAACAGGAACGACTTTAGCCAACTGGAAATTACTCCTGATGGAAACTTTATGATTTTTCTTTTCCAACAGATTAATTGAAGGAAAAGTTTAACTTGATATTTCATTCCAGTATCTACTGGCAACTGATAATCAGTGATAACTGCTATGCTAGCAATTCAGGATTGAAAGCATTTCTCCTTCTTGCAAATGGCCTCACACATTTGGAACTGATAATGCAGAGAGATTTGGCCTGAATTCCAAATTATCTAAGGATCCAAACTCATGATACTGATTATTTTTCAAATCTCATGTTTTCAAAGACAAACTGCAGTTCACATTCCCTCATATTCCCTTGCATGTTTGAACTATTAGAAAATAGCTGGTTCATGTTTCAAAGGGTCTGATTTTCTAATAAAAGGACTAGAATTGTCTCCTTTATATTTCATTTTTATCACGCAAAATTCTCAGCTAATCCACAGCCTCCAATCGCTAAGGAATTATCAGAGATGCCAAAGTATTAAATATCTTTGGGAGAACTCCCCAACCCACTGTAAATCAGTATATCTGTAAAACAGAAATGTAGACTGTCCTGTATAAGACAACAAAAATGAAAAGACAATGGTAAAAACCCCAACAAAGGTATTCTTCACTTAACCCACATTGGCAGATGACTTAAGGCGACAGTGTATTTACAGCAGGTCCCAGAACATTAGAGGAAAGATCATAATTAAAAATCAAATGATCACAGAATCATTTAGGCTGGAAAAAATCTTTAAGATCATCAAGCCAAGTCATTAATCCAGCACTGCCAAGTCCACCACTAAACCATGTCCTTAAGCCCCAAATCTACATGGCTTTTAAATACCTCCAGGGATGGTGACTTCACCACTTCCCTGGGCAGCCTGTTCCAGTGCTTGACAACACTTCTGGGGAAGAAACTTTCCCTAATATGCAATCTAAACATCCCCTAGCACAACTTGAGGCCATTTCATCTTGTCCTATCACTTGTTACCTGGGAGGAGAGTCCAATCCCTGCTTTGCTACAACCTCCTGACAGGGAGTTGAAGAAAACAGTAAGATTCCCCTGAGCCTCTTCTCTCCACTTCCCTCAGCTGCTCCTCACCAGACTTGTGCTCCAGACCCTTCCACACTCCTGCAGCCCTTGGCTAAGAAGAGCTGGGGCTCGCAGACAAACCCCGCTGCTGTCAGCAGGGACATCTGGGTGAGAGGATGGAATGAGGGATTCCACACACCCATTCATAGCAGCTTTGGTGGCAGAGCATCCAAACAAGTCAGGAAACTAACATATGACTACAGCTCTGAGCCAAAAAAAAAAAAAATTGTTAAAAGTTGAAGGAAATTTTGCCTAATTCTGCCTTTGATCAAAAAGGCAACTATATACACAGCAAGACTCAGATTTTTATTCTTTTTTTGACCAGCATATAGCCCATACATTACTCCCTACTTCCAAGTACACATTATGGGAAGAAAAAGAGAAATCATTTTTTAGACCTTTATTTGGAAACAGTGGGTCGTCCAAAGATTCAGAGAAAAACTGGAAGCTGCTAGCCTGGTGTTGTAATCCCCATCCTGCCATCAAATGACCTACTTGAACCTCTCTGTGATTTCTGTAAGCAAGGCAATACTGCTTCCCCTCAGCAGAGCTCATTTCAACTGGTCAGGTTGGGAGGGGGGGTATCTCTGCCACCTCCAGCTAAGCAAAAATTATAAATCATGTCCCACTCCACAAAGTAAAAAAAACCCAACAAAAAAACAACCCCCAACTGACCAACAAAAAGCCCAAAACAACACAAAATAACCAACAAAACCAACCAACCAAAAAAACACAAAAAAACCCAATAATCAACCAACCAAAACATGAAATCCCCAAAACCAAAACAAAACCTCACAGCAATAATTAACCTAAATATTGAAAAGAAAATAATTTTTAAATGTTAACAGAAATTCTCATGAAGACTGATGCAATAATTAAATGGAAATAAATTAAAGTTTTCATTCCATTAAATGAAATCAACACAGAACCCAAACACATAAAACCACAGAGTTTACATTGGAAAGACAGCTTAAAACTAACAAGGTTTAACTCAAAACTTTTTTTTTTTTTTTAATTAAAGTATGAATGCATTTATGCTGGAGAACAGTTTACATACATTGTAAAGCATCAAGCATATTTTTAAGAGGTGTGGGCCCTCATCAATACATCTCCATGCTCAATCTACATGCTTTACCACTGGACTCACACATACACTCTCACATACAAACACAGAGACACAAAACACAGACACAGAGCTATCTGCTTGGATCAGCTTCCTTTTAAGGCTTCTGTAAGGTGCCCTAGTGCCCCTAGCATTACCAAAATTACAAACAAAATTGTACAAAGGAGCAGCATTACTTGCAAACTGTTGATCTGCTCTCAGCCATAAAAAATATCAAGTGAAACAAGTTTTTCCTTTATTTGAGTTTTATTAAACATCTGCATTTAAGAAACGCATGACTGTATATCTGTGAACAAGGAAAGATACGGGAATCTTAACAATCATTGAGGCTCTCAACCAGAAGAGATGTTCAAACCTAACTCCTAAGGGACTATTTCCTTTGATGTTTAAAGTGAGGCAGCCCTGTGTGGTGAGACACTGCCAGCTCCATCCCACCAGGGTCACTCGACCAGCAATGTGGAAAGCAGGGACACAGAGCTGTGTGCCCACCGTGCTCAGAACTCGTCACACCTGAGGTTGATGAGAAGTCACAGGTCAAACGCTGACACACCCAAGTGCCCCTCAACTCCTCCCAGTGGGCCCCCTCCTTTGAAGCACATCAGGGTAGGATAATGCACAGACAGCAGGGCTGACTTGCTGAACCCCCAGCCACCAGGGGGTATTTTTGCCCACCCCTTTTTGGTATCCTGCAGTACACAGTCTGAAACTGCAACTACTGGTGTTGGGTGAAAGATGTGGCAGCAGGTATATTAAGAAAATAGGTACAATGAATAAAATAAAGGATAGCATATGATAAAACGTGTACATACAAGCATCTTTCATTTTTTATCTGTGAAATGTGAATTAACTGCAGAATGCCAGGCCATTAGTCTAAAAGGCTATGTATGGCTGTCTTAGCCTATGCACAGTCAAAGAATTTGTGTGATGTATCATGGGGAAAGATTCTTCGGGAACCATTAGGGCTTTCCAGGCCTACTTGCTCTTGGTGCATCAGCATCAGCCTGCAGCTAGGAATGCCAGAGAAGCAACTAATAAACTTGCCTGACCAGTCTCGTAAGACAAACAGGAATGACTGTACTTCATGGTATGCACCTGAACTACAGAGACAAGAAAGGGACAGTAATGGGTGGGTGATAGAGGAGAGGGAGGGAGATTTTTTTCTCACTTTTACAAGGGCAGCAGATTTCAATGCAACGTAATTACTTTAATGATGCATATCTGTAAGTACCAAATTGCTCTTCTGATTTAAAAAGCTGGTCAGACAAGTGTTTGGCAGTCCTTTCATTACCCAGTTTCAACTGTTGCTTATTCATCTATCAGCTTGCATTCCCTAAGCCATTTCTGCCTTTGCTGAACTGTGAATGAGTTCAGTCAGCCATCGTCAGATTCTAATTCATGAGACACTTCCTCTGATGAGCTGTTCCTGTGGATCCGGCCATCGCTTTTCATGCTGTGAAAAGTCTTCTTAAAGGCCTCCATCATGGCATGAGCCAGCTTCTTGGCCTCCAGCTTGCTCTCACACTCCACAGCGTGGCAGTCCATCTGGTAGGACAGGTCATCGTTGATCTCCCGATAGACCCAAGCGAAGATGTTTGGGCTGACGTTGTGGTCAGCAGTGCAGTAGGCTATACGTGCTACCTGAAAGGTATCCATGTGCACTGTTGCCTCACCTTTGAGGTCCAGATGATGCAGCCAGACTTGAAAAGGGCGAATTTCCAGAAGGGCATTAGCTGGGTAAACATCCTCCCTGGTGAGAGTGTGCTTCTTCCACAATTCAATGACTGGTTTTTCTGTGCAGCCTGACAAAAATTGCATCCCTGTTGTGGAAACCTTACCCAAATATGTAACCTGCAAGGAAGAGCAAAGATAGGTGAAAACACAGAGAGCAGACTCTGGTGGTACTTTGCCATCATGGGGAGTTTCACTGGGAAAATAAAAGCACACAGCTCTCCCTGCAAACTCCCTGATTTCTGCAACATTTTCAATAAAGCAGTTTTCAAACTTCTTTCCAAATATTTGCTTTTGCAGACACTGACTTCACCATTCAAACCCACAGATTAAAAATGCCCAAGTGTCTTAGTTTCAAGGCATCCACTTTCTTCACCTCCCCTAGAAAACCCAGCTTTAGAGCCCATGACTACCCCTAAGCTCATCTTAGCAAGTGCAAGTGCCATTGGAGCAAGTCCCAGGTAGTTGTAATGCAAACCACCTTTTTTTTCCTTTATACTCTATTCAGATGATTTATTTGTATCATATTTCAAACATTAGTATTAGGGAGATGGAGACATTCTCAGTTTGATAATGCAAGGCTGCAGGGAGTCAGAAAAGCATGACCACAGCAGAGGATTTTAAACTGTTTGAGTGTTTCTTTTCCAAAATGAACCTGTTTTTCCACCACTTCTGCTACTTCTACTTAAGTATTAAGCCAGGAATATCTCAAAGCTGTTCAAAACTTTATCTTTGAGCAGGGCTGAGATATTTATAAAATCAGTTTAAGAAAAAATGTTGTTAAAAAATCTAGTAATAAATCTACCTAAGTTTAATCACATCATCTCTCTGCTTTCCTGTCTATTCCTTTTGAGTAAATATCCTGTTAGCCAATCAGCAAAGGAAAGCAAGGTGGGTTTAGTGCCTTTACAGTAGTTTGTTGACCAAATATCAAATTCACTAGGAGGTCCACATCAAAACTCTGTATTAAGCCTGTGCAGAAACATTCCCTAAATCTGTGCAGCTACTAATGAGGTTTCCTTCCACTTCCAGCTGAATGGAAGATTATTTTATCTGGGAAAAGGGATTTTCTCTAGGAAAGACAGGTCAATGTCACATAAATGCAATTATGCAGATTATTCTATTTATTACTGTTGTCAGGATGGTGCATTGAAGAACAACTATATGAAAATTGTTCCTCATTTATGTCTTGCAGCAGTAACTCCTTGAGACAGAATCTTTTACCCCTTGCTTGATGACTTATAACCTCCTCTACATTTTACTCAAGGCATTTGAAGGAAAAAAGTAATCACATGCACTTTCCAAACTAATTTCTTAAAAAATCTGCATTAAACACACAGCAGAGGTTATTTTTATGTTGTAAATGTGTTAAGAAATGTAAAGAAAACACATGAAATTTCCACATTTAAGCACATTTAAAAAATCATAACCACAAGATATATGGGACTTGTAATCCATGCAAACAATTTTCCACAAGAAAAATATTTTGCTGCAAGCTTCATACATTTTGTGAAATTCAGAGGCCTAAATTAAACCATAATTAAGGAAAAAGCTTACAAAACTTTATTGGAAGTCTGTGTGGCTTAATCATGCTTGCCAAAAAATCAATTTCATTGCACTGACATTTCAAAATGGGAAGTCTTATTCTTTGCCTATAAATATTCATGATTTGCACTGGGAATATGTTGAATCTTATAAAGCTTTCTATTTTTTTGGAACAGTGGGAAACACAACAACTAGAACAGTTAACAAGGCAAGACCTACCAGTGTTTTGCCTTATTTTATTTTATTAGTGATGAGAATTGAGTTCCCTGAAGAACTGTAGAAGAAATTAAAAGAAAACCTCAGAGTTCACAGTGCCAACTAAACACATACAAACAGCACACAGAGGCCCAAAGAGGAATGTGTCTGCAGCATACTGGGGGGTATTTCAACATATATCCAAAGCCAGATTGCTTTGAACAGAGCAAGATCATTGTGCAAATTTGCACATTCAATACATGCTCCAAAGGTTCGCTCAGCACTGTTTCATACTCACAAGCCAGCTAACAAAAGACAAACACTGTAAACTGACACTTGGGGTCAAACTCAAAGCCCATTGCAGCATCAGAACTAATTTCAAAGAGATTCACACAAAAACTTTAAACCCCAAGGAACAACAAAATAGCCTCTTGCTCATGGACTTTGTCGGTGCCCAAATACAGCTTTGAATCCCTGCAGGACAGAGCTGCCACCACTGCGACATTTTGTCCCCCCAGCTGCTGTTTGGAGAAGCCCAGTGTCACCTGGCGACCACAGAAATCAGCACCTCTCATAAGTGCACAACAGGGGATGCAGGGAATTGTTTCACTACTGCCTTGTCCTAAAGAAGAAGCTGCTGCCAGCTCATGAGCTTCCCTGAGCAGGCATAGGGATGGGGAGAGGGGAGGAAAGCAAAGGCAACCCCATCCCAGACAGTCAGCACTGCTTGGCTCTGTGCTGCAAATGCACCCCAGCACACAGCATCAGCTTCTGAGCATGGGCAACTCCCAAGAGATGCTCGGACACCTTCAGCAGCCAAGGAGCAAGATCAGAGTAAGTTGTCACACAGCAGCATAAATGGAATTTAATGTTCTCCTCTGCTCCTCTGCAGAAGCTAACTGCAACCCACTGTTGGCCATCAATCTGTGTGGCCTGCTTAAGAGTGAAATTACAAAAAATAACGCATTTTCCTAAAATAAAGTAGTTGTATTTTGAGAAAAAAAACCCCAAAACAAACAGTGATTACTCTGTAAGCAGCCAATGCAAAAGTAACTAATGATAAGGATGGAATTCTGGGTTGTTTACCAAAATGGGATGTACTGGTCTGATTTACTGTCCCAGTTCTGTCACAGTATAACTGTGTAGGAACGTTTGGAAAGTTGCTTCTTTTAGCATCACTTTGAACCTCCATTATATAAATCTCAATTTCCTTTGAGGACACATCCATAAATATTTATAAGGTGCTTAGACATTACAATAAGGAGTTCACAGGAAAGAATAAACAAAGCCTCAACTTTAGAGTTTCTCCTGCACTGTGTCTTATATGGAAACATCTACATCTACTAGTGCTATTACTTTGGGGTTTTTTAAATGAATGATTTTTTTTTCCCTAGTTGAGATACAAGCATTTGACAAGAGTAGCATTACTGAAACTCTTGGTGAAGACAGATGTCTAACATTTCATCACAGTATGGTCCCCTGCTAAAACAGAACAGGAATACAGCGGCTGGTGAGACACCTCCACTCTTTGACCCATGAAAAGGTACTTCTCCCTGAGCTCAGAGTTACAAGGTTATTCCACAAGCAGTGCTCCCTGTGTTTTGGCTTCTGCCTCAACACATCTCACAGCATACCCACCTTTGTTTAAATGCTCAGAAACCACTGACCACACCATTTCAGTGAAGCTATTACAGTACAACAGTCTTCCTTTTCAGTTTCCAAGTCTGCCAACCAAAGGTCACAGAACAGATTATTCCTTTCATTATCAGATGGAAAAGAAAGCTATTCTGAGGCAAAAATCCCCACTGGTGGTCTTTCCCATTAAAATCATTGATATCTCATCAGTGTGAAGCCAGCAGATATATTATAAAAAAAAAAAAGACCCCAAAATGAAGCAGAATTTCATCTTTAATACCCAGAAGAACCAGATATGAAGGGCACAGAAAGACATTAGTAGTAGCAGTAGTAGTGATGTTACCGTTACTGCATGTACAAAAACACACTGAAGTGCCTGAAGGGCATCAACTCCACAGCTTCACTGACCAGTGTGATCATTGACAAAGACAGGCAAAAACACGGGGCAGGCTGAAAGCCACATCTGTGACAATACAGCTCTGACCACCAGCAAAAGTTCACCAGGATTGAATAATGCTTTTTCTTCCTCTGAAACTCTGGAAGTCACTTGGCAGCAAACATCAGTCCAGGAAAAATTTGTGCAGGTTTGGCATGTGCAAGTGTCATCCTATACACAGTGAGGCCAGGAGCTTTATTCCCTCCCCTCTAGGGGTGTCAAATGTTGGAATAAGCTGCCCAGGAAGTGGTGGAGTCACCAGCCCTGGAAGTTTTCAAGAAACAACTAGTCATGGCACATAATGGTGTGGTTTAGTTGACAAGGTAGTGTTTGGTCAAAGGTTGGATTTGATGATGTTGGAGGTCTTTTCCAATCTTAATGATTCCATGGTTCTAACCTCAATGCAAGGCAGAGTAGCTATAGGCTAGCTGTAACAAGTAAATTATGATCAAGCTGTTGCAGCCTTTCCTTGTTTTGGCCACTGTATTTTAACTGAGAAAAGGAATGTAAATTCAGCATAATGCCACTGTGTTAATCTTAAGCAGTATAGGCATTTCCCATCATATCTTCTACTAGGGATAAGAGTATATTTCTTTATGGCCCTTTCAGTCCTTTGGTTTGTGCGTTCCATCTGTCCCACAAATTTCTGTAAGATACATACACCTCACAAAAATTTCTTGTGCATATTAAAAATTATCCACATTCTTTCCAGTCTTTCTACGGCAAATTTTATCCTCTAGCAAGCCACTGTCAGCAACCATGACATAAAATACACTTGAGTCTTCGGCACTTCTTTGCTCGCAAGCTTCAAACCTTTTGTATGAGCCAAGATGTTCTGAAAAGCTCCTTATTTCACCCTAGAGATTTGCCAACACCAGTGTCAGTATCTGGCAAAACTGCCCTCAACTGAAAAATGCTGTGCCTTTGCCCTTTTGTAATGCAGCTATACTCATGTGACACATAGAGAAATCTCATGTCAAAGGACATGAAGAATAATTGATGTCATTTTTCATGCACTTTCCTGGAAACACAGAAATGTCTGAGTATTTTGACATTGTTGTTTTCAGCCCCTTCAGTCCAATAACGTATAGTGAAAATGTCTTTTAATAACTATGTTCAAGAGCTCACCAACTTTGAAAAGACCACTAGACCAGCTGCCATAGACATTTACACTTCTAACACAGTATGATTTGTCAGAAGTAATAAGGGTTTTTTTCCTTTTCATACCCAACTCTTTCATCATTGATCTCACATTGTTCACTTGCAATTTACAGGAGATAAAGAGCAGCTCAGCTCCTGCATGTGTCATTCTGACCTCAGATCTGGCTCCCCAATGGATCCTATGTCCATACTTCTCCTATCTCACAAGCCTCACTCAAGACACTTAAAGCTAGGCAGTCTAATGACTTTTTCTCCTTCTGTTCCCTACCCCCAGTCCACAGACTATCAGTGCTCCAAGAGAGCAGATCCAAGCTGTAAAGACTCATAATTACTGCATTACAGGAGGACAGATGCTCTCTTGGCACAGGAGCTTGGCACAGGAACACATACCTCACAGGACTCAGGGCTCTCTCACTATTCCAGACCATGATCAAGAGACCATATGTAAAATTAACTCCTTGGGTATTTATTTAACATAAGTATTTCTTCCTTACCAGATAAGGAGGGTCTTTGTCAGCAAAATCAACACAGAAAATAAAAAAAAAAAAAAAAAAAAATTAAAAATAGAGCACTGACCTTGTGCCAGCAGGTATTCACTCTGCGTATTTGCAGTCATCAGAGGATGCCTTAGAGGATCTTGGGCAAAGCTTAGTAGTAGATGACTGTCTCTTTTGTTGATCAGTGTTTTAAAATAAACATTCATTTAGCCTCACATTTGGTCTAGTTGCAACTGATCATGTTTCATCAGGACAGTAAGATACTCTTCACTTAAACGTGAGGCAAACAGAGTTGATGCAACATTTTCTTCCTGAAAATAGGATTGCTCCTGTGGCACCTTCAGGATACATAGCAAAGAAGAAAATGACTGTAAGGGTCTGTGTTAAGATGCACAGGTATGGACCCTCCAGTTAGCAAGTAAACCATCCCAGAATCATGGAAGCATCAGGACTGGAAGAGAACTTTAGGATCATACAATCCAACCATCCACTCAGCACAACCACTGTAACCCCTACACCACTGAACCACATGACCCAGCACCAGATCCAGACACCTCAAACACCTGCAGGGATGGTGACTCCACCACCTCCCTGGAAAACCTGTTCCAATGGCTGAAGTTTGTCACTGCGTCCCTGCCAAGCAAGAACCACCAGCCTAAAGATCAGGTAAATTTGGAGAAGTTTTAAAGAAGACTACAGAGGAGATGTGAAGAAGAGCTGCAAAAGCAGGTTTAGGAGGACGTATGCATGTCTTGCTTAAAACTGCTGCAAGAACACATACATGGAGACACTCCCTGGGCTTGCAGCACAAAAGCAGATGCAGGATAAGAAAGTTCAAGCTTCACGTAGACTCCAGGCATATATTGTTGAGGCCAGGACACAGCACATTTCATCTCCACATCATTACAAGGTATGGAAACCTCTGCCAGAAGTTGCTACTCAGGAAACCTGTGGTCAACTTCACTGCAAGTGACAGTGTGCACAAAGCAGCACCTCCAGGCTGAGTGGCTGGGGAGAATCAGTGCTCACCAAAGAGTCACAGATTTGATGGCTGAAACTAGTTTTTCTTTAATCCCCAGTGGAGCTGGGATACAAGTGGGACAGGCCTGCAGCATGCTGCCCAACAGCTTGGTAAGTCCTGGCACAGCTTTCATGTCAATAAAAGCAGATTTAGCTGTAGAGTCATTTTGAACATCTTCAATTAACACATCCAGCTCCAGGCACAGCAGGAGCACTCCGTGCTGGACAGGGTACCCATCTCACCACACCAGCTCAGCTCTCCTCCCCCTAAAGCAGAGTGACTCAGCCTCAGGCTGGCAGCTTGGGACTTAGAGCCAAAAGCTGCATTTGGCTCTGAAGGAAAAACAAAAATATCCCAGACATTCCACAGGATCACTGAGCAAATACCATGAACTGCATTCAAGCAACATTTGCTTAAGACACAAAAAATAACTCAGTCAAGTAAAAAGGCTGCACAGTTTCCCTCTGCCTGTCACTGCTTCCTCACCCACACTGCCTGTGTCCAGCCAAAGCCTTGCAGCACAAACACGAGGGTCTTTGTGGGAATGGCAGGGCTCCTTGGCACACAGAAATACACAGTAAATGTAGTAATGTGGTTTACAGAAATATGTGAAGAACTGTTTTATTTTTGAGACAAAATTCACAGGGAGAACAGACTGAGCTAGGCAACTATTTAATGGAAAATAACCATCAACTCTGAGGGCTACCCACTGGATTATGAGGGAAAAAAAAAGACAGCAGTAGTTAATGTCTTATTTATTCCAAGGAATCAAAGGACAGCTCCAGCAAAAGCGTCAGCACCTCTTCAGCAGTTAAGTCAACAAGCCAGCATCTGACTCCTTCTTGTGGGACCAAAGCTGAACTTAAGACAATGCTACAATACCCCCCTTGAAAATAAAAATAATAAACAAGCCCAGCAAGAAAAGCATTTTACTCTTTACATCTTCAGAACTCCTAAGGAAAAACAACTGCTGGGCAGCAGCTGCTCCAGCTGTCCATCTGTCCCCACAGCCACACTCACAGCAGCCCTTTGCAGGTGCCTTCATTTTCCCATGTGTTTCTCAGCTGTGACCATGCAGCAGATCCTGCCTTAGCTGCCCCCCAGGAAGGGGTCACCACACAGCTAAGGCATAAAGTGATAGCACAGAATAATCACTTTGGATATAATTCCCCAACCAAATGCCTTTGAAGGACAGAAGAGCTCTCATTATTTTTAGTTCATCATTGTTCTTCGAGGTTTCACAGCCTCCATGCTTCTCAGTAGCTGTGGCACATGAAGGAGGAGGAAGAGCTGGGGCACTGTGAAAATACTTTTTCTTGAAAAATGCTCTTCCCCAGTAGAAAGAAAAACATAATACCAATTTCAGTGCTGCTGTTTCTGAGGTTGCCTAGGAAAGCTCTATAACATGGCAGCAGGCAGAACAGGTGAGTTACTGTGGATCCAGGGCAGATATCCCAACATCCAGTCCAGGGCAGCATCTCAGGAATGGGGCCTTTCTGAGGGCAGAGCTCACCCATGAAGAACTTCTCAATTCTCAAACACTAAGCAGGACAAACAGCCCAAGAACTGCAGATGATTGGCATCAAAGTGCAAGGCACATCCCAGCTCTGCACATTCTAAAAGCACACAGATATCTCCAAGCCCCTCTTCATGGCCAAATAAACCTCTCATCTTCCCAGAGCAGAGCTCTGCCAAGCATCCCACTGATGGCAGTTGGGGAGGGGAGCAGAAGACAAAAAGCTCAGTAGAAGCCCACAGGAGTGGAACTCTCCTTACCCCATGTGATCAGCCCTATCACCAACACACTGCTTGAGCAGGACATGGGAAAACACACCAACATTTGGCAAGATTTAGTAAATAAATATACTGGAAGAGAAAAAAATAGCCCTTGATGGCTTAATCTATAAGCTCTGAGAGGAAAAAGAACCAACAAGAAAAAGACCACTGAGTCCACAGGCCAAACAGCCAGTGTGGGGTAAGTAAGGCAGCAAGCCAAACCTCCCTTCTGGAAGACAATCCTGAGAAACACAACAATCCAAGCTTTTCACCTTTCATTACATCAGGCTGCTGCTCAGCAAGTCTCTTTATAAACTACTGCCCTCAGATCTAAGAGCATCTAACTTATATCCAGGAGTCTCTGCCTCACTGGCAAAAGAGTTAACCAAGCCCAAACACAAGCTCAGCAAGAGCCAGCTCTGCTCCCTGCAGCCTCCCAGTAGTAACAAAAGGATTGCCTCTTGCATTTCATTCTCCACTGGACAGGAAGCTCTTTTTGTGGTTTGGCTTGCAGGGATGCATCTGAAATGAAATCAAGTGGAACTGGCAAACTGCAGTGAGTTTGCAGTCAGACTCTTCAGTCCTGGTGTGAGTAGAAGATTTACACTGCACTATTTAAAACTCAAGAAATCAATTTAATTCTAGCAGCAATTTAAAAATGTTGTCGTGCAAAACATAACTGAATGAACAAATCCATTCATCACACACAACCACAGCAGGGCTGCTGGACACCCTATTGTACAAATCGATTATTATTTCCAAATATTTTCTTTATGTTGCTATTTAGATCACTTTCCTCCTTTGTTTTCTTTCATTGCTTCATGTAACTTCCTCTCTCTGTACTTGGTTACCAGTGGGATGAAATTAATACTTGGATAAGCCAGTTCATTTTCCATTGTCCTTCAGGAGTCTTCACAGGCAAGGAGAGAGGTGGAGCCAGGAAAGTGAGAAAACCAACCCACTCTGTAGCCACTATTGCATTTTCTTGAAGTTTCCTTCACACAAAGTCCTTCCAAAACCTTCTCACCTAGAACATCCCTTCTGCCAGAAGAATGTGGCATAAGTTTGCATGACCATGATCTCCCTGCAAATAGACACCTACCTTCATTACGTTCAAAATACACACAAACCTTTTTCACTACACACTCTTTATTTCACATGAGGTTGAAAACAAACATGGAAATCTGATTAAACACCTCATCATGTTTCAGAATGGTTTTTAGTCCTGGGCTCCTCACAGCTGTTGTCTCATAGTAGAGGGAAGGAGCCCATGGACACAGAGGGGAGCAGACTGTTCACTTTTGCTTTGTTCCACTTCCTTTCCAACCCACAGAAAATTTGCTTTGGCACCAGTCCTACAAAAACTTTGGTTGTACCTCATGAAGCATGCAAAGAGGGAGTGCAGGAGCAGTTACATACTTCAGCCACCTTTTCCACTGAGGCACGTGTATTTTACATACTCTTCAAGACTTTGGGCACTGAAGCACTCCCAGAAAGCCACGCAGAATTTATGTTTTCCACTATCTTTTATGGCAAGAGATCTGTCCTCAAGGTTCCCTTCTTTGTGCACTCCCCAGGAGGTCCTTGTGTTTCTCCTTTAGTTCTTCCCTTCAAAAGAAGATGTCAAGTAATAAAATTGAACAAAACCTCTGTTATTAAGATATGCAGTTCTGGAGACCAAAAATCTCAACTGCACTTGATTCCTGGCACAACTTGACAACACCTGAAATTAAGAACAAAAGGGAAGGGAGCCAACTTCGGAATCGCTGAAGATGACTACAAATTTGGATTGTATATCAAAGGAAGTGTCTGGTCTACTTGCAGGAAGAAGAGAAGTAATGCTCATAAAATAATTTCAATTCTTTCTCCCCCAAGTGCTATAAGATCAGTACCATTTTAAAAAAGAGAAAAAATTACAAAAAAATCCACAGAGACTCACATAAACAGCAGTACTTGCTCCTTCTCCTATCATTCACACACTGCAAATGAAACACATTCCCTGAAGACTACAGGGGAACACAGAAATATCAACCCCATATAAATGTAATTGTACCCACATCCCACAGAGTCTCCAATTAAAATACTCTGTCATTACTTTTACATCTCCTTCATGAATCATTATGTGAAATGAATTCCATAACTTCACAAAATCCTTTGAGATTTTTCCAGCTCTCACAAGTTTTAGGATCTCCAGGAAAAGTATTATTTGAAGGCTGGAGAAGAAGAAATACAGTGCCTACACTGGGATGGAGCACTTACACTGCAGCAAGGAAAAACAGACATTGCATACTTCTGCTTAATAAAAAGCACTAAACACATTATGAAGAAGAAAATATAGTTAAAGAACTCTATTTATTGCTAAATGAGTCCTTAGATAAATATGCTGATTTACTATTTGTTTGTGTTATCAAATTCTGGATCCAGGCCACATGCTCTACACAGAGAAGAAAAAACACAACCTCACTGCCGCTAAGGTTTATGACACTGTATTACAATTAAACCAGAAATTTCCCACTCAACAAAGCAACAGCATGATAGCAGACTGAGCAAAAGACTTTAAAGGAATAAATATGTCCCAAATACTATAATGTTGAAAGACAATAGTGCCATACAGTTTTTAATTCATTTCCAAAGCCATGGTTCACAGTGCCTCCAAGGTCCTGTTTTCACAACAGATTTAGTGCTTGCCTGTGTCTTCAATATAGTCACTTTGCATTTAGATAATGTTTTTCCAACTAGCACAGAAGGACCTGAAAGTGATCTTTAGGCCCTGTGAGTGAATTGGGTATTCATCAGGCTTTCTGGGCTCCAGGGATGTTCATCTCCTGGGAATTTCTTTCTGCATCAGGAGGCTTTTCAGAGTGTCACAGAGGGAGCCTTCTTCCTTTCCTGATTAATTTAATCACAGTACCACCCAAGCGCCTCACCCAGAAAAGTTACATTGCCTCCAACCCATTCTCTTGGCAGTATTTCACCTCTAAGGTGACGAGCCTACAAAGCAGCCAGAAATACAACCCTTAACCACCTGCAGCAAAAACCAAGACCTGGAGATTTCTATAGTGCTAATTTCAGCCAAGATGAAAGGAAACACTAAACCTAGGATGGGAGAACCAGGAAAGTAGCACTCCAAAGTGAAGGACTGTCTGGAGGAAAGAAGGGGAAGGGGGCAAAGGTCTTCTTTTCTGGGGACAGCTCTACTTATCACTGCTGCAGTTTATGTCAACTATTACTGCAACTTGCCCCCAGTACCATCCAGATGGCTGCAGGTCAGACTGATCGCTATTCACACCAGTTGTACAGCAAGCTCCTAGGAGTTCCCTTCATATCCACGGTTCATCTCTCTGTATTGCAGAGGTCGTGGCTTTTACAAAGGGCAGAAAATTCATTTTCATAGTTTCCACTGGCCCTGAAGTTGACTTTACAAAGACAAAATCTATCGTGAGTAGCCCTGCTGTCGATCTGTTAGATAAAGGACAAACTGGTGCAAATTTTAGAGCTTTAAAGGAAAAAGAAACTACTTATGAAAATAAAGAAATCCTTCAATGTTTTTCTTCACATTTACCATCTTTATGCAGTAATGGATACCAGCAGCTAGAAACACCATAATTCTATTTTCTACCTTCCAGTTAGCAGTCCAGCAGTCACTGGGCCACAACCAAGCTGTAGGGAGCAGAGAGCCCACTGGGGGCTTTGCCACTGACACTCAGACACCTTTACCCCAGCTGCTGCTTGGCCTAAACAGGGACAGAGGGCCAGTTCTGAATAAAGCAACACTGACTCTGAAATGGCTCTTCAGCATGACAATAGAATAAAATTCTTTAAAGAATTAACATCACAGGATGCCTATGACATTCTCTTGAAGCAAAATGTATGATATGAAGCACAGGCCATTCTGCAGCAAAATAAGCTCAAGAAGGTCTCACAACCCAAAAATTAACATATGGCTATGACTGCAATATATAGATGGTAAAGATCTCAGGACTCATATGATTGTTTTCTATATAAAGAATTACTCCAACATTTTCCATTAACAAGGTGTTTCACAGCTCTGTAACAACCAAAAAGCCAGTCTCATTTATCATCATCCCAGAGTTACAACTTTCCATATAGTTTTTAAAATTATTTAATAGAATAAGCAAATCTTTTAAGAGCTTAATTGTTCTTGATCATATCAAAGTAAGAGTACAACTAGTGCATAATACTTTCTCCAGCACTTACCAGGATCAGACAGAAAGGAAGAATAAAGAAGAAAGGAGTGATGTCCATACTGACAAAGCAATGGCCAAGACAAGAATAACAGCTCACAGAGGAAGGTTTCTCTTCCCCAGAGAGCAGAAACCAAATATTTCCAGGCATTTCAAGAAAGCCAATGGGTTTTGAGTGATCTCCCCCTTTGCTTTGAGATATTGACAGAGAGATTTTTCAAAAGAGTATGGATAGGAATGAGTGTCAAGCATTTTAAGAAAAGCTGACCATTCTCTCAGTATCTAAAAATGCAGGCAGAAATCGTGCAAGAGAAATTGGCATGTGCATTAACAAATAAAGAATTACTCATACTTTAAAGTTCTGAAGCTTTCCCCATGTAGTCCCAAGCAAGCAGAAGCAAAGTGCTCCTGTTCCCAGGGAGCCTGATCCAGCACTGGGATGAGATACGGCTGTACTTTCATGCAAGGATTAGAACCTTTGCTAAGCTTCTCCTAACACTCTCGTTTCCTACCAAAGCTACTATTATTTTGGTTAAATGGTTTTAAATAGAAAATTACATATATTTTAGGTTAGTTATGCATAAGCTTAAATATGACAGCACAATAGAAAGCAAACAGCATTTCGGGTAAGAAAGAATTTGCTTTACACTGAAAATACAGATTTTAGAGTATAAGTACACACTATATTATTTGTTTCCTATTATCTGCCTCTAGCCTTCCATTCTTTTCCTCTGCTGCCTCCTCATCAAAACAAATTGATATATCTTGTTGGGCCGAAACCAAGCAGAAGATCCTTTAATTACAGTGCATACCCACAAACGGCATTAAAGTTCAAGCCATATATGCAAAAATCAAATCTGAAGAGACCGACCCAGCTATTCCTGGGAAGAAATCTTATTTACGAGAAAGCATACTGCATCTACAGCAAATTCATGGGGTGGAAAAACCCCACAACAACAATAAAAAAAACCTTGCACTGTTTCTTTTGCCAGGCAAGGGCAGCCAGCACATGATGTTTCTTTGTAGGATCTTGTTTACCTTTTGTTTTCCAAGGAGAAAAAGCTGAAATAAAGGTTAGTCCCCTCATGAAAAACCAAGTACTGTGGCACACAATACAGATGTAATTTTTCTTCATGTTTTGTCATTAGCAAGGTCAGATATTTATTTTTTTAAAAATAGTTATACAACAACAGCCTCTCCCTTTCTCACAAAAGCACCAGAGAGATTATAAAAATCTCCACATTAAAATCAACTGCAACAAAAAAAAGGCAGCCCCTCCCATGGCAGCAGGATCATGCAATTGCAGCACAGCCCCTCTGGGGATGAATTCGTAACACCCAGAAATGGCAGTAATGTATCATATCGTAATACCTGTCACAGCCTTAGGTTCCTGTGGTCCCAAATTGTTCAGCAGTGCAAACAGACAGCTTCCTAGCTGCACACTTAAAGTGACACTATGCTACTCTAACAGGCTATGACAGACATATATATGTACTACAAAATAACTCTATTGAATTATTTATAATACTTTTCTTCTTAAAGAAGCATTTAGCAAGCTGTATCATTAAAATGTAACCAGCAGCTGCCTACATGGTCCTGTATATGCCAAAGTCAGAGTTTAAAAGAGGAGGTGATGAATAGTATTACAGAGGGAAACTGCAAGGGCAATTTATGAGGGAGCAGTGCAATTAACAGACAGAAACTGGGCTCCAGAAGCCATGCTCAGATGCTATTCTTGCAAAAAGAGACACAACTTTCCAATGATTGCAGTGCTTGGGACACTGCTTCATTCACAGTACAGTGTCATTAGAGAGGTGTCTCCCAGCATAGTGGGGGACAGGGGGGAGCAGTGGCCTTGTACCACCTCCACACCCAGACTCTTGGCAGAGCAGGTTCTGGCTACATAAACACACAAGAATAAATAAATACAGAGGACAGGCACATATGAATCAAGGTAACTCCACTACTTTCTTGCAGCTGATTTCTTTCCTGCCTACCATTTGCTCTGCTTCTGTCCTTTGCTCCCAAAAAAACTGCAATTCTGGCAATGAACAAGTGCCCTATCACCCCCCCCAGCACTGCCTGCACTGGCTGGGTGATGGAAGTAGGTGTGAGCAGCACCTGCTTGGGACACAGCCCAGGCAGTGTGGAACGTATGGACACTGCAGCAAGTGGGAACTTTGTCTAGTGAAGACTGGATATGTGTGGAACAGAGAAAGAGCCACAACATGACCTGGAGAAAGCTTTTGAGGGATATGCAGCTGTTTTGAGTGCAAACCAGAGCACACCTGTCACAGGGAAGTGTGTGGATGTCCCTGGATAATCCATAAAGGTACTCCTGTGCTCCTTACAGTCAGTCAAATGTAGTTCATGTGATCATGAACCAATGACTAGAATGAGCACTGTAAGGTTTACCCAGACACTTTTAATTTAAGATACTGGGATGAAATTTCAGAAGGTGAATAGAAGAAATTCCATGGAGTGGTCCAAAAAATGCATCTCAAGCGTGGGTCATACAGCAGAGGACACCAGCCAGAAAGGCTAATAAAAACAGAAAAGCTGTGAGATCCCAGCAGAACTGCCACCTGTGCTCTCCTGGAGGTGGTCCAAGAGGATGACGGCATGGTACCACAGGCCAAAGCAAAATCTAGTCTCCATTCTATCAGGCTGCTGCCCTTCGGAAAAACACATAACCAGCACAGCTAGGTTTAGCTAGAGTGAACTTCAGAGAAGGCAAAAATCACTTTGGCTACTACTTATAGATTGGGTTTGGACTTGTATTAAGAGCTGTCTGGACAACATCATGAAACCAAACATTGCTCTTTGATGTAGAGTCCAAACTGCTCTGGAGTTTCTTGTTAAAAGGAAAACCTTCTTTTCCTTTTATGCTTTAGGCAAAGGAGACATAATGTCCTTCACACTTTCCAGCTAACACTTAAAACTCTTACCCAACACTATGTCAGGTATAACCAAAATCTAATTAAATCAAGGATGCAATGGCAAGAGCAGGCTTCATCTTGCTTGTGTTTTTCTCCAATTCCAGCAACTAAGCTGCCACCTTCAGTCACCTACATTTTTTCTAAAAGGAAAAGTAAGTAAGCACACGCTGTAAAAGAACAGAAGAGAAATTTTTATCCAAGAGTGTTCAGCAAGTGTTGAAAAGGAGATAAAACTCTGGACTTTGCCAAATGGCACAATCATCTAAGGCCAGGAAAAATTCTGAAAGAGTCAACAAAAGACTAACACAAATCCTTCCATGTAAATGGCCAAAGACACATGGAGCAGCTTTCATAACACTCAAAGACCTTGACTTAGGTACATGTACAGTCATTCTCGTTTATCACTAGCTAATCTGATAAGGAATGCAAATTCTTGGACTCACAGTTTCTTCCACTTACACATGCACTTCTCAGCAGATGATTCTCAGATGAACAAAGTCCTAATCACTCCTGAAGGACATTATCACATGCACAGCATTGCCTGACACCTCTTATTCTGAAATCACAGTGAATTCCTGATTGAAAGGAACTGTAGCCCTTTTCTTTTCCAACAGATGATCAACTTGAAGTTACTAAGAAATTAGTGAGGCTTGTGGTGGGGTTTTTTTAACTAAAAAAGACCAACTGGTGTCCAACTCTTCAACAGCAAAGCAACAGAGAACAGGAATTCAGCAAGATCACAGACCAGAACTGACCTTGGGTTTGCACATTCCTGCTAGCAAATGACAGAGGGAAACAAAAACTCTTCTCAGCAACAGCAGTGGTAATACGTTTCCAAAAACTTTGAGTCCTTTGAGTGATATGGTTTTGTTAGATCTATCATAACCAAGATAAGCCAGCCAGCAAAATGTCTTGAAGCAACTGCAAAGCCTGGGCTCTGGTTCATGACCCAAATACCAAGTAATTATATGGATGTGTATCTGAGGGATTTCATCCTGCCCCAAGTTATTTCTAGCCACTGCCTAACAGGAAGGCTGTTTCAAGTTTGACCCACTCTGTGCTTGGTCACCAGCACTGCTGATGTGGAAGAGACAAACACGATTTTAACCTCTGGCACAGAGCACAGGAAGCAAAAATATAGTGGCCAGCACAGTCTCCTGGGCACTGATGTCTGTCATTTCAAGCACTCCCTGGTTTTAAATGATGAAGCCCTTTAGATGTTTATTCCCTCACCTCCATCTTCAGCAGCATAGTCCATGGTCATTCACATCAAATGATTCTGACTGAAATGGAAATCTGCAAAGCTCAAGAGACCTGACAAAAAACTAAAAAAGGCTTTATAAACTGTGTTTTCAGTGAGGAAAACTGTGTTTAGCCGATCTAGTCTAGAACTAGATACCTGATACACCAGGTTTATGCAGAACACAGTACACAGTGCAGTCACATAGGGAAATGTGGGAGTACTACTACAGCATGTCTCAAGAGAGACGAAAGCAAAGTTGTGGTGCCGCAGTGTGAGTAAGAACCAGAGCCAAGATAAATACTCTGCTTGTCCCTAACATGGCTCAGGCTCCCTTGTAATAGGTATAATTACACCAAAATTGAATGGGATAAAAATTCATTCTGCTGGCTCACAAAGTCTTCCACCATGATCAAGCCCCTTGGAAAGTTAAGCTCATGGTCACAAAGAGATGACACACTTGAAGGGACAAGCTAGATTAGTGAGTTAAGTTCAGAGAAGTTATTGTGCAAGGCATGTGATCTCTCTAGGCTAAGAGAAGGAGAAAAAACGTATACTAAGACAGCAAACAACAGTATCTGGAAATCCCAGGAATTTAGAGAAAGTGCCTCCCATCACCAAAACACTGGGACTCCTGTGGTGTGAATGTGACTGCCCCAGTTCCCAGTCACATCCCAAAGAACATTCCAACCACCATGGGCTGGCCTGTCAGGGAGGATGGCACAGGTCAGTAAGCACTACACCAGGAAGAGATGGCAGCAAGGAGCCCAAGTCCACCCACTTACCCCCTCCTTCACTGCCAGCCTCACCCAAACTAGCCTGGGGTCAGAGTGTCCCCACAGCCACCCTGTGATGGTGCTCACCTGGCCAGAAAGAGATGGGGTTCACACAGGGTTGTCCCATCTTTCAGCATCAGCTGGCCAAGCTCCTCAGCCACTAGAACATGGCATGGAGCAGCACTTGCTCCTTTAGAGGTGATTCTGGGATCTGACCACCTCTTCCAGGTCACAGGCAGAGTATCAGACCTTTCATCTATTTGTTTCTTAAGCAGATCCAGACTGATCAAAGTTTGTAACAGTTCAGTATTTTATAACCAACTTATGCTAAATGCTAAAATATGAATGCATGTTTCTTTGTGTGACTGTCAGACACTAGCAATGAAAACTCAAAGTAGTGAAGGAATACACCAAGTTATATGGATAGTCTTAAAGGTTCTAAAACGTATGGCTTAACTTCCTGAATGCATCTTTCAACCCCTAAATCATCACTAGAAATCAGGTTCTAGAACAGAAACTCAAGAGAAATTAGTCGTAAGTTTTCTCTGACAGTCCATTACTACTTAGAAGGAAAATATAGTGTTTTCTTCATTTGTTAAAAATGAGGAATGGTTTCCTATCTTAAACCTTTAGAGGATAGACTATTTGTGATGCACTGCTGTTTAACCTGTCCTATAGTCCCATTACCAAGAAAAAGGAACATCACACTTACAAAATTATTGCAATTATCAGCCTTTAGAATGAGGCTTATAGTGTAGAACAAATCCCTTATAAAATGTTTTAACTTCAGCTGATGTTTAATTTTATCTCTATTAAGTAACAGCCTAGAAAGTAACAGCCTTCTTTGCAACTTGAGTATAAACCAGAAAGCATATAAGATTTTGTTCTTGAAGTCTTTGCACAGCAATCCCTGGAGTATTTAATGACACCCCATTGGTAACCATATATAGACACTTCCATAACTTAAAAAGAATCAAAGATTCCTGAAAATATCAAGTCAACAGAAAATACAACTGCCATTTACAGACCAAAAAAAAAAAAAAAAAAAAAAAAAAAAAAAA
>CM031865.1:15228482-15426471 GCA_018697195.1 Certhia americana | reverse complement strand
AAAAAAAAAAAAAAAAAAAAAAAAAAAAAAAAAAAAAAAGCTGAAACTCTGAAATTTCAGTCCTGGTATGAAGTGGCCTCCAATCACAGGAAGGTGACATTTAAAAGACTGTTTAGAGAAAGCTGGATGATGTCTGTGCCCAATGCCAATCTGTAGCCACAAAATGTCACTGAAGCCACAGTTATTTATCCTTCCTGTGGCTGTGTGATCACTACCAGACACCATATGAAACAAGGAAACAATCAGCAGTGCATGGGACCAACTTTTCCCACTTTTTCAAACACAGTCATTAAACTTAACAATGCTCTGTGACACACACAGCTCCAGAGGGAATCATAATTCTTTCTTAGCTGCAGAGATATCTCATCTTCGCTAGGAAGTAGAACTCTGTCAAGTGCATTTATTCAGAAATATTGCTGAAGTTCCAACAGCTGCCTTCACAGTCACATATGCAAAACAGCAGCCTGGAATTACCCATTAATCTCACAAGAGAGAATTAGGTTGATGTCTCGTAGTTTGAATAGTAATTATAGCAAGAACTAGAAACTGTTCACAGTAATAAAAATTGTTATAAACAGTTCTAGAGCCACAGAGTATGATGGATGACTTGTTATGTCATTGAATAATGTTTTAAATATTGCACTGCTTAAATTCCAGTACAAAGCAACATATTCAAATTTAGGGTGACTCAAATTTGATTCACAGCAAAGGTTTGTGACCTATAGTATCTTAATTTAAAAGTATGGGTACAGCCAGTTGTCCACAAATGGTTTTGCAAAGGTCAACATGATGTTTTATTTGAATTCTGCATGATTAAAAAACAAATCTTAGTCAAACTACTGGCATGTTTTGGTCCTGTAAACACAGCAAAATCTCAGGTTTGAAATTAATCTTGGAAGCATCACTAAAGCTGGATGAAAAAGCTACCACTGCCCAAACCAAGCTAGGTTATATCCAGCAATGGATGCAGTAGCTTGAACACCAACACTCTTCATAATAGCACCTTCTGGGGACAAAAATATACTAGCTACCCAACCAAATACTACTTTCAATGAATATTTTTAGACTTTAATTTGCCTTTGGCAACCCACTATTTTTAATGATTCCCCCTACTATTTTTCTGAAGTAAAAATGATGGAAATATTTTGGTTTATTTTTCTTGCTGCTTGACAGCTAATCAAATTTGATATTTATATTGTACAGGGATAATGAAATGTCAAGATGGATATTATAACAACATTTCTGAAGACAGCAATTTAACCTTCAGCAATCCAGTTTGATTTGATGGTGTCTACATTCTTGCAAATAATTGTATTTTAGACCCCTGAACCCTGACGGCAGAAATAAACCCTTCCCGTCTTAGGTTGCTGGGTATGGAGTGCCACTTGGTGGCCAAATACAAACACTCTTCTTGTAGCAGTCACCTCCCTAACACCAGTCAAGCCATGTGGTAGATTCTAAGTCTGGGATATACTGGATTTGGAAACAGTCATTCTGCCTTTATTTACATGATAGCCTAACACAATGAGGAACATTTTCATTCCTCATATAAACTGGGGTCATGAAACCCTGGTGACAGTCAACACATCCTCAGTGATGCAGAGAAATTCCAATTCAACAAGCTGAATCTCTCACTTCTCACTTCAGAAAAAATCCAGCTGTAACAAACATGTCCCCTGTGCACAACACACAGAGTTTCTCTTACTCAGCTGCCTCTCAGACACTCAGAAGCAACAGGGATTTCTGTGTTCCTACTTGTTTTTATTACAACTGCAATAGAAGCCAGCAACAGCACTCACATTCAGCATAAACACCACACAGGCAGCAGGAGGTTAAGAAAAGATGGAGAAAATTAGTTTATGCATGACTAACATCTTTCATCCTTCACAGAATAAGAAAAAATTCTCTTCTAAATTTAAGAAGTTCCTCACAATCAGCTGAGTTAGGTGCACTGTTCCTTTTCCTGTTGGATAGTACAGTATATAGGAATGGAAAGCAGAAGTGATTATCTTGCATGAAGAATCTTAACCATAGAAATGAGATTTCATTATATCAAAAAAGATCAAACATCCTTTCTTTTTAATACTTTTACTGTAAGCTTTCCAAATTGCTAGCCAACTTCCCAGAATGTTTTTTTTTATTAGCTTCTTGTTTTCTCTCACTGGTAAATGGCTCATAGTGCATTTAAGAACTTTAATCAGGGTGTACTTTTACATTGCTATCTAAATAAATCCTAATTAGATCAAATTAGTATTCAGTGTCCTTCAATAACTCATCCACATTGGTTTAAAGAGAGGAAAAATACTATCTGATTATAACTTGGTATCAGACCGGAAACAACTGTCAAATCTAACACAAGGCAGGAAAAGACAATGCACTCTTAATTCAACAAGACATTAACTCATCCTGCATCAATCCACACCACTGGGCAAGGCTCCTGCTGGGACATGACTCATACATGGGCATCACTCAATGGGAACAAGAAACTATGGGAACAAGAAACTGCCTGTAAAGCCAAAGTTGCAGCATGGGAGACTTGTACTCATGCGGGCAAACCTCAGAGGCTCAGGGCCTGCTAGAAGGTGTGTTTGCACTGCTCACTTCAGCAGAGTCTGGGATGCTGGAAATATTCACAGGAATACAAAGTAAGGTCACAACAACTGTGCCTGTACTGTGGTAGGAAAACCGCTTTCAAAAGAGGAAAAAAGAAAAGGAACAACATGAAGTCATCACAAAAAAAAAAAGAAAAACCGTACATTATTTTTGTATGAAATCTGTGAGCTCACTGTTCCCTATGATTTCATTGCAAGAGGTGCCCTGAGAAGCAGCTCTGGCATGCAGAGGTTCTTTGTAGCATCATTTTCTTAAACCAGAAGGTGACAAACAAACAGTGACAATGTGCTGATACCACATCATCCTTACATGGAGAAGGTGATAGCAGGGTCCTAAAGGATGCCAATATTTCTGTCAAATCAGCTACAAAGCCATCATCTGGTTTTGCTCTCAAAGTTATCAAAACCAGTATATTCCAAATACCTTTAAATCCCTGTGTTCTAATAAAAAATGTGGTCCAGCCAGTGAACACCTGCAGGCAGATGCATTCTGTGTTATTCAACACTTGAAAATGAAAAAAAGGGATATGATTTGCTGAGAGTAGGTGAGCTGCACACCTGAGATATGAATTGCACACCTGAGATGGGAACTACACACCTGATATACGTACCACAACCACATTTCAGGGAGGCTGATGTCCAACCTTTTCAAACTGGAGGAGGCCAGTGGTGGGCAGGGATGTTCCCACAGAGCTTCCTGTCATAGGAACAAGAAGCTGTGCTGAACTGGTCAAGAGTCCAGAGAGGAGCACTAAACTGAGCTCACCAGCTCCTTAGACTTTTCATAGGACTTCAGTGAAGTGCTTAAGCACAGCAACCTACCCCACGCTCTCTGTAAAATAGGAAGCACTGACTTTTTTGAATTATGATAAACAGAAGGCTCTTGAAAGGTCTTTACTCTCCAACAGAAACCTTTAAATATTTACATTCTGAGGGCTGATGGACAGTAAGAACTGTTCACTGCAGAGGCAGTTCAGAGAGCTGCCACATGCCCACAGCACATGGCTGTGCCACATCTGTCACAGCAGCAGCAGCTCAGCTTAGCAAATCAGGATGCCATGGTCAAACTGCTGCCTAATCTGCCCCTCACGTTCATTTGCAAATAAGCCATGTATACTCTTCCCTTCCAGGACACAGCCATCATCTCAAATGTCTCTGAGCAGCCCCTCCAGGGGATGCAACTCTGCCCTCCACACCACAGCCTTCTGGAAGCAGCAGAAATGATTCACTGCAACAGACAGATCTTAAGCAGGGTTTTGTTTTCTTTTTTTTTTCTCTAGGAGCTAAAGATGACAGTCAAAGAAAGCTGCTAATACAGCCCTTACACCCCTCCCAAATGCAATTTGTATCTTGGTGAGCAAGAAACATATGACAAATGAAATGAAAATATGGAAGGAATAAGATAGGGACATTTGAGTCATTTCTTTGACATGACCAAAGCTTTTACTAATTGCAAAATTGTGCTATGTCCATTCATCAGCCCATTTTTCAGCTTTTCATTTAGATAGAGAGGCAGACATTTAGCAGAAGCAAACAAAAATCCTGAAAATTCACAATAGGTGGTTCCTGTTCTGAGACAGCTCTAGTTTATCACTTTTTTTCTTTATTGCTATTTAATGACTCATATCATGCAACTCTTTCCTTATTCCTAATGTCTGCTGCTGAAGTCTCCTCTAGAAAGATAATACTTGAATGCCTGAGGGAAAGTCAGAGAGAAAGATAACTGCAAAAAAATCACAGGAGTCATCATTTCCTAAGTCTGCACTGAAACAGATAAAGCTTCCACTGCCAAGATTAGTTCATACAGTACAGTATATGGGGAGATGGACAGATCTCTTTACATGGAATGATAGGATGAATCTTTCTATCAGATATATATGCAGACATATATGAAATAGCTTCTTTGAAATCAGCTGAGTTATTTTTGATTCACAGCCAGAAATTTCAGGTCTGAAATGAGTTTTCTCTGTGACTTGGCAGATGGAAAATCCAACTGATTGTCATAGAGAAGGTGCATCTTCTTTTGGGATAAAGCCAAGAACACTAAGCAGAAAAACCAGATGTTATCGTAGCATAATGTTGCATACAGACCCATTAGTTACTAACTAATTTCATGCGCAATAACCTGCTAAACTAAAGCTGTAACTGCCACAAATGGTGCTTTCCCTATTTCATCATTACAGGTGATTTGATTCACCTTGGCTAAATACAAACCATTCTGCAACTACTGAACAAAGTCACTAACCCAGATCTTCACTTCCATACATTCCCTAAAGAATGATCAGCAGTCCTCAACATTTTGATATGGGCTGTTTTATATCATAGCAATGAATTTAGTCACTTCCTGCTCTCAAAATTTTAAGTAATATATCTGTTTCCACAAGTGTGTATTATCTCATTGCTGGCACAATGTCCCTGACAGCACAGGTAAGTGAAGATGTTTTATACTGCACATAATGGGAAATCAGAGATCTATCCTGTGTGAAAATCAATATACCCCACATGATTGCACAACTAGGCTTGCAGAGATTCCTCAGGGATTTCCCTGGAGAATCATACCTAAGAAAACTGAGGATATTGTAAAACCAATACTAGAGTGTTTTCCAAGTGGATAGATGACTTAATTTATACCATAACATTGCTATGACTAAGTAAAACATAAGCTGAAGTTACGCAAAAATAGAAAGTCTTTTTTAAATGAGCCTGTACCAGCTCTGCACTGCTTTTGGCACCCAGCCACAAAGACTGCTATGACCAGGTGACATCCCACCCCCGTGCCCCCTGCCCTGCTGTCCTCCCACACGTGCTCTGCAGCAGCACAGCATCCACCTGCACTGGCTGCACATCCATGAGTCTGGCTGCAAGGCACTCGCTGGTGGGGACACATCCTCCATCCTCTGACCCTGTGCCTTAGGGCAGAGGGGAATTGCCCAGGTTGCTACCTGCAGGAAAACTGGAAAGAGAACTACCTACCTGCAATTGCACAACAAAAGAAACTCTGCAGAAAGTAGAAAATATTTTCCATGTTTTCTGTCCTCAAGAGACTGCAGAAGTCACACACAGAAACCTCTGGCTCCTACTAAGAAAAACTAACTGTGCTTTATAGATAATGCCTTTAGATAGAATTGCAGGGAAATAGGAATACATTCTGCCACAGGCTTTGGCTGCAGCAGTTCATATTGAGGCTCGATGAGCTGCCATAGGAAATGCATTGCAGAGGTGAGCCCCAGGCTTCCCCCTCTTCTTGCTGGGAAGAGTCAGCATGCAAGGACCACAGACTACATGCTCTGCACCCCTGATGCTCCATTCACAACCTACTCCCTGTGCAGTACAGAAGGCAGCACAGAAACCTGCCAGGATCAAGAGCTTCCCTACAGTCCACTACCCCACATTTTAAAATCCAGCTTGGTTTGAATGTAGGTACCTACTTCCCCACCACCTGCTGTGATTCCCTATCCAGGACAGTGACTGCGTAGATTTGGACAGAGAAGAAAGAGCATCCCTCCCTCCTCCCAGCACCAGCTGATGCTGTTTGTCCTAAGCAGCCAGCTGAAGCTCTACCCATGCAAAGCCTCGAACAGCATGATTAAAGGATTCCTAAGCAGGAAAGCAATTTATCCTTGCAATTATCAGAATGCCTCACAAATCTTCCAAGCACTCTTCAAACAGCACTGGATTTGCACTGACAGAAAGAGCAATTGATTCCACACTGGCAAAGGTGGAAAATTCAGGGACATGTTAATACACATTAGACCACATTAATACAGCAGAGAGCGGGTGCCCTCAGGAACACCCGTGGTCCTCTCTAGCTCTAGGGACTAAACCATCAATGCTTCCAAGCTAAGCTGCTGGAGATGAGCTCCTTGAAGTGCAGGTCTTTCATCACTGATGCCTATTGGATAACTGCCAGCCCCTAAGGTAAATAATGGATTTCCATTTCAATTGATAAGCATCATTTACTGTGCATCAAAAGGGCCTCTGTTAGTAGAAGGGATTAGAAAACCAGGAGATGCCTCAAGAAGGCCTTAAAGCTTTCCCCAGATGAATTTCTTCTCCCAAATATCCATCTTTTCTCATTTCCATCTCCATAAACAATATTATTTTACTCACCAGGTTCTCCAAATTCAGGTAACTGGTAGCAACTATTAGGTGGGGGAACCCTTGTCCAGGGTTAAATAATGTTTTGCCAGTTTTGTAATGTCATTAAAAACCAAGGAAAACATATGTGTTTCCTATAACTTTGATGTGAAATGCATTTAAATGAAGTCATTTAGGCTGAGCTTGGGGCAAAATTAAAAACCCCACATGGGATACAACCACATAGGAAAGCAAATTCACTGAGCTTTGCAGAAATCATTATAGAGATCCAAGCAGAAAACCCATTGTTAACTTACTGTAAGAATGGCTAAATTTCAAAGACAACACTGAAACATTATAGTCAAAACACGCAATCTTGAAAGAATTTAGGATTTTTCCTTGAGGCCACTGCAGCCCAGGCCCCCAGTGGGTCTATGCACAGGATTTCTATTGTCTTCAGCAGGAGACTTTTATATGAAAGAATCACTAACCAAAATATTATTTCATGCCATTGAAACAGGTTTTAAATGTTTATATTATATACAGACATATACACAAATAAATGTCTTTTCAAAAATTATTTTAAATCAGGCATTATAACAAATTTTCTCAATCATGAGAATTGGAAAGGGTTCCCTGTGAATTGTTATGAAAAGAGAAAGTAATTTTCTAGAAATACAAAATAAGGAAATATATTTTTTAATTAAAGGCTTCTAGAATTCAGCTCATCTGTTAAATACTCCTACCTTTTTTTTGTCTAAATCTTTTGAAAAAAAGATAGCTTACCTCCTTTCTAACCCAGTGAGCCAGCAAACCATCTGTGGCATATGTGGCAACACCTATCCTGACACCAGAAACCATATTCCTCTTCATCTTGAAATACAACAATAAAAATGTAAGTTGCCACACCCATACTGTTACTACAGGACACCTCCTCAGACCAACAGGCCCCTCTCCAGCAGTGCTGGGAACAGCAGCCAGTGGGAACAGCACAGTTAATTGTGCCCTTAGCAAAAGGGTGACCCAAAAAAGGGACCTACCTACCTTCCCCACCACAGCAAAGACCCGAGGAAGAAGGGCTCAAATCAGCCTGCACTAAGAGTGAAGAGATCTCTGACATTCTAGTTATGGTAGTTTTAGAGCTGAGGAAGGGTTTTAATACTTTCTGAGAATATCAAAATTAGATACTAATTACTCTCAGTATTTTTTTTAGGAACTGCTCCTTGAATAAGGCAAAATTACAGTCATGCCAACCAGAGTTTATTCTTTTGGATAACCAAATAATATCATCCCAGTGATTTGGGATGAAGCAATTACACCATTGTGATCCATGGCTGTGCTTAAGCCATAGCTTGGGGAAATAAAACAAGAAGAAAGGAAAGAAAAGGGGAAAGAATACAAAAAGGAGAGTTCTAAATGTGGTTGCAATTGGTTAGTTACCATGATCCAAAACTGAATGCCAAAGAACAGAGAATTGACAGCTTACATTTGCAACCTGCATCTTTCAGCAGCCAGAACATATTGAAATAGAAATAGTACAAGGTACTCTAAAAGAAGCTATTTTTCAGATTTGCATCACCACAGATTCACACAGCCTGCAAACACTACCACTTCTGGGTATATCCTGCTAAGCAAAAATCCAGAGCAAGAGAAAATAGAAAAAAATGCCCATGAATAGGCAGAGATGCTCTATCCATGGGCAGCTCTCACCATGGGCATGGTGCCAGGTCCCTACTCCTGTCCTTGGCGATATGCAGGTACAGCATGGAGAAAGTACTACATAAGTAACATAGACCCAGATGTAAAAAAATTAGTCAAAATCGTATTTTTTTTAAATACACACTATTAAAGCAAATCTGTCTTATTCTGGGCATTATTAAAACATAACACAGTGCAAGATAAAGCAAATTAGAACAGAATCATGAAAAGGATCTAGAAATAGCAGTGTAATTCCATTTCAGATTTTGATTCAGTTACTGTGCTGGAACAACTCCAGGTTTCTACCATCCTGTCAGACTATAATTTGTTACCACATATATGAAATCTTCCTCTGAGTCAGTGCAAAGAAACTCTACAAAAACCTGAAGTCCAAGAATCTCAGTACAATATGAGAGGTTCAAAGGGGAGTCCAAAAATCCTAAGCAAAAATATTTATTTTGCTTTTTCCAAGTATGCACATGTGGGAAAAGTGCCTCTGAAACAACAGCAGTTTGCAAAACATCAGCACACAGAAGTGCTGAAATTACTTCTCCACCCAACAGCGAAGAGTTTGCAGCACCATACCATGCTCTGATCAGTTGGAAACCTGTGTGCTGCCTTCCCTCCTCCTCTCCTGAACCTGGAGAGGAGGGAAAAGACAGAGTCACAACCCTTCTGTTTGCTTTTGGTTTTTCAGAGCACAGTACACAAGTCTTTCTTTAAAAAAAAAAAAAAAAAAAAAAAAAAAGCTGCACGTTAAGAACCAAAACCTCTTATTCTTGACAAACGATTGCTTACACTGAGTGGCACAAAGACTCACTCCTCCTTACTAAGGTAGCTCCATAAAGCAAGCTGTATTTTAATCAGCATTTCCTGCCCAGATTATTTTTCACTGAGCACTTCTCTCCCCTAAAAGACTGCCCAGCAAGAACTATCAAAAATGTAATGGTTTAAAAAGAGGTTTTCAGGACCATGAGATATGATCTTAAAAACCTCCTGCTTCTGCCTCCGCAGTCTGTTTGAGTGCCAACCTTGGTAAACGCAGTATTCAGCAGGGACAGGCATGGATACAAACAGCTCAGCCCTTCTGGCTGGTGCAAGCCAGGAAGAAATACCATAAAGTTCTCTGTAAAGCCCACACCAACAGCTTCCCTCAGCTACAGACTGGGCAGGCAGCCCCAGCTCTCCAAGCTGTGTCACTGCAAGATGCTCTCACCCCTGGTAGCACAGGACTGCAATTCTGCTCCAAATGAGTAACCTTTAAAACAAATTTAGGTCATGATGTTTCTCTTGCTTCTGGTGTCCATGTCCAGAAAAAGTAAAAGGCACTTTTCACACCTCTGCTCTCAATCTGAAAGCAGAACAGACAATCTCCAAAGGAACGGTGCAAGGAATGGGATAGTAGCCATTTTAATCAAGCAAGAGTTTGTTAGAATACAGGAGCCAACCAATCCTCAGCAGGCACGTCAGACATGAAGGGCATATTCTTCTCACCTCCAGCCCCTCCAGGCTTTGCCCAACTCAATACCATGAAAGACGACTCAGGAAAAAAAAAATGAAGCAACGTGACAGCATGGGTGCCCTTCTGTCCATCCCTTGCTGTTCCATTCATGAAAGCCATCTATAATTCAACACACCCAGATGACAGCAAATCAAGAAACAAAGCACAAGAGAAAAGCAAAGGACATTTTCTCAAATGAGACAGATGTGTGTAATAATAGCAGTAACAAGAAGAGACCGTGTATATGTGCTCCAGGTTGACAGACTTCTCCGTGAACTCCTTCCTGCCACTATTTATATTCTGTAAGACAGGAATATGAAATTATCCTGAAGGAAACTCATCTCAAAATGATGATGTCCTATCAGTCGTCACATAGTTGCAGAGTCCTTTCCCTCCACTCAGGCACTCAATAGCTACACTCCAGTTCTGCATTGTATCTAAAGCCCTTGCACAACAGCTTCATACTTATGTAGAAAAGATTGCGTTTTGCTTCTGTAAATCGTACATGTTTTACAGATGTTCTTTCATCCTTCACCATCAGCTTGATTCCTTCCTGTCCTGCTTCAGGAAGAGAGTGGAGAAGAAGGGTCTGGGTTTGGCTCTAATTCACCCTTTCCAGAGAAAAGAACCTGAGAACAGTTTACATCCTGCTGCAATAGGCACTGTGAAGCTGATGTTGCAGGATTCCTAGGAAAACAAGTTCTTTTCAGATCGGCCTGGCAACTTAGCAGCAACACCCATCATTGAAATCCCCAGAGCTTTCCACTTAGTAGAGACGTGTGTACCTGTAAGACAGCCCTCTGGGACCTCATGTTAGGAAGTGTATTACTGTACGAGTGACTGGGAGCAAAAAGACACTCTCATCTGGACTACTTATTTAAAACTCCTGTTCCTTATTCCTGCTGCAACGCACTCAAAAAACATGCAGCACTGACTGCAAAAGTGAACAAATCACACAGTGGTGTCCCTCCTTCACAAGCCTTACACACTGAAGTCTACAGTTGAAATCCGTGAAGGATCTTCTTCCCTTGCCTGATTCCCACAGACTTCCTGAACTGCATTACTGAACTCATACATCAGACAAAAAAGCTATGCCACCATGTGCAAAATAAAATCTTATTAAATCATTAGTCACACAGAACCTTAAGATATGGCAGAAACGACCAATTTCTTCCACATGCACAACACAGGGGCCACCACAGTGCTGAATACAGCCCATGGCAGAGCAGAACCACCCCACCATGTTCCCTTCAAGAGGCTGAGACTGCACCATCTAACACACTTGCCCATGTGACAGTGACTGGGGTAAAAGTTACAAGGACTTTTTTTAATGTACTTGTTATTTGTGGTCAGTGTATCTTCTCTCATCGGCATGGAATTTTTGCCCCTTTCAAAATTGAAACTTGGTACATTTTATTTCAAGATGACTTTACAAGGCCTTCTATGTGATACTCTTTTCAACAGCTCTCTAATATTGCACAACAGTCATATGATCCAGTGTGTGTGTTTTATGAGACAGACATGACACATGAAAATTAAAAACAGGTTCCTTGTCTGGAATACAGAGAGGGACTGGAGGGGAAAAAGGAAAAAAACAAAGAGAGTGTGCGCCCAGAGATCAGGGTGGAGGGAAAAGGGGAGGAAAAAACAGGATGAGACGTCAGTCGTGTCATCCTGCCCAGAGTGAAAACAGCTTTCATCAGTATGAAGAAAATTAATTTGCATAAATTTACTGCACAATACAATTGAACTGTGCTGCAGTATTTCAGGAGTGGCAGTAAGGATTGCTATGTCTATAGCCTATATACCTACAGTCATTTATTAATAATTGACAATATTCTCTTCTACAAGCAAGATTTTGTAATTGCCCTTGCTTTTCAAATGACATTTTCTGTAGGTACTTTACATTCAAGGAGAGATACAGAGAATCGGGTTTTAAATGAACAGGATTTGAAGTTTATTTTGTAACCCATAATCTAAGCCCTCAGTAGGAACAAGGAGGTATTTCTTATGGTCAAGAGTATCCTTCTGCATGTTCTGCTCATTGTGGAGGATCCAGAGGTATTTCAAATATCTCAGCGCTGATTTGAGTGTATCACTCACCCTCCAGACTGCATGACTGAACAATTTACATGATCACCATAAGTTGCAGTCATTTTTGTCTGTTTAACTTTGAATATATTTTTACTGCCATTATGCATCATATACTGTACTGGGAACAGCACAGGCAGAGCAGAACACCTCTGCCTCAGGAAGAGTGTATAGCAGATGTAATCTCTGAGTTTTTGCAGAGGTCACAGCAGGAAAAATCACTTTTATTTTGTCTGGCCTGACCTTATGGGCTGAGACAAAGAGGCTCCCTCTTTTAAGCATGTGTACTTCCTTGGTCAAAGGGTTATAAAATGGGTAATTTTACAAAGTTAGGTAACACAGCAGGTGTTATATTTACAGCTATGTGAGCATGAACAGAAAGACCTGAGGTAATCAAATCTCATGCTTGAAGGATAAGAGGATTCATAAGATGATCACCAGCTGAGATCAGGATTTATCCCACACCCCTTAGACACCAAGCAAGCAGCCAGGTGTCTTTTTGTCTATTTTTCAGTTTCTCATTCTTCAAGGCATCCGCTGCTGGAGGTCAAACAAAGAACAAGACAGATGACCAAGGTCCATTTGTTTTACCCCATGTAAGCAAAGTGCAGATGAGACACAAATATCTCAGCACACACAAGTAATGGGAAGGCAAGCCTGGACTAGCCAAAATGCCTGTATTTCATGTAACACAAACACATACCACAGGCTTACACGAAACTAAAAGCACTCCTCCAAACATGTGAATGATTCACTTCTGCTGCTTCTTTCATTGCTAATATCCCCAGACAGTTAGCAACATTCTTGAGGTAAACAAATGTTCCATTGTACAGAGATAGACTATTTCTCAAATGAGTTCACCTCTGTGGGATCTTTTGGAATATGTAATTTTAAATTAATGTCATCACAACCACATGCATTTTATGACAACTTCTCTTGAAAAAAAAATTTTAAACACAGATATTGATTTTATGGGGAACTGAGTGCCAAGAAGCAAATATATTTTATTTGTATAAAATTTGTATATTTGTATATACATATAATTTATATGTATAAATTATATATTTTTATACATAATAAAACTACAGAAACATTTCCTTTGACTGAAAAAAGCCATTGGAAAGGAACACCTAAGAGCCATTTCTATAACTTCTGTTCCACAATCTGCTCAGGACACACAATACACAAACACCAATTGGCTCTGCCTGTATATGCAGTTATTCCAGCTGTGGTTGCAAGGGAGTATTTCCACCAGTAAACAACCACTACTGTGCCTCGTGAGTCTCTCTGCACACACAAATATCAAAATATAAACAAGTACAACAAGAAGTATCCAATCATTGTGAATTTTCAAACTGCCTTTCTCTTCTTTTAACAGCTTTAATGAACTATTTATGTTTGTTTCTTTTAATATTAAAAAAAAAAGCCAACGTCAGCAATCTGCTTGTCAAAGATATGCTATTTAAAGGATAAAAGAAGATAAAAAGCAAACAAGAGTCATAATATGCAATAGTACCCTTCAGCTAAATCCAATTGCTACCAATATCAAAGGAATTTCAAACAGGACTAAAAATTGTATCTAAAACTATGGTTTAAAAAAGCAGCTTTCAGACATCAGAGAGCATCAGGGGAACTGACTGTATGAACAGGAGAAAATATAAATAAATTGACTTAATTGAATCTACATTCATTGACAACCAAGATCTGGACTAAACTGATTGCTCCACTGTTGCTAGTGCAGAATATCACAGAGGAGCAATCATTCTCTGTTCAATCAAACTAAATGACAGTGAAATAAAGGCAATAACAGATTTTCTTCGTGGTACTCTGAAAAGAGGAACAAAAGGGCCCTAAGATAATGTTAATTCTGTGGGCTTAAAATCCTTATAAGGTTTGGAATTTGTTTTGGGTTTTTTAAAACAAAATAATTTGGAAAATTGTTTGTTTGAGCCAGTCTTTTAGAGAACTTGTTAAAGGACTTGAAAGTAACATTTCCAGCCAATGCTACTTGCATTCCATATTGCCCACATCCCTGCAAAAACACTCTTGATTTGCTTTGAGACAGGTTCCCATTTTAATTGTCTTGAAGGATGCTAAAAATATCACCTAGTAAGCTGGACTTGTTCTTGTGTGCCTACCTTCCACATTTATATGACCTCCAGAAAATAAACAGGAAATCTGATTAAACTTTGTGCTTAAATTTAGGCAAGGGTAAATATAATGTTGTCTGTCTTACTGAAAAAAATAAAAAGGGGTGGGAGGGATGGACAGTGTCCACTTTTGTCACCCCTACATATTACTAGGTAATTCCATTCTGGTTCACCAAAACTTAGGTAAAATGAAATAACTTCTTTTCTCACCACAAGGAAACCACATGAGGATTTACTCATGGTATCAATGCCAGCATGTCCTGCTATCTATGCAGTAGAGCCAAGCATAATAACTCTCGTGGGTTTTTTTGTACAGCCTCTACAAAATAATTCAGAGATGGCCAGGGTCTGCGTCCTCAATCCAAAATCTGAAATCTAAACATTAAGAGGTGGTCGGCACAGAAGATTTGCAGGGACACACTTTTAACATTGTGCAACCTTCAACCACCTTCATACCCATCTCCTGCCCAAACTACTGATGTGTGCGCAAGGTAATTGGACCCAAGGAAAAGTCAAGGATTTAGGCACACTTTATAAGAAGATCAGAACAGTGGCCAATGCTATTTTACTGTTCTTTTATGTTTAGAAGGGAGAGAATGAAACACTGGATAAAGTTAATATATATTAACTGTGAGGAATACATGTTGTTTTGGGGGGTTTCATTTTCTACTAAGATCACTGAATTTTACAGTTGGGAATAGCAGCCTAAACCATAGCTTTTTTTATATGCTGAACAAGCATCTTAAACATCTTATATACATTTTGATTATGTCGAACTGTTCCAGACATGAAAAAGGCCATGTCTTGCTTTGTGCTACACAGCAAAGGCCACAATCATTTATATGATCTGGACCCTCAGCAAAAGAAATCCAAAACAGATTTCACTTGGTAGAATATGAACAATATGTTTCCTATATTATACAAAACGTAGCTGGCTTTATATGCAACACTCCTCTCATCTTGGAGGAACTTACAACTGTGCTTTATACTGCAGTGAGGGAATATCAAAGCAATTCTGCATGTTTAGTGCAGTTGCTGTGGAGTTATATTGCTCTAAAA
This sequence comes from Certhia americana, assembly GCA_018697195.1. Taxonomy (NCBI): domain Eukaryota; kingdom Metazoa; phylum Chordata; class Aves; order Passeriformes; family Certhiidae; genus Certhia; species Certhia americana. The sequence continues at coordinate 15,411,283 of CM031865.1, read as the reverse complement.
TGAAAAAGGAATTTGCTTATGAATATACTGCACTCCATTAAAAATCTCTTTTAATATCTGTATAATCAGACAGCACTTTCACCATCACCTGGCACGTGCCCCCTAATACATTTCACGTTATTCAGCTCATCAGCATTGGAAGAATTAATTGAAAAGATAACCCTGAGATGTGAACCAACACACCAGCTTAACCGAATGCAGGGTTAAACCACAGGGCATCTCTGGCTCATTCACAATGATGATCCTCATTTATATCTTCTGTCAGCTGGAAATAAAGAAACACTTCATATCTTGGGGCTACAGTCAGGCATGACTACAGGATAATTTGTCTATTTACTGTCTGATTTCCACAGCAGCATGAGATACTAGGGAACGAGGCAGCTTTTTTTCTATTTATTCCCTGCTTCCTTTTTAACGACCTTCCTGAGGTAGGGGGAAAAAAAAATCTAACTCACCATCACCCTGGAATCTCATAGCAAAAGACCCAGTGCTTTAGGGATGACATTTATAACACTTTCCTCTCAACTGCAGTTGGAGTCTCACACTTCCTCCCCACCCCACATGTGACAGAGACCAACAACCCACACACAATACTCATAAAGAAAGGTACTGAGTTCTCTTCCAAGGGTCCAGTCATGCCACCAGGAACTATTGGGTTAGCCACATATTTGCATGATTTAATTGCACTTTCTTGGCCTTTATAGACTACAGTGGAAAACAGGCAGCAGCAGCTTGTTTTCAGTGGGTACGCACTTCAGTGGAAGTAGTGAAGGACGTTTGCTCATTTCACACCCTGGGTCGAATTTAGCACGCCTGCATTTTTGCATAGTCATGCTCTTAGAAGAAGAAAGCTTTTTTTTTTTTTAAAGAATCTAGTCTCTGTCTTGAAAAGACAGCAAAGCTTTCTCTCATGTACTGGGAAATGTCATTCTTTGTCTCTGCAGTTATTCAAAAACATAAACAATAAACAATGAAATTGAAGCATAGAAGTCAATTATTGTACAAATGACTTAATCCTTTATAGTTGTCCTTCATGTAATAAATTTTATTTCTATCCTATACACTGTTTAAAGGCAGTGCTTTATAAAGGAAATTCTAAAACACATCACATAACCATTGCTGTAAATTGTATGTTGTTTTTTGGTTTCAATTCTGAGAAAAGGTAGTGCTGCCTTGCAAAGACAGATAAGATGGGACAGAACTGATTCACTTAGCAGCTACGGATTAGTCACTTAAACCTCCCCAATATCCAGTCTGCCCATGTGTATAATGGGGCAGCTCTGGCCAGGATTGTTAGGAGGATTAACTAAGTGGCACTGAAAGGCTTTGAGATCTGCTCAGTAAAAATTATTTCTATAAAAGTGCATGTGCATAAAGTGCTAATTGATGCCAGATGGCCTTTTATCCCGGGCAACAAAACCAGCTTCTTACCACACACATTTCCTTTAGTGGGCACCAGCGGCATATTTCTTTTATTTCTAAATTCCTGGGGTTTGCCTTAAAACATACAAACAATTTGATTTTCAGGAATTCTCCATTAGGAGATTGATACAGTAATGTATTTCAGAAATTACCTTGCTTAACCTTGCATAGCAATAAGTGTAAACATTTTAACACCTTTCAAACTGAGAAATGAGCCCTATTTGCAGTGTACAATTCTAGATTCAGCAATTTGCACCTTAGAATCTGCAGCAACCTTTTCATTTCCTAGAAAAACCTGGCAATCAATTTACAATGGCCCTTGAAATGAAGCAGAAAGCCACTGTTCCTGAACTGGCCTTATCTGACAAGGCACTATCAAATAAAGATACATAAGTAATTACTTTTAATTTCATTTCCCCTCTGTGCTGCAAACAACCATGTTTTCTGGAGCCCCTCCCTCAGCTGTAGAAACTTGGAAATGCTCCACCTGCTTATGTTTGCTGATAGACGCCAGAGGAATTTTCACTTCATCTGTTTCACAGATGCTCAGACTCCTTTCTCAAGACACATCATACAAAAATGTCTCCAAAATAATTAGCAAGATTTTAGTCGGCATGACTGTGTGGCTGCACGTAAAGTAAAGCTCAGACAGCTCTTAAGAAATCAAAGCTCTGGAATGAGTGTCCGGGACCTTTACAGCACTTATTTAAATCTTCCTGCTTGACACATTTATAGTTTTTCATGTAGTCGAAAAGGCAAAGAGGTTGGTATGCAGAAAGCTGCTACAATGTGAGAAACATCATGAACTTCTATAACCTCTTGTACTTATACTGACATGAAAGTAATAGCCAGCAGACAACAAACATGCAATCTAATTCAAAGAGGGGGAAAAATTACGCAAAGATCTCTGTAATCATTGTCTCTGCATCTCACTTTAAAATAAAATTCACTACCTTACTGAGGAGCTACCCAAATAAAAATAACCCTAGGAAATGTGTTGCGATCATATCATATTTAATTGAAAGATGCCCTTTGTTTGGCCATTTGCCTGGCAGTGCAATCATCAAGCAGGGCTCTTGACCATCACAATCCTGCTCCTCCCTCCCTGCTCTTCACCATCCCCAGCAAGGCCCCCATCAGGCAGCCGAGCCACAGGCAGCACATGAGGACTCTGCTGCAAAATGAGGGCATGCTAACAAATCTAAAGAGACAGCTAGAGTGCCTCGTGATAGTTCACAAGGCTCACGCTACCAAGTCCAGGGGATAAATTACCTAAACATCTCTGCTTGTACACTAGACTCCCTGAGAGTCCTCTAGTGCCACAGTGAAGGACTCAAATTGCTACCCTTTAGTCCAAAATGATAGGGATTTAATTCCCACTGTATAGACTCTTGTTGAGAATATTTCAAAGGGCCACAAGTCACCAATGTCTGATTTCAGGCCTAATGTCACATGCAAGTGTCCTTAAAAGGAACAGGAAAGGGGATCTAAGGAATGGGATGGCTGTGATAGCCAACCCTCCACCCAAAGCCACACCAGAGAGCTTTTCCTTTCTTTTGTTTCTCTTTGGACACAGGAAGGGTTTATTCCTGTTGGCCCAGCTTATCAACACCACAAAGGCTCCAAAAAGCTGCAGGTGTTCTCTCCATAGCCTGCAGGCACAGGCAGCTGCACATTTCAGGAGTGGTGAGACACCTGGGGAGCACACACAGGAACATTGGAACTCATCCCATGGCAGCCCTGGCCCCTGGCTGGTGGCACTGCCAGGGACAGGGTCAGAACCCTGAGTCAGAAAGCAGTGGCCAGGAAGGGCCCTTGAGGCCCGGAACAAAGCCAGACATGTCCTCACTCTCCTCTGTACTCAGATGGCAGCAGGGCCTACATGGCCCTAAAGGATGGAGTCACCTGAAGGTAGAGGACACAAAAAAAACCATCCCAACTCTACTCAAAATGGCCAGCAGCCACCAAGGAGCAGCAGATACTCTCACTACAGCCCTGAACCAAAGCCCAGGGAATGGCTCTGGGAGGTGACAGCCATGCTGGGCCAGCCCCATGGCCAACAGGTGTAGTCAGCATCCCAGGGAGGTACATGGATATCGCAAATCCGCAGCCTGATCAATTCCTATTTATTTATTTACCTATTTAACCCAGGCTCACTTGCTTGTGACAGTACCACACACAGAACCTGACAAGTTGACACAACTGCAGCTGCTGAGCAGGACCAGGACACAGAAACCCCACCATGTGTCTTCCTGTCCATCTTTTATTTAGTGGCCCACAAACTAACAAAACAGTTTTTTAAAAGACCACATTTGCACCTTAAACATGCCTGAGAGCATTTAGTGCAGCACCACAGCAGCATGAGGCAGCAGCAGCCATGCCCAGGGAGGCAGGGCTGAACAAGTTCCTTGGGGGCTGCAGCCATTCAGAGAAGCTCCACAAGAAGGACCACCCTGCCAAATAATGTTCAGTGGCTGCTGGGGACCATTAAGGGCCCTTGAGACCACTGGTGGCAGGGCTGGGAGCTGGGATGCACAGGCACACACAGGCACCACTGCAGGAGGCTGAGTAGAGATGTCCTGGCTCCAGAGAGGCACAACAGCAAGGCTCCAGCCAACACCCTGAATTAAACCCCTTCAGGGCACAGCTACTGCAATAGCCTACACTAGTCCCTTGCTTTGGGACAAGTGCCTCCCTGAAGGCTCATGCTGTCTGCATAAAACTGATAACATTGAACAAAAGCCTATCTATGCAGATAAGGAGAGTCTTACAGAACAAAAACCTTAGAGCAGTTCATCAGTAAGTCACTGGTAATTAAAGCAATTTCGTTAGTTTATCCTCACTATAAGGAAGTGCTGTAAACAGTTTCAAACTAAAATTATATATACAATATATTCCTTAGATGCATATCATCTTTCCCATTTGGAAATGCAGTGACATAATTTATTTGGCCTTGTATGAAAGCCTGCAAATGCAATTCAAGGCAAAGCTCTGGGGTGAAAACACCTTTCTTTAAATTACTGTTATGCTGTTTCATAAAAATAATTTCAAGAATTACTTAATATTTTTTAACATTCCTGCCTAATAACAATGACAAACAGCACTTGTTCCCATAGGCTGTATTCAATTACTTTGATTTTATTAACAGACTGCTTTCAATCAATAGGAACTTCAAGCCACATGTCAAACTAGAACGCCAGATTCTTAAATGATATCATTTAGCATGGCAGTTCAGTCAAAGGAAGTATGCCAATTTATACCCTAGCAAAGCCAACCCAAAAACTGCATCCCATTAATGACAATTCCCATGGGGATTCTGGCCACTGTGGTTACAAAAAGCTGACAAAGCTGAAGTGTATTATTGCACTATTTGTAAGAATGAGTCAGACATCACACAGGGGAATTACTCCCAGCCTACAGATAATTCAGTCAAAAAAGCAGCTTTCATAAAGAACTAAAACCAGTTTGGTTTTCTTTCCATCCTGTTCCAGAGAACACTCAGAATCAACTTCAATGATATTCTCAAAACAATCACAGCACACGTATATTATTTTGTTTTCTATTTCCTTTATCATCTCTCCCAATTTACTACTCAGCTGTACCAGTCTTTAGGAAGATCTTTCTCTAATCTTGGAGATAGAAATTTAAATCTGCTTCTGACTTGAAACTTGCTCTCCCCCTTTTGAAAAATAAATAGGGGATGGGAGGAGCCACAACAAACACTGAGATAAAACAAGTCCCCAAGGACTAAAAAAATCCCATCAAATAACTACTCATTGACAAATGTTTCTCAGCAAACAACTCAATGAATCTTCAGTGAACTTTATAAAGCACACTTATAAAGACTCTTTCAACCTCCAAAATTCTTCTTCCAAAATTTGCTCACTTAAGTTAGTTTCCTTCTACTTTAAATGTTTGTATATGGACATCTATTAAATGTAAGGTTGTCTACATCTCAAGTTTGGGATTGTAAAGGGCAGGTCACTGCCATGCCATTTTTAAATCTTGAGAGTACTTTAATCAAAAGATCATATCATCATGTCCTAGCTGATTAATTCAGTCATTCTTTTTCCTCAGTGTGTTATGCTCTAGCACTCAGAAAGTAACCCTAATATCTAACAGGCAAATAAACATCAGCTTCCAAAAAGGGATGGACCACAACCTCAGTGGGTATTCTGTTTCATCAAAGTTAACAGGGTACTACCAATTCAACATTAATTTTTCATACACTGATAAAACAGGAAAAACTTAATTCCAAATTTATATGGCTGTGAAATTCAGTATTTTTCTTCTGTGGCAATATGTATCATTCAATAGGATCTTGCTGTGAAATGACTATAGGTGAATACCAGAGATTCTTGGGTTAGTAATACAAGAGAAGTTCTTAGCAATACTTACTCATTTTCCAAACTAGACAATAAATTTCAAACTTGATCTGTCTCCTTCCTTAGAGAAAAAAATAAACAAACAAACAAAACACCCTCAGACTTCTGTTGCACCTGTTATCCCTATACAACCTAGAGTCACAGAGAAGAAAGCTTACTGAATTATCACCAGCCTCAAGTCAAATATTCATAATAGTTTACAATAAAGGTAATTGATGAGCAATAGATAATATGCATCAGGCCTTAAAGTTGCCCAGAACCATTGTGATGGTTATTGTTATGATCTTTTAATTATCTTTTACTATGCAAAGAAAATAATCTTTAAATGAAATAAATAAAAAGTTATTAGTCTCAGACACTGACATCCAAATCATGGAATGGAAAAATTTCTCTCTTCTGAGCCAATATATTTATACTTTACACTGCATTGTAGAATATATTGCAGTAGTACAAGGAGAACAGTGTTACTTTTGAAACTAACAGAAACAAAGGAGGCACAAAGGACCTTCCTTTCTCTTATGACATAAAGCATTTTGGATTGCAAAATTAATCTACATTCCAGCAGCCTGTGCACCTACAGACATGGCCACTGGTACCTCATCTGCAGGAGAATGGATCTGGAATCCAGTTCCAGCCTGCTTGCTTGCAAGTGTCATTTATTCCAGTGGGAAGCTTTCAGCACACAGCACTGGCCCCAAAATAAGTACTGCTGGGTTTGGGCATAGTACAGCTGTAACCAGAGATTACAAATTCCCAAGAAGGCTCATGTTGGCTCAAACTAGTGTGAGCAGTGGGTATCCAGTGCCAAATGCAAATTTTGCAGTATTCTAATGGAAATCAAAGAAACAATATCCATGGCTTCAGGGGAAGAACCACACAGAATACCTTCACAGAATAAGCACACATGCCTTTGTTGTGAAAAAAAGCACATCTGAAAAGATCTGCCAACACCTCTCCCAGCACATTTCTTGCTGGTGAGTGGGGATGTGCCCACTGCAACAATACCAGGGAGCAACAACAGCAGAACCAGAAGTTTTTCTGATTTTGTTAAAGAATAACTTCATGTGCTAAGAAGGAAGGGTGCCTCCTCCTCCTGAAAGCCAGCTCACAGCAGGGTCCCTAATGCCCCGAGGGCCATGGAGAAGCAGCAGCTCACTGTGTTCTCCAGCAGCACAACCCACAGCTCCATCCTTATGCTGCAACAGCCACACAAAGATGGAAACCTTTCCCAAGGACACGCTAGAACAAAACAATTGACAGTGACTGCAGCAGCTGCTCAGTGTAGCCAATATAATAAATTTCAATCTCATTTTAATTTTTATATGTCTAAAGCTATTAGGTCTTAGATATTTGAACTTTAATTATTATGGAAGCAATTAGCGCCTATAACCAGAAGGCTTTGCCTGAACAATTGCAATGAGCACAATATTTTCTACAGCATAAAAAATAAATACTCTGACACATCTGTAGCTATCTAGGACCTTGCAACTGCCTCTGTGCTTCACACTGGTGTCCTGGTTTTGTGCCAGATTGCAAAAGCTGGAACTTAGTGTCTAAGTTAAGTCAAAAGCTATATGACATTGTATATATGTGTAGTTGTACATTATCTCCTAAGATATTCTGTAAATTTAGAATTTCAAAATTTAAATACTTCCTGCTGTAGGGAGATTAAATTGGTTTTGAAATTTGAATATTCTTTCAGAGAAAATTATTTTGGTACATTATCTCCTTCAAAGACAGCTATAATTAAACAACAGCTCCAAGTACCCTGAAAAGTGGTATTTCTAAAACTGACTAGACAACTTACATTTGCATTTCAAGATAGAGAAGTATTCTGTGGAGCTTTGTGCATCAAAGGAATTTCATTAATATATATTGCTTTTTAGTACCTTCATTCAATGCATTGCTACTTAACAGAAGTATGCATTTTAATTCTCATCATCTTTTTCAGTTTTCCCCTTGTGCATTTTATCCACAGTACAGTGTGCCCACACAGCTTTCCCCTGAGCTCTCGTGAGCTCATCTGACCTCTGCTGCTGGCAGAGAACTGCAGCTGAACAGCAGGGGACAACAAAGCTGTTTTAGATGGGGCTTGGGGATCTTTCTGGTTCAGAAACACTACAGAAGTACAAATCACCCTCAGAAAAGAGTGAATGAGCATTCACCTGCACACAGTGTCTGGCCTCCTCAGTACCTCACAAGCTTCTCTTTGCTTTTACAAGCAAGGGTGGAAATTCAGGAATGATTAGTGCTTGTTCTTAACCAAGTCACAGATAGCATTTTTAATTCCTATTTGCTGGCATTTTACACAGTGCTCTTTGAATCTATCTCTATCTCGCCATCTATCTCTTCCATACCTGAACGAAACACAAACTGTTTAGTGCCTTGTTTTACACTTAGAGGTTTGATTTAGATGAATTCTCCTGATAAGTACCATTTGTTAACAAAATCAAGGGCTGATGACTTCCAATTCAAGCTTTTTTTGAATCGAAGGCAACTAATAATGTCAAAGCTCTGAAGCCAAAGGAAGTGCTAGATTCCAACCAAAGGGACTTCTAAGAAAAAGCATTTTCCCAGGCTTCATATCACACCATGTCACCCATTTTCTTCACTGGGACTCAATGCATCCAACTTCAAGGGCAGAACTACAGCACTAAGAAGAAATGTAATGTACACAATTGCTGTGGAAGTGATAAAATACATGCAGCAGGGAGGAGCAAAGCACCACATACCAATGGATGCTGTGACTTTTCATACCTTTGCATTTTCAAGGGGATTTTACTGTTTAGGGGTTTTTTTCTACAGTCTACAGCCAAAGAAAATGGGCTCAGACACACATTTATCTGAGCAAAGTCTGGCTTACCTGGTGCAACCTTTCTGCTCTTATTTACTCTTGCAAGACAAAGCAGTGCTGGGAACAGGTCTGTCCTCAGACAAGGCCTGGGACCCTGAGCCTTGCTCTGAGGAACTGAGGAGACACCCTCAACACAAACTGTCAGCACTGGGGCAGGGGGACCTCGCTTCCCAGGTGCTTGGTCTGTCTGCATGGTCCACAGCAAGGGGAAGCCTTCCTTTGCAGCACAAGAAAGGACCACAGTCCTCTAATCCTCCTAGGAGTATGCACATACACACAACTATGTTCAGCATATATTCACACGTCTGTATGAAACTCAGCTCACATCCTGATCTTCCTGACAACATGCCCAGCCTTGAGCTCCCTCCCTCTGGAAGCAAACCCAAGGGGAACCACAGGAAGAAGGCCCTGCACCAGGAGTATTTCCAGCTCTTTGCTGGCCACAAACATGCAGGGCAGCTCCTAGAAATCCTCCATGTCACCAGTGCTCTCCTCTCAGGATGGTGGTCTTAATTCTTTTCATGGAGCTCTTTAAAATTATTTGAGACACACTTTTTCAGGGAAAATCCAAAAGGAAACCGAAATAGGCAAAACTGATTTCCTTTAATTAATATGCATATATTTCCTTTAATTAATATGCATATATGGTTCCACCATATGCAGAAAACAGGCATTTACTTTCTTCTATGAAGGTAGTTAAAGCAAAAACATGAAGCTGACAGCAATATATGACCATTTTCAGATGGGATGTAAGAACTTCCTGAATAACAAGATGCCCTTTACTTGAACCATGGCTTGAAAAATGTCACTAGTGCAAATGCTAAGGAAAAAACAAATATCACCAACATATCTGATAGGACGTAAGACATAACCCCCACTGCTCTCAGTATACATTATTCTTACAATGCCACTTCAGCAGTAAGCAAATAAAGTTATGCCAAAATACATCCAACACAGCAAAACTGAACACTGCAGAAGATACTATTTAAAGCAGGATCAGTTAAAGATTAATTCAATTGCTTTACCCAATTTAAATTCTCCACCTAAGACTCCTGGACATCAGGAAATGAAACATTACAATGCTTTAACAACCTTCTGCACTTGCATCTACCCTTCATGCTTCTATTAGATCCTCTGCACTCATTTAAAGTATAAATTCTCACTGACATAAATGGGTTCTCCATGCATGTAATTAAAAAAATCATATGCAAGAGAGACTCTTTCCTAAGCTGAGACCAGGCAGTGTCAAACACCATGCAGTGAGTGCTGCCTGGGGGTTGCTGCCATCCAGCACAGCTCATCCTACCTTGTGGGCTCACAAAAGAGCCCACAGCAAAACTCAGCAGCTTCATAGTTACAAGGCAGGACCTTGCCATATAGGCTTGTTTTGAAACAGAAATGAGCACGTGCAACTCTCCATTTTCAATGGCAGAACAAGATTCGGCCAATAAAGTCCTCTTTCAAGGTTTCTGCAAGCAGTTCACTCTTCCACAACTTCAGGATTCATCTTTTTCTTTTATTTCTATAACCCTAAACAAATAAAAAGTAAAATCACACTTCATCTTTATATAACATACTTGTTAGTTTATTTGATGCACTTCACCTTTGGAAAACACATCATTACAGCCTCTGCATCTCTCCCCAACCAGCACTACATCTATTTCTAAATATAGTGAAGCTACTAAAAGTAGTCCATCATTAAGTTCTGCCCATCTCAGTAGATTTTTGAGTTTACATTTCCAAACCTCCTTCCCATGGTCTGCTAAAAGTACTTTATATCGTCCATATACATCCAGGTTAGAGCTGGCAAGTGCCAAGCCAGTAACACTGACTGATTATTTTACTCATAACATATCCACAGGCCAACTTGGGCCCAAAGATCTGCCCTGTGAACTGTTAATTTTGTGGAATTGTAGATCAAGGACTGAAGGATTTTTTGTGCTGCCCTCTGTGTTATTGGTTACATCCCAGTTACAGGAGATCACTGTATTGGCTATGTGTTCTGACCCACCTTGCTTCATCCCTTAGGGACTGGTAATTGCTCAGGCAATTTTTCTCCCCAAGCAAAACTCCTACAACACATCAGAGTCCTTGGTAAGGTGGACCAAGGCAATAAGTCACACCCGGCCTCAACTAAACTGCACACTAGAACTTACCAGCAAAAGGGTTGTTCTCTCAGGACTCATTGACACAGGCACAGACGTGACTGTCATTGCATAGTCCATGCAGACCCCTGAATGGACCCTTACAACTGCTCCAGGGATGCTATGGGGAACTGAAGGTAACATGGGAGGTGGGATGCTTAAAGGATGCTAATGGCATCATTCCAAAATGGGCCATGGTTCTGGTTCTAGTTTTTGGTTGTTTCGGGACCTTTGACATGTCCCTGTCCTGGGTTCAAGATTGGACCCTTGCCCTCAGGTAAACCTATATGCTGTTAAGTTAGCCACGCCCCTGGGTCTTTGGATGCTGTCTCTTGGACCATGCAGTCCCTGTACTTGTTATTTTATCATCATTAAAGTTCTGGTTTTGGGCACTCCATCTTACCTGTCTCTATATTTATTTTGCCATGCTCATCCCAGCGGGACCAGAATCGAGATCACAGCACCACAATGTGATATGTAACAGTGAAAGCTACTTTTGACAAAAGAAGAAAAATGGGAGAAAGACAGACAGACAAAGGGAAAACAAAAGCTGTTGGCAGCGGCCAGCAAAGCCAGGAGAAGAGCAGGAACAAGGGCTGTGGCTTTGCTGAAGGGGCCAGAGCTACTGCTGGAGGGCAGGCACAGGTCAGGGTATCTCAGACACTGCCCAGCTGACCCAGAAAACACCAAGTTTTGAACTTGAACCAAATCCAGTTCATAGGTTGACAAACCTATATCAGCATCAGGTGTGCCTCAGAGTTACACCAGTCAAGTTTGGTGACCAACTGCTGATGCTACACTGGTGCCATGGAAGTCCAGCTGTGGCCTTGGCCCCACTGTCATCACCAGCCAGCAGCCAGCTTTAATACAAGAAAGACTTTCTTTTCGCTATTCTGAGAGACCAAACTCCATTTATTTATGTTACATCTCGTCTACTTTGCAATCTCCATCAGTATGCACAAGACTTGGGTTCAAAACACTATTACCCCACAAACGCCGTTTATACAAATTGTTAGACAAGACTCTTATGCATCTTAAATTAAGATATATAATCACAGAAGTTTCCACATCATACCTTCCACAAAGCCTGAATTAATAAGCTCACCAAATCAATCCAGTAAGACAGACAAGCAACAAGTGTCATTCCTGAAAATACCATATCCCTAAAATATATTTTCCTATTTCATTAGAGCATACTCTTAAGAATACAATTATTTGCAATGTTTATGCTCCTCTCAGCCTCCAAGGCTGCTGAGAAAAGCTTGTCCACTTGTGGGAACTGGAGGAATAAGATTGGCTGACCCAGTGCTGATTATTCAGCACTGACTTCACTTAGAAGAGTCTTACAATTAAAAAAAAATTAAACCAACTACACCACTTTAAAAATTGCAGACAGCATGTTTAACCTCTGTCCTTTTGCATTACTGCACCAGTGCCTGGAAAAGCTACAGCAGGCGAGAGAAAGTCATTTAGGCAGCTCCCTTCATGCCACTACCATGGCTCAAAGGGACAGAAATCAAGAAACATTAGAATCAATATAAGCTGATTAAGACATTAAGGAAGAATAAACTGTGCAGAACTTAAACAAAATCTGTTAAAAGGCATGGAGAAAGCAGGCATTTCTGAGTAGAGAGTAACTTGTTTTCTGGAGATATTCCAGATTTTGTGTTTCCATCTGGTGGTACTTAGTGCTGGGATAAGCAACAAGGAGGTTTCCAGCTGAAACACAGGAGTGTCCATTTGACATGAAATACCTACAAGCAGGACAGCCACAGTTTAATTGAAATCCTTAGGATCTGAAGAAGAATGGACACTTTTTTATATACACACATCTAAATCACACTCATAGCAGAATGGAAAACATGTCCTACTAAAATAAAATCAAATCAGAACTGGAGCCTGAAATTGTGGTCCAGCTACTAACTAAAGATTTATTCTCACTCTTTTTTGTCATTCCTCAGGAATGGGTGGTTCAGCTTAAGCTGAGACTTGCCATTTACAGGTAGACAATAAGCCAAATGGTTTTTTTCATTCTTTGGAGCAGCTGCCGACCTTAGCCCTTGGTGATCCAGCATTCATAAATGCCACACCCATTTCAGGGACGAGGCAGGATGCACATGGGTCCTCAGTTGTGTGTCCCAGAGAAATGGCAGGTCTCTGGGCAGTGCATCCCAGTGCCCTGCCTCAGCATCCTCAGCTGAAGGAGGACGAGAAGCTACAGCTCCTGGACCAGAGACCTGCCTCCCAGCTACTGTACACCACAGTTCAAATAAAGTACATGATACCCCAGGAAAAAGCACAGAGGCTGAGTACTTTACTGTACCCAGAAATCCTGCTCTGGTTTAGCTGTCTGCTGCATGAGGCTGCTCCACTCTGATCCCAGGGCCTGTCACTCCCCATTTGCAAACAGAGCTGGTGGGCAAAAGAGGGCAAGAAGGAGGGCACCCTTTGGGAACTACAGCCCCCAAGTCAACCCACCTGACTGAGCAACCAGCACCACAAACTCCCAAATGTGTGCTGCACGTCCCTAAAGCTCTGTGTTGCAAATCAGTGTTAACACTATCCATTTCTCCTGCTTGGGAAATCATGTCCACAGGTCTAGAAGGGTGGGAAGGACAACAAGCACATCAGACCCAACCAGGGAGTTGTAGACATGCAGTTACAGAAGGAATGAATCTTAAGCCTTCTGTTGTAAGTAAAAAATATATTTGAGAAACCATGATGGCAACGAAGTTGCATCAGATGTGTAACTGGACAAGAAAGAAAAGCTCTCTGCACTTGTTCAATTGTTTAACTTTCCAGATTTGGTGGGGGTTCCCCTAGATTACTTCAAACTAGACATTTCCCTCCTATTCTTAAAACTATCCCATTTAATTACTAAATGAGATTAGATCTCAGCAAAAAAGGTTTTTTTTCCTTCAAGATTCAGCAGCTAACTGCAAATGAAAGCAAAAAGAGAAGCCTGCCTTGTGATGAAAGGACAAGTAAAAGAGCAATCACATCAGAAAACCAATGCCCAGACCTCTAAACAGCAAAGCAATTGCATGTGTCAAGTTCCCATTACAAGATGGTGCCAGCTGAGGCTTATGTTAAAACTGTGCAATAAAATTAGATGTCTGGAGCCTCTGTCAGACAAATGATGCTATCTCATTAATGGGATTACATAGAAAAATTGGAGGGATTTCAGTCAAGAGGAATAAAATTATTAAGGAACAAAAAAGTGTGACTCATGAAGTGTGACTCCTCTTGCCTGAAAAGCCCGAGTCTTGGAACCAGACAGGTCTGGTGGTACCAGCAACACCGCAGCATCTCCTGTCTTCCACCCAGAATAACAGGAATAGATCAGACCCACCAGAGCAAAAAGTCATATCATAAAATTGTAGCTTTTTTTATGGCAATGCTATTATTGTATCAGTCAGCAAAAACTAGTAATTGGAGGGGAAAGAGGACAGGAAAGTTAATTACCTATTAACAGCCGGCAGGAAGAACATATTTGGTCAGGAAAAAAGAGGGGGGAAAGAAAGCAGTTGTGACTACAAAGATTGGGTAAAATTGAAGCCTTTCAGTTATCAACAGGTGAGGATTTCTTAGCCACAGGAATAACGTACACATGGAACCATCTTCCCAAGGCAGGTACTGAACATCACAACTGTATCACCTGAAGAGGGCCTGGCCACTACCCCAAAACCACCACCATAAGACTCCAGCACTGACAGGAGGTAAACTAGCTATAGAGGAGAAACAGTGCAAGAAGGAAAATGGGAATGTTGTGGTAGTAGATGTTCCCTAGTCAGCACTACTATGCTGTACTGCAGGAAAAATAAATGAATAAATAAAAGAGATCTAAATATAGAATGAGATTCTCTTCACTGAGGGGTTCAACATCTCTGCAATTCTTTTCCAACTGAAGAACTGTAAGTTGAATAAAAAGTTTCATTTAAATTCTGTACACATTCACAAAGATACACTGATTTCAGAAAGCATTATTATGCCTGACCTCTCTCACTGGGGGTGAAACCCAGATACTTTGTGAACCATTTCGATCACAGTTAATATTCCCTAAAAATTCATTAGATGTCAACATAAAGGACAAAAAGCATCACCATGGAAGAGCAGATGCTGTGAGCTACCATACAAAGCATATTAGGGTAGCTTCCCTTGCATTCCTCTGCATCAGCACAGGCTGCTCTGCTTCAACACCCAGCAGCAGAGTCCTGTTCCTGGCTATTGTGACAGGCAAAGTCAAACACTTGGGAAGTGACACTTCCCAAGAAGAAACTTTGCTGAGGAAGTGCCAGGCCAGGAGGTGCCCAAGTACAGTATACCAAGAGAAGCGGGAAAAAGTAATTTCTTCCAACCCCACCTCACTCACATCAGATCCCCCAGCAGGGAAGAGTGTGTGTGCACATGTTTGTGTACACACTGTGTCAGGTTTAGGACATTTAAGTGCACTTTGGATCTTATCCTGCACACATAGCATCGAGCAACAGCTCTCCTGGAGTAAACACTTTACAGAGCAGGGGAGTGTGAAGCCCAGTTCTCTCCATTTTCACTAAGACCCTCGAGGGCAGGTGGATACTCCCTACAACTAGCAGCCAGGCTGGCTGAAGGGGAATCAGTTGCCAAGCCCCAACTGACAGCACAGGCCAGACTGGTACCCAGCTCAGTCTGCAAGGCTGCCCATGTCTCTGCAAGGCCAGGAGAGCTCTGTGATCAAGGAAAATGACTCCAAGAAAAGATGCAAACAGAGCGGACTTGTTTCCTATTTTTATATGGTTTCTTACCACAGAAGAACACACTCAAGGCTCTTAAGCCATTAAAATTTTAAAAAGAGGAATAGCCTTTGCAGAAGCTCTGCTTTGATGTAACTGGGCAAATTGATCTTGTTGTTTAATTAAATCAAGATGTAAGTCTCCTGCCCCCCTTTTTCCTTTTTTATCTTAAAAACTCCAAACAAACAAAGAAAAAAAAAAAAAAAACCAAAACCAACCAAACTAACCTCAAGTTTTAAGCTGCAACACTAGCCCTTACAGAAATAATGTTAGTGTTTACAACCAGCAATTCATCACAGGCTATTAGAAGTCCTCCACAATTTCCATCATGACACGTAACCCAAACCTTTTTCTTCTGAAGCCCCAAATTTCTGGTCAGAAATGCTCAATGACTTTTTTTATTCAGAAACTTTATAGTAATAGTAGCAGTTAATGGAATGTCCAGAACTGTGTTGATTACATTGGGCTCTTTAGAGTTCTCACAATCACATGGGACACCTCCACAGTGGTCTCACTTCCTCAGTTTATACTTCCAAGTACCTTGCATCCAGTGTGACTCCGGGTCTTCATGAGGGGAGTTGTGGTGCACAGCTCAATGGCTTCTGGTTCATGGAAGATCACTGTCGGGAGAGGCTCTTTACGAAGAGTTAGGACATTCAACTTAGTCTTTAACATGGTCTGAAAGTGCTAAACAAAAAAAGGAAAAGAAATTACCTCCAGTTCTAGTGCAGGAAAATGAGAGCTAATAACTGGATGTGTCTGCATGTTTCACTTGCTGTTCTATGCCTCACAAGCATTGCTGGGGAGATTTAACAAGTTCTGTGACTTGAGAGCGTTCATTACTATCAGCAATGCGGAGACCATTTTTAATTTAAAAAAAAATACACATACAAAGTGAAAGGATTCATTACAATTCACATATGTTCCACAAAGTGTCTAAATTCAACCTCTGATCATTCACAAGTATATAATAAAGCTGTTCCTGGACCCAGTTCCTAATGTCCACAGGGAGGAAGAAAAGGGGATCAAAGACCATTAAAAGAACTATGGATTCATCCATCCTTGTTCTCCTTCCTCTGTACTAAAACCTCATCTCACTGACCTTTGTAGATGTTATCATTCCCACTGAGCTGAATCCCTCATTGGTTTGCCTTTGTCATGTGAATTTTCTATTCCTTTCCTTTGTAAGGAATAGTTCCTGCAGTCTCCAGTGTAAATGTCACTCATGGTACCAATGAATAGATGGCGCTCAAAACTTATCACTTTCTTTAACAGACTCCCCAGGCTTAGGTGAAGAACTATCCAAGTGGATAGTAAAGTCATCAAATTAAAAGTTTCTCAGCAATTGCCTAGAGTGAGTAAAGTCAATCCTTGAAAGACTTCCAAATCAATTTTGAGGAATCAGGGGAGTCAAGAGAAATTTTTTAACATTTAGATGTTTCTTTGAACTGACCTTCATTTGAAAAACTGAGTATTTTCACATGCTACTACTTACCTAAGGGAGAAAAAAAATGCAGATATGAACCAAATCAAGGTAGCAACATGCCACAGCACTGTCTAGTGAAATAAGACTTTATCAAAACTTCATAAGCTGACTCTTATCAAGCAGCAGTTATTAAACATATGTGCAATGACTCTGCTTTCATCAAAACTAAACCATTTGTTGTGACTTTTGATAGGAGATTTTTAACTTGCTTTGTAGCCACCCTTTTTCTCAGTCTCCACTTTACCTCTGCAAGGCATTACAGGGTCTGGCTTGCAGAAAAAGAGATGCTAAGTGATTTCCCAGAACCATGCAAGAAGTCTCTGTCAGAGCTAGAAAATCAACACAGGTCGTTGTTGTTTAGTCCTATACTTCAGATGAAGAGAGTGTCTATTCAACATTTTATTTATACACAAGGAATTAATCAACTATTTAGATACTATGCCAGTTTTCTATGGATTTTTGTGGATATGAATATTCCTTCGAAAATAAACTTGCTACCAGATCATAAATATTTTACCATGTGCCAACTGAAAGTCTGTTGATAATATTTTCGTAACAGTTTAGTCCTTAGTTTGTCAGTCTTTAGGTCTAATAATTGTTATGCTACAAGCACTGAAGTACAGCATTTCAAACACTTAGAAATATGTTCAAGGCATATACACTAAATCTGTGAAATAGTACTTGTTTACCCTATTTCACACATGAAGTTACAGCCTGTTAACAGCAATACTTTAGGGCCTATGTGGTGGTGTTTGTGCAAGCATTCAAGTTTTCATCCCAGTGAAGCATTCTATTCATACTATTTTTCATCTGCTCATATTACACATTACCCCATTCACTCTCCCAAACACAGCTCCAGCAAAAAAGTACTCCCTTTAAGATGATCATACATTAAAGAATATTTTCTGACATGTTTCTGAAGATAACAGATCTCTCTGACAGCTAGGATGACTAAACTGACTGAGAAAACCTACTTCATTTTACCTTTAGGTTGCAATTAACAGCCTTTTGTTTGGAGATTCCTAGGCCTCCCCCATGGAGCTGTTAGCAAAGGCTGAACATGGCTAAAAAGAGATGCTGTATTTGAAGAAGCATCATTGATTACCAGCTGCAGTGCTGGGCTTGCTGGTCCCACTGACTTACTGCTGTCTACTACAGCGTGACTTGCTTTTATCTATAGGCTCTAGGTCTGCTAGCCTGCTGCTGAGGTTGCATTTCTGGAAGAGAAAATATGCAGAAGGCAAAGGGTGCTGGAGCTCAGGCCCAGCCATGCACAGGTCAGTGTTTTCCCCTGCGAATGACCTTTTTTTAAGCCTGGGGAAATGCTGCCTCCAGGGATTTCGGCTGCTGTCTTGAGCATGCAGGGGATGGGAGAGGAAGGCAGAGATGGAAAAAATATATTATTTACCTAAAGTCGTACTGTTTTCCAAGTGAGGCAATTTTGGATCAATAGAGATAATGGTTGTGAAATAATCAGGTTGAAGAACCTGTCCTAGCATTTAACTTTTCCCTCCCTTGAGTGCTGAAAGAGCCCTATTTCCATAAATGATCTGTCTACAGGGCTTCTCCAATAAAGAATGGTGCTTTCATTAGACAACAGATGTAAAAAACTCCATTTAGCCCTCCTGAGCAGTGAGCTTGGACCTGGAAAATGGCCGTTCTCCTCTGCTGACACATCTATAAATTTCAATTTCAATGACTACTTGCAGAAAGGGCACAATTTGACCAAAATGAAGAAAACTATGGCAATGATCTAGCTTTTTTTTTTGTGTCGTAACAACCACATATACAATCTTAAACAAGGAAAAGCCTACTCTGTGCCTTACAAAGGCAATTCAATACTTGTATGAGCAGCAAATTGGAGCAGTTGGGTGCCAAAAACACTAGAGCACGATTGGCAGCAAACAGCAGATTAGTTGCCAGAGAAGTGCAGAAAGGATTGGGGGTGGACACAGAAATAACCTTTGCTTTGGCCCACAGGGCTAATGCAGACCATGCTGTGTTCCCTGCACAAGTCATGTGATGGCTGCCATAAGAAAATCAAATTTCTGCCAGCAGACATCACACAGGGAGCCCCCAAATAAGCACGTTATTTAAACACATGCCTAACTTCCACTATGTGAGCAGTCGCAGTAAAGCACACGTGGGTAGTCAATGGGATTATTCATGTGCTTTAAGCCAAGAACAGGATAAAGTGCTTTGCTGAACCCATTTCTTGGGTTTCCACTCCAAACTGGCATCTCCTGCAGAAACTGCTGGCAAAAGCTGACCCGTAACAGTAGCCAAGGTATTTTTTGAGAAGAGGCACTCACTCTACACTGCTGTAAACTCGAAATATTTCTTTAAAGTGCTTTAAGTTCACAAAGTTCTTGAAAAGCTTGACTTTGGCAATCCAGTGAATAAAGTTTCAGGGAACATTTTACCATTCACATTTCATGTGCCAGAACCACTATGTTCATTTGGTGACTCTTATACTGAAATTCATCATCAGAAGATATTCTTAGCTGGCATGATTATACCAACAGCTCAAAATTACACATCACTCATTCTTTATCCATTTAGATGGTACTCCTGATATGACTTTATATTTGAGAGAAATGCAAGGACTAACGTAACAGTAAGAAATTGGCAGTAAGTTTAAAAATACCTTAAGAAAATGAAAATACCTTAAATGCCAAAGAAAGCATCAGACCTGTAATTAGCATTGTATTTTCCTAGATGCTGAACGTTATATCATTCAGACCAAAATTTAGGTAATGCTGCCAATAACAATGGATGATTATCTTAATTCAAAACCTTAGTTTTGTTTGCTCAAGGATTCATGTTCCATCAGTTTATTTTTCTTAGTTTACCCATCTTAATGGCATCCTTTCCCTCTGCAGATGAAAGCCAAATGGTGTGTAACTGGTAGCCCAAACCCCTAACTGGGTAAGACTGTCACTATAGAGGTACTGCCTCTTGCCTCCTTGGTGACCCTCAAAGTGCTCCCTATTTCAATGAAAATTCTGCCATCACCAACACTCTTACCTACCAGCTAATTGAACATAAACATTAAGAACTTCTATGGTGTTCAACATGTATTTTGTTATCAGCTCAATGGTACACATCAGCTCTAGACTAACTAGTTCAGAACATTCAACTTTCGAAATTTACGTGCTGCATGCATACTTCAGGCACAATTTCTGTTGTGGTTAAAACTAAAAATTAATAGCATTTGGGGTTTGGTTTAGCTTGTCAGCAAAAATAGTCACTTCCAGAATTCAGGCCAAATATCTTGGAGAGAATAACTATGATTCCATGCAAGGAAACATAACTTGGAGGAGAAAATTATGCATTGAAATTTGTAATAGTAATGCTCTTCATCTTCAGGTCTTGACAAAACAGTCACTGCTGTTCAATAACGAGTATTCAGCAGACAAGTCTAGTGGATCTTTTAATTTTCCTGATGGAAATAAAAGCCCAAATTAAAAAATCTAAGAAAGAGTTATATATTGGATAGGAGTATAAAAACAAATGTCAAAAGGGAACTGTAACTCATTGTAGCCAGTAATCCAGTAATATGAGTTAAGCAAAATAAATATATTTTACAGATTGACTGGGTTGCAACATGGTGATTGAGAGAAAAGTCTTCAGCACCTTAGCCCTCATCCCTCATTCTCTCTACACATCAGCCAACACATGACTCTGTAAACTGGCATCACATTTCCAGATGACCTGTACTTGGAAAATTTTGCCAAAGATCCACATTGAATCCGAACCCAAAAATGATAGGCTGTTAACTTAAGGAAAAGAGTTATTCTAAAAGACTCTGAAAGAAGGATCTGCCAGAACAAGAAGCAGTCCTCTAGGCAATTCATCCTTCTACAGCACCTACAAAGGAATTCCCAGATGAAATCCATGTTAGTGCATCAGCAAAAGATGAAGGAAAATTCAAAAACAATCCCTATAATTTACTATTTCAGCACAAGTACCTCTCTACCTCTGAAACCCATTTAGTTCTGTAATGAACCCAGAACTTTTAACCAGAATCTTACAGCAAGATAAAGAAGCCTAGGAGAGGAAAGACACCACCAAGTGAATTGAACTGCAAGAGAATTTTAGAAAGTACAAATGTTCCTTTTTGCCTGTTCCCAGTGAAATTTGACTAGCTGCATCTCCAGCCTATAGGTACAAGAGGAGATTACAACATGATAGACCTTTAGCACTATGGTTACCCCATGAGTTACAATAGCACAGCTGTGAGCTGAGGACCACCCAACCCCAAGCCTCCAGTTTTTCAGCAAGGAAAAGAAAGAAGAATTCTCATCTATATGAAAACTGATCCATTTCAAGGCTTTGTTTTGTTTAAAGCCAATGTGTCCAGTACAGATAAATGTCATCTCTGACCCATTTCTTGTTAAACAAATACTGCTAATACAGTTTAAATGCTTTCCCTCCCCCACATTAAACTATATCATGCTTTATTTATTTATTCTTTAGTAGCAGTTCATCTAAACATAGTACTGAACACCGCAATAAAACCCTCTACAGAAGGACAGCAAATTATCATTATAAAGTTAGAAATCATCCCATCAGCAGCCTGCTCTGTAACAAAAAACTGACTGGCATGCACAAACCCAAGACCATGTCATGACTATACTCAAGCAGATCCATCCCAAGCAACTTTCTTGAAATCAATCCAACTCCAGAAATCTGGTTATTAAAAGCTTATCACATCTAGACCTATATTTTGCCAGCCTATCAAAACAAATCTATTCAATCTCTTTCAGGTAACAGATACTATTTATGTACAAAATTATAATTATGTCTGAAATTTCATCTTACAGTCACAAAGAACGGGCAATATGTGGAAGTGGTAAGTCAGGCTTGCCTGCAGGCACCCTGGGATACATTTTGTAAATTGAGGAGCTTGGACAGGCCCATGGCACAACTTGGCATGACTCAGTGGGCTGAGGGCATGGCCCCCCAAGAATCTTGAGACAAAGCATCTTGGAAATGTTCCACAAAACAAACAAACAAAAAAAATCCAACCAAGTAAGCAAACTTTTGCCCCCTCTCCACATGTCCAATGACCATGCATGGCTGCACATAAGAGATCCAACCAGTGCCTGCCACCACTTCCCCTCTCATGTCCCCATGGTCCTTCCATCCTACCCAGCAGACAGCATAGAAGAAAGAAGGGGTGGCAGAGAGAGTTTGGGCACAGAAAGGAGTAATCTGCATTTGACAGGATAAGCTCCAATCTTTGTGACAGGACAGCAAGAAGATGGCACCAAAGGAAGCAGGGCATGGGACTTGGGAAAGGAAAGCACTGGGAGAGGCAGCACTACAAGCAATGCTGCCAGGCAGGGCCCCTCCTAGACTTCTCCTTCCATTGCTGAGTGTAATAAGGGAGTCAAGAACAAAGCTCTGATGGAAAACCCTGTAGTACACAGAAACAACAGTTACACAAAAGGAAAGGGACACAAGACTGCAGACAAGAAAGCATGACAAAAAACATAGGAAACAAAAATCAGCCGAGTGTCAAAAAGCCTTTCAAAGAAGATGCTACTGGCTCTTTGCATGCAAGTACTGAGAATTATTCCATCTCCCTCTGACACCAACTTTTTGGGAATATTCTTTTTCCTGTGGGGGCAAGACATATGTCTTAAAAACACACAATTATCAACATTTCATGAATAGAACCGGCACCCCCATCAATAGCTGTGATCACACAGCTGCCTGTGTGACGGTGCTCACATTGCCTTGTTTTCTTACAAGTTTAAAGAATTTCTGTTTCCTCACAATTTAATTCATGTGAAACGTTTTGTTCTCAGACCCTGTGTACTTCAAGTTTGCTCTGGCTGAATGCCCCCGTTCTGCTGCCAAGCTTATGCGATTCCAGTCAGCAGGACTGCTGCCCAAACAAAGCACAGTCCAAGATACAAACACCCTCCAAACTACAGGGAACTTCAGAGCCAGATGAGAATTTCATGACTGATCCTCTAACATCTCTCTATCATCAGTCAAACTAACCCCCAACATAAACAAATCTAAGTATAAAGGATATTCAGAGACCAAGTTCCCAGTTTAGTCACAACTGCTCAGAAGCTAAAGCAGAGATTCACATCAGAGTAGGAAGGAAGGAGTCAATATTTCAGGACACTCAAACTCCTGAAAATAAAATAAGCCCTCCCTAAGACATGAGTGGCGGAGGAAAAATGTCACAGTACCACAGTAAAATGATCTTTCACCAGACTCTACATTACACTGCTTTAACTCCCAGGCTAATATTTCAGTGGAAATTAGGCATGTTGGATAGAAGACGAACATCTAAATATATCTGTTTGGATTTGGGCTTTTACAGTCTTTTACCTACTGATGACTGTTAAATATATTTTGAAATAAGCTGTGGTTTCCAATGCCTGGTGTTCATGGCACATATATTTTATAACAGAGCATTTTTTTAGCATCAATAGAAATAAAGCATACACATTTACACCAATATATCAACAGAGCTGCTCTTATAAATAACGACTACCAAAATTTTGGCTACAGAAATTACTGTTAACTCTCAAATTCTAATAACTTTGTCACAACTGAACTGGTTCTGGAATTTTAAACTAGATTACAGTTTCAAAGATATCAGAATCTCTCAGTGGAAGCAGAAGAATTTATCATCTCCAGCATTTTTCAGGACAAAAGGTAAAATACAAGTCCAACACCAGGCAAATAATTTAAAATAAAAAAGAAAAAGTCAAAACAAATTAAGAAATAGGAGCTGACAACAAAAGAAAGAACAAAATAGAACAGGCAGCAGCATAGATACATCAAGTTCATTCACTCTGATTTTGAGCTGACCCCTAAGCTGCTTCCCAACATATTTTTCTCCTAACGTGAGTTTCCAGTACATGTATTATTTGGTATAGTTGGCCCAATATTAAAACAATGGAATCCTGCAGCATGAAGGCAGCTGTTGCTTTTTCAATTTGCCCTTGGAGGCCTTCCAATAATTTCTGTGTCAGAGGATGCTTTAAAAAGTTTTTTCTCCTCACTCTGTGCCTGGCACAAGCCCATCTCAGACAATACCTGCCAGACAGCCACGGCATTCTCCACTGCAGCCCTTTCAAAACCAGTGTTTCACTCTGCCACTCTTCTTCATTTTTTGCAATAAATCAATAACTTGGTAAGCAGTTACATAGTTCAGTGACTCCTCTCTTGCCTTGCTAAGATTTATTGTCTGAGACAGAGATAGGGACTGGGTGACAAAGGAACCTGCTACAAAGAATCTGCCCTGATTATTTGCTACAAGTAACACTGCTTTATACTGTGGAGAAACAAAGTGTGCAAATTCTTGACAGAGAAGATTATGTATTGCTTAAATATAAATCAAATTGATTTCTGGTCTAATGAATAATTGTATTTACAGCTGCAAAATAACCAGAATCCATTCCAGCCTCTGAAGCTATTTTATCACTGAATCCTTTGACACTAATGCACAGCACTGCCTTTTCCAGAACTACTCCCAAGATTTAAACATGGCATTCCTGAGAATCTCTGAGAGGGGGTCTTCCTATTTCCCTGGACACAAGCCACTTCCAAGGTAATGGACCTGCATCTTTAGCAAGGCAGGCTTTTTGGGAAACCTTCATCAGGGTGTAGCCCCTCAGCCCTTGCAAGGGGTGAAGAAGAAGCCTGGTGGCTTTAGCCTTCCCTCCCTCCACTCATCCCCATGAGCACCATCTGTACCTGCCCCAGAGCACCCCCAGGGAGCTGTGTCTGGCCAGCAATACTGTCCCATCACAAGGAACTTCCCCAGCCCTGACTACACTCACAGGCATTTCATCTCCTGCAACACTACTCCTTTCCCACTTTCAACAGCAAATTATTCACCATAGGGGAACTCTGCTAGGATTTATAGCTATACAAACCTTTGAATAGACAATGCAGAATATAGATGAAAATTGGGCCCCAGTGCAATGCAGATACATAGCCACTACCTCAGGGCAACTTCACACAGTAGGTCTTTCCACTTCTTTAAGCCAAGAATAAAAGTAGTACACTAGAGAGCCTACATCAGAAATAAGGGCTTCTACAGAGAGTGATCAAAAATACCTTTCTACAAAGTGTCTCATTAATTCAGCAAAACTTTAGAGCTGGATAATTGACAGGATTTGCACCAAGAAACCTTTACAAAAGAAAAATCACACCAACTCATTTACATTCCTTTTTCTCCTGCAACTACCTTACTTGTTAAGCTGAGCCAAAACAGCCAGATGCAAAATTATTCTGCTTTGTCCATGTCAGAATGAGTTGAGTAAAATGGCTGAGGATGGTGTTCCCCTTCATTAAGGCCATCAGGGTCCAAGGGCAGGACAGCCCTCCAATATCCACATCTCCTGGATAAAAAGGTTAAATCTGCATAGTGTTTTTAAGGTTTTTCCAAAAGTAATTAATCTTTCCTGATTCTCCCATTTTTCTGGTTTTCAAAGAACAATTCCTTACCGTTTGACAAGATGGAGATTAAGCTTCTGACTTCTTGCAATTTAGTTATTCAAACTTGGAGATACTCAGAAACTCCAGCTTCTCTATAAAACCTCCATTTCTTCCTCTTTACTTGTCAGCAAAGTTCAGATAATTTTGCAGAAACTTAACTAATCCCTCAGCTGAGTATTAAGTTTCAAAACGCTAGTGGTTATACATATATATACATATCTACAGTTCTAAGAACAAAGAGGGGGTGAAACCAAGGGAAAAAAAGCAAATCCCTCCAGAAAAGAAATAAAATATGCACCATGAGATTCAACCAGATGCCCTTATCCCCTCAAGGCACAGTTAATATACTATCTGCCAGTACATATGGGACCAATTAAAAAGAGCTAACTCCTCACACAGGCGCTGCAGCGTCACTGTGGAGTAACCCACAATCCATTAAACAAACTCATTCCAAGTAATTCCATTCTGGAAACACGTACTCATTCATAACCAAATCCCAGTCTTTAGGAATCTCATATGCCATGAAAAAACAACCCTGCTTCCACAGAAATCTCTGGCAAAACAATCTGAAGTTCAAGAGGAACAGAACAACCCTCATCTTTACTGCTGCTTTACATGTGCTGCTACCTGCACCTACATGAAGAATTACTACCACTTCTTAGAGAAGCAACTCTCTTGGTCTTACACTTCAACATTGCCAATGAAATAAGTCCACTGAATGATGGAAATAATGAATTGTTAAACAAAAGGAAACAGAAAAGTTTGAAACTATCCAAATGGTCCCTTCCAGCAAGACCAGCAGAATTGGAAGACTTAAGGCATGTATAAGGATCATCATTCAACCTCTTTACATTGTGAAAGTTACTTCCCCTGTTTCCAGTAATTATACTCTCACTTTTGTCCAATCTGCTCCAAACTTTGTTCAACACAGCAATGAATTAGAAGTTTCTATACACATAAGACCTACAGAATAAAGAATTCCACTCAGCAACAAAGAGGCACATCCTTATACTCAGGACAGTCTCAACTTTCTTCCCCCCTCCATCGATTGCTCACCACCACAAACACTATCCATTCTCAGCCACTTTACAACCTAAATAATTCTGCATTTAACAAAACCCTGTGTTTTCAACTTTGGGCTCAACTTTGAGTTGCAAAAGAAACAGGATGCAGATGGGAGGGTTGTTTGGAAGGGGGGGTTTGCTTGGAGGGGGTATTGTTTGCTCATGCAAACCCTATCAATTATTGCAAGCAGTGTTTTTACATGTTTTAAGCTTAGAACAAATGAAGTAATTCAGAATATCAAGATCCAAGGAAGGAGACCTGTGATGTTAAGGCCCTGAACTTCTCTAGATATAGATGTGAAATAAAAGATAGAAATCGTCTGAGTACCCACTACATTTACAGACCCCTGTCTACCTAGGAAGCTAGTTAAACAGATGCGAAAGAAACAACAAAACTAAAATTAATTAAGTGCCTGCCCAGCATTTCCCCACTGTTTTCCTCCTTTGCCCCATGTAATTTAACTTTGAAGTATTAGTGATGCAGTTATTCCAGCAACCCTCAAAGAACACAAAGCTGAAATTCTGCAGAAGATGTTAACAAGGTGGCTTTTATCAAACTTGATGCAGCTGAAATCTAAATTATTTACCCTGAAAGAGAAAGGAATAAAAGAATTTAGGGGCCTCTGATAAAATATTAAAGTATTGAGTCTTGTGAATACCTATTAGTCATTCCTCTGGGTAAAAAAGTATCAAGACAAATATTTCTTTTAATAAAGAAAAGGCATATATTTGGCTGAAAGAAAATACTCAACTCTGGTGCAAAATGTTTGAGCAGCTTTACAAATTCAGTCCTCTATAATTATACAGAGACTGCTAAAAATTCCACTTTCATAACCACCACCACCACAAATAAATAAGTGTCAAAATAAATCCAGTAGATTATCATGCAAAAATGTGTCCTCTACAGCTTAATCTTGAGATAATGCTTTTTATAGCATATCTTTCTGCCCAGATTTGCAGCTCTTGTTACTTGCATTCTTGCCACTAAGCACAAGGGTCATCAATCTTATAATTCATTTTTTTCATAAACTTCTTCATGCTGGAGCCCTGCTCATGGCTTCTCACCTTTGCTTATCTAAGGTATTTGCATATAGAATGGCCATAGAGTTCTTTGAAAGATCTCCAAGCCATACTCAGTGTCAAGGACAGTAATTTAGCCAAAAGAAAAGAAAAGAAAAAAAGTAACCTGAAAATTTAGAGGCAAACTGCAAATATGAGGCAGATGGATGAATGTACACAGGGATTCAATATGAATTTCCAGTGACAATTCTCTATTGGTCAACTCCAATTTTGCAATGAAGAATTCACAGAAGACTTTTCAAAGGAATCTCTGAAGTTTTCTTCTTCCATAAATACTTTTAGGAAGAATAACTCTCTAGGTCCAAGTGTTTAATGTTTGGAATTACTATTGGAAATTTCCAAACTTACGTTTGGAAAGCAAGGATCATTTAGAAAGCAATTAAAGTGAATACCAGCCCGTGGCTGGGATGATCAAGACCAACAACTCTGATGGAACACCATCCTGAGAAGGGAACAAGCACTGTGGAGAGCATTTATCAGCAGAGCTGCCCAGCAGCCAGGGCACAACGTGACAGCTTCACAAGACTTGTTCCTCACCACCACGCACTTCCCTCAAAGCTTCATTACAGCTGCTGAGATCCCAAACACTGCCCACTGCAAAGCTGCTCTGCCTACACCCTAATCAGGAACGATCAGCACAAAACGTTCCACGTGGGCACAAAATAAAGCTTTGCCTCTAGGTCTCCACTTGGGAAGTCAAAAGGTAGTCAGAGCTGAGCACTCCAAATTAACATTTCTCTTGCTGAGGGGTAATTCTGAGCTCAATGACAGATGGCTGTTTTCCTGCTTTCCAAGCATTACCATTATTTAGAGGAAAGTCTATAAAAATGTTTGTACTGTTGGTAAGTTACTTGGGAGACCACCACAAGTAAAATATTTTCATTTTTAAATAAAGTATGTCATTTCAGTCCAGAAGCAAAGCTTGAAACAGATAACCTCAAAAGTGGAAAGTCTTGGGCAAGTTAACTGAAGTCACAAATTTTCAGAAGGAACTTCAACTCCACATCAATTAATCACCACTAGTTCCCCTCCTACAGACCAACCTTTAATCCAACTACACTATTTTTAGTGTGAGATGGCTTGAGGAACAGAAGGTATCCTTGTTTGATTTCTTTCAATTTTGAATCCCAGGTTGTCTGACTGGAACAGATTTTCAGATGACATTAGAAAAGCCTCTGAAATAACATCAGGCAAGTTTTGTATGCACAGCTATTTGCACAAGACAATTGTACAGTTTTACAAGACAATCAGCTACATCCATTCCCAGCAGCTGATGAGCAAAGGGGACCTTTGATCATTCAACAAAGCCAATTCCCTCCTGGGTACAATCCAGCAACCACCACAATTCAAGGGTTCCAAGTTTTGCTGTTTCCCTGTCCTGAAGCGCTTGTTGGCTAGTGAGTCCATCTCAGTGTCATCCACAGCACAACAGAGAAAATCAGAGGTTGAAGCTGCAGCGACTCCCTGCAGAAACAGGAACCCAAACTACCACCACTGTCTGTTTTTCAAGCCAGGGGAGTGTATGCCACAGTTATCCACACAGGGTGAATGTGGGTTTTGATTGACACACAATGAAAAAATGTACGACAAGGTCATCTGCTAAAACACAGATTTTTTAAAAATAATTAGCTTTAAATAAAGGTTAGAAATCATTTGAAAACCATAATATTACACAAGGTGCTCCTTCACTTTCATAAAAGGAACAGCTTCAATCAGCACATGAAACAGAGCTATGTGTTATGATCTATTTTCCCTGTAGCATCTGTAGAAAGTTGATTAGTTCCAACTCATGCTCAACAACATGAGCACTTCCACTTTCATGTTTTATCAACATTATAGTCAGAAATTAAAAGACTCTGGTGGTTATCACTGATGTTCCCAACTTGGCAGAGGAAAGCCATTCCTGAAGTAGATTTGGGATTGCCTTTTCCGCTTACATAGTAGAGAAATCACAAATGCAGTTTACTGTGAAGCTGCCAATATTTAATAGTGTTTAATGGTGCGGTATCTGTGTGGGAAAAGGCCGCAAGTGTCTAGCTAGGAAACAAATTAGTTCATCAGCTTTCACTGAGTTTCCCTCTTTGCCTTCATCCCTGAATGTGTGCTTCTGGGTTGGAGTTGGGGGGCTATTTGCTGAAACATCACCTCACAGATGATTCTATGGAAGAAACAGGAGGTATTTCTGAAAACAGAGGCAGCAACATGAGCACCATTGAAGAAATAAAGTAGGCAGGACACAGGGATAAATCTCAGTGATAACTTGGCAGAGCTACCCATGGCAAGGCCTCCAACCTGCCTGAGGTCACATAAAACACCCTGGGGGTGTTGCTGCCCTGTAGCAAGTTAGGCTGTAGCCAGCCCAACCAACCCCCACAGCTTCTGCCTCATGAATTCTCAGAGGATGGCTACCTTTCCATTTCTTTAGATCCAAGTGTGCTCATTCCTTCTGCTGTGCATGCAATGTTCATTTTGGCCCAGCCCATTTGGTTTGGAAGATATTCTTCTCCACTTCAGCACATGAAGTGCCCTGGCTTCAGCCTCTTTTCTGTCTGGCACATAGTTAGAGGAAATCCAATTCATCTATAAAAGTTGCATCTCAATACATTGTGACTTACCTCTTTTCCCTATCCCTATTCAAAGGGAGAGGAAACTGCACAGCTTTCAGAGCCATTCCAATTTAAACATTACTTTCCATCTGTACATTTTTCAACTTCCAAAACTGCACTTGTTATGAAAAAAAAAGAACAGCAAAGAAGCAAGGTTGTCTTATTGTATTATATTCACTTAATAATCATAAGCAATTTCTCAGAGAAGTCCTCCAGGCACAGTTTTAATGTTAAAGCAATTCTTGCTTCATTTTAACCATCCACTGATGCAGAGCTGATAGCCCAGCTCTATTAAAAAGTACAAGGCACTATTTCAAGAAATGTCATAATTTATCAGGCAGAGTTAAGACACTCTGCACACGGCAGCCTGGATGCACAACACCAACTGCCTCTGACACTTGCTGAATCCAGCTCTGCAGTTCTTCTGCTTTGGGCTCAGATGCCCGTGATGCATGAAGTCACACAGAAAAGCTTCCTGCTATGGTGTCATCTTCCTTTTAAAGAGGCTTAGCAACATCTAAAAATGCATGACTCTAACTTGAGTGACAACCCATTTAACCAGCTATAAAACTCATTACAGGGAGGATGGTTGGAGAGAAGATAAATATTGCAATCATTTCTTTTTAAACTTTAGCATGGAAAGTCCCACATTTAGTTAAGGAGTTCAACACAGCAACAGAGCTCTCATTTTGTCCTGTTGAACGTCAGTTGTTGGTCAGCAGATTTGTCATTGACCAGTGATTAGATTCCACACCTTAACTTTGCAAATTGTAACCAGCAATGCAAGGAATCATTACCTGGGATGAGGCTCAATTTAGCCCCCAAATTATTCTTTTGAGGGACTGTGTCTCTATTCTCTCAAGTACTCCCGACACACAGGAGATAATTATCCATCTTTGGACTCGTGTAAGATGATAACGAACCCTCTCCCCTGCCTATCAGAAGGTATTCTTCTAAGAAAATGGGCATTAGAAGAAGCAGTAAACCTATCCCAAGCCCGTGTCAGAAAGGTGTGTGTTTGGGACTATACAACATACTGGAAACCAAGCTGTGACTTTACAAGTAAATTCAGGTGGCTCTGTTGAACTAGGTGCTACACCCAAGTGAGACACTGCAAACCAGAGTAACTTCCTGATCCACTGACTCTGCAAGCATAACACTGCTCTGCTTAAGAATTTGTGTTGCTTTCTGGAAGAAAACCTTATTTTTAAACTAAAACACACTAAAATAAGATTACCTGCTCTTAGAAAGCACTTAACTACCTCTTTGCTTGTTACCAAGTGGCCCATACATATCTGTCAGATGAGCACCATTGATGACAATGCATTAAATAAACACTTCTGCTTAAAATACATAAGTTTACTTATGAGTAGTTTGAGACACACAAACATCTACAGCTTATTCAGTTGAAGAAGCCTCTGCTCTCAAAATGTCCATTCAGCAGCCCTGCCAGATACTGTTTCACAATACTACAGGCTCACTTATTCATAAACAAATCATTAACATTCTTGACATAAATCCATAGCGTACAACAAATCCCAACTATGATAGTGTTTTACTACATTTGCTGTGCCCATCATGAATGGGAGTTCTGTTTTCACTAAAAGAACCACTCTCAACAAATAAAAGACAAATTATTCTCTGCAAGGAAACTACCAGGATGAAATGCCTATGCATGGATTACAAACTAATTATCAAGTTCATACAGTAATAAACCTGGTATTCAGTTAGTGAAAGGGTTTGCCAAAATTTATGCAAGAAATTTTCTTCCTAGAACTCTGGTAACTTAGAATCTGAAGGTAAAACACAATTACAGGCTTTAATGTTTTCCTCACCTACTCAAGAAACCTTTTATACATCCCCATTTCTCCCTACACAGGCACAAGAATCATCTGAGAAGACACTTCAAAAACCCTTCAGCTTTCACTCACTGCCAGGGGTTTATTTACAGCCTTGGATCAGAGGGTTTCAGCCAAGCCCAAAAAGGTCAAGGCCATTTTTACATACCTACACCACAATTTAAATTTGACTAATTAAAATGAATGGAATAGCTAAATGAATGCATCAGACCAGGCTTTCTGTTCTGTCTGAATATACTCCCCATAGATGACAGTACAGGGCAATATTTCCCAAAAAAAACAGAGTCCATAAATGAATCCTCTGCAAGTACCCCAAAACAGCTCTGTCATACAAGTAGCATCCCCCTGTGCTGAGGGGCATGGAGGGCATGGCAAGATGGGATTCCCTGCTCAGAGCTGGTCCACACAAGGGAGGACACTCCCACAGCACCTCCCAGGACAAATCACACAGCATCCACCCATTGACAATGGCCAGCCATCACCAAAGCTTTGGATATCACAAGGTTAAACCCTCTATCCTGAATTCACTAATACCTTCGTCACCATATTTAAAGAATTAAACGCTTCCCTGAATGGCCATATTTAAGTAATTTTTTAAAAAGGAAAAAAAGAGGGTGGAAGATAGTTAAGTTACTATTGAAGTTCTTGGCAGATGAGATGTATGCTCACAAGAGCTGGAGTTCTCCCCAGACTGATAAACATAAAGCAGACTGCCTTCTGTGCCGGCTGCCAGCTCAGCCTGGGGAATAAAAGATGTTTTCAATTCCAGAAAAGATCCATGTGCATTGAAACACTGAACACTCAGCAAGGCCTCAGTCCCTTACTCACAGTGCACAGGCCTGTGGGCACTGGGGGCTGCTCAGAGTACGTAAAAATACGCATATGGCAAAGTTTTGCAGAAATGAGACCTTTGTTACTGTAAATACATGCAGATTTTCATAGCAATTACATTGCAGCATTTTTAGGGGCATGACTCCTCTTTTAATTATTTCCATTGGTATAGCTTTTCCATTTCAGCTTGCTTTAGTTCTAGTTCTGTGACAATTTCATGGCAGTACACTCATGTGTGAATATATGCAGCAGGAATGGCTCACTGTTCATAGGTGCGACTACTGAGGATTGTTCTGCAATTCAGGAGAGCAGGTTTACAGGATCCATTTATGGGTTTCACTCTGTACCCAGCCTCTGAAAACATTTCAGATCTGTTTTTGCCAGAGAACACAGCTACTGAAAAAACACTGGGGTTGTCTAATCTGGCTTTTGGTATCACAGAGCTCACCATCCCTGAAGTTCCTGCTTTCACTCCTGACCGCCTAAAGCTGTAACATATCCATTAGTGTGGAAAGCATCTCAGCTGAAGGAGTTCGAGGGATGAATAAAATCTAGGAATCTTCTCATTTGCCTCCAAGTTTTCTGAACACCTTAAGTTTTTTCTGAACACCACAGTTTTAGATGCTGTCCACAACGGTAACAGATAAAGCCTAACTCTAAAAAAGCAACAATTTAAGACAGAAAAACACATGTAATCACATGTCTATAGTAAATGAGGCACTACAGAAATTCCAGACTATAGAGGAGGTCAGACTAAAGTGATACATGATTTGATAGAAGGCAAACAGCTCTGCCAGGAATCAGCAAGGCAACCAGACAAGTTAACCACTCATTTGCAGTACAATACAACAGCCAAATGACGCTGAAACCTCAGTGTCAAGTCACCCAAGGAAATGTCCATGCTGCGGAGCAGCCCGGGAAGCCCCTGCTTAGCAAACACACACCACACAACCTTGCTGAGCAGTGCTGGGAAACAGCGGGACTAGAAACTACTAAGCAGTACTGGAAAACTCAGAAGAGACTCATGATCTGAAATAATTTCATTCTCCTGAGTTACAGGTAGATCACAAAGCTTGCAGGGTAGCTTGCTAAGAGAGAGTGATGCCAGTGAAATGCTGATTGCAGAGTGCCAAAAGCCCCTGTGCTGGCCTGTGGAGAACTGCAACAGGCAAAGCTAGGAGACAACAGCAAAAAAATCTGAATTAACATGGAGAGCAGAAATCCTGGGGACATAAGTGCTTGCCAGCCTTGATTGTCCATTTTCTGGAAATATCAGTATCTTCAACCCCACCTTTCCTTTGCTGACCAATAACAGCATAAAAAGCATTAAGTTCTGCAAATGAACAGCTGCACAGCACCTGGTACTGCTAACAGCTCTTTACTAACCTGGTTTAGAAGCTGAAATAAACATTACACTTCTGTTTCTATAGGCAAAAGCTCATCATCAAAACCCATTTGTCACTGGCTGTGCTGTGAAATGCATCTCATGCTAAACGCCAGCTTGCAATTGCACAAAGCACACCCCACTCACAGGGCTCCAATATGCACGCTGACCAACCACTTGTCTCCTTTGATACATTAGTGCTGTATTTTGTCCACTGATCTAGTTCCCGGGGGAAAAAAAAAAAAAAAAAAAAAAAAAAGCAAGCATGACACCCTGGCCCCTGATCCAACAGCAAAGTTTTCAGTATTTTAACAGTGATTTCAAAAAGGAGCGAAGCCAAGCCTGAATCCTCAGATTATCCTTTGTAAAACCCCAGCATCAGTGTTAGCAAATGAAAAGATCAAATCAGTTGGCTTATACAGACTGTAATTTCTGTACCTATATTTATTAACACTAGGTACATAGAACTGAGGAAAAGAAGTGCTAGAAAAACACACAGTGATGTTAACCACAATGGCAAACTGAATGTACTGATCCTTTCCTCCAGCCAGCAAACATTTTCAAGCTGTTTCTTTTAAGCTAGTCACTGAGTAGGAAATGCTTTTTAGACAGAAAAATATTTTCTTTTCAGAAGACACCATAAAACCCAGCACAGAGCACAGTATATGTTTTAATGAGAATTAATTACTTGTTTACTGTGGTAGTTCATTACACAACTAATCCCCATCACATTGTCTAAACAACTTATTTCCTCCGGTGAGTAAAGAAAGGTCAACATAAAAAAAACAGTTTGATTTTTTCTAAAGAAGAAGATGCAGAGCATTAGCAACACATCTGCAGGGTGTAAAAAGCTGAAGGGCAACACTAAAGAATATCCTTTGAGTACCTTCCAGTTTTTTTCAGTGAAGGTATTCCAGAATGAAATGTTACCAAATATAGTGGAATTGACATATTCCAGTATACAAAAATATTGTTCTAAACCAAGAGCTATTAATTCTTCAGAGCTGTGGGCTGTAGTTTATCATTAGCATATAGAAGTGAAGGATGGTTGGAACAGTCAATTCCATTTCCCCCTAGTGACTAAATCATGTACTAGCTAAGTCATTTATGAATGTCAAAGGGTGACAGTTTTCAATTAAGTTAATGAGATTCTAGAGGCTCTGGCCATCTGAACCCTGTTTGTGGATTTTCTTGCCAATAAAAAGAAAAACCAAAACAAAACAACAAAACACAAAAGGAAGAAGTCTCACAAACAGATTTTACTTAAACTGGGTACTAACAATTCAGCATTAATCCTACCACATATCTGCTAGCTACGTACCAAGAATAAATATTTATACTAGTCACCACATGCCGTTAGGCATTAACATACGGTTAAGAAGATGTTAATTGAACCATGGACGTTGGAAACTGAAATAATTTTGCTCCCCTTGTAACTCTTCAGCTCCTCAGGCAAGGACCCAGCCTTTATCCATACAGCACCTCAGCAAATGGACACACAGCATCCAAGGCCTGGCTGCTCTAGGAGAAGAGGGCAAAACAGTCAAGGAAGAAAATCAAGAAACTGCTCACTCTTACAGCAGGAGTGGGCAGCCTCCCCAACACTCAAAATGCCTGGCTGATCCTGGGTCCAGTCCAAGTGAGGACACATCCCTCCAGTAGCAAACTGTGCCTGGGTGTGGAGATATATGTTCCAGATGACTCCTGTAAGTTAGCATCCTACCCATTAGACCCTTTACTGTTACCTTACATGGAAAATCTAAAATATAAGTGCTGGTAGCAACAGCCATTATTCTTTTTAGCCATCTCACACCCACTGTTCAAAGTAATTCTTTATAATGACCCACTAGGTTTCACAAAAAGAAAAACAAACACAAAAAAATATCAAAAGAAACCATAAAGAACAACAACTACACAGTAAAAGTGAAGATAAGCTTCTCAGGGTAAAACTTCAAACTCCCACAGAAGTTCAATAAAGTCAGAAAAGTAACACCACATTAGACTTGTTGGTTCAGACATTACTAAGCACTGGCCAGACTCCATGCTTTCTCTTTTTATTTTACTTACAATTAGCTGGCAAGAGACAATGATTAGCTAGAAAAACCACATTCCCTTTTGACCTCCAGGTGTACAAAGCAGAACAGCATTAAGCATTTCCTGAATCTTTAAGCAGTGTGCAGTAAGGCTTCAAGCAGCGGCAGCAGCAAGTCACCACACAGTGTTTATGGCACAAACGCTCACTGTGGAGCCCACTAGCTCTTCATCAGATCTATCTCTGAGTGTCACAGCACTATCAGGCAAGCACCTGCCTCCAGACTCTTTTCCAAAGCTTTATTCCAAGGCTGGGCCTGTACAAACTATTGCATACATGAGAACTTACAGAGGACAAGATTACAGCATATTTCTGTAGAATGGCGTGCACTGCCAGCTCAACTCCCTGTTCCACTGGAGATCTGGACTTTACCATCTCTGTTCTCAGTTCATACCCATACTCAGGAAGAATCAGAAGGACCAAAGAGTGCAACAACAATGCCAAGTATCATGAATCACCCAGGCAAAGCAAGGAGTGTTACTCTGGTGCAGGAAGCTCTGTATGCCAGAGGACAGAGCACTCAGCACACAGAATCCAGTCACCTTGGCATTGCTGGCACTGAAACCATCTTCTTCCCAGTGGAAAAACAGATTACATTTAGGAGAAGATGATATGCTTGAAAGTCATTCCTCCCCACCTCCAATAGATGGACAAATTGTGCTGCGTCAGTTTGTTCCTGTTACAAAATAGTCCTCAATTCCCCTGGAGAGCTCCCAAACAGCTCTGTTCCCTCCTTGGCCAGTCCGTCCATGCCACTTTGCATTGGCATTGCAAAAGGAGCCTTTACCTGCTCCTTTAGCCACAGAGTCCCAGTTCAAGAGATTTAAAAACTATCTTAAATAAAACTTCCGCTTCTTGATGAGACCTACTAACTGGGATACTATAAAGACTAACTTTTCTGGAAACTATGTTGCACAGCCAAATTCTGCGCCGAGGGCTCTGCCGTACAGCTGCAATTGTTAGCAGCGACTAACATTGTTATCTAGAACTCCTCAAACTTACATTAGTTTACAACCAGCATGAAAGTCACATATGGCACTGGCACAGCAGTATAAGGTCATTTTAAAGCAAACACCAAGTTACAGAGATCAGTGGATACCAGATTCAAAAACCTCTCTTAAAAATTAAGAAAAAAATTTAAAACAGACAGATTTTTGGGAAATGAGGAAGAATATGACTGCACATGTATGGATTTGAGAGAAAGAACATATTGGAAGCAATGTTTTCTTTTCCCAGGATGAAGCAGAATGCTCTTTAACTTCAGTTTTGTATTGATGGCTGCTAGATAAGGAACATTTGTTTGCTCCTAAGAAATGCTGGGAAAAAAAAATAAGCAAAGTGAGCATTTTTCACCCTTTGAAGAAACAAATACATGACGTTTTCACAAGAAAATGTGAAAGTAAGAAAAGATCTCAGAAACAGACTGGATCCACAAATAAGAAATATAGGTTTTGGCTGAAAACAGAAAATATTTCCTGAGGCTCTGGAGGTGTGTGAGGCTCCTGGCTGTGCCGGGTGGCAGCTACGGCCACCATGGAGCACCAGAGCTGGTGATGCTCTGAGCCCACTGTCAGGCAGCTGCCATAGCCCTGCTCCCACCCTTCTGTGAGGAACTCACACTCCCTTTTTCTCCCCACAGAGGGGAGGAACTGGGTGACTGTGAGGTTTATTAGCACTCACATAAGTATTCTGTAAAGCAGTTTTGCCCCCAGCCCCAAGCGAGCGGGCGGTGCACTCACTGCGTGACAGACGTTCCTCTGGCAGATACAGAGCAGCCCCTTATCCAAATAGCATTAGGGCCTGGTCCAGGATGACCTCAACAGCACACACTTGCCAAAAAGAGTCATACAGAAACATTTAATTCAGCTCTCTTTGACATTAAGTCTTGTCTCATATAGCTACTCTTAAAAAAAAAAAAAAAAGAAAGAAAGAAAGAAAGAAAGAAAGAAAGAAAAATCAAATAAATTTTGGACTTTTAAAAAAACATACAAAGTTTCTTCTCAGTCATAATAAAAGAAACATAGAGTAAGTCCACTGGCATTAGTATTGGCACTTAGACTTATACCAACACTCTCAAAATCTGAATTTGGACCAAAACCAAAACCTACATATAGACAGGGGCAAAGTTTATCCCCAAGTGAACAAAATAACATCTCTTGTAGACATTAATGGCTTCTGAAACTCTGTAGCTTGATACGACATTACTGATTTACATGCCAAACCACATTCACTCTGTTTATCTTGGGAAGCTCCACATCCATGTAAGAACACCCTCAGACCATAACAGAGGAATGAAAGGTCACGCCATTACTTTCAGAACCAGTGCAGTAAACTTTAACAAGGTATGGGCATTTCCCTGGTCAGTGCCACCTACTGCAGCTGCCTATTTTTCAAATAATGTAAGCAGCATGAATAACCTCTGATGCAGAGAAATAAAAAACTCAACTTGAAAAAAGCAATATAAATACACTCTGAAAGTAATTTACACCAACCAGAAGCGAGCTATTTCAGTGCAAGATTTCTGCAGATGTGGCTCCTGGGCCATGCCAGGCTGCTCATGGACCTCTCAAGTCCCCATCTGATGACTGCTCTTCCTGCACTCAGAAGCTTGACATCACTATATAGCACTTAACTTCATCAAAAGCCTCCTTAGATTCTGTCTTTCTGATAAACACATGTAGATACCTTAATCCATACTGACCTCACTGCCCCACACAGCTGGACCCTGCTCTGCCCTGCTGGAGCAGAGTCCCAGGCTTAGAAAACCTCTCAAGCTTGTCTAGTCACAGGGGTGAAAACTCTAAGCTGCAGCTCTGAATGTCTCTTTCCAGTTGAAGATCTGTCCATGACTCATTTCAGCTCACACTTGCAGCTCAGCATCTCTTCAAAAGTGACTTTTCCTCAGGGAAGATGAGCTCTGCCACTTCTGCAGCCTGAAACTTGTCAGCATTTTAAATGTGAGCAGGACGGGGAGAATGGCTTCAGGAACAGAATTATTAAGCACGATCTAGAATTTATTACTAGAATAAGTGAATATTTTTCACTGTATTAAAGTGCCAGGGCTTTTCAATACCCTTGATTACAAAAGGCAGTCGTCTCATTCATTTAGAGATGAGTTTCAGGCTGGCCATAATGGCCAGACAGGCTGCCCTGTGCCTTTTGGCAGACCCTGCAGCAAGACTGCTGTCTGTGACAGGGCCATTTCCCACACCAGGCAGTCCCACTTCCCACTGGACACCCCCAAGGAAATAATCTGAACTCTGTGTGTGATGGTCATTGAGGCAAACAAAGTCCTAAGTCTTTACAACAGATTAAATCCTGGGAACTCTGTGCCCTATTCCCAAGCCAGAAGCTGCAGGACTGCGAAGGGCAGGTGCAAGGAGTCACACATGACCTCAAAATCTACAAGAAAAAAGGTGACTATTGCAACACCCAGCTGTGGGAAAAGGCAATGGCAGACCCTACCTGTGTTTCTGTAACCTTTCAAATTGTTCAACTCCTCCTTCCATAGCAACTCTACATTTTAGAGGTACCGATTAAAACCTTGCCCTTTGAAAATGTTACATGTCCCAGCACCAAGCTTCAGGCTCTTTAATGAAAAAAAACCCTCTAAACACCAGATCAAAACAAAAATCGGTCACAAACAAATGCTTCCTAGCACTCCTTATAAACCACAGAAAAGTTACATTGCCATCTCAAATGGCAAGATAAAAGTTAATGGATTCAAAGGCCTATCCCTACACACCAAGATAAGGCTGCATGCATAAATCTGAGTGATTTAACAGTCGTTTATCAAAGTGAACTGTCCAATCTCATAGAATGTAACATCCTTTCTGCAGCCTTTAGCACTGATGCTCCATCAACAAGAATGTGACAGAGAAGGTTCTACCTCCCCCATCATCCAAACCACGTATCCCAACAGGCAGCACTGCCGATAGCAGCACAGCAACACTCCCCTGAGAGGAGCCAGGTACACAAATCCACAGTTCCCAGGGCAGCCCAGCTCAGCGAGGGTGAACCTCAGCACAGCTCAAGGCCTGGCCAGTCCCTACACCTTGCCCTAGGCTGGGGGATCTCAGGGCTTTGGGTGTCACAGAAATCACTGATGGGTTTTTTCTTTGTTACCTATCAGAAAAAGCAAGCAGCCAGCACTCTTCAGCAGCACCACACATCCCTCCAGCAGTTCATCCTAGCAGAAGGCACTAAAGCTGTCTTTACTATCAGGATTTTCTTAAACACACAGTACCAAGCTCAATAGTCCCTTTCAGCCACACTATCAAGAGGGCCGACATAAAATTTTCAAAATATCCTTCCTTCTAATTCTAATCCAAACAACAGAGCACAGCTGTGAAAACTGAAGCCTGTACAGATCTGCTCTGTACAGGCTCCTTCTTAAAAGCACTGGGACAGGATTCAAGCTTCTACATTTTCTGATTCAAATTTATAGTCAGGCACAGAAAATTCCCATGGACTAGGGAAAAAAGAGAAATGCTTAAACTGACAATTTTCTGAAAAATGAAAAAAAATTCACTGCTATCTTCTGCTGCCACACTGTGCAGTGAGCTGGGACAGAGGTTCCACACTATGCCCTGACAACCAGGCAGCTCAGGGAGCTGCCAACTGGTGTTTTCTTAAGTTCCAAAAGGTACTTTTCTGGTCAAAAACCAGAAAAAATATAATAAATGCCATATGGAAAAGCTAAAATCGGGCAAAAGGTCTGGTTAAATAAATAGCCCCAAATGAGAGGAAAAATGATTAAAACACTGTTTTTGAAGTCTGATATATTTTTTTTTCTAACAAGTTTGCTGCTTGTCTTCTCACTCTCCAGCTCAGAGCCACAGCCAGAACAACCAGCTCACCATAAAACAACTCCCAGTGCTCCTCTCCCCAGAAGAAGGGAATACTAGAAAACCAAGGACAAAATTCCTTAACACAACACTAGAAACCAAGTTCAGGGAACTAATTTGGATGGGACAGTTTTGATGAATAATAACTGAAATTTGGGTTGCCTTTTTTTCTTAAGCAGGACAACAGGGAAAGAGGGAAGGGTGATTCCGAGAAACTACCATTTTCAGGTCAGTGTCACTGTAATCAACTTATTCAGAAAGCACAGATTAATCCTGACAGCAGGAAAGCTTATCCCGAGCTACAGGAAAGGCGCAGAACAGTTGAGACTCGCTCTGGAGAGCCTCTCCCTGTAGCTATTCAGAGAAGGAATGTTGCATCCAACCCTCCCTCCTGTCCCTCAACACCCAGACTCAGGGAGGGAAAGGAGAACAAGAAACTTGCAGGTTCAGATGTTGTATTTGATGTTGCCACCATCATTGTGCCTTGACTCCTCCCAGACCCCAAACTCCTCTTATCCTGCCTTCCAGCCAGCAGAATTTGAGCTCAGGAAGCTCCATAGCAGAGAGAATTGTCCATTTTAAATGAGACTATACCAACCCCCTGGATTTCCTGTAACAGCCAAATGGATGGGTTTCCTGCTCTGCTCTTGAGTCACCAGGCTCAAGGCTGGTACTGACCCCAGTGAAGTTTGGATCAGATCCCCACTGCAAAAGCAGTTCAGAGTAACCTCAGAGTAGTTACTTCACCAGTGAGACCAGACTGAACATCAATTCTCTTCTCCAGACACTCAGTGAGTGGGTGAGTTTTCACAAGAGCACAGTCCAGGTAAAACACTCTGTAAAAGACTGGCCCTGAACAAAGCTGAATACAGCCAGCTGAAGACTTACTCCAGGGTCATTCTGCAAGCTTCACATGAAATGTATGGAACAACCATCTCTCAAACCCAGAGGGAGCTTGGCATGGGAAGAAAGAGGCGGCCACAAATCTGAGCTTCAGGACGCTTAATTTCATTTCTATCTGCTCTCAGTGTTCTTGGCAGCTCCCATCAAATATATCTGGAGAAAATGTTTTCATGTGAGGAGACATTTGAAAATTGTCTTGCATAACAGAGACCCAAGGTCACAAAGGGTGATGGTGCGAGGACTCTGACTGCCCTGGTGCTATCCCAAACCCAGCAGCACTCTACTCACATCATAGCTCCATCAGTAAAACTCACCAGCAGCAACTCGAGTTAGAAATGTTCCTGTTCACATTGCCTGGATGCAAAACCAGCTATTAACCTGTGAAAGGGACATTTATTTAAACAGTCCCAATGAAAACACTTATGGAGGTTTTTCAAAGACCAGCATTCCAGAAGTCATCACCAAACTGCCAAGGTGTCAGTGCAATGAGACCAACTTATTCTGAGGCTATGTGTAGTTTTGCTGAAGCAACATCATTAAAAGAATATTAAATACTGGCAATACATAACTTTTTATTCTATGCAAAGATTTATATTTGCCACTCCATATTTTCAGTATTCAGCAGGAAAAACAAATCATGAAATGTTACATTAAGTCTTCTCAGGACACTTGTACAATCACCTACATTTAACATCTTTAGTCAAAGAGTTCTGATACACTTATTCAGAAACAGCTCAGAAGATGTAACACTGTTTCCTGTAACTTTTCCAGCTACTATATAAGTGCAAATAAATTCAATTACTATACACAAAAGCACTACGGGAAAAAAAATTATTGTAAGGACTAAACATTGTTTAAAGGGACTTTTCAGCTACACATTTACCTGTCTCTGGGTAAACAGCCTCTCCTCTAGCCTGCACAGAGCCACATCAAAAACACAGTAGTGCTGTAAGGGTGAGGACACAGCCCAACACCTCAGCACCAACCCAAGTCATGTCTGCTGAGAACACAGCCATGCCTGGAAGGAAATGGTAATGTCTGGGCACAGCACTGCTGACTGTTCTGTCCTGCTGGATGGCACCAGGGACAGACAAAATCTGAAATAGGCACTTAAAATTCTGAACTACTCAGACTGAATGCTTTAGTTGCCTTTCTTCAATGAAATCTCTACTTAAATTTATGTTCTTGGTCATCAAACAGGCTGGCAGTTTCATAAACAGAAACTAGTAGTACACTATAAATGAACCCTGAAGATCATTTCCCAGTGGGCTTTCCACAAGGCACTCACTGATTTTGATTTCCTTTTGGTCATAGAATGCTTCCCAAAATTAACATTTTTGCAGAGCCATTCATTTTCTACAAAGAATAAATAATGTAGAAGAAAAGGAACTGCCTGAGCTAAGTGGTGCCAGATGAGCCTCCTGGAATCATGGCTTTGTTTTAAAGATTCCTGACTGCTGTAAAATCGTAGCTGCAAACGAGTGCAAAAACTCTGATGCCTTGAAAGATATCCTGAAGCTATATAGTGCCAAAACACCGGGCTGTAAGACTTCAGACATTTGCAGCCACATGACTCAGGCTTAAATTTCAAATACTTTCCATATTTTCCTTCTGACATAATATTTAATGAAACCAGAGTTCAGTAGTAGTATCAGTCCTGCTATACACGTCTTGCCACAGTTTCTGCCTAGACAGCTGTTTGTGTGCTTACACTCGCTTGTTGTTTGGTTTAGAAAGGTTTTCCATATGCCTTGAAAATTGGAAAACTATTGTTTTAACTGACTGTATGCTGTATTTCTAGCACACATATGCATGTGAACACTGAAAAGGATTAGAAGCTCATTGAAAGCAGCAATAGCACCTAAATCCACATTACATCTGAACACATGCAAACATTTGTCACCAACTCACAGTGGCTGTGATCACCTTGAAGCCATCACACATGTGTAAGTCTACCCAGAGCTGACTTCTTTTTAGTGAAAGATCTTTTCAATGCTT
Organism: Certhia americana; assembly: GCA_018697195.1. Classification (NCBI taxonomy): domain Eukaryota; kingdom Metazoa; phylum Chordata; class Aves; order Passeriformes; family Certhiidae; genus Certhia; species Certhia americana. Next base: position 15,367,081 of record CM031865.1, on the reverse strand, counting down.
CTGATATGGGAAAAGGCATTTGATGTGTATACTAGTGGAAGTGGATGCATGGATATGTGAGTTTAGTAAGAGAGTCTACAATCATAAAATTTAAAAGTCTGAAAGTAGATTGAAGATGCAAGGCTACAGGTACATTAACAAATTCCTGTAAAACAAGCAAAATGTTTATGAAGCCTTGGAAAACAGTGCTCACAGCCCAGCCTGAAGGTGAGCAGCAACACCCCAATACCGCTGCTTTCATTTTTTTCACTTCCACTAACAGCTACACTGTTGTTTTACTCCTGTATTGTAATGATGTGGAAGTACATTACACCAGCAACTCAAAGACTGGTAAAGCAACCTTACACAATCTTATTTTTCATGGACTTCAGAGGAGCTGCACAAGTTACATGATGGCAGAATTAAGCCCTGAGGTTCAGGAAATCAAACTTGCCCCAGTAAAGGACTTGAAGCTTCCTGCCCTTCATCACCCGCTTCACTTCATCTCATCTTGCTCACCCACAGCTCTCCCGCACCGGATTTCACAGCACATTAGGAAAGATATGGAACTTTATGAAAGAAATAAATTCTAACAATATTAGAATGCATTACAGCCATCCATTATTAAACCCTTGCCCAAAAATGGCCCCAAACTGTGAGTTTTAGTAAGAATACTGAACTTCCAGATGAGCAGAGAGAGAACCACTGAAGTCCTACAGCAAACACTTGGCTCTCTGCACGCCTGTACGAAGCCAAGCAGTGTCCAGCCCAAAGCTCCATGACATGGCACCTCTGTCTGTTCCCCTCTGCCTGGCCCCCACTCAAGTGAGGGGCTCCTCACCCCCTGCATCACCCACAGAAGCAGAGTGAGACCTGCTCCAAAAAGAGGGCTCATGAGCATAGCTCAGCTCATGGATGCCCAGCAACACAGCACGAGGCTAGGCAGCACCAGCAATGCTGCACCACTACTCCAGGGGAAAAACTGCTTCAACATGGTGATCCCTATTATCCACGTGTCAAGAGAAGCAGGGAAACTTATAAACAGGGCTTATAAACAGCACAACCTCTGAAACTATGCACCCACTGGGATTTATTATCTAGAAACAACATCTGGCATCAAACTTCCAGGAAAATTTAGGTTACAAAGCAAATAGCAGCCACCTCTCAGGCTGTAAGAACACCTTGCTTGTTTTCAAACATCACTTCAGAGTCCTAATGGGAGTATCACTGAGACCATCAGCTCCAAAATTCCAGCTGTGCTGCCAAGGGTTGCTGAACCAGGCACAGAGGGCACATTTGGAAATAGTTTTACAGAAAGATTTCACAATATTTTCAGCACCATTTCAACAAGTGCCACTGCCCCAAACATCAAGCCACAAATCAGTGCCCACTGCCTATAATCATTGATAAGGTCTGCTGCAAACACGGCAATGCAAACCAGATCAGGCAGGTACAGCGAGCTCCGGACTGGAGTCTGCATTCCCAGCAGGGAGAACAACATTTAAATACCTGAAGCAACCTTGGTTGCTGCTCCAGAGAAGACTGGGAAGTACACATATGTTCCATATGCTCACTTGCACTTTTCTGAACACAAGCCAGGAATGCCACCACAGAAATTAGAAGCGAAAAAATCTCCCAAGCAGACACAGTCCCAGATGATCTCTCTTACATTAAGGTGAATAACACTAATCCTGTATTACCTGCAAAATCATGATCTTCTTACCACATCAGAGACTTGCTGATTCCTGTGGTATATTCCTGCAACATCCCAGATGTATGATTTCATATGTAACTGCCTGTCCCACTAACTTTGTGGAAAACAGATGAAACATCAATGTTGCTACAGGTGAAAGAATCATAAAAAGCAAAAGGAAAGGAACAGCAAAAGAAAAAGCAGGCTCTGCTGTATTGTATTTTCAAGAAGAAACCTCAATATCTACATTTTTCTAGCATATTCTTCTAATCCGTTTAATTCAATTCTATATATCTTCCAGAAACAGAGAGGCTTCTTCATTAAACGGCAGCATACCAGGAAAAGCTTCCATCAGAGGGAAGCAGAGAACAGGCTGACAAAAACAAAACAAAAACCAGACCCAAACCAAAAAACAAGCAATCACACAGCTTATTCCAGCAAAGCCAGAAAACAAGGTTCTTTGAAGGGGGGCATATTTTAGCAGCAGATGAAGCTTTCAGCAGCAAATGGCCACAACAGCAGTGGGGACAAGTCCAGTTCATGCCCCAGCCCACTGTGTTCTGTAACCAGCTGCTGATGACACTTCATTCCTATTGCGTATGCGTGAGCTTTGCTGCTGACCTCATCACTGGAATTGTACCCATCCAGTCAATGCCAAAAACTTCAGCACTATGAAAACTATGAAACTTGACAGGACCAAGCACATTTGGTACAAAGTAGATTTTGCGTGAACGGCAACAGACCAGGTGGCATCCATTGTGTGGGACTGGGAAAGGAGGTCTGTGAGCAATAGGATACCATGGCACAGTTTGTCAGAACATGACAGAAGCCTTCACACTGCAATAGCCACTGGCATTTAAGTTAAACATACACAGCTTGCCTCAACACTGAGGGCAGGACTGACCTGTACCAACAGGCATTCACTTCCAAAGGCAGTTCATACTTTCCCTTATTAAACCACGCCAAAAGAAATATTCTGAGAGATGAAAATATTTTCTTTGCCGTTTTACTTAGTACAGAGCTACACCACAGACTAACAACAGACTTGCACTTCCCCACAGCTGGGTACTGACACAAGATACATCTGGGTCAAAACTAAGCCACATACCATGCACACACATCAGAACATCAAGAAAGCTGGGCTGGCTCCACACTTCTTATACGGGTATACATCAGCCTGATGTAAAAGACAAGGCCCTATCTGCCATTACACATTCCCTAAATATCCTACAGTAGTGATTTGGCATAACTGTAATCCCAGAATACATTAATAGAGACCATAAGATGATATCTACTCTACCCAGTGACCACATAACACCCTGCTACAACAAAAATCCCACACCCAGAGCCTCATAACACTTGCTTGTCAGCCAGGGAGAGAGCTTGTGACGCAAGGGACAAGCAGAGGGCCTGCCTTCAACACCCCCACTGCACCAACATTTGTTTCATAGCAGTTACATGCCAGAAGGGAGAGAGCCTGGGACAAAGAGAGCAACATGGGACACCTGAAACTAAATGAGGGTGTTGAAGGCAAGGAAGAAAGGAAAAAAAAAAAGCATTTATACCTTGCACAAGCTCTCCTCAGGGGGCCAGGCAGCACTGCCAGCAGTGCTGGCCAGGCTGATGATTCACAACATGTCAAGGGAAGATCAGACTACTTGAAAGAACCAGGCTTCAAGGGTTTTTTGGAGAAAAAAATTTCAGAGGGGTTGAGGTTATTAGACAGTTTATTGCCCATGTAAGTCTAGCTCATATGTATATGGATTAGGTTTAACCTTTCAGTTACAGGATCTCATCCTAGTCACCCCCGCATCCTTTCCCTCACTGCATTCATTTTGTCCACAATTTACTACACTGCCATTTAGCCCCTTGTGTGAACACAGGATTATTATGGGCTTCCTGTGACTTTTCCAAGGCTTTCTCCCACTTCAGGAGCTGACACAAGTCCAAAACATTCTTTAATTCTGCAATTTTGAGTCCTCCTTATTTCTTTATTTTTTTTAGAGCACCTACAATTATTCATGTACTTCCCCAGAAACTCCTGCTGGCAAAAAGTGCATTTACAGACACTCAACATTTTGATCAGCTCAGGACACCTGGAGACTCCAGCCAGAGGCAACCAAAGTAGATTTGCACAAAGTTAGTGGCCACTGCTGAGAACTTCGGTGTTTGTGGCTCCCTTTCTAAAACAGGGAGGAGCACAGGCTCTCCTTGTTTCAGGCTTGGGTTCTGCTGCAACAGGTAAGTGAGAGGCCCAGTGATCAATCATCCCCACTCCAGACAGCCCTGGTTCCCCACAGCACACAGCCATTCCCACCCGCTCCCTAAGTCCAGATCCCTAACAGCGCACAGGATACAGCTAAACAAGGTTACGCTCACAAGCTTATTCTGCAAAACACAAGCATTTGGTTCTCTTTAGCTTTGCATGCTCTTGTAGGCAGTATCAGATATTTGTCATAATAGTACCTTGTTATTTTAACACCTCCCTAATTCCACAAAGGGGACACACAGCCATTCTGTACAATCCAGACCAGCACAACACTGCCAGCTTCAACTTTCCTTTTCTCCTTCCCTTTCCTCCCCTCACCTTCTCCTTTGTCACCAGCTGTTGGGTGCAGCCTCACCTGAGGTCTGTCCCCTGCATCAACATCTCCCCAGGGAACACATCTGCCTTCACAGTGCCCAAGACCATTGACCCCCTCACTCAGGGCATCCAGCCACTTGTGTTTAGCAGAGAGGTTTCTGACCAACAAAGGGAAAGAAATTAATAATACACTCACATAGTTTTACCCCAAAATCTACCAACTTTGTATGTGGTACGTCATTCCTCTCCACTAAAAATCAAGCTTTTTATTGTAGAGAAAAGTACAGCTTTTTCTGACCAGGAATTATTCCCATTACTGGCTGGTGAAGATCAGCTCATGGATCTCTTAGCTTGGCTCTACTATCAATTCCAATCAAACTGCTGAATTTTCTGCTTAACGACAGCAAAGCAAATTCTCAAATTGAATTGCAAAAGTAGTAATAACCTTTTCTTGTCATCTGCTGTGTCCATTGATTCTTATTTAAGATGTCCAATTCTCTCTCACTCGACACTTGCTCTGAAAACTACATGAAACCGACACAGTGGAACTACAAAGCGAGTTTTATTTTACCTCGCTCTCTATCTCGGATTTTCCCCGGTCTATGCAACACGCACACAAGCCACAGAACAACGGCAGAGCCGGCCACCGCCGGAGGGTGCGGCACGGGGGTACCCCGGTGACCCTGACACATCCCGACCTCTGGGCGCGGGGCTGGCCAAGGACTCCCAGGGGATTCGGCATCCCCGCGCGCCGCTCCGAGAGACCCTCCCGCTGCCGCGGGTCAGGCAGGGCCGGCCCGGGGGTGCCCCTCACCCGAGGGGGCGGCGGAGAAGCTCCGGAGCGGTGCGTCCCCCCGCCGAGCCCCGCCGCCGCCCGCGGCCAGCACCCAACCCTGCCGGGAGCGCCGGAGCCGCCGGGCAGCGACACCCGGGATGCCGCCGGGGCAGCGGCCCCCGCACGGTATGTTTGTGTGCGTGTCCCATGTCCCCGCACACCCGCCCCCGCGCCGGCGGAGGGAGAAGTTGCCACAAACTCCCGGCACGGGGGTGATGCTCCGCCGGTCCCGCTGCCACCCCAGAGCCGCGCGGCCCCGCCGCCCCCTCAGGCTCGGACCCCGGCCGGCCCCCCCCGTACCTGCAGCCGCTCCGTGGCCGGCTGCCACATGGTGCCGCGGCGGCGGGAGGCGCTGCAGAGCGGGGCCGCGCGCGGCTCTCTGCGGGAGCGCGCCCCGCCCCGCCCCGCCCCGCCCCGCCCACGCGTGGGGGCCACGCGCGGACCCGCCCGGCAGCGCCGGTCCTTGGGCACGGCATCCATCCCTGGATGGGATGGCGTCCATCCCGAGGGAAAGGCGTCCATCCCCCGGGCAGGGCATCCATCCCGAGGGAAAGGCATCCATCCCCCGGGCAGGGCATCCATCCCGAGGGAAAGGCATCCATCCCCCCGGGCACGGCATCCATCCCCTGGGCACGGCAACCATGCCCCGGGCACGGCAACTATCCCCCGGACTCGGCATCCCGCGGGCACGGCATCCATCCCCCGGGCACGGCGTCCATCTCACCTGGGCACGGCAAACATCCCCCGCCGGGCACAGCATCCGTCCCACCTGGGCACAGCATCTCTTTCCCTCGAGTACGGCAAACATTCCACCTGGACACCTGAGGTGACCGGGACAGCGCCTCGCCCCAGCTGCTGTCACAGCCAGGCGTGTCCCGGTCCCGCATGGCTCTCTCGGGCAGCGGTGCCGGTCTCCCCAGTGGCGTTCACCGTGCGCTGCCTGGGGGAGTGTGGGCCCCCCACCAGAGGAGCCTTCCCCAAGGGACGCTCGCCTCACCTCAGCTGAAACGTTTTGCTCCAGTTCTGCAAGTGGTTCAAGCTGCTGGCAAGCACGTAGGATGTGTCATGGCTCTGTAAGGCCGCTGCTGCTGGCAGCAAGGGGTCATGGAGCACAGGGACCCACCAGCTGGGGGCAGGATCCCCCCTGCCCAGTCAATGCCGGTGCGGTCCCCCAAGGGGCCAGCACCAAACCAGCATCAAGGCACATTCAGCTGTTTCACAGCATCGGGCATCCCAGCTGTGCCCAGCATCCCAGCTGTGCCCAGGCAACCACAAGGCCAGACACACACACTGTAGAGGTCTGAAGGCACTGCTCTTCCCTGTGGAGGCCAGAAATGCCACAGAAAAGCAAAGTCTCTGCAGGTTCCAAAGCTGCACCAAGGAACATTTTTTTCCAGACACACAAGCTGCCCCTGGCCCTCCCGGCTCACCTGAGGCTGCCTGGGTAATGCATCATGCTTGGAGGATTTGTTAAAAACCCAGAGTTCGTGTCATACTTGTCCCAAGCATTGACCACCATGTCCCACAGGCTGCAAACCAGGCTCCAACGCATTGTGGGTGTGTGGCCCCAGGGACACAGGGTATTCTTTCAGTGTCAGTGTTTTAAATAGCAAGAAACAGCAATACTGAAGAGACTCTTCTTAAAAAAAAAAAAAAAAAAAAAAGACAAACCAACAAGCATCAGATGACAAACCATGACCTTTGGCAGGGCAGCTCTGCCACAGGATCCATCTCAAGGACCAACACCTTGAGACACATTGCAGGATCCAAGTGAGGCTGGATGAGATCAGAGCAAAACTCAATGAACACGAAATTTTAGATTGTTTCTGGGAAGATTCCACTACTACATCCCTGGGCAGTGATGGCCTAATTAGTTATTCAGTTGTTGTAGCTCCATTTACTGATGCATCACCCACCTCCTTCCAGGAAGGGAAGCACTAATTCTGCACCAGCTCTTGGCTGAGATGCCTACTAGAGCTCTTCCCAAACACCATATCCCTGTCACACCATTGTTTCTTCCAACTGGTGCCTACACTCCTGCACGAGGGCCTTTTCTAAAAGCCTCATTCTTCCTCAAGTGAACTCTGGAGCAGTTTCATCGATCCTTCCCATATGGGTAAATCCACCCACCACTATTTCCTGAACCAGCTAGGAGCTGGCACAACCTAAGCTGTCAGCAGCAGGACACACAAAGGAAGTTCAGGATCTGCAATTACCAGGACAAGGCCAACCCTGGGGCTGGAGGCTGCTTCTCTCTTAGTTTACATGACTTTTATACAAACTAAAACAATTGGGGAGGAAAATCTGCATTTGCTACCAAATGGGTGGCACGTTAGGAGAACAAATGAATCACTTAATTTCAAAGAAGGATATGAAAACAAGAGAAAATGAATGCTGTAGGCTTCAGGCTTTAGTTGTATGAGAGGAAGGTAGGAATACGCCCACACATGGGGAGGAGCAGCTCAGCTGCAAATTTTTGAAATACAGCTGGTTGATTAGAAAATAATCTGTGAGCCCCTGAACCCCACCAGCATCCTCCCCCAGCCTTACCCTTCCCCAAGGCAGCAAGTGGCACTGTGGGGACGAGAGAGCTACTGAGCCCTTCTTCTCATGTTGATTTAGTCTCCAGGTGTGCTCTGCACCATGGGTTGTCTCAGGAAATTCAGCTGGTTTGCCTTTTTGAATGTGTCCCATGACACCTCTGCAGGAAACTTGGTTTTCAGCTGGGCCATGTGCTGCTGGGGTGGTCAGGCACCAGCCAGAGCCCAGCTCAGGAAATGATTCATTAAACTTGGGTGAGTTCATGTCACAATCTCACTAAAATGAGGTAATTTCTAGCTAGACTTTCTAATATTTTAATCCAAGCATCATTTTTTATTTGGTATTTAAGCCGTTCTGAATTAGGTAAGGTCCTGCTCCAAGTCAGTCAAAGATCTTTCACTTAAAATAAATAGTGTGAATTCCTATTTCCAGGATGTACTGTGTTCCAGAATGTGCCTGTAAGAAGGTACAGATTTTTTTTCTATTATTTTTCCTTTTACTGAGCCAAATTGTGGGGTTTCTCTTCTCAGAATTGGTTAAGACAATTCTTTCTGAGGACTGCAATACATTACACAGGTTGGTCCCACTTCTCTCAGTCTCTTTCATTTCAGTGTCCACAGGACAGAAATACTGGAGCCTGGGGAGATCTTACATTTCAAAAGGGAGTACTGGATGCAATAGGACCAATTTCACTTTTATTCAGATAGTAAATCTGAGGCATTTCCTGTGACTCCAGGATATTTTGTGTGTTTTAATGGCTTCTAGTTATTGAGTTTGTCTTCCTTTTGCACCATCTCATCCCCTAATGGGGATTATTTTATTTAAGGTCTTTATAGCAACAGAGCTCCTCTGCATTTGAAAAAAAAAATCTTTTTTTGTTTAACTATAGCATTGCCTTTTTAATTAACTAAACTTGTCCTGTTGCATATCTCATTGAATTATTTGACTTCAAAAGCAACATTTAGCTTTAGGACCACTATTATTTCTCACTGAAACATGACTACAAGAGTCATTCAGTTATTTAAATGGTACTTCCCCAAATATTTTGCAGACTTCACAAGTCCTGTTTCCAAGATCCTCTTTTTGATTATGCAAGTTTACAAAGCATACAGAAGTCATTAAACACATCTCTTTTTTATTATTATTCAGTTTACCTTGTATGTTCTTTCGTAGACTGTTTGCCTAATTAACAAATTTAATGTTCTGTAAAGTAATGTAATTGATAGCACACTTCCAAAATCTAAATACACTTGTTACTCTTAAACACTTTGTCAAGTCACTTGAATCAAATGCAGCTACCCTGCATAGATGACACCAGGCACATCATCTGAGATTTCCAATATCTCTCTGAAAAAATGTTTCATGCCTAAGCAGCCCAAAATATACTATCCAAGTAATCCAAAGTGTTTTCTTTGACAACTGTTACATTTTAACATTCAAGTAGAACTTCATCTCATACAGATGACAAAACTGGCTGGGATGGCATGACCTCAAATTTATGTCATATAAATATGGCAGAGAAAACACCCAAGTTAGAGATTTCCAGTTTCCATGGCAGGGTGCACACTTTGGAGTCTGGGTGTGGGGGAGCTGCAGTGAGGGCATTACCTGGGGTGGGCACAGTCAGGCTGGGGCTCCAGCACCACAGCCTGCCATGGGGCACAGGCAAGGGTAGCCAGGAGCAGCATCAGAGCACCGATGTTTGGCAAACACTGACAGCAGAAACCTGGGTTTTGAGGGGACTCAATCATTTGCAGAGTTCAGAGGTTACTGAGAAGCAACTTCAATGTACACACAGTGACAGATACACCCCCTTTGCTGGGAGCAGCAACATCTAAAGGTCTGGCTCTGATTCTTTACCTGTGATCTCCTCAGGAATGGCCACCGTTAAACTAGCAGCAATTCAACAGTAAGAATATTTCATTAAAATACTTGACAAAGTACAGACCACATTATCTTCAAAGGCCCTTGATTTCCTTTCAGTATTGTGTTTTGGTAATTCGAAAGGGAAATCTAGTTACATCCCTGTTTACTGTATAATCCCTAATGTTATTTAAGCAATCTTTTTCCTTCTGATTGTGTAGGTGCATAGAGATGATTATGCAGACACGGGAGCGCAGCTCCACCAAAGGTGGTTCATCCAAGGGACCTTCTGCTCACAATGTATCTGCCTCATATCCCCTTCACAGGTATTTTAAGATGGCACCAGGAGACACTATAACCTGAAGGTGTTAATGATTTGTGAAATTGAGGCAGCAGTAAATATCCCAGTCAAGGGAGATAATTCAGGTTTGGATATACCACGTTTTCTCACCCATCCACATTGTGCTTGCCAGGGATAATGAGGTCCTGATTTCCAATTTGTTAGGGAAGCTCTTGCTGGGGTTCCCATAGTGACCAGGTGTCTTCAATTACCTGTGCTGCTGCCAGAAGAGGTTGTGTTTCTGATTCCCTCTTCAGCTGTAACTACCCCACCACCTTCCCTGAGTACCTCTCTTCCTCTTCTGAAAGTAACTTGAATTTTGGAGGTGGATGAACTAAATAAAAGTGTAAAATGCATAAATAGTGACATATTTGGCCATGATTGTGTTACACCCCTTTTTTTCTTTTCACCTCTGGAGGTCTTATCTTTAGAAATGCAGATATTTGGTTTTACTTGGCCTGCATGTTGGCGCTGTACTGGTGCTGCTCAAAGCAGCAGTGAAAATAAAGCACCAAAGCCACAGCAGGTCAACAAGTGCAGAATGAAGGTTGCTGCAAAAGTCTTGCATAAATTTAAAAGGGTACAACACTTTTGTGAAGGACAAAATATACGATACTGAAAGAGGGAACAAGTTTTATTCTGCCTCTGCCAGGCAGCCCCTCCATCGCCCCTGCAGGAGCCCGGGTGAGTGAGGGAAGGAGGGTTGTCAGCCTCCCAGCGAACACAGAGTTGATCTTTTGGACATGCCAAGCCCCTCGGGTCAGTACCACCAAGCCTGTTTTCCCCTAGCCAGCCCTGGGGACGAAAGGCCGAGTCTGTGGGTGCTGGCAGCGGCCGCGCTGCGGGGCTGCGGCCTCTGGGCTCGGTGCCTGGCGGCCCCGCGCCAGCGGGCAGCGAGAGCCGGCCTGGGGGAATTCAGGCCATGGAATCTGGGCCGCACAGGCGGCGAGAAAAGAGTCTGGAGAGAGAGCAGGAGAAGGAGGATGTGATCAGCAGCCCCCAGGCGAGGCACTGCAGCTACCCGGGCGTGGGGATGGGGGAGAGGCAGGGCGCCCACGGGCAGAAATCCTGGCAGGCCGCGCTGTGCGGCCAGGTGAGGGCGAGCAGTCCGGGCACAGGGGGCACAAGGGCAGGATCCCCAGGGAGGAAGGCGGATTCCGAGCAGAAAAGCAGCAAGGATGCACAAGGGGAGAACCCCGAGGCTCGGAGCCTGCAGAAGCCAAGTACCCAGGGGTGTGGGGGCAATGATGACATGCAGGGCACAGGAGAGGACAGGGACATGGGACAGGAGGATTAGCTGTCACCTCGCCAGGGAATGCTCTCACCGTGTCACCACTGGCGCAGCTGCTGGCCAGACACCTCCTGCAGGAACAGTGATATTTCCCAGGCAGCTTCCAACAGCAAATCTTGCATTAACAATCTAAAGAAGCTCAAGTCCAGCTCTTAATGCATCAATTAATCTTGTAAGCAGCAGAAAATGAACACCAGAAAATCTTTGGGTTGACACATGCCAGATGCTTACACATTTCTTCATTCCTAGTCTGAAAAATGTGAAACAAGACCTGTTAAGACCCCCGTCAACCTTGTGCACCTTTGACTGTATTGTCTTTATTCGTTAATTACCCCTAATCATTATGAAGCACTTGGTCTGTGACAAAAAGAAATATGAACCTTCACATATCTGTACAGAGATCCTGATGACCCTTAGACCAGTTTTACACTAAGTTAAATCCATGGCATCTGAATAGCTCCTGATCATGACAATTTTCTGAGTTGCACAGATGTGATTCAGTGAATTTAATTCAAATTACTTCTGATTTTTAACAACATAGGCGAGAGAAGAATCATTTCTATATAGATAAGCTGATTTTAGAGTGAGCACTGAGGAGATGGAAATTATAAAAATGAATGAAGAATGGTCAATGATAAATAATACTGTGGACAATTTTACGTGCACTAGATATTCCCTCAGAGTAATAAAGCTTACCAAGAAAAGAGACTTTTGACAGTCTCAAATCAAAACTTTTGTTTGCAGAGCATCATTATAGGAAGAAGAAGATTTGGCAATCTATCGTCTAGATTTCACCATTCCAGCTACCCAATTTTATCCATTAAAATAGGAAGTTACTAGAAGCCACACTTCCTATTTCAGTGACACATCCCCAGCAGTTATTCATAGGCTTAGGGAGACTGGTCAGCTGTGTGGCAATCCAGGAGATGTTTCTCCTTCCCCCACTTGAGCATGGGAATGTAGAGCACTGCTGTAACAATCCAAATTCTCCTGGAAGTGACTGTGCACACAAACACTGTTTAAGAGTTAAACCCAGGTAATTTCCAAATTACACTGCTGCGATGTTCATGGCAGAATGTGCAACAGCATTGGTGTCATTGGTTTGATGCATTCACAGTCCCCCACATCCAAAAATGGTACCAGTAAAATCCTAATGGCTGAGTGTGGCCAAGCACATAAAGGTGCAGAACCCAAGACCACTGTAGGACAAGGGACATGTATTCCCTGTTCTGCAGTGGTCATAGACTATGAAATCTGTGAGACAGGAAACAGAGCAGAGTTCAAGGATGAAACTATACTTCAACCCACCCCAGTCCCAACTAAGAAAAGGCAGACAGGCAAGCTGGAAAGGACTGCCCTCTTTGTCCCTAACCTGGGCACTGCACCCATTATTGGAAAGAATTTTAACATGTGTTGCTGGGTGGATGTGAACTGATTTTCTGGCAAATACCCATAAAGACTGTAAATAGAGATTTAAAAATCATCCAGAAATGCACAAGAATCACCCTCTTGTGTACAATAATTTAGGGGACTTGAGTCCTTTCTAAGTTTTTGGGAACTAGAGTGAATGTAGAGCCCTCACAGAAAGTATAAGGCTGATGCCATGAATTTTCACAAAAGATTTTACCAAGTCTTGCAACTCAAAGAGCTCTTTAAATGTAAAAATACTTCAGCCCTAGAAGAGGCAAAAATACATAACAGAAAGTTTACAAACCTCCAAAGTCCTTCATTAAGCTCATGCTTAAATTTCACCATGAACAGTGCCCAGCACAGCAATGCAGCTGGACTCCCAGGCTTTGCTCAGGACCATGCAGAGCTTGTTTCAAGCAGAGAGCAAGACATTAGTTACAGAGCTGGACCTGAGACAGTCAGAGGGATTTCCAGGGGAATCCCTCACATGAAAATGCCAATGCCATGTTGCCAGAGCAGTTTTTGTACATGTAACACATCTATAAGTAATTATAAGCTTAATTATTATGAGATGGGATTAGCATTTGTCCTTTCAAAAAGAATTGTCTTTTTAAAGAAATTCAAGGGTTGTGTGCCTCTTTGGTGTCTGACAAAGAAGAATACATCCCTTTGCTGAGGGAAGGGATTTGCCAGCTATTGCTACATAATATTACACAGAAAATTGCACTCATAAATCACCCTTGACACTAGAGTTTGAAGAAGAGGGATGTAAGTCAGAGACAACACATAAACAAAGAGAGAGACAATGAATTCTCAGAAATCGCAAGGCTGAGTTGCTTTTGAATGAAGACCACATTTTACTGTTAATTTGAAGTCTGATAATTCTCTGTCCACAATTTCTTTCCTCTTTGAGAGGTACTGCCTTATGTGGAAAGAGAAGATGATTTTATTGTTTATGCAAAATCAGAGCTTCTTGGAAAACAATTGGAAAAACATGGATACTGCCAGAATTACTGCCAGGGTAGGGTAGTAGTTTTGTTGGGAATTTTGGTTTTCTCTGCAGATGGAAGTCCTCCAAAGTGAGGGAAAAGTAGATAGCATTAACCAGTTTTTACAGAAATTTTTGTAGTTTATTGCATTAAACTCCAAAACTTTATCAATGCATCACCATATTTACCATGCAATAATCTAAACCATTGAATAATATATTCCAAATTAAATCTTCCAAAATGCAGCAACATATAACTAACATATCACTAAGTAAATCACAGCTGTGAGACATTTTGATTTAAACCTGACATGTCTGTCAATACTGCTAGCTTACGACCTTATTTTAAATCTCACATGCATTAAAGTAAAACTACCCTTCAAAGCTCTCAGGAATTAAGGCTTTTCCATGGAATTGTAAAATATTCTCTTCATGGAAATGAAATTAATGAAAGACAGAAGAAAACTGGTAAACTCCACACCTAATTCAGCGTTCTAAAAATCTCCTCCTGTCTTTGTCCTTACTGCACACAGAGAAGACAGGGCACCATGAAAGAGGGGCACAATGTGATGAGTACTGGAGATAAAAATAACTGGTCATCATCTTTTACATGTAGAACAATCTCAAGTCCAAATTCATGGCAAGATGAAAGTGAAATGGCATAATAGACACATGTGAAAGCAGATCTGTCCTTAGTTACATGACATTCTGTCAGCTTTGTTTTGACAGACCTTTCTAGCAAATGTCATATAAAGACAAAACAACTGAAATAAATGTTTAAATTAATAGGAGGAACTGGTATCATATACAGACCACAAATAAGACATTGTGGACAGCATATTTTAGGTTCAAAATCCTTGAAATAAATTATTCTGCATCATGACACATTACTGGCTGATTGCCTTCTTCACATGACAGATGCAACATAGCAAATCAAACCACAGACTGATCTGTAGAATAAATATCAATGCCATACAGTGGGATCTACAAAAACCCTTTTCAGCACGCCGGTACTGCTTTCTGTTCTCTGAAACCTACCCATACATTTCTCTGTTCTCAGTGAGAAAGGACCATAATTGGAACCTGTTGTCTGTGCTCTCTCTGTCCCAATATGATATAGAAAACAAGCTTCAAGGACACCAAATTACACCAGCAGTGGTCACATACCCAGCAATTACAAATGGGGCTGAGAGCCAAGTATTCTGCTGACAAACTAATTGCTAATTCAGCTCCTGCATGCCAAAATAACCTCCACTGCATTAGGCTGCTTGCTTTTCCACAGAAGCTACATGCATTTTTGTTACCTTGGGCATCTTGTATCTGGCTTATAGGCTCAGATTCCAGGCAGATTTACTTCAGATTACTTCAAATCCATAAGTCAATAAAAAAACATGGTGAAAATTGGAACAGTCACACTCATTTCCTTAAGTGGTGTTGGACTGAGATCCATGCAGAGTCACATGCAAACTTTCTCATATGGAAACATGACTGGAGTCCAAAGTTTAAGACCCTGCGGATTCAGATTGTTGTCTGTGTGTGTTCTACTCCCAGGAGATGGACAAGAAGCCACAGCTGACCTCATAAGAGATCTCTGTTCTGTTGTGAGGAGCTACCTCTAACAGAAAGTAGACTGGTCCACAGGATAAGAAACAAATAAAAAATTTAGGCCGAAGGACATTTCCTTGACAAGACAGCATTGCTGCCAGAGTGATAAAAAGGATCTCTTGGGGTCTATGGGATGCTAGCAAAAAGCCCAGGGTCAGCAAGATAGAGCAGATTGTTTCCCTTAGACTGGTCTGTTATTGAAGAAAACACAGCAGTCCAGCTTATTTTCCTAAATGATTAACTTTGCTGCCTTTTCTGCTCAGCACATCAGATAAAGAAGTTTATTCAGTTAGCTTATTTATTTATATTCCTTTGCCAAAGATCTCACCAAACAAAGCCTATTTGATGATTTATTCTTTGCTAAAGGATAAGCTTATTTACAATAATCATCTTATCATAAACGTCTTAAAAGGAGGATTTGAAACTGGAATTCATAATAACAGAGAAATCTGACTTTTCCAGAGAGGTCATATTTGTTATCCATTTTGCACTGCAGAAGAAAAGAAGCCATCTGAGCCCAGATGAAGCTGCATGTGGCATAACTGCTTTGAAGTTTGTTTGTTTTCAGTGGTTGACCCAAGTCCTGTTGGAAGGAGTCACCTTCACCTATTTGGAGCCATTCCAAAACATAAGGATATAAAGGGTTCAGATGCTGGGTCCTACAGAGGGGTTTCTGTAGCACAGAAGTTGCACTGGAGGGATCAGCTCTAGTGCAAACAGAAAGAAGTCAAGAAGTGCAAGGATGATTTCTGAGGGTCACCTCTCCAGTGACCTGCACATCAGACTGAGGAGGAGCTGAGAGCACATCACACTCTGCCCATCTTGGCAGCCATCTCCAGCATTCTCAGGGAGCAGCAGTGTCTGATTGCTCAGATGCCACTGTGGCTGCTCTGATCTCCCTGATGAGATTTTTAAGATGGACAGAAAAGTGTCTTAAATCTGCCTTATGCCACCCCTCCTGACCCCACACAACTACAGTGTTTTGGCAGATGCCCAGCCAAAGTATCAAGGGACAGAAAACAGACTTACAGAGAGGAGATAGAGCAGATCAGCTCCATGTCTCTTGTTTGGCACCAGCTGTGTGTTTTGCCCTTCTCTCACTGCTTCCCTACTCATGCAGGGCATTTCCTAAGGGTAATGGATGCTGAAAGAGAAAACAAATTTTAAACAAGAATTTGGTTTGTATTTTGTTTTAAAATAAAGGGTGCCTGAAAACTATAAGCCAATGTACATCTCTCTCAGCAGGTTTGAACAGAAGGTTTAAGCACACATCGGACTACCCTGACTCCTATTTTTTGTTTTGGGAACATGTCTGAACTCATTAGCTCTTGGTAATACACACATTATTTTTACTATTCATAGCTGAGCATAGCATGAGAGACTAAACTCTTCCTTGAATTGATCTGGCTTTCAGCTGCCTTCTATGATCCATGGGAGGACTGTACTTCTGCACCCTCTGTGAGGTCAGGAATACAAGAGCAGAGTACCATACAAACAGCAATTTCAGCCCAGCTACACTGAGCAGCACATGAACCTCAAAAATATGGCAGCAGTGAAAAAAGAAGGTTCCCAAAGCTGGTCACACAGAAAATACCTCCCACAGAAAGCAGGCTGGAGGCACCCAAAGGGAGGACGTGTTGGATTTGTGTCTGTCTCATGCAATGTGCCTGTCTGCTCTGCAAAAGCTGGGTGGTTGTGTGCAACATGAGAAGGGAATCTCAGAGAAATTTTGGACACAGAAGGATTTAGCCACATGAAGGGGAAAATAAGTTCCCTCTGGCAACACAAGTGAGGAGTGGCTCTTCAATTCCTCTCAGCCATCCACACAGAGAATAATTTTCAGAGGTGTTGAGTTTATTCCTCATCAGGTGTCTATTGCTATCAAAGAAGAAATTACACATCTTCAGGAATGTCATAATTGCTCAGGCATTTCTCAACAAAGCCCTGCTGGAGCAAAGACATGCTGTTTCCAGAAATGAGGCTGAGACAAGATGAAACCATCAGTTCTGCGACTGAAATGTCACAACACAAGACTTCACTAAAACAAGCAATGTTTACTCCTATAGTCACATCTTTTATATTTTTAGAAGCATAGGGACACCAAGCCACTTTCCCCTAAAACATCACACACATTGTCTTTAAAATCCCATTGTTTTCAAAGGGATTAACCACACAGAGACTCTCACTCTTTGACGATGCACTTTATCGAGCTGAAGTCTCTTTTCAGCTCTCATTCCCCTCACACCGGTGCAACATTTGGCCACAGCTGCAGTGGAGGGAGAGCAGCAAAATCAGGTTGATGGGTTTGGTACAGTGTGTTACCCAGCCTTGACTGACAATGCACAGGGACAGGGGGAGACTCAGGTCTCCTTGCAACCTCTCACCTCATATGATCCTTCCCCACATCCCATCCCCAGCCATGAGGGTCCCTCCAAGCCCATTGTTTAATATCCTAAAAGGAATAGGGTTAGAGAGCTGAAAACAGCTCCTGCAGGCTCAGCCGAGTCAGGACCACATCTCCAGACCTTTCATCCTGTGCCTGCTTGCCCAGCTGAGGGATGGGGCTGGCAGTGCCCCATTGCAACACACGGCAGGGTCACTGCTGCCATGTGCTCATCCTGCCTGGCACAGGACACAGCCGGGATCTCAGATCCCCAAGAGGAGGGATGGTCTGCACAGCTGCAGAAAGGCCGGGCCCCTCACCCCAGAGAGCACCCCATGGCACTGCCCCTGCCCTCATCTCCTTCTCCAGCTACCTGCACCACTCAACTTCATTTCTCACCATGTCTTTGGAAGATGAAGTGTGGTGGAGGTAGAGGTGGAGAACCAGCTTCTTCCAGGTTCAAGTCTGTTACTGAACACTGGCTCTGATGTGGCACCGAGGCATCACAGGAGGAATGCAGATTCCCAAGAGACAAGACTAAAAGAGAAGATGAAGCTGATGAAGCTGTGGCAATAGTCTAATTTTTCTCAGCTAAAGTTAGGTTTTCACCTGCAGGTTTTAATGAGGATAATCTTTATGATTTTAGCCAACACATGTTTTCTAGCTGTTGTGCTCAACTGTTCCCTCAGACCTTGTATCTATGCCATACTGCAATTAGCCCAACCACATGGATAGGGTCACTGTCTTCATCATTTTGGACTGACTCTGTCCAGAATCCATGTAAATGATGTCATTTTCCTGATAGCAAAGGTATCACAACTCTGAGCTGTAAAGGCAAGTTTCACACCACCCCAAGAAACAAGTAAGAATACATGTGCATGCTTCTGGGGAAAAAAACACTCAAGGATGTTTTCTTATTTCCAGATGGAAGAGGACGAAAAAATAACCAAACTTGGAGAGTGCACAAGTAGTAGAGGTTAATGACAAGCCCAGAGATTTGTCTCTGAATTGACCAGGAGTAGCTGGAGGCTGTTAGCCCATTGCTAAGGAAAGATTACAGGGGAAGATTTACAGGGGGGAAAAAAAAGTGTAGTATATTAACAGCAAGTGGTATTTGCTATACAGCTATATTTGCTCCCAGTACAGAATAAACGTCATATGGTTGGGAAAAAGGATATGAAATAACCAGTGTCCCTTGTCCACATTCATATATGTCCTCAGGACACCATCTGGTGTATGAAGACAGTAACCAACTTGTTCTTGCTTGTTCAGAATTGGGATACAAACACAAGATGGGTTTGTTCCCTCCAGGTTTTAGGGCAGCTCCATCTGGCAGGCAGCACAGTGCCTCACAAATATCTCACAAGTGCATGCACAACATGCCATCAGAGTTGAATAAAATAAATTGGAAGGAGACAAAGTAATTTTCAGAATACAATTCACAGGATGCACAGGATGATTTAAAGAAGCTAGAGGTTTCAAGCTGACAGGAAAATAGCTCCTCACAAATTACTTATCCCTCAGGTCAGTCAATTGAGAGAAATACAGGTTGGTCAAGAATCACTACCAAGGTGTGATTTGTATGCAGAAAGGCTGCTGCTAATTTTAACATCTCTCTTGTAAAATATGGACTATGTATGTTCCCTAGAACAACAGAGTTGGCTATTTAGCTACTTTGTATAGATTTGCAAGCCAATATTTTACTGACTGAAAACGCCAAAAATTCTGAAAAATGAGTATTTTTCTTCCTTTCATTAACAAATCAATTACAACAACAGTGCCCCTTTTCTGCACAAGTTACCAAACTGGTACAGGGTACAGCTTGCTCTTGAATTTTCTTTCTTAAGGGTTCTCAAAACACTACTAGAAGTCACAGTAAACAAAAGTTTCAATATATTGATACAGCAAAAAAGGTACCAATAAAAAAACATCATCTTATGGCCACCAGATGCAAATTTACAACCTCTGTCATAGAAAACCATGCCTGAAGAATGAAGTTTAAACTTGGATCTGAGCTCCTTAATCCTCTTTTTAATAATTACTGTCCTGGACCACCGTCAATGAAAGCCCATGGTAGCAGATATAGGACATCAGGAAAGGTACTCTGGATTTCTGAGGAACATTTGGCATTTCTGTAATTCAGACACACGAATTAGTATGGTGTTACTAACCTGCACATCCACCATCCAGGACTATGCCTTTACTCTGGAGCTGCATTTTTCTCACTTTTGAGAGATTACCATGATAATACAAACCATTTTTCCCTCTTTAGATTAACAACTGGAATATCATATTTTGGTATTATTTATAGTGCATCATATGCTCATGTCCTTTCAAATTTATAGACAACACTTCAGTTTGAAATGAAGAAAAACAAACAGCTGCAATCTTCACTGGTTAACTTTTATTCAGTATTTTCTGAAATAAGCAAGAATTTAAGAGGCCCATAAGCGATCAAATACAGCCACAAAAACCCCATACTGATCCTAAATAAGAAGCACTATGAGAAATACACAATATTTCATGAAACAATACTGTACATCAACAACCTTTAGGAAACAAACAACTCAAACCATATGCTTAGTTTACTCACAATATAAAAAACTTTAACCTTTAAAGAAAAATATAGATTCAGTCCAATTGTAGGATCCAATCCCATACCCAGTGAACTCAATGGAAGTTCTCTCATTGATTTCAATGTTTAAAGGATCATGCCCCTATTTTGCCTCAAGAGGCACTTTAATTATTATACAAGGCCTAGCCTGAATAACTATTACAAAAATGTCAAACATCAACTCAAGAGTATGTTTTAGCAACTTTCAGGAAATAATGGAGGAATAGGTTATCTATCCATGCATGGAATAAGGCAAAAAGCTAATTCATTCAGATTAGGAATAATAATTTTTACTAGTTTCTTTTTCACAACACAAACATTTTAGACTTTTTTAATTAATGGATATATTATATATCATATTATGCTTCACATTTTTCCTACCTCTACTGAGAAAGCTGGCACTGACATTTCATAAAGAACTCCTCATTAATTATTGTTTTCTGTTCTGTAACAACCACAAGAAACTCATCTGGGTTTAGTAATAGTGTCTACCAAGAAAAAAGCACACACTATCATAAGCTTATAGTTTATAGAGCTCAAGGTACATTAAAATTTAAATCATGAAGTTCACAAATTCTGTTTTAAAATATTTTTCCAAACTAAAAGCTGCAGAAAATTGGTTCTTAAATATTCTACAGAAAATTCTGAAGCATCTAATGGTTTAAATTACTTATGCTTTCTTCTTAAAAATGTTTAAATTAGGTTAGTTGCCCATCCTTTTGAAAAATAATCCAAAAAAGATACACTAGATTACAAATCTTTTGTCTTAATCAGTGTAACCAAAGGTTTGTCATCTGGGCTGTAATCTTCATAAGCAATGGGGGTTGCATCATACATTGCAGGTCGGGATTTCTTGCCAAACCTGGAAATAAAAGAAAACTTTTGGTTACAAACAGAAATATGAATGAGTCCAAAGCAACAACACAGTGAGTTATGGCCTGTGATTAGAAACCAAGTCAGAGAGCTTAGATAAACTCTGTATAGCAAAAGAAATGACAGGAAAATGAGGCAAAAACGGTCAAGTATTTTTTCTTATTGACCTGATGCAGAGAAAACAGTACTGAAAACACAGAATTATTTATGTAGCCATCATACTAAGGATTTTTATGCACTTAGGTACTATATTAAGCCTATATTAATTTGTGTTGTGCATACTGGAAAGTGAAATCCAGAAAATTCAGATTTTGAGGACAATATTATCCTAAACCAAAATTAACTTGATTTCCTTCCAAGACTTTTATGCAGGTCCATGATTTCCATTTCATTCTTGCCTGTTTTCAGTGATTTAGAATTGCAGACAAAATTGAAATGGCTGAAAGCATTATGATATATATGGTGAAAATTTCATTTTTCAAAGTATTTAGCTGTCCATAAAGGCTACACTAGTTTCATTCCCATACATGAATGTCTGCCTTCTTCTATAGGTTATTTTAATAAATACACACAGGTCACATTTGCTCATCCCCATCATGATGGGTAAGACTGATTTTCTACAAATGAGATAAAATTTTAAGGACTGAATGAAGGAATCAAGTCATGGCATCTTACTAAATCAGAGGCAGCATTGAATTCTGAATCACCCTTTTTCACCATCACTCTCAAGAGTTTAAAGGAACTTAAACTCTTGTAGAGATACAAATGATGGTGAACATTCTCGAGAGATTTCAGTCAAAGTCTACCTGCCCTTTCTGACAGTAGAGAGTACACAGCTTGATGCACACAGTGAAGCAGGAAAAAATCTGTTTTCTTGTTTAGGTCAGGGTTGACAAGTGCCCCTAATTAGAAAAGGCTGAGAAAAGAGCACAGCTGTTTATTGTCTGGTTGAGCCACAGAGCTGCTCAACCACATTGCTTTGATCAGGTGGTTCATAAGTCAGTCACTGCCCAAAGCAGCAAACAAAAAGAGTTATCACCAGCTTGAGAGGTTTGTGTCAAAGACAGAAGTGCTAAATGGGAGCTCTGCTACACATTCAAGGGGTGTGCATAGGAACACACAAAGCAATTATCAATACAGTCTGCAAGAGGCAATGATTCAAAGGTTAATCAATAGTGAAAAGATACAAGTTCCTGCTACAGTGTGCTAGATCAATTAACTGCCTGCTTACAACAAAAGCACGTACAAAAAAATGAATAAAGATTTTTTTCCAGGGCAACCAAACACAAGATTTTTCATCTAACAAAGAGTGTACACTGTGTGTGGAAATCTTGATCCTGTGAAGCGCTGAGTGTGGAAAAAGACTGGAAAGACATGATGGATAATCATGTTAAACATTAGTTATCTTCCATGCCATACTGTGAACAATTATGTGCTTGTGTTGGTAAACATTGTAGCAGTAGCTCCGTGGAAGTTCTTCAGGCTCAACATCTAGCTTTGGCATGTCCATTCATGGGTGATGGTGGTGATGTTCTAATGTGTACATCAGACAAGCTCTCCAGTATATAACAATAATACACATCACAAAGATAATCACAAAGTAAAGTGCATGAAATAACAATCAGAAAATATATTTTGCAATAAGCATTGAACAAGAGACACCTGTGTAGTTTGAGAGAAACTGCAGGTTCCATGACAATTCTGAGGACAGAATTGCTGAATGAATTGCATTCATTGTAGCAATTCTTGGCAAAGGCAGCTGTATGTGTGTGTGTGTGCCTCAGACACCGAAAATCATCTTCACATTTGGAATGGTCCTGCTCCTCCACTTCTTCAGAACAACACTTCAAGAGATGGCCAACTACAAAGTTATTAACAACTCCACTCAGATTTTTGAGAACATTGGACCTGAGCTGAACCCTGAGGAAATGGTATCTTCCAACTTCTGTGGGACAGGCAGAAGTTCAGAGTTTACCCAGAAACAGAATAAAGAAACCAACCACATGTTGCTACTCTGCTCACAACCAGCAACTGGCAAAAGAAGTCCACAAACAAAATTTAAACAGAGAAGTAACAGAGAGAGACCGGAAGTTTAAAAAAGGATAAAGCTTATTGAGAGGAAGAAAGGATTCTTTCGGCTTCTAAAAGAGGAGAATGAGAAGATTTATTTCCTCTGATTTATTCAGGGAAAAGGTCAGGTGTGCAAGTGGTATTGTGCCTTGCTTAGAATAATCGAGCTGTAATCCTACAGTTCACAGAAAATTAACCCTGGCAGAGGATGTATAATAAGCAATTGGCAGGTGATGTGGAGACCGGTGCACATGATAACACTTCTACAAAAAGGCAGCTGATGGTGATCTATGCCAGGAAATGGTAAGAAATGAGCATGTGCTGATGCTCATCCAATTCAGAAAGCTTAGGACACCACGATCTGACACAGGCAGCTCCACAGGAATGGGGAGAACATGCAGCAGAGAGAATCTGACCCTGCTGTGACAGGAAAACTTAATGAGAGTCTGATGAACCAGACTCTTCAACTGACACAGAGACAGGACAGATCAGCGCATGAAAATAAAAATTAAATAAACTACACTGTAAGTGGTGCATGAAGGCTGCTGATATCAGGGCACACACAGAACTAACTGCAGCTTAGTCTGTCACCAGATAGTTCATGAACTCAGTGTGAATGCTTTTCTAAAGTGAACAATTCTATTTCAATAACAGATCTTGGTTCCATTTCAATGACATCTTATGACTGCCATAGCCAGCAGTCAACTATTTAATTACACTGTTCTCTTCCAGCCTTAAAATCTATAAATTTTAACATAAAAGGAATATTTTTTTACTGTCTGCATAATGAATGCTAAAGACAAGTGGGTTTTATCTGCTTGGAAAACCACCTAGTTCTGATCTGCTAATCTTAGGAGCATTCACTAGAAGTAGACATTTATTAATAATGATCATCGAGCACATTGGTTTTGTTGTACAGCAAGTACCTTGATTAGTAAAGATCAAATTATTTAAAAAATTATCCAGGAAAAAAAAATGCTGAGAAACATGAACAAGTAATTCGAAAATAATTTACTAAATATGCAACAGGCATCCACACCCCCAGACACCTGCTGACTTTACTAGAAACCTTATCTTTAAAGAAAATAATCTATTAACTCTTCCCTTGGCCTCCATTTCCCAAAATTACTAGCAAGTTTTGGTATCTAACTGTGAAAGGGAATTATTTTCAGAAAATGCTGAACTTTCTGTCATTTAAAAGTAGATTTATTAGATTCAGCAATTCTGAAAGTTCAGACCTTTATATATGTAGGTATAAGAATTTATGAAAAAATACTATAAAAGTTTTGCTCCATTTCCTGGATAGAAATGACAAAAACAGTGTTTAATATCTTTCTGAACCCAAAATATACACAACAATCTTCACACTATACCTCCATGAATTACCTGACCTGGCAGCTCTATCTTGGATTTTTATAAGGCATTACATTCTTGGAGGCACTGAAATTTATTTGGAATGAAAACATTTATTTTCATTTGCATTAAGTAGAAATACCTTTTCCAAGATAGGGAAACCCTCAATGGACAATAATGTAATTTCTAACTATATAATATGGATTTGCAAAATCATCATTAATCCATCCAAGTCCAAGAACTTTTTTGAACTTGGAAACCTTTGAAGAGCCACTACCCAAAGCTGTGATGTGATTAACTGAGCCTGGGGGAATGCCTCACCCATTTCAGATAATCTTGATGACTGCAGCAGTGGTACAATTTAACCTATTTCATCTTCACTCAAACAGAACTGGAGCATTTAGAAAATTAATTACCAGCAATCACCAACCAAAATGTACACATTTCTCCATGTCAGTGCACAGGAACGTGTCTCCCTCAGTTGTTTTAAGAGCATTTTTATGGTATCACACATGAATACTCTGTTGGAATTTGCAGTGATCTTGACAAATTGAAGAAAGGAAAAAAGAAACACCAAAAATGAAAGTTCTACCCTATTAAAAGAGATGTCAAACAAGAAGAAATCATACTGGTTAGGAAGCAAAATGACACAGAGGATCTTGGGATGAGGAAAAGGTCTAATAGGTCATAAAAGTATGTCATTTGTCACTAGAAAGAAAAAAGAAAGAAAGAAAAAAAGAGCAAGCAAGTTTCTTTTTCAGATGTATGAACAGGAATGCCATAAATAAGAAGCAGGAGGTGATTATTCAGTTTATTTGGTACACATAAGTCTTCAGACAGAGGACTATTTCCAGCTTTAGGGACCCCCCATCAAAAAAAAAAAATAATCTGGAGTGGGTCCCAGGAAGACAATAAAGAAACTGATACGATCTGGGAGGAGATACTGAAAGAATGGGTTAGTTAAACCTAGGAAATGAAAAAGTTGTTCTGCTTTGTTTGTTTGTATCATAAAAGAGAAGGGGTAAGGGCTCAACACATGATATACAAGTGATATGAATAGTGATAAATTATCCTTCATGACAGCCTGAGGAGCAGTAAGAAAGAAGAAACCAGGTTAACAGTAAAGAAAATCCAGGTTAGATTTTAGGAAAGCCCTTTCTAAATCTAGTCATCTCCTCTGGAAATTTTTAAACACAATTGTTGACAGGGAGCTAGATATATTTAATGCCATGTTAGTGCCATGGCTTGCACTTGAGCTCTCAAATCCCTTCCACTTCTACTTCTGTATTATTCTGACACTCAATGCCCTGCCTTAAAAGTGCTCCATTAAATTTCAAAATAAAAAAATTAGTCTCTCTAGGAACGCAAGAAAGGCAAATAGGAGTACAAAAACGAGTGGTGTGAGGAGATTCTCACTGAATAATCTGGTAAATTAGTCACAAAAATCAATGTGCCTTTCCTAGCTGATCATATTACTTGTGTGTACCAGACATCCCTAACAGAAGATCTGACAGGCTAAGAACTCTGCATCTGTCCCACTTCAGCAGTTACACCAAATAAAGTCAGAATAACTCCATCTGTTTTCAAGGAGTTTTGCTGTATTGTCACACCTCAGATGAGAAGAGTGAGCAGTGCTCAGCAGAGCAGCCCACTCGCTCTGCCAGCAGCACTTCAGTGCACTGTGCATGAGCTGAAACGACACATCAGAACAGATTCCTAGGACATCACCATCCCCAGCACAAACCTGGCATGTCGGATGGAGGCGATTGCACTACTGAATTCACTGTCAATGCTCCTGCAGTTGTAAAATTCTTCATAGGCTGGCCTGGAAGAGCCCTGGTACTCGATGCGGCTGATGCGGCAGATCCCCACGATCAGGATGATCAGCATCAGGACAAAAGCCACGCACAGGGCCCCGATGATGATGTAGAGGGAGTGACGAGGCATATTTGTGAGACTCTCTGCCATGTGCCCAGATTTCCACTGCAGATCTGCCAATAAGAAATAAAAGGTTATCATTAATTATTTGTGTCCATCCTGCTGAATAGAACTACTTTATGATATTCATTTTTAATATTTCTGAATTTTGAAGCTATGCAGGTAGGTAATTTGAACTTTCCCAGGCTCTGTTACCAATACACCACCAGGCCTAACATGCTACAAATTTGCATAGTACTATGTTGAACCTTCACCCACTTTTTTCTGTTGATATTTAAGGTCATATGGGAACACCTATCTAGTTTCATCTCCTGTATAACTCAAGTAACAGAAAATCATTGATTTATTCTTGCATTATATTTTTTTATACTACAGGCTTTCTAAAGGCAGGCTGGTTTTATGCTAAAGCTTCTAGGAACCAACCAGTCTTCTTGTGCAGTTTGTTCTAATAGTGAAGCTTTCCACTAAAATGTGTTATCTAACATGTACTAAACACACTTGGTTTTTAGTTTGAAACACAGACTTTCTTATGCCTATCTCCACCAGACTGCAGAGACTTCAGCATTTCAAGGATAATAAAGGACACCTCATAAGGTCCTACAGTAGGGAGCCCATTGGAGTCGTTTCCCAAGCATAATTTCCCTGAGATTCTCAGAGCAGATCTTAAAGCAAATCCAATCTGGAAGAGGCTTCTTGTATTTATGTATTCCAGATCTTCTGTATAAATATTCTTGATCCCCAAACTACATCTACGCCAAGCAGATTTTCTATCAATTTCCTATGTCCTCAGATCTGTTTCTCTCTAGCATAGGTCAGAATATTTCTAATTAACCTGTATTTCCCTCCAGGGTTCATTTTTGGAAGTCTTTTAAGCGTATGGTCTCATATTATTTCAAAACAGGAACAGACTTGAATCATCCTGACTACAAAAATGTAGCACTCTGCAGAAGTTATTTCTAGTAGGTGCCTGTTCCTTTTTCAAATGTACTTCTGCTTTGCACTGATTTAGAAACTCCCTTTACTCAATCACAAACAGTCTGGGAACAAGGCTTCCAAGCATATGCTTTGGGAGGTTAAGATATTCTCAGAAGCCACCTCTCAGGGATGCTGATGATGGCAGATAATTCAAGCACCTGAGTTGTCATCTCCAGTTAAATGGCACCTGTGGATAAAATCTCAGTCTATGGTAGAAATACAGGGAATGTACAAGGACAGGGAAAAAAAAAAGAAATCTGATTTAGGGGGAGATGGTGAGAAAGCCCAAAACTGTAATCTTCTTCAGAGGTCAGTAAAGTTTTGATCGGCCTGAATCATTCTCTGATTTAATGTTTCTAAAGCAGTTACTGCAGTTTGCCCAGTCAGGATATGAGGAAGGGAATACAGCTGTGCTCTGTGCAGTTTGGGATGGGCTTCTATTTCTGTTCTGCAGCACATTTGTCACATGCAGTGGTTTCTGTCAGGCTGTCAGACTAGGCTGAATTCAGATCTAATGTGTGCAGATATATGGCAAGACACTTCTGACTTAAATTCCATGTCTTCCATCTCTGGATGACAAAGATGAGAAAAATTTCTTCCCTTTTTCCTCACTGTATCAAACAGCTTATACTCCAGAGATTAGAAATTAGCTCAAAATCACAGTATTTTCAGTTGTTATATTAATGTTCATAAAATTAATTGAGAATAAGATTTCAATGCACACCATGGTCTGTACTAGAAATTCTTCATAATGTTAATTTTCAAGTAACCACGTGGTTTGGCATACCTCAGTAACTACAGTAATAACTACAAAAGTGGCAAAGGTAATGATATTAACAAATAACCAGCGGGCATTAGAGAATTCATATGAGACGTTTGTAAGCATTTTTACAGTGAATGCTCCATTAACTTTTTAGGCAAATGCATTTCATTTTGAAAGGAAGAATATCCTCTTAATAATTAAGACCAATTTAATCCTATTTAATTGGAATTGCTAATACTGGTAAGGACCATAAGATGATATCAAAGAACATCACAATCCATCCAGGCAATGTACATCTTGTCTAATTTGTATATACAGCACTTGGAAATTAAAAAGAACAGTCTGACAAGAAGATAACCCTGAAATCCTGTTAAGGTAGTCACTTCAAGCAGCTAAACCAGCTGGTGAAAAGTGGGGAATTATAAATAGGCTGGTTCTACAAAAAAGATTAAGTACCAATAGCCTCCTTCATGGCCAGTAACAGAAAATCACAAAGGATAAAATGTGATCTATGTAGTCAAATGACACACAAACACCAGTTTCTTAATAAGCTTTGTGTCTTTTTCTAGCATTCAGAAGAATAGTCCAATAAAAAGTCAGTATGCAGTGTTTAAATTTAGTTTTCATTACATTATTAACCATTATGTACGAACTGCTGAAAGAATATAATAAATATGCAAAGAGAACTGGAAAGATGAACAGAAGCACATTTACTAATAGGTTCAAACTTTAGAGCTCAAAGAAATCCACTGCACCATAGTCTTAACTCCAGTGAGTTCAGAAGTGCTGTACTTGTTTATAAAACAGCTCGATGGGGCCTTTCTAGGTATGATTAGTACTAAGTTCCATCAGCTTGTTAATTCACAGCTCAGGGAAAGACAGTGAGTAAAAAGATCTTCACATGGCTATATGGACCTGTAGAATAAAATTCTGCGAATCAAAATATATTTAAATTCTTTCTGCAAAGTGATTTCTTCAAAACTCAATCCCTCTTTGTTTGTGTAATCCTTTATATATATGTTAAAATCCGAGTTCTTTAGGAAAGCTTCCTCAGCTTTGCACATAAGGCACTGCACTGGTTAGAGAGGCTGCATGTCCATGGTGGCATTTGGGGTAGCATTTTCTGTTATGGTGTCCCATAACAACACAGGCTTTTACTTTGATGCTGTGACAAAGTGACTTTAATGGCAAGGGAACATCAGATATTTGCTGAAATGAAGGTTATTGAAAAAAAGACTGGTAACCCTCAAATTTTAAACATACTTCTTCTTCAAAATGTATCCTTTTGTGGCTATAAGAAGTTGGTTTTTTCCTGTTTTCATTCAAGACCAGTCCAAACCAGATTTTTTTACACTGTATTTCTATATCTCCTCTATTATTGTTATTTTATATACTTACAATCTATTGGCTACTGTCATGTGTTGGATAAAAAACTCCATAATTTCAACCTCTTCAGTTGAAGACAATTGCCATGAACAAGGCAAGGTTGAATAATTCTGGTTGAGAATCAGCCTTGCATTGTTACTAAAGCCAGTTAACATTCAGGTAATTCTCTGCTTTCTGTCATAGCAGTCACAAGGTTAAAGAACTTGCATCTCCTCTAACAGGGGAAAGAAGAAATAATTGAGTAGCTGGACATTAGGAGAGGCTCCTTCAATCCTCTTTTCTGCTTCTCTCCTTTTCCCTTACATGCACTTCACTGTGGATCTGTGGTGCAAACACCCAAACTCTGAGTGACTAGAGTATGACATCCAGAGCACTCCAGAACATGCACCACTGAATTCCTTTAGCACATCTACAGGCTCAGAAAGCATGCAAGCCTTTGTATCCCTTTGGCATTCCATAACATAATAGAAACGTAATTGTTACTTCATCAAGGGACTCCAGGAAATGCATTTCCAGGATGATTGTTGCTTTCTCCAAGAACTAAACCCATCTGTCTGTCAGCCAAGTACTTAATAGCAAAGGCAGGCAGAATTATACACCCTTGCTGATCAACTTGGACATACATGTTGCAGGTGTCACCAACATCAGCCTTGTCAGGAAAAGCTCATTGGAGCATATTTTAGCATCAGCAATATGGCACACAGACAGCACAGACTGGTGTGCTCCCAGTGTCTGCTGGCTCTGCACCACCCAGGGAAGTGTGTGAGCCATTCAGAGACAACAAAAAAAGGCAGGGCTGTCACAATCTCTGGGCTAGCTGGCAATGATCTTCTGCAGTCTTTGCTTATAACAGAAAGCTCTGAAGCTGAATGTACAGGGTTGAAGTAAGGACTAATATCAAGAACATCAAGAGTAGAATCAATTTTAAAAAAACAACAGGTATGTTTAAGCAAAGTTTAAGCAAAAGAGAGTAAAAAATAGAAGGTTTACATGTTCCTTGTATAAATGAGATGTAGAAAACATTTTTAATCCATCCTTTGTGTTCATTTTATTAATCTATCACCTATCCCTGCAACCTTAACTGTGCTAACAAACCTGTGTATGTGTATAATGACTCAAAAGGATCTGTGAACACAGTACCCAAGCATTCAAGCAGTTAAATACAGAGCTGAATTCTCTAGCAAAGACAACATCTCTAGCTCAAGAACAAAACATCAGGGAAATACAAAGCAGGTCTGCGAACAGCAGAATTAATTGAGCCTAATTTCCATTTTAACTCTTCCACAGTTGGGCTTCATACTTTCTGCCTCTCTTGGACTCTCCACTGTGCCATAAGGATGTCCTTACAGTGAAGCTTCTCTATAAAATGAGAAACAATATCACACTAAAGCTGTTCCTTCCAGTGGAACATCTCTCAAGTCCTACTAAATGCTTTGGAAATATCTTGTCTTGGAGCCCTTCTTCTTTCTAACAAATTTGGTGGAAATTACCCTATGGGTGGAAAAGTTATTCTTGAAAGAGTTGGTAAATGCCTGCACACACAAATTGCAGCACAATTACATGGAACCAGTTTGCTTAGCTAAGCAAGTTCTAAGCTGTTTTGCTGAAACATCACTAGAGCTGCAGATGCTCAGTACAAGCCTGTAAGGACCATGCTTATACTGCTATGGAACATACTCGACCCAAAATGTGCAGGGCAGCTGTGAGGCATGAGCACAATTAAAAGGCAAACTGAGTGCCCAGCTCTGAGACAGCACCCCTGACAATCTAGTCTGACATACCTGAAAGTAGGGTGCCCAGAAACAGAAGTTTTTAACTTTCACAGTCACTTTTGAAATGTTACGGCCAAAAATAAAATGAATGTACCATGATTTTGTTCATTTACATACGACTCAGAGTATTTGTGCAGATAAGTGCTTAGAGATAAATAAAAACTTCTTTAATATAACTTACAATTTTTAGAAATGTTAGGAGAACTACAAAACTTACGTATTTCACAGTTTGCACCGACCCATCCATGAGGACAATGGCAGGTGTAACCACCTGGCTGATCTATGCAAGTTCCAGCGTGGTGACATGGGTTGCTGTCACAGTCATTTACATCAATTTCACATTCTTCACCTTGCATAGGAAAAAAAAAACAGAAACAAAACCAAAATTATGTATGGCAAATGCCTGATGTAGCAAGTACATCCTCAGTCATTTATCTTCTCCCTTGCTGCAAAATACCTTATAGTGCAATACATCTTTATTCTCAGAACATCAAAAGGATTCCAAGAAGGAAGCATTATCCTTATTCAACCAGGTGAAAATAAAGCCTGAGGACTAAGGGACTTGACTAACCTCACACAGACTCTGCCTCATTTCTCTAAATATAATTAGCATCCCCAAAAAATGTGGTATAACAGATGATCATAGATATTCTGATATACTATACAATAATGTAGATAACTAGTGCCTGAGAAACTGACATGGTACAATGTAAAGCTAATTCTTTTCCAAGGAAGGCCCTTTCAGTAGAAGAGATCAAAAAGCACAATTTGATCTATAAACCAGCTTTGAATGGGTTTACCTATTACTCTCACATTGGATATTACCTTACATGACTAACAGAACATCAGGTTGTAAATTATCTCGACAACAGATATTTGGATTACACCAATCACATCAGTATAAGTACAAGGCCAAAAGATTAAATGAGTTTCTTATTTCTGAAAGTGTAAATTGATTCATAACAGGTACTTTAGGGCTTTTAGAAATTGCATATTAAGATAATGAAATCAGGTGTTTCTTGAGTACACAGTAACTAAGGTCCCTTTTAAAACATTTCCCATTTTCAACAGTGTCCAATTAGTATATTGGGTTACCTGGAAATCTTCAAAATACTATTTTTAAAATGCAATCTAGTCTCATGTAGTAAGGTCATAAGCCATGCTTAATAGCTGTTAGTTGTGAAGTTGCTTTAGTAACAGGCTTTTTTTTTTTGCTACAAAGTTCAAAGCAGATGTAAGTAATATCAAAATGTTTTCATTCTCACAAGACTACTCACAATACAGCAAAGCCCAAATTAGTTCCTTTCTTGAAGAGACACAGTCTTGGTATTTGTCTTCCTCTAGACACAGTGGACAATGGCAACTAGATGTTATGTGTAACACACAAATCACTTGCCTGCATATCCAGGTGCACAAATACATGTAGCATTTAGACCTTCACTGTCACAAGTGCCACCATTCTGGCAGTTGATGTTAACACAAGGATCTTTGTATAATTCACAGTGCCTTCCTGAAAAGGAAAAATCAGTAATTGCCATTGACATGACTGATACTGGCAGCATGCAATCAGTACATGTGATAACTTGACTTCACCTGGATGAGTGTGCAGACTCCAAACCTGTCCTTCTGGGCTAATGATGTCATTACACTAAAGCCATGTGGTTTATGCTGGCTAAACTTTTTACAAATGTGCCTCCTCTCTGCTTTTCCCACAGGCTGTGGGCTAGGAGAGGCAGGGCAATTTCTGCTTAAAAGAACTATAGGACGTCAATGACAAACCATATAACCAAGCATAAACTGATCAGTTATCTAAAATTTTTCAGTAATGTGTCAACAATAATTGTCTTGACTAAGAATTTTATGTAATAACTTATTAACTAACATATATAAGCATTCTGATGCTCTCATTACCTGTTGTGGGAAATGAAGAATATTAGTAAGGTAATAAAAAAAATTATTCAAATGTATAGTTAAATAACTGGATGGCTCTACTTCATGCCACTACCTTCTCTTTCACTCCCAGTGTAGGCTTTGTGAATCCAGCAAGTTTGCCTTGCAGAAGACAGTGCAAGCTGCACCTGGCATACAAAGCATACAACACAGCATAATCCCACCTAGGGACTGGGAGAGAAACTCGAATCCACTGCTACGTGCATTACTTTCTTGGCGGTTACTGTTCAGATAAAACTAATTTTTATATATATAAAATATGTATACACACACACACACACACACATATATTCACAGACCTGCTCAAATCATTTTGCTGACACTTGCAGTGTTAAAAAGGCAGAGCACTCTAGTTGAGTACCATGTGGGTGAGGACCAGCAGAGGCAGCAGCCCACAGGTGCCTGCTGGCACAAGCTCCAGCCCTGCCCTGAGAGCTCTTGTCCCTCTTCCAGGGGCTGTGGGGGCAAAAGGGGCACTGCAGATGGGCAGGTCTGGGATGGTAGTGCCAAGACTGAGGCCTCTGGTGGCACACATCATATCTTGAGCTGGGTACCTCAGGTCTATTCATTGGTGCCACTGAACATCTGAAGTACTGGAATGATGGGAGCTCAGTGATCAGCAAGAACTGCTTACAGAACCAGGTGTCCTGCTTTCATTTACAGCACAATGTGCTATGCACACAGGGCTTCCAGCTGCACCCACAGGTCAGGTGAGAAGATGAACATTATGGTGAACATTATGGTTAAGGGCTGCTTAAACTATCATGAAAAGCTGAGGGTCATTTCCTCACCAGGTCTCTAAAATGATGAATTCTGTATATATAGTCAAAGAGCAGGGCAATCACCAGTGTGAAACACATATTTAGCCTCAAGCAGCTGTTAAGTGAGCACTACTTATCAGCAGAGATAAGGATTGATAGCTTAATGAGAAAATGCTGGAGCAATGTTCCTTAAAACAGTCATTGTGTAGAATATTTATTTATTTATTTATTTATGATCCTAATAGCATATAAAATTACATTCAAAGTGTTCTCACAGCACGATTCAACACAGAATGCACTAAAAAAGTATCACTTTAAGTCACCGGAAGGACTTGTCACAGACCACTGATATGTGTTAATTTGTTTACAGCAGAAATCTACTGTGAGA
This sequence comes from Certhia americana, assembly GCA_018697195.1. Lineage (NCBI taxonomy): Eukaryota > Metazoa > Chordata > Aves > Passeriformes > Certhiidae > Certhia > Certhia americana. The sequence continues at coordinate 15,332,726 of CM031865.1, read as the reverse complement.
GAAAAGATTTTGTATAGCCAAACAAACACTCTTCTCATCTATTTTATAAATTACTTAAGAAATTCCAAAGATGGATTCCATTTGAACACAGATCTAAGAACAGCTGCAGCTAACATGGAAAAGCAGTCACAGACCTACTGCTCTCTCTAGGCTTTACAGTCTTCTAAATGAACAATCAAGAGAAATCTTTTATTTCTACTCCTTTGTGCTAATCTATTTCAAATACTAATCTTTTAGTATTATGTTTTTAGCTTACTTCACTGGAGAAAATAAAAAAAATATTTGAAAGCTCTCTTTGTAAATGCTCCAACAACAATTGATGAAAACGTCTATTTAACTGCTATGGGGTTTTTTTAAAATCTCATCACTTTCTAACATATCTTAAAAACAACAGAAAAAACTACATCTGAGAACAGAGAAAATACATTTGTGTCCAGACCAGGACATGCATTCCTCACAGAGGAGTTAAATCTTAAGTATTAATGTGAATAAAGATTAAGGGATCAAGATATACTGAAGTTCAATACTGAACTTCAATACTGAAGTTTGTCTCTGTTAATTTTATGTGACGGATATATTTCTGCTCAGGATAAGGTATCTCTCTGTTTGTAAGAGAAGCTACTATGAAAAATGCAGAGAACAATTGCAAACCCCAGCCTACCTTCGTATTCAGCAAGGCACACACACTCATAGCTGTTGACAAGGTCTCTGCAGGTGGCTCCATTCTGGCAGGGTGCAGAGAGGCATTCATTATATTCCTCCTCACAGTAAAGGCCATGGTAACCTAAACCACATGAAGAGGAAACGAAAAAAGTTATGAAACACTTTGCAGTAAATATTAACAATTAGGCAACTATAGACTGTGGGCAGATGCTTGCTAATTTAAATATACTGTGCAAACTGACACATATTAAGACACTGATTTTAAAGGCATCTGTTCCCCAGGTGAAAATTACCAAGAAAATGTGTTCAGAGAGAATTCCCAGTTCCTGTGATAAACCACAATGAGGTGCAAGGATGAAGGTGGTGGCAGAGGCCAGAAGCAGCAATGTGAATGAATACTCACACTCTGATTGTTAAAAGAAATACAGGAATATTGACTATCTCCCAGCTCCTTTGGATCCTTGCATCAAAGCCACTGTTCATCAAAGAGGTGATAACTGTATAACAGTATAGCATTAATGCTGTACAATGTCAAAGCACTGTAGAAGCATTAAGGTGCTTCCATCTTTACAGTATTCCCAAGCCATGTGCAGGTATTATGGGCTGATTAGGTTATAAACATAGAAAGCAGATGCAGAGAAAAGCTATATGGCCTGTTAACAGCCACTCGGTCATTTATATTATGAGATAAGAAAGAAGGGGTTAATCCACTTGAAACCAGCACATTTTTCATTACTCAGCGTGCCACACAATCAGTAGTCTTAACAGTAGTTGAAATTACAGGTGTAGTGTAGTCTATGACATAATAACATGCACTGGAACAGTTTTTGTGTGCTTTTAAAAGCTTGATTTCCACATCACATAAAAAAAAATTATACGACTGAACGTACAATGAATGAATATGAATACAGATGCCAGGAAAAAGGCCTAAAATACAAAGTGTAGATTCTACAGTGTGATTTTACTTCTTAAAATAATCTCTAATTAGTAGCATAACTCATAGATATGAAAGGAGGGTATATTTCATGAACAAAGAACCAAAGAGAGGGGCATATTCTCATCTTAATAAGTGGTAATCAATCTATATTCAGTATCCTGGTCTAAATTTCCCCTGAAATTCTCATAGTATCAAAGAAAATAGGACAAATGCTGCTTTCAGACACCATTTGCATTCACCCTCCCCCTCCCTATTATGGATAATTCAAAACAAAATTTTATGAAGATACAACTCAAGATATATAGACATTACCATCCACTAAGATTCTCAAAAAATTGTCCTTTCAGAGGAAATAATTGGACTAGTAAGATATTAAGAAACATTTCGGAACCAGTTTCTCCAAAGATGTCAGCCAGGCAATAGAGAATTAATTATACTAAATGTTATGTGTTTTCTTGCTAGCCTACAGTGAAGTTTATCTAGCTTATAAGTATATGAAATATCCTTATGTAGTGAGATCTACAGCCAACATACAAACCACCAAAATCAGGCAGGAGAATCAGAAAGAAAAACAGATGGGAATTCCCAGTTTTCAACACCAATGTAATTAGATATTCTCAGAAAAAAGTGTTTCCCACTTCTCACCTTTCCAAGAGAATGAAGGGAATTTGTGACTAATTGGTTGTCTGGTTTCCAAAATCAATATTAACTACGGCATCACCTGGTCAGGCTGCAGCCAGCCCATGCTGCCAGACACTGCACACAGCCAGGGAAAGATGTTTTCTCTCTCCACGAGAGGGCAGGTCTCACCCACACACAATTTCACCCTCATCGTCCTCACCCTGGGGCCAGCAGCTTCCTTCTGCTGAGACTGCTGGGATGAAGAATGTTTGCTGTGGGACCACCTGCGGGAAAGCCATGCTACTCCTCAGGGAGATAAGAGACACCTTGTCATTCTTATTCTCCCTGTATTACTGCTTTTAAATTATACTGATATATAAACACTGTAGTGCCCTGAATTCACACATATATCTTCAAAAAGCCTACAAAAAGAATTTCTACATTTTTGTTGAAGAATTTAGATTGAAACAGGAGCATTTTTCATAAATAACTTCTGAGTAATAGATTCTAGTGTTGTTGCTTCCTCTCTTTCTAGTACCGATTCTGCAGCTTTTGTGTTCGCAGCCAATGCCAAATGCAGCTCTTTGCATCTTTTGTGATGTGCAACATTTCTGTGGACGTATTCAGAAAGAAAAATACCTACATTAACAACACTTTTCCAGCTACTGTGTCCTGAGCAGGATAAAAAAACCCACAGGAGGTACTGCAGCTTCAAAAAAGGGCAATTTTTCCAGGTCACATGAAATTGGAAAAGCCTTCAGTAATAGAATCTTCATGAACTGAAGCAGAACCTGAAAATGAAGGTTCAATTCTGATGTGCTCTCTTCAGAGGCTGAGGAATGGACAGGGAATCTGAAAAAACCTTAAAATAGAGATGTCCCTATGTAACCCTTTTCCCTCTACACGACCATCCCTCTGCTACTGGTCTTTACAAAACCAGAAACAGATCTGTTGCCATTCTCCTCTTGATCCCCAAATTTTTCTTCCTCTTTCTTAAGCAACAGGAAGGGTGCCTCGAAGAGAGCAGGCTATTTTCCTGATGCCTTCTGGCATGGCCTTCAGTTACATGCTGAAATGCACTCTCTTTGCACATGGTTGGTAAAAACTGCAGAAGGAGAAAATGGGAAAGGCAGCACACAATCTGTGTCACACAGGCTGATGAGGAGAAGACATGGGCTTTGTCAAAGCCTTCAAGAGCAAAAGATATAGCAGAGTAACCTCTCAAGAATATCTACGCTATCAGGTTAACAAAAGAAAGAAGCAAAAGCTTTAAAAATCAATAAAAAAACAAAGCTGAAATCTTTTTAGCCTTTTTAGACACTAACTCCTCAATAGTGATTCCCTGGGCTTATCCATACTTAGCATTTCACCCATTAAGGCAGTAGAACATAAATCCCATCTTTATGGGAAGGCCTAATGGGGTACAATGCAAAAAGCTCTATTTTGTAGGGAACAGCATCAGTTCATATATATGGCTGTTCACTAACACAGAGTTGCATGCTATATAGCCAGGAAATTTCTGTGTTCAGTTAAAGTCTGAGCTTATACAGCAATTAAGTAAGAGAAAGAGAAGAATGCTCCAGATGGCAGGAAGGTAGGAAGCCCTGCTCATCAGCCATGGCCAGATTGCATGGAAGGTTGTCTTAATGTAGAAGTGGAGACAAGATGAGGAAACAGGCTTAGAGACAGTCAGGAACTGGAATTAACCTAAAGTCACTTCTTCCAGAGCTCACATATCCTGCCCCAGTTACAAAATGTGGGAAGGGAAAAGACAGAGGAAAGAAAAATTGTAACTGCTGCAGACAAATGTTGCTCTGGCCTCTGCTAAGGCAGTAAAGTTAATGTATGCTCCTAGAACTATCTATTAAGCTGCAGGAGCAGTAAAATCAAGGGAATATACTCCATGCTACTACTTCTAAAGCTGCAGTCACTATTTATACCCTGTGGCACTTTTTTTGAAACTCCTCTTTTCTTTTTTTTTCCAAATGTTCTATATATGCCATCATATATATTTATATATAGGGCAGGTGTTAATGTCTGTACATGTGCTTTTCAGTTTCAAAATTCATGTCTTTTAAAAATCCAAAACTTTGCTGTGATATTAAGCCATGCAATTTCTAGCTACATATCTCCACTTTGGACCAGAAAAAATTAAAATACTATATTAAATATTTGCATTTGAAATTTATAATGGTAGCTGTATTAAAACAATTGCACATAAAGAGTAAAAAGGTTTAAGAGGATGATGAAACTGTTTTGGGATCCAGGGACTAAATAAACATTCTACAAACAGACACAAAGAGGTCCCACTTGTTTCACCAACCAGATTCTAGATGAGAAATCCAACAAATGAGCACAAGAACTTTTATTAGAATTAGTTCTTTATTATGAGGTAAGAAGTAAATTATGACACAAACTCTGAATCTAATACCCAAACATTAAATATTTCTTTGTTACCTGTAAACGGTGAAGTGCTAAGTATTAATAATTAGGGTGTGTAAGCATATAAAGATTTAAGGTAAGGTTTCATGTGCAACTGAAAAATCACACCCACAGTAGTTGCAAAGGCTTGGGAATCCCACAGAACCCCTCAGCAGACATTTGAAGTATCTTCAGCTTGGAAATAACTTTTCCTTCCACTCTGGAAATAGTAACATTCAAAAGTATTAGACTGCTTTCCAAGTTAGCTTATACAAATTATCTTTCCTCTACAAGCTATTAGATGAAAGCCCATAATGAAAGCCAACACACACAAAAAAATGTAGTAGCAAATGTCTGGTTGTTCATGTTCTGCAAATTGTGCAGCTATGTAAGTATAATCACTATCATCTATCATTCTTCAAATCTGTACACTGGCCAAAAAAAAAAGGAAGCCAAACTGCCTAACAACCAAGGAGATTTGCACAGACCTTGGACTAATTGGAACAATTAAAAATTTCTCTCTTGTTTAATTTTTGAGGCAGAAGTAACACAGGTGAAAATCCCAAATCCAACTGACACTGTCAAGGAGTGCATAAAGGAAGGATGGCATTCAGGTCACATATAACCAAACTTCTTAGACACTTTGTTTCTGTATTAGAAATTTATATCCTCTGTAAAATACTTTAAAAAAAAAAAAAAAAAATAAAAAATTAAATCCTAGAGCTGATCACAAACTTTAAGTGACAGATTCCAAAGTTTTTAAAACTGTTTTTCAAATATGTCAGATAATCAATACAGAAGAGAATTCTAAAATGTCATTTAACAACGTTTTCATTAAAATACCTAAAAAAAATAATGTGTAGGAATTCAGGGATATGTCTGAAAGCCTCCTGTACAAGGAAGCCAATGGTCTAAGAGCTGGCACACTGATGCTGAGAGCTTTCAATTCAGAAGGCCTCAAGGTCACAAGGCAGAGACTATTTCTTTCCTGGAAATATCTTTATTATTAACCCTTGATAATGCTACTACACTGTACACCAATTTTATTCATTCACTTTGCAAGTAACCTAACAGATACTATCAAGGTCTCTTCAGGCAAAATTGTAAACAGAATCCAGCTTCTTAACGTCCCAGAGACGTAAGTACATTACTCACTCACTCTAGCAACCTGCTTTTTGATAGAGATACCAAAAATATATTAGCTTATGATTTGTGATCATTGCTTTGTTTTGGAGGTTTTTTAGGAATTGCAACCTAGGAATTCTCAAGTTTAATTGTTCTTGTCGGCCTTACACTCAATAATTACCCAAAGCAAGGGCAAAGTGTATATTTCAGTGCCTACTACATGCTGATCTACACAGAAGTTAACTACCATTTATCTATTATCCTTTTAACTCATGGGGAAAATATCTGAAGATAATTGATTCAAATTCTGCTGCTATGATTTAATAAAGGCCCATAATGGTAGGTTCATAACAATGAAAAGGCATAAAAGGTATAAAAGAAGGAAACATTCTGTCTATCTTGCTGCTACTTAGATGCAGTTCTTAAATGACCTTCTGAAGTTACCCAAGTTTTTAAACTACTGACAGATTAATGACAAGCTCACTTAATTTGGCCTCTAGTTCCACCTCTATGTGAAGCAGGTAATGTTCTTTCTAAAAGTGAAGTTTACAGCATCCAACAAAACATTTGGAAAAAATTACTAGTTTTTTTAAATGTCACACATGGAGCAACACAGAATTCAACTAAATAAGTACCACATATGGTCCTGGATGCAACCTCTAAGGCTTCTCATCTCTAACTGTTAAAAGCATAAATACTGTTCAAATAAATATACGTTTCCATAATATGAGTGGTCTAAGACTACTTTTAAGTCCTGAGAGGGACAGAATAATTTTGAAAAAACCAAACCATGGAATTCTAGTTAGGTTTAGGTGACAAAGTTCTGAAAAAATCTTTTATTTGACCAAGAATATTTGACTAGCTTTTCTTTGTTCAAAATACAGGCAAAGAACATGCTGAAGAAGATTAAAACTTCCGTGGATTTCTTGGAAAGAGAAATGTCTAGTTTTTCCTATTATTAATGACAAATGCTGTCAAAAAATGCATCATAAGGTAACATTAGTATGGTATTGTCTGCATTTCACTTTCATATTTTTCTCATTTATAAAAGAGTTATGTAATTTAACTATAAATCTGTCAACTCCAACAAAAAAATTCCATAGCTTCTGGTAATTTTTGAGTACCTCCCAAAACATTTCTGATGGTCCCTCTCATGTGCCTAAACAGTAGATAAATTCTGACACCACCTAAAAATGCTGAATTAGTAGATTTCATTACAAAATCCTCATAGTCACAAATATCTATAAATAGATTGGTAGGATAGATGCACATCTTGCAAACTGAGATGGAAAAAATGAAGAATTATGACTGGTTTCTCACAAAAGAAGGAAAAGCACAGAGAAGGCATTTCTCTGAAAGGAATGTAGAACATGAATGTCACAACAGAGCTACTAACTATCAAATATTGCTCATTAGTTTATCCCTTGTTCACTGGAATTTTTTTTATCTTTAATTTGTTCAGTTTTCAAATTTACAGTTTTATAAGAACAGACTAAAAAAAGAAGGTGCCAAAATCATTCAAATGAAAACAAAGATTGGTGCTCACTCTGTAAGTGCTTAAGCAGCGGTGGATGTGTAGCACTGCTTGTCAGACATTTTAACTGCTACTTCACCAACTAATTATCATTGCTAAAATGGGTAAAGGGAGCTATAAGAACCCAAATATTCTGTTAAATTGGTAAAAGCATGAACAAAATCTGGAGCTAAACCAGTTGCTACACAGGCCCATTGCTGTCAGGCTGTGCTGTCAAACAGTTCCCAGCTGCATCTCCTGTCTCAACTCACCTGAGCAACCCTGCTGGATCTTCTCTAGAGAGACAATTTATGTAAACATGGATGGCAGAACTAAATCCTTTGGAATAACCAATATTTTTCCTTCTCTACCTTTGTTCAGCCACCTTGTCAGTTTTTCTCTTTCCCTAATGATCAGTGTCACATCTTCTGTTCTCTCTACCAAATTTTGTAATTCCAACAGTGCTGAAGCCTCGCCTTAAAAAGATTTATCCTGCAGACTACAGTTTTGTAATACAGCTGCAGAGTTCACTCACACCATATGGATCTCAGTGGGTATTTCAGTGCTCACTCTGCAATTTTTGGTTTTCCAAGTGCAATGTGTAGATTCCTATCATTACTCTGAACAGATAGAACATCTGCTCAATCTGTTTTATAGACTGAAAAGAAGAAAAGGAAGTAATTTTAAGCTATATATGGAACCTACATATAAAAATATTAGAAGATTTAAGAGCATGTAACTGTTGGTACAAACCAGGGATACAGAGACATCTGTAGCTGGTTCCAACGCTGCGACAAATGCCGTGTGCACACGGATTCAGAGCACAGAAGTCAATCAGCTGAGCACATGTAGGTCCTGTAAATCCAGGACTACAGCTGCAGGAGAAGGCAAGTCTGTCTGCATAACAGGTTCCATTGTTCTGGCAGGGAGATGACGCACAAGGGTCTATTTTGTCCTCGCAAGCGTTTCCTAAAAACCCTAGAGGAAATAAATGGGTTTGATAAGTAAGCATCCTGATATGCATACAATTTTAATAACTAAGGCATGTTAAAAGTAAGCCATTCAAAAATCTGTATTATTTTCATTTTTAATTCTAAGAATATTATAAAAATACAGACTTTTTACATAATAAACTCTGAATTTTGCCCATTAGCATTCTATGAAAAGAGATGCTTCAGCTAAAATCGTACTATAAATTATTAAGAAAGTGAATTGCAAAAATATTTGCTGAAACTGACAGTGCTATCTGCTTTCTGAGTGAATCTGGCTTGAAAAGCAGAAGAGATTTTCTAAAGATCAGGAGCTGGCTATCCTAGAAAAAAAGAAAAAAGCCCAAACAGACCTATTTTTCCCAACTGTTAACATGCGTGTTAAATGTAACAACCTCTTAAACAGAACATGGGTTCACTGAGTTTCAATAATTTAAAGAATATCTTTTACAAGAACAGATTTCTCATTAGCAGGAGAGACAATGATTTATTGAAGCAACACCATGCCAAAAACAGACATAAGGAAATGGATATTCTTGCAAGGGAACTTCTAATCAGATGTAGGGAAGAATAATGTTTTAATAAACTGCAGTAACTACAGCTTGTATCTATACATACATCATGTATATAGTAATACAATGCATGGTTGTTGTACCCTAAAGCAAGTCAGAAAAGCACATTCAAATTCTAGAGCCATTCCAAATAAAAGAACCAACTGTTCTTCGCAGTCAATTTTTTTTCTTTTTAAATGAGCATGTATTCCATTTGTACAATGTAGAAGACCATCACTTTTCAGGCTTGAAATTCCCTGGAATATCTTACATTATAAAAAAGCTCTTAATATTACAGTAGAATAACAAACAAAGGTGATTAATCCACACAGAGCATCCTACAAAGACCTACTCACAGAATTAATAAAACTTATATTAATAGAACTAAGAAAAGATGGGGAGGCCACAATTGCTCTGTGATTTCCAAACAAAGTAGGATTTTTTTGGTCACAACTGGCAACAGGATTTTAGGGGCATCTTCAAATTATTAGGTGCTGGACAAATGACTTTCAACAACTCCCTTAGATGTCTATAAGTAGTCTTACATCAGAATTATGGAATAAAAACATGGAAAAAATAATCTAATTTGCAAAAAAAAAAAAAAAAAGAAAGTGTAACTAGAAAAATTGAAAGAAAAGAAATAACCTACAGATTGGACTTTTAGGTTTTGTCATACATACTCTGCAACAGAGCAGGAAAGAAAAGGTCTGTCAGGGGACAGATGAAGAACAGGCAAGCCTTCTGTCCTCCCCATTTTGCTATCCTATGGCTCCAATTGCTTCATGGGTTTTGTCAGGACCACCTGCTCACTAACGCTGAACAGAGACAGCCTAAAAACAAATACTGTGGAGTTCTATACTAGGGGTCCCTCTGTAGATGATAATTAACCATCAGAAACTGCAAAGAACAGAAACCCCAAGAGCAAGGATGTAATTCCAGCAATGGTTCACTGACAAATTAAGAAAGCCAGTCCTGTTGTAATAAAATCCTAGATTTGAAACAATCTGCAAGGACTTTTAACTATTACCATGAGGAGAACAGCCAATGAGTCCAGTGAAATCCCTCAAGTAACTTTGAAACCAGATTAAAAAGGATCAAGGAGATCTGAGGTCACACAATGACACTAATGCCGCTTCACTACGACCTTTGCAGTAATCTTCCCTCCAAAGAGCAGGTTACTGGCAGATGGCTAATGTTTCAAGTGACAAAGCACTTCAAGAACATATGCAGGTTTAAAATACACTAAAACATGTTGCCCTTGTGCTATCTTTGACTGCACTGTGAAATGTGTTTAGGTGATTCTGGAAGTTCAAATCCCAAGCATGAGTCAAATATCTGAGAATACTTAAAGCAGAAAATATGGAAATCTATTATTCTGGCATTTCTGAATGTATATTTAATCCCATACCAGTCCAATTGTTGAAAACAAATAATGCAAGTAATAACTATAAAAATCTAATTCAGAGGTGTACTGACTGAAAACAGAATCAAATTCCAGATGAAAAAAAATCATTATTATTTATCTGCAGAAAAATATCTGAACTACTCTTCAACCAGCTAACATGGACCCAACCCTGCATATAGGTCATTGCTGGTATAAAAGGGTCAAATGAAATGCAGATTCCAGTGGTAATTTGAAAGATCTGGATACAAAATTCACCCAGGAATAACACATAAGGTAAAGAGGAAAGGAAATAATAGAAAATATTTATACTGGTAAAAGCCACAACACAATGTCTGTGCTTATATGGATCAGATCATTTGGCTAGTTGTCAAGAAGAACAATAGTCTTAAGTTAGATGATATGCCTTATAAATTGCTACAGACCTCCAGGGCAGTGACAGAAACTAGATGAAAAATACGTTTTCAGAGACAGAAAATCTCTGAATAAAAGCCAAATTTCTCGGCTCAGTGGGATTTTAATTACTTGGTTACTGAAAGAAAAAGAGCCATGTGCAAGTCAAGGAAGTCAAACATTTTCTGAAGACGACACAGAACTGCCTTTTATACACCTTGTAGAACAACTCACTTGTCTGAATGTTACATTAGACCCAATTCCAAGAATTACAAGTGTGTGAAAAATGAAGTCTGTGATTTGCTAGGGCTCAGGATTACAAAACCTTTAACTTTGAAATGCAGGGGTAAGTACTAAAAGAAATACAAGCAATTTATTATTTTCCCTATAGAAATTTGTCTTCTGAGAAAATAGAAATAAATGGTATTTAATCAGAATTCTGTAAAGAGAAAAAATTACTAACCAGAAGGATCAAGAAATCATTAAAACGCTTTAAGATTTTGATTGAAATTCACTCTAGCCAAGTCTTTCTGGATAAAGATGAATAGAGGCTAAACCCATTCAAGCATTAAGGAGAAGTCTATTAAAAATAAGAGCAATTTGGGAAAGTGCCAGGTAAAAACATTAGATTAGTGGAAAGTACCAGAAACTAAACAGCCATAAAAAAATTTAATTAACAACGAAATGTTCTTCAGGTAAATTAAACTCTCTTATGGTAATATGAAGAATTCTGCATTCTGATCAACAGTAACCTTGGGAAATCTTCCATATGCAACAGCTGTGTGACCCAGTTTCCCATGATCAAGATTGTAAATAGGTTTATTCTGTGTAAACCTAAAGAAGTTAGAATGACATCTGCAAGATGTACTAGAGAAAAAGGCTTTTACATGAACAACAAAGGAGGGAAAATAGTGAAAACCTTGAAACTCAAACTATTCTAAGTCCTGGTAAATAACGTGTTCTCCCAGTCAATTAAGATTCATGGTAACAATGTGCATTTTCTAGCTGCTATTGCAAATCAACATGTATGAATCACAACTTAGCATCTTCTATAGCTGTCAAACTCTATTTTCTAAACCACAGAAACCATAATAAGAGCAGTCATAAATTTATTGCTTTCCAGTATTTTCAGAAGTACCTGCAGATATTTCAGGATACTTTTGCTCAGTGTTTTGCCAGCAGTAGTTACCTGCAGCTACTCAAATCAAACTGTCAAAAGTGAAATACAATCCGTGCTAAAGAGTGAATTTCAAGTAATCTATATATGTTAAACTCTTTACCATACCATTGTTTTCTCTCTGTCTTCTTTTATTCTAGAGGATGGCTGACATCCATTATTGATGATGACCATTTTTCAAAAATACACAAACCCAAATTAAAATATTTCTGCCCCTTCTGTCCAAGCTGGCGACTTCTACACAGAGTATGTAGGAACAACTCAAGAATCCAGGCCAGTTTGATGGGGCTGGCCAGCTGAATATAAGCTATTTTTATCAAAGATTAATATTTTACTATAACACTGAAGGCAGTTCATCTGTACTTATCATAAGGACATTAAACTTGCATGGAACAAAACTTCAGAAACATCTTACAACAGAAGTTTATTTCTTTATTATAACTGATCTGCACTTTGCTCATTACTGTCTGGTTTTGTTCCAAACCATAGTCCACTACTAAATTAATTTAAATTTTAAAATTAATTTAATATTATCAGCCCAAAATTAAGAAAAGTTCTCCAAATCTTTAAAATATGTAAATATATATATACAAGTACCAAGTCTTTCATTCTATCTAATTTTACAAAACTTGTGTCCAGAAGGAACACATTTCCTCACTGCACAATCAGGCAATTTCCATACAGTTGGGTTTTTTTATTTTAAATTTAAAAAAGATTTCTGTGAATTTGATAACTACATAGATAAGGATAACTAGCTTCAACATCTCTAAAACTTATGCTGATTTATTTAATAATATCTGTTTATTCATTTAATGTAATTACATTTATTTATTCCAACCAGGGTCTTTTTATGTTTCTAATTATTATTTGTATATTTAGTTCCACTTCAGGGTATTTTGGAAATATACATAACCTCTCAGAAGCTTACAGGAAATAGAGTAACCAAATTTTTAAATTGATGAGCAGTACCCCAATCAGTTTAAATAAAATCAGTTTAAATAAATAGTCTGTTATACACTGCAATAAGTAGTGTATAACTACAATAAGGGGAAGAAAATGAGGAGATATTTAAGAGTGATAAGGATGGAAGGATTCTGAATAGAGATTTCAAATATTCATTTTCAGGTTGGCATGTTTACTATGTGTAGGATTTTAGAATGTCTAGAAGTTCTTTTGCATGATCATTTGAAGGTAATATTTACAAAATGAATGTTTATTGACATAAAATTAATAAAACAATCAAAGTTCCCTACCCGATTGTAAGCAAGTACAAGATCCAAACATTATTTTCACAGTAACAGTGTCAAAATTTTAAACAAATTCTTTGGTCTTTAGTATTGCTTAAACTTCTTCACTACAAAGTCAAGTATAAAATTGATTTTTCTCTTTAGTAAATGTGATTCAAGAACTTCAGATAAGAGTTTATTTTCTGACATATTTTGGACATTAAAACCTACAGTGTATCCCAAAGAAAATGAAATCTGTAAGCATAATGAAATTTTCTTTACCAAAGGACTCTCAAGACAGTAAAATTGTCTAAAGAATAATCATAAATTGTTCACATCTGAGATAGGCTGCTTTTTCAGTTCTGGCCTTCTGTCAGTTATCATGTGCTTTTTCATGAACCACAGATATCATTTGTAAAAGAAATGCACAATCTCAAGATCATTCTTCATGGTTTCCATCTCATTCCTTTATCTGCCCTTTTTTCTTTCCCTCATGTGATACTTGCCACATTTTCTTATCCTTTTCCCAGCCACATTATATCTGCAGACTGTAGTTCCTACACAATGCTCCTTGGTTACCTTCCCCCACTGTGCTGAATTAGCACTACAGAAAGAAAAGCCTTTTCTCAACAAGTGATTGCTATTAAACACAGCACAACAGCAGCAGAGCAAGAGACCTCATTTAAATTAGAAAATTGGGGGTTAGTAGGCAAATTTGCAAGTTACTACATCTGCAGTTTTCAATTAACTACTCTTTGCTCTATTTACAAAAATTACTGAATCTCTTCGGAGATTAAAACCTAAACAAAAGCTCCCAAATTATGCCTCTGTGAAAGGATAACACCTCATAAGATGTAAGAATGATCAAGGGATCACGGGACATGAATGATCAAGGGACAGTAATTAGTAAACTTAGACAATAAATTTTGTTAAACCCTCTCTTTCCTTCCACAAAATACCTGAATTCTTCAGCTCACTTTCAGAACAGAATGAAGAAGCAACACCTTATTACTTAGCATGCCCCTGAGGCTACTCCAGAGCAATAGATGGGCCTCTGCAGACAGTTCTGTGCCCTCATCACAGATACAGCCCAGCTGTGTAACTTCATGGGAAACACTCACTCTTTGAACCACCAGCAACTCTTAGGGAGCCAGGGACAAGCTTTGGGGTTGCTCTTTGTTATCGTGGGCTGACACAAGAAGAGCAACCACGCAAGATGACATTTGACACAAGATGGCATTTGTTCCTACAAACCTAAGAATGGTTTTCCTGTGTCTAAGGAACTAATATAAAACTAGCCTTTCTATGAGAAATATTCCTGGCCAGTCCAGAAAGTGATTTCCAACACATTCTATCCTCTCCAAAGGCTTTTTCTAGACTGGAAATAATGCAGGTCAATGTACAACACCCAATTTTAACAGGAGCTTTAAGTATATTTCAGAAAAGCCTTTTGTCTTTTGTTGCCCCAGTGCTTTTGAAAACATTTACACCATGTGAGTATGTCAGACATAAATGAATAACCAGAGTAACAGCTTTTCCCCCAATTCCATCTTTTGATGCTCTACAGCACAGCTGTTCTCAGAAATATGGAAATAATACTGGAGACTAGAACTGTTAACTCTGCATGGAAAGTTTCAGAAAGATGACCCAAAAAGCACATTTGCCTACCAACAAAGCCTAGGAGCAGAAAGGTTCTTCTTGAAGTACCTAAGAAACGGGTTTGGTTTTTTCTTTCCTCTGGAAGGATCAAAAATCACATTGTGTCTTTAAGGCAAGTCCAGAGACCATAGAAAACATCAAGACTCCAAGAAGAAAAGGAACACAAGTTTGTAACATAACAAAACCAGACGTGCCAACAAACAAAAAGACCAGAATACTAAGAAGATGATATCGATGTACCCAGAAGGAAAAGGAGCAATGTATATAGCCTAAACACTAAGACAGTGAATAACAGTGCCAAAATTAAACTTAAGAAGAGCACGAAACAATTGGAAACTTATCAAATACAAATATGGATCAATGGAAAAGAAAGGAGCAGAAGATAAATATTCAGGGAAGAAAGCAAGCAACAAGACTGAGGAATCAAGTATCTCAACACAGAGACATCCAAACACGAGCAAACGGAGAAGAGGCGCCAGTGACTTGGTTATCCTGCAGCAAAAAAAGTCTCTGCCAGTGGGAACACCGCACGCCAAGCAGTGGAACAGCAGGAGCCTCCCTGTCAGTGTCCTCTGGCAGAGGGCTCTGGAGGGAGGTGGAAGGGAGGATTGTGTGCTCCCCACAGGGACACAGCGCGTTTGCGGAGCAGCCAGGGCCGAGCCTGCAGCCGGGCCCGCTCCCCTCACGGCGGATTGCGGCGGGCACGGGATCCCCGAGCAGGGGAGCAGCCACAGCCCCGCACACAGCCCGAGACACGGTGTCCTTTACAGGGCACTGGGAGCTGCTACTGGCATCGCAGCACAGGCACAGCGCCTGGCACGGCCCAGCAGAGCCCGCCAGGGCCCTCAGCCCAGCAGGAGCCGCGGGCAGCAGGACAGACGCTGAGGCATGATCAGCATATTCATTAACAGGAGCGAGCAATTAATGAGCCACACACAGAAACACGTATGGCAGACACAAAACAACCAAAAATCCCAGTAGCTGCTCTTCCCCGATGTTATTGGAAAGATCATTTCCTGCATCCATACAGATTCTGGAACAGATTTCTTAAGAAAATCACAAGTAAATTACTGATCAAGTCTAACATCTTGTAGTTTTCTCCTGAATTTCACTACTATTTACAAGGGAAACAATTTCCAGAAATTCTCCACATGCAGGGTCTGTATGGCTGCCAATATGTTAGTCTGTGTTTCAACAGCAGTTAAGTGTTAAAGCACAGAACTTTAGAAAGGCACAGAATCAGCCAGAAGAAACTTCAAATAATCTTACTAAGCAAGTAGATATTACCAGAGCAGTTATCAAAGACTTGCACCCTTACAGCAAGCATTAAAGCACTGGCAGAACAAAACCAACATCCACAGATCAAGGAAGGACAGAAGTATAATCAGTTCAAAGTTTTAATCTTAATTATAAATAACTAATAGGAGGCTTCATAATTGAAAGCTTCCACTCATGATATTTTTTTCATGTACAGTTTAGGGATCTGTCATTGCAGTCAGCACAATATTATGAAAGCACACTCTGGCATTGGGGTGTCCTTGTTTCACATTTACAAGGTTTACCAGTGAGAATCAGTGAGAAGTTTTCATGTCAAGAAAGGAATATGTCCAAATGGAAAGGAAAATTAAAACTTCAGGGGACTGAAATAATTCCTTTAGTTATTACTTTTACACACACTTTAGCCAACCGGCCCATGTGCAGAAATTCGCAAATACTACAAGGGAGGCATCCTTTTTTCACACATTTAGTGGACAACATAAAAATCAGATCACACCCTGAATCTCCTCAAATTCACCTTTTTCATCAGTGCTGGGGCCCGATTTCTATTGTAAAAGGAAAGAATTTTTCTGCACCACATATACACCAAAACACCCAACTCCTGCAACATCTCATATCCTGTTGCTGATTATACCAAGATTTCTCACTTGGTTTTCTTTTCTAAGTTAAGGCACAATTTTAAAAACATTTTAATATACATATCTACATGTCAATATAATTGAAAATTTAGAGGAAGTACAGCCTAAAAACAGCACTTTGTACAAGGGACTAAAGAGGAGTTTGCTGGTTACCTTCTGGGCACTGACAGCTGAATCCATTGAGGTGGGATGAGCAGGTCCCTCCATTCTGGCATGGCTGCTGGATGCAATGATCAATCTCTGATTGGCACAGCTCTCCAGTGTAACCTATAAAACAGCTCACAATATTCAGAAGATGGAGCAAAAACAAGGGTTTGCTGCTAAGCATACTGCTCAGCCATCCAAATAGTACCATTACTTTTCTTGAATCAAATTAACCAATATAAGCAATAGCATCCAGGACAGTCTCTCATTTCTTATGAAATGAGATTTCTAATTAAAACGTGTACTTCACGAGAGAAGCATAAAAATACAGCTGAATTCTAGGGACTACATCCTTTGTATTTTACTGACAGTAATATTCTGACATCACTAGTGAATTGGCAATAGATATTGGGTCCTCATTGGTACTCATATAATGAAAAAAAATCATTTTGGAATGGTTTTCAAATGCAACTTGAATCTCAAGTCAATAATCTATAGCAAGGCTTTAAACAGAACTTAACACTATGAATTATTTGTGCATATGCTAAATGACTGTCATTTGATCCTACTTCTGGGCTTCAAAAAGAGTGTTTATTTTAAGTGGGAGCTGTGAAGAACTGCTCAGCACAGTTGCAAACTCTTCCAAATAAGCTTCTATAAGTTCACAAGCTACAGATTGTGTGTACTGTACTATTTGACCATAAGTTTGCTTTGTTCCATATGTCTGATGTCTGTAACACATCCCCAAAAAATGAACAAATTTTAAAATACAATCTAAATTATTCTACACTCCATACCTAAATTTCAAAATGAATCCCACACATTCCCCATTTCTAATTTTTAATTATCTTCAAGAAAATATCTTGGATGCACGACTGAAGAAAAAACTACATGCTACACACAGACACATTTTTTTAAAAGGAACCCTACAAAAAATTATTACTATCTTCCATAATGAGTTTATTTAACTGAATGTGTGGTGTTAAAGACTGGTAAACTATGACCAGATGGACGCTGCTATGAACAGGTATAGAAGAGAAAGACCCCAAAGTGAGACAGAAGACATACCCAGATAGGATTTAGCTGGGGATGCAGGGGAGAAAAAGGAAAAAGAAGGAGGAACCCCCTCATCCCGAATCAAACAATAGTGGGGGGAAACACCCATGGGTTTATTAAATAATTATCTTAATGCAATCAAAATCAAAATTGGTATGCTTTTTTTTCACACAGTAAGACCCATACCTGTTTAAATTTATGATGTCACCATAAAATAGCTGTCAACACAGATTATTAGAGTTGCTACAGCACTACTACAGAAAAAACATCTATAAGACTTTCTGTGCACCTTGCACTTTTATATGCTAATAGAACACTAAATTATAAAACTATTCTCGGCAATACAAAACCTGGAAAAAGAAAATGCTGTATATTGTTAAATGATTCTATTGAATCACCTAAACTGGAGGTAACAAATGAGGTTGAAAGGCAGAAATGTGGTCTCATATGGCAGGTCCTCTGATGGAAGGAGATTTTTCCATAGATGGAAAACTAGTGATTTTCTGTAATTCTAACTGGTCTCAAATTCACATAAATTTTACAAAAGCCACAATGAAGTATTATAGAAGACTGCATCCACGGACTCCTTTCATCTATAGGCTTCACAGCTTTTTCAGTTTGCACATTCAGCTGATTATTTTCATGAATTGTAACACAGTATTGAATGTATTAAAGTCATTTAAACATTATTCTATCTTTGAACTGTTACCAAGTTTGTGAAGGTTCAGCATTACCCTGGAATTCAACATGTATCCAAGAGAATGTGGCACAAAGGCCAAATTGTGCTGCTCTGAATTTTGCTACAAGAATTGGACTTTCTGCAATTGTCATTACAGCTTGCAGGAAAACTCATTAGAGATAATATCTTATGATGCATTTAAAAATAAATATGTGCTATCTTATTACCACCTATAGCTCATGTTTTGTCCATCTGAAAGAGAATATGATTCAAGAATAGCAACCCAAATATATTGCAGGTACTAGAAATGCAGAGGTACTAAACAATCACTAGAGAAGGGGGGGGGGGAAGCAGGTTTTTTTGTGAGATACACATTAAGAATCATTACACCTCTGCATTTGGTGATGATATTTAACTTCATAACATTTCCTTCTATCAGAATTTGGGAAACATGATCATGTCCAAATATAAATGTTTCTGAAAATTTCATACGGAAACATAAGACAATTAAACTCTTACCTAAAATTTTCTTTAATATTTTCCATGTGAAATTGATATTTTTTTTAAATTCAAAGTTAAATGAAAACAGTTTGTTTTCCAGACTATTTCTTAGTGTGTGGATACAAATCTTGGTGGACAAAATAATTATGGGTAGAAACACAAACCACTGAAGTTAGCAATGATTAAACCATTTGAATGACATTAGAAATTTGATATTTTAAAAAGTTAAGAAGAATTATTTTAAAAAAAACCCCAAAAGCTAAACACAAGCTTATATGTGGTGGTCACAGAACACTTCAGAGGAAATCTGATAAAGAAAAAGCTGATGTTTCCATCAGCTAAATTTTGCTCCTTCCTGTGTTTTTAGTAGGTAAAGTTCCTCTAGCTATGATTAATTCCCTCGTGGGGTTAAGGTTCAGACGTCTGCTTTCAACCAATGAAGGTTCTTCATTTTTCACCAGTGAAGAACCTTCCACTGCCCTGATGTTGTTGTTGCATTTTCTGTCTGTGCTGGTATCAGAAGTTGCACAGTTCACTGCTCTGCAAAAAGATATGCACCAAATGTCAAGCAAAGCTGCATTATTCAAGAATTCAAAACCTACCAGGCAGGCAGCTGCAGGTGAAATTGTTCCTGTCATGTTTCTGTGCTACATCACTGCACGTTGCGTTGTTCTGGCAAGGCTGGCTATGACAGGCATCAAACTCTTCACACAGGGAACCCTTATATGCATCTTCACACTCACAAAAAAATGTTGGCTAAAAACAAAGAGGATATGTACTTCACAATAAATTTTCAAATATGATATTTTCATTTAATACACTTCTGAGCAAAGATCGTTTGGTTTTGTGTTCATAACAACAGTACTTGCCATAAATACATCAAAACTGAGCAAAGTTACTCCTTGAAATACTAAACCTGCACCAATTCTTCAGCTCAAATTTTTAATGATATTGGGTCATTTCATCTAGACAAGGAATCTGGGAACAGATCCATAATATCTAAATCACTATACATTTTTTCTTCCATTCCAGAAATTAGATTTATTGGCTGAAATAACTGTCAGAATCAATAATGTGCAGATTTACTGCAACAAAATCCTACTACAGATATGCACTCTTTATGTGACTTCAGTGGTACTTCAGCAGTAACACCCCCTTTAAATTCTGTTCAGTATGTCTTCTTCTGAGTGTATCCATTACCTTTTCCAAATTTTGCTGCTAAATAAAATACAAGACCACTACACCTCTTAAAGGTTTAAAGTACCTACAGGAGGCATGATAAAGAACATTTTGGTTGGTAAGAAAATATTAATTTAAAAACTTTAACTGACTAAGATTTTCAAGGAAGTCTCCAGGAAAAGAAGCAAGGAAAGCTCTCTCCTCTGTGATATTCATTTAGATGACATCTGAATCTTTGTTCATTAAACACTAGATGGCAACATCACTCACTTTCCTCTATTCCAAAGCCGGGTCTTTAGTGCTGCAACGCAGCTGTCCCATGCACAAACATTGGAATGCAAAGTGCAAAACATGCATGGAACGAGAAACAAAGAGATGGGGGCTTCAATTTTTGCTTGGTTGTGCTTCATATGAATAAACAGCTGTGACTTAAGTGGAAAATAATCATCTTTGCATAAATAGGAAACTTCACTCAGTAAACTCCAGATTTCCTTACTCTTCCTTACAAATATCACACTGGTAGAGTTATACAAGAATAAATATGATGCATCTTCAAAATAATGAGTATGTTATTTATCAGGAGGGCCAGAAGCCCTTCTTAAGCATACAGTCTACACATGGAATTTACCCCATCCTCTTTACAAAACAGTTCTGAATATCTCACACATCATCAATGACAGGTTTCCAAACAAGGCTGTTGTTCAACAGAAAGACAGACAAGCAAAATGAAGTTAAAATTATTATATTCATATAGCATAGTAACTATCTTCAAAGATAATTCCTTTGAGCTGTCTAGAGAGACACAAGCAGCATGGCTCTGCCTGCACTAAAAGCTCATCATTACAATGTAGGTACTAATACATTTAAATAATGCAACCATCAGTCATTGCTTCAACAATGATGGTGAAATAGGAAGTTAAAAAAGACTCAGATAATATATCTCTCCAAGAGTTTGATCTAGGGATTAACTAAAGAGTAGTTAACAAAATGGGGTTTGAAAGCTGCAAAAGAAAAGCATTGTAATGCTTCAGCGTGAAATATCTAATGACAGGTAACAGTTCTGAGATGCTGACAAGTTAGTCTGTGGAGCAGGTTAGGTTATCATCACTTACCCCTATTGATACTACTTTTTTTCCCTGAATAGATAACATGTACTAGTATATTTGAGGAAAACTGAATCAAGAAGCAGTTCCACACTGCTACCATGCTAGAATTATTATCACTAAGAACTCCAAAATGATCTACTATCAATCAAGAGATCATCTGTGTACTTTACTTGATTAACTGCAAATTTATCATGTAATTCTGTATGACAATAAAATAATTTTAAAAAATATTTTGCTGTTATCCAACCCTATTATAAATATAGCTGGAATATAGTATTTTTTTGCTGTTCTGATTAGGAGAGTAATAATTTTTTTTTTTTTTTTACTATAGCAAAGAAGTTGTTAAGATGACCAGAACAAAACTAATGTCTACTCTCTCTTACTGAGAAAGACTTTCAGTATTTATAACAACTCACAGTGAGTTACTATAATATTTGAGCAAAATGTTGCATGATAATTTCGTATTTCAGAGTGAAAAATAAGTCCATATGCAGGACAGCATACCTTCAGGTATACATGAGGGGTTTTATAATCTGCCTTTTTGCAGATTTTTATCAAATTGATCTATCCCAAAGCGTCCAGCCTGCATGGAAGACATAGAAATCATTGCTATTCAATTCAATATATTATTTCTCAGTGCAGGCTGAGGCCAGATATTTTTGTGTAAATCTTAAGGGTTCTAAATCTAACAATAAAATTTCATATTTACACAGCCCATCCATATTTTATATGGGAGAGCCAAAGCTATGGAACAGAGCCATCTGTGAGAGAAACAACCTCTCATGTAAACAAAATTGTGGCACTCACAATGGATGGGCCAAGTTCACTTCAAAATCTTACATGAAATCAGAAATTCACACTATAAAAATCTCTCCTGCTTAGGTTAACATCAAAACTTTTCTCTTCAATTAACTGTAAACTCATCCTGCTGTAAAGCCAAGTACATGAATGTGAGAGTGGTATTTATATTGTGATGATGCCAAGTGCTATACTAGTGCTATGCTTCTGACACATTCCTGTTTCCCTTGTGGACAAGTGGCAAGCATGGCAGCAAAACAGGTACAAAGCATACGAAGGAAGGAAAAGGCATCACTTGAGCTCAGTATCACCTCACTTCACAGAACTTCACTCAAAGTGATGAATTTTATGCTCTGTTCAAAAGCAACAATAATTGAAAACAAAACTTTGCATTAGAACTTTGCTTTTCAGAACCAAATTCTGTAAAAAGCATCTAGCTGAGTAGAAGTCAAGTTATAGATCAGCAAGGAATGAATAAAAACTGGCCAAGACTCCTGGGTTAGACCAGAATTCATTTGTTTATAATTATATGCACTCCATACACAACAGTGACCCCCTGTGTTTATATCACTGCAGATTGTTAACTACATTTAAATTTCCCAATAAGTAAATTTGTTCCTACATTCTTTTACATTCTACTAGATTTGAAATAAAACTAAGAAGTACATAAAACCCCAAAGATAACCATTAATCTTCTTGGCACTGGAAGCAATAACTACAGTCAGCAGAGCTCTGAGCTTGCTCACGGCACTGGGCCTTTCATGCATTCTTCTAACAAGTTGCTTTGCATCCTGCAAGACTAGAATTGTGCAAAACAGAATGAATTATGGATAAAAACAAACAGCCAATCACAAAGGGCATGTTTTAAATTTAAAGGAAATTAAAGTTTATGTTCTGCAAAAAGAAGTGCGTCATGGGAAACACACAATGGTTGTCACATCGAGTATGTAAATTTGGTAGCAGCTTGCTCCATCATTAGGGAAATCATCAAGACATTTTACAGCACATCTCACATAATTTGAGTTAAGCAATGGCAAAAACATTTTCCTTAATGAAATATACACTTTCTATTTTTATCTTAAGCTGGGCATGAATCAGTTTCCTGTCTGAAGTACTCTGATGCACCTAGTAAGCTAAAGAGCAAGGAAAGCCCACAGATTTAAAAACGTAGTACAGACAAAAAGAGAACATAGTGTTTTGACTCCCCCTGGAGTAAGAGGCTGGATATAAATTAACATCATTTGATGTTCTAGTAAGCGACCACAGCCCAGCAGGCACCTGGCACAGGTTTGATGGCATTTGGGAGGATCACTGGGAGCATTCTTCATTTGCTCAAGTTCTAAAAAACTCAGGTGCAGTCGGCGACAGCAAAATTAGAAGCAATTGAATTTCTGAAGTTAAAATTTTATTTGAAGATAGCTAAATATCTTTTATGGTCATATAAACATATTTCCATTAATTTTTATATTTTTTAATATTTAGACATATTGAGAATCCTGCTAATTCTTGATCTCTGACTGCCATTAATGGATAGATACTCTCCAGAAGTGGATTCTGATGTAGTTTCTGTGTCACACAGCTTCAGCCACAGGGTTTTGGTCAACTACAGCCTAATTAGTGATGTTATACCAAAAATACTGCCTTAATAAATCTTCCTGTTATTAGATTCAGAGAAAGAATAGTGGAAAATTAGGAACAATCCTAATTTTTTCTATTCACTTGCCAGGGAAACAACAACAGCCTGCATGTGAACAAGGCAGGGCTCTCTCATCACTCACTGTTCTGGTTTTAACATATAAAGCTTGCAATGTCAAGATTACAGGTAGGAACATACAGATACTGGTTTATCTTTGTTTGAGTTAAACAATTGCTTCTCTTTCTTGCTGTGAAGCCAATCTGTCTCTTTTATAGAAAATTTTTACTTTATTTGCTACATCTTAAAAGATTAATAGCATGTGGATAACTATTAGAGGCCATATCTGCTTTCCCTTAATACAAAAAAGCATTAATTCTTCTGCATAGATATAGGAAGGAATTTTTGTAATTTTTTTTTAATTTTTATTTGTAACATGCCATGCAACAAGAGAAAGAAATCAGAGTCATAAAATTAGACAAACAGCATAAAAATATATTGAATTAGGCAATCTATCAAAAGATTTAACTCTCAAATTGACAAAAAATGGAAAAAGACAATGTTTTGATATGCTATTATGCACAGTAAACTTGAACTTATCATTTAAGTCAAATTCAAAATACTGAATTTATAAAATAAAATGATAAATATAGTAAAGCAGAAAAACTAAACTGGACTATGAAATAGAATCCTGTATCTGAATGAATAATTTATTTGGATACCAGCCAGCTGGTATAGTAAAGGAGCATTTATTTCTAAATTCATCGTGCAATAATTATGCTCACACATTACCTCAAGCATTTTACAAAATTCATTTTTGAGAAATAAAACAGATAATTATTCCAGATGTTAGTACTGTCACGTATAGATTACTGTGGCAATTTAATTATTGTTGTTACAATTCAAAACACCATTTTCTATCAAACATGCTTATTGAGAATTTAAATCAGAAAATGGTAGCAGATGAACTAAAAGTGAATTCACTAAACATGCCAAATTTTTTGTGCTCACAGCAGGCTCACAGCTGTTAATATTTACTCAACAGTTACTACTGCTTTTATCTCCCAAATGAATATTAGTAAAACCAAAGATTAACTGTGCATATTTGCACTCTAAATGACTTTTAATCCATGAAATAAAAAATAACATGCATAGATGCTAACAGAGTATACAGTATCTAAATCACAAAAGCCCAGTCTGGTTTTGTAAAAGCAGAATACAGACTGCAAATTTGACAGATTTGGTTCTTATTTTCTTATGTTTCTAGATCACACAAAATCCCCAGTGTCCAGTGGAATTGCCATCGTAATTCCTTAATGCAGTGTTATGCAAAGGACAAAGCTGTACAGGAAACCTTGCAACCACTACCAAAGTACTCTATTCTGTTTCTTCTCAAAATTATGGTCAGGTAATTCCATTGCACTGGTCAGTCTGCTCTGAATAAGCAATTATTAAGACGTGGAGAGAGAAGCACTAGATTAAAGCTGTCCTAAGACCTATGACAAGGTTGAGAACTTCACAAATCTGAGCACATTGGTCTGGAGATCAGAGATCCCAAGTGGCCACACCGTGGTCCTCTTTTAGAGAAACTTCCTTCTACACTGACTGTAAAATGCAGTACAAATTCCCTTATACTTGATTTGAACAATTGTTTTTATTGCCAAGGCAGGGTATGAATCTTTGCATCTCATTTCTGTTATTTTCTGAGTTCAAGTGCTTGATTTTCAGGTATAGCAGATAAATATTTAAATATTTTTATTAAGTTACACCTGTGAGCTTTTGATGCCTTTACACAGCTGCAAGGTATAAACACCAAGGACAATTTTTACTGTGTTTAAATTATCATGGAATTGCCACATTACAGGAATGTCTTGGTAAATTGACCTTACCTCATCTGGTTTGGTGATGCATTTCCCTTTCCCTGAACATGGGAAGTTGTCTGAATGGCTTCCCACAGGCATGCAGGTGCTCACTTTCACCACCACAGTCAAGCGTAGAGCCACAATGCACTTGGTAACTGAATCATTCAAAAAACCTTAAAAAAAACCCAAAAAACTCTTGTTATTTGACAAAATAGGCTCATAGTATTAATGCTCTGCAGCTAGACAAACAAATAAAACTGATTTGAAATAAACTGTCAGCTAAGAAGAAAATTGCTCATACTTAACACACACTTCCCTGAATGCAAGGCATGTAAACACAAATTAAAATACAGTTTGGAGACAAACCTTTTTATATTGATTAAAAAAAGGAAGGCAGGATGGTGAAACTGATCTACTTCCAGAGCTTAAATGTACATTTTTTAGGTTTCAGAATTTGTGGAGAAATACTGTTAAGTGAATTCATAAAAGTTACTTTCAGAGCTAAAAAACAGACAAATTTATTACATGGGTAAAAGATGGAGAACCCCTTTGGCTCTGTTTTTTATGACGTTTGCAAGAATATATACTTATACCACCTGACAGCATTTCTTTGTGTATTTGCAATGCAAATATTATTGAATGTCAGATCTGATCTTTATTAGCTGATATAGCAGGTAGAGATGAACTCAAGATGGAAATAGGAACACTGGACAAGGAACAGGAAGGTTCATGAATCTCTGGCTAGCACCTGTAATTGCATGAAATGGAAAAAATTGTGGCTGGTAGCTATTAAAACACACTGGAGCATACCAACATCAGTATTACATATATTCCTAACAGATTTCTCTGAAAAACAGAAGAAGGACAACAGGAAAGATAAAATGGGGCACAGACACACCCCATAACATATGGGATAAAGTCAGAGTTCATGTCAAAATACACAGCCCGTGCTCTTGTATTTCACTTGTGCTTGAACTGCCTTGTTCCAGCACACTGATTAGACTCCTGGACCACAGCCCTTCCATGTGTGGCATCAATTAATTGTTTTGTTTGGGGAGAATAAATGTGCACTGACATGAAAATGTGGGTTTGGTATAGTGCACATACTGTATGCAGAATTTAAGCACAAAGAAACACCAAAGATCCTTCCAAAGGCTGTCAGACCTTGACTTCACTATCCTCCTTGTAGGTAGACTCCAAAGAGTCTACGGACTGTAGTTCCAGAAAGGGATGTTGCAGGCACAGTACCATTCTATGATTCTCCTTTTCTTTAGAAAATATAGAAAGAATTTAAGCAAATTTAAGCAAAAATTGATGGGATTTTTTAAAACAAATATCCTTAAATTTAAAAAGAACACTAAATAGATGCAGTGAATGACAGAATGTTTTTTCTTAGATTTTCCACTTC
This sequence comes from Certhia americana, assembly GCA_018697195.1. Lineage (NCBI taxonomy): Eukaryota > Metazoa > Chordata > Aves > Passeriformes > Certhiidae > Certhia > Certhia americana. The sequence continues at coordinate 15,305,767 of CM031865.1, read as the reverse complement.
AAATTGCAAAATCCATTTACAGCCTAAACCTCTAAAGAGCTTCAAAGATGCAGTTCAACTTTTTGCATTATAGACTGGAAATAGCACAACATTTAGTCAAGAGAAAAAAATAGTAAAGCAAAAATTTTTAATGAACAGGAACAAACAAAAGTTTCATGAAACAGAACTTCAAGCGAATTCTCTTTCAGAACAGCTGCTAAGCATTACTTACATTTTGCATATGGAAGTGTCAAGCATGACTAATTCTACAAATTCCACACAAAATCATGTGGCAGACTTGCATTCTTTGTTCTTCATTTTTAAATTTCACTTTTTAAAATGCTACATTCCTTCAGCTATTATTTGTCTATGATTCCTAATGATTCCTAAATCCTACCTTCAAGCAGGAAAATCTCATGTCCTACATAGACATCATTGGCTTGAGTACAGCCTCTGCAAGTTAGCAGAATATTCTAAAGGATCAGATTAAAAAAAAAAAAAAAAAAAAAAAAAAGCCCAACAAATAACCACATGTATTTGGTATAGTTCCAAATGCCTAATGGTCTGTTTTGGCTAGTGAAGATTATTGTAATCTGATGACCTCTTCAAAGCAAGCCAATTTTTTCTGGCCTCAATACATACCCCTCTTTTACCCATCTGTTCAAAGAGGCAGCCAGAATTTTTCTTTAACAATTGAATGCAATTGTCACTGGCAGTCATGCAATTATATGTGAATGCTTGGAAGAATGTGGTATTTAGAAAATGTCTTTGGGTTCACATTTCCTTGTCTGAAACAGATTGTTACATATTCTTCAGGACAGTTCCCTAAAGAAATATTAAATCAACCTTCTTTGTACTTTGAATCTTGTTACTATTTTGGTATCAAAAGCCCTTAGGCAAACCACTGAAAAAATCATTATTCTTTCTGGAATGTCGCACATTTTCCTACAATTTCTAATTATCTCACCTAATTTGTAATACTAGAAAAGTAAAACCATTGGTATTTATTTTCACTGTATAGAAGTTGCATATAACTTTCTGAGATCTCTAGGTTTTAAGACTAAAAGAATCTTGTTTGACCATCTAAATATAACACCCTGTTTAACCTGTTTAACTCAGGTCATAGCACTTCAATTAATTCCTTCCCCAATTCCCATAACAGCAACTGAACTAGAGTGAGTTTTAAGTTCTATTTTTAATTTCTAGATGGGAGAATAATTTTGGAACTATATTTACAGCTACTTTCAATTCAGGTCTGGAGACAAATACTACAGCAGTTTATACCAAAAGGTAATTTTGTTCAGCTCAACCTTGCTAGTTTTCTAAAGCCGGTTAAAACATAATGGCATCAAAGAATTTTTATTTGCAGAATTCGGGGTTGAGTTATTTACAGTAATATTACAGAAACAATTCTCAAGCCTAAAAATGATAATGTGATGTGAGTAGCCAATTAGATTGCAGAGAAGGCATTTTCAAGCTTTTTGCACACACATTTGATAGTCTTGGAAATGCCTGGACAATTTTCCTAGGCAGAATACATGGTAAAATACACTACACCTTGTTCTACCCTGGCAGTTCCACACACATATATCTGGGAGCACAAAATATGGGTGATCCTGTTACACTCACATCAAGAAAGTTAAGAATGAAAAATAAAGAATAAAGTCAAACTAAAAGATGACAGGTGTCCTCATTATGTCCATATACTTTCAGAAGATGATATCATGCCATTCAGATTACCACTATTCAAACATTAACTCAGTGTATGCTTTCTAAACTACACAAACTGATTTGCTTCCCTCACAATGCCCATTTCTGAGCAGTACCTTCCTTCTAAGCACAGCAGTCTGTGGTCAGCGAGCTGGTCCTCAGTGGACAGTCAAAATAGGGAAGACTGAAGCTAGCAGACCACCAAGAAAGTTATCATATTGCACATAATGTTAGCAAAAGGCAAAACACTTCTCTAGAAATCATTCACTAACTCTTGGTATTCACCCAACATACTCTGACACACACCAACATCTTTTCCATTTTGGCTCAAATGTATATCTCTGTATTCTACACAGTGAATACATGTATTCCAAAGATATTCACCTTTGGTTGGAACAGTAGATCATCCTTTTAGTTCCAGTTCACAGAAGTGTAGATCTGTAAGTTCACCTAAAGGTTTCTTGGATGAGTGAGAATGACTGCCAAGGGGATTGGGCACTCGCAACAAAGTATCAGTCCTCAAATTTTCAACTTATTTTTAGCCTGGTTTCCCAAGGAAATGAGACAGCAGTAGGATGTCTATCAGTTTCCATCTGTTCTCTTTTTCTCTCTCAACACTTTCCCACACCAAATGCTTTTGGGGTCAGTAGCCAACTTCAACATTTTGCAAAGCAGTGAAGTTCTCAGAGACACTAAGTGCCTACAGCTCCCCTGCACAGTAAGCAGCCCTGGCACCAAGGGCATTAGTAAGTCAAGATGGTAGAAAAACTAAAAAGGGCCCCAGAATAAGGTGATGTATATTCTCCACCCCAATCCCCATGTACAGTACAGTCAGCTATTCATTATTAGCAAAACAGGAAACTGAGATATAGTTAAATGGAAGAAAAACAGATCATATCAGTCCTTCAGGATCAATGCAGCAGTACTTGGTGTGCCCGCTCCATATCTTTAATTCTTGTTGTGCAGAAACATAGTGAAGCTATGACACTTCCAGATCAGATTTCAGCTTCTAGAAAAAACACTGCTGTTATCACAGCATACTGAGCATTCTTTATAGACCTTACTGGTCCAGGATAGAAGTTATATATCTGGTAGTTCATCCACAGATGATGGAAAGTCATAGAATTAACCTAAAGTGTAAATGAGTCCAGAGGAATTTTCTACTTGGCCACATGTCTCTCAGCACAAGAGAAAACGTCACCCAGCAAAGCTAAACAAGAGTGGTCAATATGTTCAACCTCTTCTTTTATGGCCATTGAACTTTGCAGACACAGGAATACTTTAAAGAAAGGAAGCTAGGAAAGAAAGAGAACTATATTTTTATTACAGTACACACCAGAAAAAAAAAAACAAAAAAAAAAAAAAAAAAAAAAAAAAAAAAGAAAAAGAAAAAAGAAGAAAGAATATCTGAATTTTAGTTCTTCCTCCTAAAATGTTTGATGTCTAAATTTTACCCAAAAATTACTTCATGTCCTTATAACATGTGATATAGCTAACATTCAATACCAAAAAAATTACTATAAAAACAAAGCACTGTACTAATCACCACCATGCTTTAGTGGCTTTTTTGGATCTAAGCATGAAGCTGGAAATTTACTTTAACTATATGGACCAATTTCCCTCTGTTATGGCACTGCATATCACAATCTCAAATAGTTTTTCATCTAGCAAATCTAAGATCAATCCTTCTTTTGTTCATACAAGTCATGTTCAACTCATTTCAGAAATGCAAAAGCATAACATGATATTCTCATGATGCACATAATTCTGAAAATTTACCCTTACATGTTGCTTTTGAGTTACAAATGGACAAACATTTACCCCCTTTTCCATGACACTAAAACTCAGGGTAATTAAGGCCTACCAATCTCCTCAGGGACCCTGACACCAATACTGTTCTACAGAATATGAGAAATGGGTCAGGAATCCTTTCCTGGTTTGCCTCAGGATGATTATCATACATAAGAAAATGAGAAGTTAGAAACAGGCAATCAATGCCATTTGCAATCTTTGATGCAGTACATCAGTGCCATCAGCACCATAGAGAACATCTGAGATCATTCCCTAACGACGCTGCTAGGCAACATAGCATCTGGGGATACAAAAATACAGCTGCAATAGCAAAATTGCTATTTTGTCCACAAATAGCACTATTTATAGGTGCACAACTCTCCAGAATTCTATATAGATCAACGTGCTTACTGTGCTTTATTCACAGAAGCCTTGGTCAGATACTGCTTTTGAAAGTATATATAGATTCCAATGAGAATCAGTTCAAGAACTGTTTCAAATATTTTATTTTTCACAAGCTCACATGAAACAGCAATTTAAAGAATTTTTCCTGGAAGGTGACTGAAACCCTTCTCATTGCATTCATTGTCTTCTCCAAATTGCATTCATAGTCACAGCCAGTTTTTAGATGGATATGCTTTCTTCCTTCACTACCAACAATGAACAGCCTGGGATCCTAAGATCAAATGTGCACTTTCTTCTCAGGCATAACCACTAAATGTAACGTTGCTGCTGTTGCCCAAGTTACATCCTCAGTAACAATGAGGCAGATTGACAATGGTAGTGTTACACTGGTGTAAAAGAAAGCAAAATTTGGGTGTCAGAAAATTATTACCAAAACTTTGGGAAGAAACAGCACACAGCTTGCTCCTTTCAAGGAGCTCTGTTTTGTAGGACTGGTAGTAAAAATATATTTATGAACTGCGCAAACCGGTTTAATTCACTTAGCATAGCAAAGTCCCATGTTCCACTATACTTCCTCTATAACAAATGTCAGTTTCTGAATTTCACTGTTACTTAAACAATTATCCAACTTAATACCTTGACTGGACCAAACCCCATGACAGAATTATGAAACAGTCAGCTAGTAGGGGTACACTTACTCTTAGAAAGCCACTTGAATTCAGCTTATTAAGGAGCCGTAGCAGTAGCTTAAAATGTGACCTTCTCCCACAGCTTCAAGGACTCAGCTTATAGTCCAAAGTAATGGTGAAAGCCAAGCAAAGGGTGACAAGACTATTCTTCCAACAGATTTCCTGTATCACAATTTCCCAATATATCTTTATTTGTCAGCATTTTAGCCAAGTTGCCAAGCTGGCAGAGAACTATTTTGGGCCCAGAAGTAGACCACTAGATTCTCTGATTCCACACTTCCCAAACGCAGTTAAGTGTGATGGAGTACAAGTGGTGTAGCTGGGACTGCACTATGGGGACCTGCAGAAGATGGGATGGCAAGGTTGGCTAGGATATATCTGTAGTGACTGGTGCAACTGAGAGGCTCAATGAGTGGTTACCCTACTTTCAAATACAAGTTACAGTATGTTCCACTACCAGCTGAAGACCTCAATGCATTTTACAAGTATTATTAAAATGTGTCTCATACTGGTACACTGCACAATGTACCAATTATGCATTGGTATATGTATTCTGCAGATCAGGATAAGCAGTCTGCCCAAGATCTTATCATGCAAACAACTATGTGATCAACTTAAAATAAATATCTTGATTGTGAATTGGTCATGAAAGTCATATTTGAAGAAAAAGGAATCTTAAAATTAAAGAAACAAACAAAAGGTATGTCACCAAACTTTACAAATTTGAATAGATGAACCTCCAAAGACAGACTAGAAAAATAATTTCCAATTTTTAGTTGCTAGAAATAACAGTGGATAAAAATTGATTTTGAATAATTCACTGATTAATTAAAGATTACTCTAAAAAGTAAAAATTATTTAAATGCTAGATTAAAACATGATAAAATGTATGAAAATAGTAACTACTCTTATGTATACATCTACTTATGTGTGAGATGAGGTGCATTCAACTTGATCATAAAGGAAAAGATATTTATTTTATCATACTTATAAAGATACCCTTTCTTATATAGGCCAACGGCATTCTTCATAATGGTTTGTATTTCAGCTGAATGGTTCATTTCTTTGCCTTACAAGGCCATCTTTTAAAAGAAATCATTGAAATTAACACTTCACTGCGCTTTTCTCTCTGTTTGCACTTCGCTGCTGCTGTTATTGTTTACCAAAAGGCCATTTTCTGCAAGGTTAGCTCTTGTGCCCAGAACCCCAGGGAAATGTTCAGTGGAGCACAATGCTCAAATCTCTGGACAATAGGACCCTTCCAGGCAAATTACACACTTAAAAATGAGAACCCCACTAACTGGAGCAGTTGTCACCAACTCCCCCAGTGAGGCTGGCTTGCACAAAAGGAGCAGAACAGTCACGCACACGGACAGAGGTTCTGCACGTCAGCTGGGCACAAGCACGGCCTCAACACTCCAACCACAGCATGTGCAGGGCACAGAGAATTCATTTGATCCAGAGTGAAAGAGGGTTAAGTAAAATGACTGCTACAAGCCATGGACTGAGAGCTCACACAGATTCTCAGCTGACACATGGCAACTTGTTAAAGCTAGAGTAACTTGATTATGTGGCTTTCAGTGAATTCAATTTGCAGATCTCCTATTATGAAATAAAATTGTCCTATTTTATTTTTTGCTTAAGTGAAAACAATTTCAGGATGCAGTAAACTGCTTTTTTAGACAGAAATGTGTGCATGCTCTAGAGGCCTATAACAACACAAAACACATTTCAAAACCCCAGCTACAATTTGCCTCTTAATCTGAAGTCCTAGTGCCAGATAAAGAGAGTCAGAAAATACCAACTTGTTTCAAAGTATCTCTCTATATTACTTTTTTCCACATAGTATGTTTTACACTGTTTCATTTTGCCAAGTCAATATAGCTGCACTAGTATGGGTGGTGCCTGCTCCTTAATGCATGATAAGGTCTTGCAGGGAGACTCGTTGAATAATCAAACAACAGAAGAGTACCTAACTGCTCAGGGCAGAACTGGAAAAGAAAATACTTAGTTGCATTTGAAAAGGAGGACAGCATTTTGGATTGGAAAACATTATACCTCCTGACATAGAACCATATGGTTCCCACACTTATTAAAAAGCAGTAGATATCTTGCGCTTCAGAAGCCAAGCATTCATTTTCCTTTTTAAGCCAAACATCAAATAGTTTAGTGGAATTCAAGCAAGCTGCCTTAGAGGTGTTGTCATTTGACTGGCATCAGTACTCTTCATCTCACCACAAAGATGCTAGAGCACCTATTTTCAAGTGAGTTTGTACAGCTACCAATTTTATTTAAGGAAATATTTTTTAAATACTTGACAATTATAGTTTAAAGCAGCTAATTATATTGTATTGATCAAAAAGGCTGAGCATCTTGGAGAAAACCAGATAACATGCCAAGCAATATCAATTTTCAATGACAAGTCTATGTCAGTTTTTGTTTGCTATGATGAAAATAAGCATTATAATTTAAAGATTGTGCTGGAAGATTTATTTTCTATTCATATAAAATATTAATTCATGTTAAATGTTAAACTTTCTACCTTACTATCTGCAAGGTCTTATCTGTGAAGTAGCAATTTTGCTTATAAATATCTTCCTTTGATTTTATAAGCAGACAATAAGCTAAAAAGCTAATGTACCAATATCTCATGAAAGCTGCTTTTTAAGCAGCATTTTTTCTTTCATTTTAAGCAGATGCTTAAACAGCACTGAGGAAGTGCTAAATAAAGCACAAACTCTAAAAACAAGTAATTCAAGCTATTTACAAGCATTTTTTACAATTATATACAAATTTTCTATCATATTACCTATGGGAAAATGGAGATAAAATACTAATGCCCAACTTTTTGGTTTACTATTTTTCTGAAAGAGCTCTCATCATTACTACTTCAGCTCTGGGCATACCGAGTCTGAAGAGCAATTTTTCCAACATTTTATCATGAAATCTGATAAGAAGAAGATCCTTTTTCAACAGAAAGAATATCCTAACAGCCATGATAAAGACCTGAAAATATAATTTCATTTTTTAATGTTGTTAGGAGAAAGAAAGGTAATAGGTTGCATGCATACTGAGTCAGCACTGCCTGCTCCATTTCTGCATTATGCCCAAAACCTCCAAATAAACACTTCTTAAAACTAAGGAATGATCAGGCAATATGCAGTTTTGTATTGGAATGAAAAGGAAAATGGTATGAAGCTGTGTCAGGGGAGGTTTAAGTCAGATATTAGGGGAAGATTTATCATCCAGAAGGTGTTTGAGCATGGAACAGGCTGCCCAGGGCAGTGGTCACAACACCAAGGCTGACAGAGTTCAGGAAGTGTTTCAACAACACTCTCAGACAAAGGGTGGGACTCTTGGGGTGCCTTGTGCAGGGGCAGGAGTTGGATCATCCTGATGGTTCCCTTCCAACTCAGCATATTCTACGATTCCATGAATTAATACTCAGTCTCCAAATTCATTAAAAAGAAGCTATGTTGTTTTGTGTCCTAGCTGTTAACTGGACTGTTTAATATGATCTGCTATCATGTCTGCTGATCAGCCACACAGGTGCATACATACCAGTATTCCAAACAGTCTGGAAACTGTCTGAAATTAGACCTGCCTGACTGCAAGCCTGCCAGCCACAGGTGTACCTTTGAATACACCTGAAGCACAGAACTGTTGTGTTAATAAACAGAGTAAATTAACTGACAGGTGCAGAAGCAGGTGATGTACAATCACTGTAAACTTCTAAAATGTGAGCATTAAAAAAAAAAAAAAAAAAAAATTAATACTTTTACTCTACATTTGGTTTGGATTTTTCAGTATTTTGACAGCAACCTATGTTCTCAAAATTGATGTTCCAGTTTTCAGTCAGAGAGTGACAGCATACTTGGATAAAAGAGATGCATGCAACAAATCATAAAAGATTTTTGTGGGAGATGCCATACAAGATGAGAATGCCCTTAAAGGTCCTTTTTTTTTTTAAAGAAAAATTTTAATGTATCATTTTTTCTCAAGACAGCTATTATTTAATCAATTCAGTAAATCTTCTGTGTTTGCAACAATCTTGTATAGAAAAATATATACACATTCCAAAATCCAGTATATTATTCCCTGAAAGAGAGAAGTGCACAATGCTGAGTAGATTAGATTTCCCCCAAAACACATAACAAACAGCACTTTCAACTCACCCTAGAGATCCTCAGCTATAACCTATTAGCATTCATGAGAACTTCTGAAAGACTCCTCCACCAACTGACAGTACATCAGAGAACTCTTATCTCACTTTTTCAGACTTGTAAAATGTATTTCATCTGATTTCAATTTTTTAAGATATATTGCAATGAAGAATAGGTGTGTGACTCTAACAATGAAAAGTTTTGCTGTCAACTCATTTTCAAATGTTCTAGTACCATTACTGCTAGCATGAATACATGAAGATCCAGAAACAAAACAAATACCGATGAGACATTTTATAAATATCATAAATAGTTGATGCAGGAATCACTCAGTAACTTCAAAGAATATTGGGGCAAAGAGTATGAATCTATAAGTCTAATTAATGGAAAAGACTGCCTTTTTCTTCAATGTTTTTAATGTTGAACCTTTAATTTCCATCTCTTATTTAAAGACACTCTTAAATCCCTCCTGCTTCCCTTTCTCACTATCTCTTTGGCCAGTCTTGATGCCCACCTATAGCACTCCACAGCATGGCTATTTAAAGCATTTCCTGCTCAGAAATGCCCACGATTAAATGACTTTTTTTAAAATCTTGGTTTCACAAGGAACATATTGCTGCAAACCCTGAGCCCAGAGAAGCAGTTCACCTGGCTTGTCCTACAGACCAACCACCTCATGACCACCTTTGTCTAGCAGTAACCTGGTGCTGAAAGCCACCAGCACCTTGGCACGGGCCATGTGCTTCATCCTACCCCTAATCCACACAGCTCACCTTCTCACTTCAAACCCTGAACCCTATTGGGGTTTCTTCCCCACTGGCTAGTAAGTACCCTCTAAATATAAAAATATAAAAAATTATTCTAGAATACTGGCACGTGCAGTAGCAAATTTTACAGAGGAACCCTTTAAAAATCCTTTGGGCAAAGCATAGAAGGAACGTGTTACAGAACGTCCAAGCCACAGCCGGGTCAATGCTGTAATTAAACCACTTAATCATGCTGCATAATCACAGCACCACCACTCTGTCCCTGCACTGCAAGAGACTGCAGATGCAGCAGCCATTTTATAAACTCCATTACAGAACACAGAGTGCTCTTTTTGGGTGAGTTGTGCTACACTCTCCTCTTCATTCTCACACAGTGCAGGTACTGTCTCTGGGGTGAACAGCTCTTTGCTGACAGGGTCTATTTTTAGGTCTCAGAAACAGCATTCTTCCCAACCTCTAGACACTGTGCCCCGAACCACATGATCAGCAAATCAGCACATTACTGCTGACTTCTGAGTCTCTTCAATCTTTTATAAACTACTTTAAACTTGTGTCACCGCAAGGTAACACAAAACAAATATTTCCCCGAATGTTTTATCTTTGACATAAATAACTTATTCAGAAAGATTTGCAAGAGGCAATTAAAGCGCCTTGCTGAGTAACAAAACTTGGGAGGAACATGGTGAGAAATGACTTTAAAAGGATGTAGATCAAAAAAAGACAACACACACAAAAAAAGTCAAACCAAAAAAACCCACTCAGATCTTCCTCATTTTTCTTTAACAGTTCTAATTAGAAAATTTCACAAGATTAAAAAAATGTCCTTGTACAAAATTCACCCATTAAGAGAAAAACCCTTTAAAATCACACTTGAACAAACAGAAGAAGAGAGTGGGAAGGAGGAGAAAATTATATAAAGTAAATGTAACAACTGACATGGTCCACAGCCTTACTGTGTGACTGCTTACAGAAGCCTACAGCATCTGGTGGCATCCCCAAATCATTCTAGCTTAAATATCATCAATGAAAGCCCTGGCAACATTGTTGAGATTTTTATATTGAATCACCAAATTTAGCTTTTCATGTCTACCAAGAAACATGGGAATTTGTCTATAAGAAGAACTTTATTCAAGTGACTTATTGAAAGCTAAATGATTAAAAACCTGTGAGTTACATCAAATTGACAGGCCTCTTCCACACATCTGGATTAAATCTGAAGTAAAGATCAAATTATTTTTCTATAAGCCTTGGCAGACTTATGGATTTCAGTTGAAAGAAGATAAAATTCATTTTCACACCAAATAAATGAGTTACTTTTTAAGTTTTACACCCAAGACTTACACTTCATTGGACAAAAATTGGTGATGGAAAGGAAGCAGAATACTTCCATACAACCAAGAAGGAAATTCAGAGGCTCTTTCTTGAACTAAAAAAATTCATGTCTTAGTTTCAGCAGCTGGAAAACTTTCCAAAGAATTTCACTATCAGGAAATTAAAAACAAAGACCAAGGAAGGTATCGACAACCCCATGGAAGTAAAGCCACAGGTCTCAGAATATTTTTACTGCATGAAATAAACTATTTTTATGAACTCAGCCTCGTGTTGTATTCATTGTAGGAAAAGATACATTTTCACCTCATGTAGCCCAGCACACAATAAAAAATTCAAAGTGAGAATCCCAGTGACAGAAATCTAGCCATAGAGACAAGTAGGACAAGACAAACTATGAAAGAGTAGCACAATACATATTCTAGTTATCTAAATTAATAACTTGTGCTGTATGGCTTGTACAGTCAAGTGGAGCCTTCATAGAGCAACTTGGGCCTTCTTTTTAGGAGTTTGGACCAAGCTGTCCCTTGAGGCATTTTCACCACTGCACAAAAGCTACCAATTATCCTGTTTTCAGGATACTTTTATCATACATTAACTACCAAAAAGCAAATGCAAAAATTTGTTCCAGAGACATGAGACGGTGGCTTTAACTCTGATAAATTAAATGCAAAACAAGATTAAAAGGAAAAAAAAAAAAAAAGCCTAAAACTAAGTATCTTAGAAGGAATAATAATATTAAAAGAAAGAAAGTGGAAAATTATTTGAAGAAAATAAACATCACTAAAACAAACCACTGATGATAAGAATTAAATTATTCTACTAACAACCTTCGAACAGTATCTTTGAAAAGTGATATCTGAAAAGGAGAGAACAAGGTATTACTTCTGTATTTGGGGATTTTCTGTATTACCTACACACTTGGAATTTTCCCCAGTGTTTCTACATCAGAATGTTTTTAATTTTACATTTAGCATGGTAAGTTTCCAAATAACAGTTGTGGAAGCTTATAGTTCCTTTAAAAACACACAGTATTTCGAGCAGATAACATTAAGTGCTGTTATTACAATGACTTTGGTTTCATGTCATTGGTATAATAAAACATCTGCCCAGAAATCTCAATTTAATTAAGTCTGTTGTGTCTATGCATAAATATAGCATTAAATCTGTGTTATTTCACATACCCTTAAAAATAATATATCAGGCTATTTTCATTATATTCCTTCCACAAAGATGCTTAACATTTAATTGCTGAGTGAAACAAATAATATATTTCTAAGGTTCCATATTCACAGAGACAACACTAGAAGATAAAAAAGTAATGCAATTAAACACTGTTAAAAGATAATATGAAATCTGATCTTGTAATATATTTTTTCAATTTTCCCGTCTACAGGCTTAAGCTTCTTCACAAAACATCCCACACAATACCTGACGAAGAAACACCTCAAGCATTCAATTATATACTGCAGCATTTGCCAAAAGCTTATTAAAACAGAACACATAAATAATTTTCATCATCTCAAGGTATCAGACAAAAATGACTGTGTAGATTTGAAAGTGAATGGTGCCAACTGTGTAAGAATTTACTGTAGCTCTTGTCTGTTTTGAATGAACCAATGTCTGAAACATGGTCCCAATCCCATCAGGATCTTTCAGTACTTAAAGGAATTAGTCCTTTGTTCTTCTAAAAGCTGGGTAAGCCATCAGCTGTCACCTAGATGTGATGGACAGAAAGTCAGCATGTTACTCACCAATAAAGTAGTTGTTTCCTAATGCAAGCATTTCTTCTGAAAGCACAAGTCCACCCAGTGCCTGGAGTAGAGTGACACTTCTGCCATCAATAAGTGAACACTGTTTAAATCCAGTGCTTGTGACCTTCCATAGCAGAATGAGAGAAGCAGTAGCATCTTGCCTTATTCTAAGAAAAGAAATTATGAGAAGGTTTACACTTCGGGAAGTCAGTGTAATTAGGAAGTACATCACTGTAGAACTGAACCTTAACAAAGGTGGGAAAATTCAATCTAGGAAGTATGGAATTAGGAAAAATCCTGAAAGTTTTTAGCAAGTCCTCAATTGTAAGATTTGCATAATAGTTTATGGAATAGCAGATTGAATCACACAGAGTCCCAATTTCTGATACTTGAAGGTCACCATCTTAATGCTCAAGAAGAGTTTTAGATAAATACCACATAGTAGTAAAGTATATCCTTATAAAGGATATTTATTCAGTCTTTGTATTTATTTTTGATTATTACCTCCATCCTACAGTGCCATCATTTTCTGCAGCTGATGCACATCCAGCCCTGTTGTTTACTGAAGAATATTCAATGTTCGCTCAATACCAGGAGACAGATCCTGGTAGAAATCCTCATTTGTTTGACACACCAGATCGAAGATTCAGGACAGTTTATTTTTGTAAATCAAATGAGTCATGTAATGCTCCCAAGGTCACTGAGCCCATGGTGCCTTCCTGAATATTGACAGATTGGATATAAAGTCTACTACTCCATCCACACTGTCAGCTCCATTAGGGAGCTACATTATGCCAGTCTTTATATTCGCAGGGCACTTCTTTTCCTACTCACCTCCATAAAGAAACAATAAAAATCTGCCATATTTTTGGTAAAGTCCCAAGTATTTGCATTAATTTCCTATGAAGGAATCCCAAATGAGTTCAAAGAATCCTCAAAAAAACCCAACTGCATCCAACTGCTAAAAGCTGGTAATTCTCTCCTGCTGAAAACAGACCTCCAAACACCTAGAGATGAAGATCTCTTCCACAAATTGCTGTACTGAAATTGTTTCAATTCTGCTAAAAACGCAAGGCAGTTTATTCCTGGTCACTTGTTATTCCATTTCAAAACAAAAAAAAAAGCAAAGGTTTGTAATCATGTGTGAGAGAAGTTGAAAAAATGTTACAACTAGGCATCATAAGAAGAAATTTTTTACAGTATTTGCACCCTCTTTATGAACAACCCCAATTGCTACTCTAAATGCTGACTGTTTCACTTTTAGAACAGAATAGCAACTAGTTTCACAATTTAGGTCTCATATGACAATCAAAACAAAATCAGCTTATTAAACTGAAATTATTTTCCTGTCACAGGCAGCCACTGAATCAGGTAAATTACTTGGGCCTTTAAGATAGTAAATTAAATGAAATAAAAATTCATCTTGACTTGCACTAATCTACCCAGGTATAAAACTCTTCTAAATATATACAGTGCAAAAATGATCAAAACTAACTGTGTACTCTACAACCTCCTTTAAAACGGGGTTTCTCCATCAAGGCTCTTAAATAGAACTTTAGAATGCACAAATGCCTGCTTTTTCCTGATTCCAAGAAAAGACACTTGTTTGCTTTCAGATTCCAGCCAGCCAGGGCATCCACGCTCGCAGATCCCTTCCTGACTTCGGTTTAAGGCTCATGAATGAGCACAATTCAAAGCCCCGTGGGAAGGGTGGGATGGCCCCCACGTTTAACAGTTACTGCTCCGAACTGTCTGCAGCTTGTCTGCTTGCATCACTTTGTTTTTTCCTGTGAGCATGGCCTTTTTTAACAGAAACATGAGATTCTGATAGATAAGATGACAGTATGAGAAAAGTAGGCTATTTTGGGAAAATGTAAGTCTAAAATTGCAGCAAAGCTGTGAGCCAGAGAACTACGTTGGCAGATTTTTTTTTAAATAAAATTTCCAATAAGAAAATGCCTCATCCCAGCTGACAGAATCAGATCTTTCTAGGAAGTCAGGTTCTGTTAATTAAATGTAACAAAACAAGTATTTGATCCAAAAAGCATGATTTTGAAAAGTGAATAACAGAATAAATTCAAATTTTTTGAGAAATGTGTTTTTAAGGACATATGCAAAGATTTCACATCTGACGCTGACATCCAAAGCAATAACTCAGAAATCAAACACAAATACACAATATACATGCACTTATATAGTCAACAATGACACTTCTATCAGCAAGTTCATCTTGAGATTAAAGGGGGGAAAAGTGTTCACTGCACGAAGTAGAAAGGAACAGCTATATCTTCTCCAAACTGACATCTTTAACACACCTGCCCTAATTTCTAACACATTATGATAGCCCAGAGACGGCTTACATGCTTACATCTTCTAAAACATTAAATATGTGGGAGAAATTATGCCAGGCAAAGAGCTGTCATGGATCTGCTGCATGCTTAAAGTCTGTCTGAATTCTCTCATTTGATAAATTTGTCTACCTGAAAAACTGTTGTATAAAATGTCTAGTCAATGGAGAATAAAAGTGCTTTTGTATTTCATCACATATAAGAATATTCTCACTTAATTGATGTATTCTGTGGAACTTCAAAGGAGATAAGCCGGCCTCCAGCAGAAGTATTGGAACTGGCATTTCCACAAGCCACATCTGGGGTTATCTGAAAATAAAAATAGCTTTACTTAACAATAAACCATAAAATCTGACCAAAGAAAACATGAAAGACTTTTTTTACAAATGACACCAATAGTCCAGCTGTCATCTGCTAAAAATCCTCAGGAACATTCACTGAAAACGTTATGCTGCCAACAAAGGTGCTGAAAATTCACATAACCATCTTTTGTTTTAAACAAAAACTCCTACACAAAAGTGTGAAGTTCTAAAGGCATCTTTCTTTAAAAGTGAATATATTTAGAAAAAGATGAATAGTTTCCTGGCCTTTTGGAATATTAAATAATGCTCTAACATTTTCTACATTCAAGAAATAACACATTGTTAATTTATGCTATACTGATGGGTTTATAGCAACAAATGCAGACATTACCTTTCTACTATGATGTAAAATGTTTTGTTCCAAACACAGGTTTCCTTTAAAAAACACTCTCCCACTTGTCTACTACCATACTTTCCAAGTAAAAAATGCTTGAACAAACAGTGCTTTCAGATGGGAAAAAAAGATGATCATAGTGAGAGCAAAAGGATGCATTTGCCAAACCTAGTGATGCCTACTAGGCATAGAAATCAGTTCCTACATTAACTAGATCCAGACACCATACAAGGAGTCATGCAACACAGGAATCACAGAGAATGCTTAATAATTCAGATCTTCAGAATTAGTAATTTCCTAATGACAGTTTGAAAACCATAAGTGTTTCCAAGGGTATATTTATTTCAAATAAGTAATACTTTATGTGGCATAATTGAGTCTATCATTTGATATCATCAGAACTTTTAAACAACTTTTCATATATCTTCATCAACTTGCCTATGAAATAGTCATACTGGAAAAAAACATCAAACCAGTTTAATCTTCAAATTTCTAGGCAGTTTGCAATGCTGTTCTTTTGGCCAGAGAATGTCTGCAAACTTTTTACATCAACCTTACTGAAAATGCATAAATACAACCTGACACACTTCTATGAATTAATCTTACATCAAAGCAAAAGCCAGAATAAAATTTGTAAATTTAAATTCAACTCAAATTCACATTTTAAATATTACATTAATGAAATGAAACACATGTAAATACATGAACAACAGAAGTCCAGAATATGATGCAAGTAATAATTTTTAGGACACTGAAAGCTTATCTTGACTTAGGCAAGACAAATGCTCAGTATTCACATTTCCCAAGTGAATGATTTCCCAGTGTCTAGATTACTCAATTCATTGTTGAATTTCCTGGAGTATATAACATGAATACATACAGTTCATGAAAATAAAGTGAGATGCAATTTTATTGTATTTGTCCAAATGAATTTTGAAAAATTATGGTACATCCATCACAATTTTTAAATCTCAGAAGTCAAAAGTATGGACCTAATAGTCAAAGTACAATGCATCCAAAATTCATTTAGCTAAAACTCTTCCTTTTACATTTGACAACATTTATACTTTCTTTTTCTTTGGGAATCTGAATGCCAACTGGAACAAAGGGAAAAAAGAAATATCTCTGTTTTCATACAGTCTTATACTACATGTAAAATACACTCATTTTTATAGTATTTCTATAGTTTTACAATTTTATGCATTATTACCTTGGAACATAGTGGGGGATATTATAATTTGAGCATTTCATTAACCTACTGTTTAATATTAGAAGTTTTTAAAGTAAATGGTATTGATGTCTTTGCAACTAGAAGAAAAACAGAAGCAAGAAGCAGGCGAAATGCATGATTTTGATTCTTCTATTAAGAGATCTGTAATATCCAATGTATTTCTCTAGGAACTCCATTTGTAATTGGTTCTGACTTCCTGCTCTAGGACTCTGGTAAAATTACCATCTAAACAAATAGGGTGCTAAAGCCAGGATTTTACAACAGCTGAAGTTTGAAATTTTTTTATATATTAATGGTTCTGATAGTTGGATCAGTCAAAAGACATAGGAAGGAGCAGTAACTCTCATAAGGAAAAAAATTGTCTTAACAGTGTCCCATTTCAGTCAAGTACTGTGGAGACAAAAAATGACAGCTTTGGCACCTGAATTAAGAAACAAATTGCAGTTTTTTCACAGCTGTGAGAGATTTTCATAAAGATTTTTAAGTGTGTTTCTTTCGCGTCTTAACAGAGCGCTCTGCAAAACTGAACTACTGAAAAATGAGGGCAAAGACAACCAATATATTAAAACAATAAAGGACACTCAGAAGATGAAAACAATCTGTAATTTTCACTCTAAAAAAAAAAAGAAAAGGCTGCTAGAACTGGTAGGAGATATTTAAAACTGTAGTCACTGGGAAATATACTTTAATGATTTCCAGAGGACAAAATAAAGATCATTCCTAGTCTAAAGTAAAAAAAAAAAAACATAGAGTAGGTACCTAATGTAATTTAAAGACAATCAAAAGAAAATACAGCATAACTTCAATGACATCCAGCACTTCTCCTGAAGCATTTAACAGTACAGAAACTTCAGGACAGCAAGAAGGTTCTTGGGGAAAAGACTTACAAACATTTGCAAAAATGATGCAGCTACTTCAAAAAACAGTCACCAAAGAAGACAAAACCTTCATGCACCCTCCAGAGTCTAAAGTATGTTTAGGAGCCAATTACAAAGAAAGGTAAGCTCCTGTGTCAACAGAGAAAACATCCAAGACTGTTCATCATTTAGAGTTCTTTAGAGTTTAAAAATATTAAATATCAAATTGCTGACAGAAAGTGCAGAATTCCTCTTTATATAAATGTTCCATAAGTTTGCATCTAAATCATGTTATATTTTTCTTAAAAGACAACATAATATATAAAAACTGTATTTCTGCTTCAATGCTTTTAGACTTTACATAGGTAAAAGAGCAGCATCGTTTGACAAAGCAAGAGTGAAATCTTAAGAATTCTTACTCCTACAATCTCTACCTGGGCCTTAACAAGTCAGAGTGATTTTGTTAGATTTCCTTACCAGGCCACAGCAGTGGTATAGAAGAGATTGCATGGAAAATCAGGGCTGGCACCTAAGAGACCAAAATTGTGGTCTTCCATCTTACAACTTTTCTGAAGAAACTAAATAGCATGATCTAGACAGATACTCTCCTGCCTCACAAAACCAGAATAATGAGATATATATTTAATTCAACAAGTGCTGAAATACATAAATAAATCCCAAGGCAATATTTTTACATGAGTGAGTGCCTTTATTACTTTTCTAAGTGTACTAGACTTCAATAAGGCTAAGAAGAGGAGCATACAGACTCTAAGTCTACATCTTTGCAGCCTCTCAGTGCTGAAATTAGTTCTCTAATAAGATATCTATTGTGTATGAAATTTCATAGATTTCCTGAAAAGTTGAGCAGACATTTGTAATTCTACAAGGCCTCATCAATATGGGCAGACTAATCCTGACAGTGCAAAATCCCAGCCATTCTGCTGTCATGATACCTTTGCCCAAGTTCATAGAATGGCAGAAGGCTTCTACTTCTTGCAAAATATGCCACATTTTCCTCGAATTTAAAAGTGGTCTGTAAGTGGAATGGCCAAATTTATATGAGCCTTAGACAGTCCTCACTACCCTGTTAACAAGGTATTCATGAAAATTTCTGAAAACCAACAGATAGTTCAAGCAGTGGAGGAGGGTGCCCAGGTATCTTGTGGACTTTCCATCCTTTGAGTTATTTAAGTGTCAGCTGAATAAAGTCCTGAGCAACTTGCTCTAGCTGACTGTGCTTGGAGCAAGGGTTTGGACCAGTAAAAATCCAGAGGTGCCTTGAACCTCACCTACACTCTGATGCTGTCAGTGAAATTTCACCCCATGAGCCAGTTGCCTAGAAAATCTTTCCTGTTAATTGCTGTAACTTCAGTGACACCACAGCTTTCACTAAACCCCACTCCAGAATACAGTGAAAGTGCTTCTTTTGAATATATCCCCAAATCTGCCTCTAATAAGCATGAGTACATGTGTGTGCACATTAAGGCACACACAGACACCTGTGACTCAAGGCACTTTCCTTCTGTTCTGAGAATGTTCTCTTTGGCCAACCTCTTTTCTTTTCATCTCAAAAAGGTGTTCTGTTTTTACCTCCTAGTGGGGCAATGGACAACTCTTCATGGTCTTGCAGCCAGAGGAAAGTGGGGCAAATTAGCCTGGAATTAATATATGAATGCACATATAAATCTTGAACTAAATAAAAAAGATGGGTACAAACTCATCCTACAGCAAAGATCGGTGCTTAAAAGTAAAAAAAATAACCAAACCAAAACCCTAAAATTTTAAACATATTTGAAAAGACATTGTGTTACAGAAGGAGTTAGAAAATTAGTTTTTTGAGAAAAGAGTGTTCTGGGGTGTTACCCCATGAAAACTGGCATGGTCGTTAAGAAAGAAAACCTTTCAGTCAGGAGAACAGAAACTGTCATGACAAATGCAATATGAGGTCTTGTAAATGCAGTTCTTTCAGAGTTTCTTCCAAGGGATTTCATATTAAATTTCTGTTCAATAAATCAAGTTCCATAACGTGCAATTTTGACTTATCTGAACATATAACTACTTTTCTATCAGAATAGGGCCTGCAGGATTTATTCTCCTCTGACCATTTAAGTGTGGCAAGAGGTATCCCTTATTTTCTGAAAAATATAACACATTTGGCAGTCTTTTTTATGCAAGGGGAAAATAATATATGAAAGAAATAAACCAGGTTAGATCCTAACTATAAATCTTGAATCGCTGTCAGCTAATAAAAAGTGAAAAGAGAAGCAGGAAAATAAAAGGCAACAGAATAGAGCCATAAGAGAGGGATCTAGTAGTACCTACATATTGTCAAGATGTCAAACAATAAAGCAGGATCATTTCTAGAACAAAAATTGAACTCAGAACAAAATCCTAAAAGAAAAAACAAAAAGCAATTCCAGTATCCTTGTCCCATAACACAGAAAAAAATACTGCTTCTGAAAAATATAGTGTCATTTAGTTTAACTTCCACATCACTGCACTTGTTTCTACGCTCAGCGTTTCAGATGGGACAATGCTTGAAAGAAAACCAGAGCAGAAAAAAAATCAAGGTTTACTTGTAACATATCTCACCAGTGGGAGAGAAAAGCAAAAGTGTTTAGAGTAGGAGTAGTGCCTCTCTGAAGAACACCAGGGGGAGACTGACAGACTGCATCCAAAAACAGCGTCAGATGAAGAAGGCTTACCAGTTATCGTAGCACTGAAACCTGGAGTAAGGAAGGCTGCACATCCACCCAGCAAATTCTGCTGCTGGCAGTCTGTTCCATTGCTCATCTGAGCAAGACCCACTTTGTAGAGTCAGCAACCACAGAACCAATAGGATCCAGTGCATTCCGGTGCACAGCAATCCTCCAGATACCATTATTAAAACTTGGGGTTTCTGTCACAGACTATCAATGCCAACGTCACACCAAGAGACAGATGCATCAGCAGGCACAGGAGGCTCTCTTACACAGTGACAGATTACCTAGATTATCATATTAGCAAGCTGCCTTCTCGTCCCAAGCCATCCACCAAATTCACTGTCAACCTCATAAAATCTGACATTCAGTGTGTACTGGTTTTGCCTGGGATGGAGTTAATTTTCTTCACAATAGCTTACATGGTGCTGTGTTTTAGATTTGTGATGAACACAGGGTTGATAACAGGGATATTTTAGTTATCACTAAACTGTTCACACAGCATCAAGGCCTTTTCTCTTTCTTAGAGTGCCCTAAAAGCAAGTAGGCTGGGGGTGCTGAGGGAACACAGTGGGACAGCCAAAGGGACATCCCACACCACAGGAGGTCATGCTCAGCAATAAAACTGGGTGTGTGGGGGTGAAGTTGGCCAGAGCTGCCATTGCTCAGAGACTGTCTGGGCATCAGTTACTTGGTGGGAGTAACTGGGGCTTTTTGCATTACTTGTTTTGTTCATGTTTTACCTTTGTTGTTTTATATTTCTCCTTTTTTAAAATTATTGGACTGTCTTCATCTCCCCATGAGTTTTCCCACTTTTACCCTTCCAATTATCTTCCCCCATCTCACTGGGTGGGACAGTGAGCAAGTGGCTGTCTGAGGCATAGCTGCCTATCCTCTGCTTACATCATAGCACAGTCATTCAATAAACATGAACTTTCATGAACAATTAATAGTCACTTACTATTCCAGAGTGTATGGATCTGTTCTGAAAAGAAAGGTAAACACTGTGTAAACAAGTTGATTGAGCAAAAAGTCCACATAGTCAAATCTTCATATGCAGTGTATGAGCTCTGGAGGAGCTGGAGGATAAGCTGGGACGCAAACTTCAACCTTAGACTGTCAAGTCAGCAGTAAACACATCAGGCTTTTTTTTTTTTTTCCCCTCTTACTCTCTAGGACTTCAAAATAGGACAGCTTCTGAAAGAGAAGTAAAATGAATCCAGATATTTTTCAAAAACAGCTCTGGATAACCAAAAATCCTGAGCCCATCCACCAACACAGCTTCAGAAGAGAAGACCTTCAATATCTTGATGTAATTGTAGTAGCTAGAATTTCTGTCTTAAAGCTTTGATTTTAGGAAACCTAGTACTTATGACTATCTATTAAACATGATTTAGTAATGGAACATAGTAAACTGAGGTTTGTGTGAACTTCACACAAGTTTTGTTTAAGCATTGTGAACTGTTAGAGACATTAGGGTTTTATTTAGAAAATAAATAAAGAGTAGCACCTATCCAGAGATGCTTACATCAAGTTGTCTAAGAAAATAGTCTTTGTATATAAACAAAAAGTTCCATAGACTAATATTGTAGAGGAGTTAGTGAAGTTCAAATTTATCCTAGAAGAAAGCTTGTATTATTCTACCAAAATCTGCACTTCCTTCATTCTCCTTCCATGTTTGCAGAATATTTTTTCGCATAGCAAAAGAAAAATTACAGAGATTTCCAAAACAAATCTTATATACGGTTAGAAGAGTTGTCCTAAGTCAACCAAAATTACACACATTACAGCACTTTAACAGCAATCATAAGAGGGAATGGCAAGAAAATAGGGTAAGAAAAGGGCAAGCATATATACTCCAACCTTCACCAATTTCTATGTCGAAGATTTTCCAAAGATGTCATTCCTAAGGATCAGGTTTCTCTTCTGTATTTAGCAATCTCAAATGGATCTCTCCTCTGCTTTTGTTCAGATTCTGTTCTGTTCCTCTTTCTGCACCCATACCATACTTTTACAAAAAAAATGCACAAACATTTAGCAACACATAAAGTAGTCAAGACTTAAAGGTTCCTGTTCCAAGAATATGCTTAAGGAATAATTCTGCCATTGCTGCAGAGGAGGAACACTCTCTTTCAGGATTTTAAGCCTGGTTCAGCCACACTTCGTTTAAAGACTTGCAATTTACTGACTAAGGACACACGTAAAACAAATGCTGTCCCCACTGCAAGGGGAATTAGAAGTTTATTGTAGCCTCTAATCATTAGTTCCAAACCCTTGAATCTGAGCACAAAATTGCAGTATAAATAGAAGGTTAGACTAGGACACACATGCTCAGCATTCTAATTTCTGGCTGTGCACCTGGCAAATCACTTCATTGCTCTGTGCTTCAGCATCTCAGTCTGTAAAATGAGAATAATACAGCTGATTTCCTTTGAAAAGAATTTCAGGTCTTTATGAAAAGCTATATAAAAGAGTATGATACTGCTATTCTTACAGTTGATTTTGTACACTGAAACCTGTGTTAAATCCATTAATTGAGTAGGATTAATGAGATGGTTTCTTTTTCCCTCCATTATTGGCTAATAAATATCTCTTATACACTGTAACACAAAAGATGATTGAACTGGGGAAATGTGGATTGCTAGTTAGATCTCTCTTACAAGGGGAGCCAGTTGCCCCAAGTAGGAAAAAGAATTATCTTTCAATGGATGAGCACAAAGATAAATTCATATTGTACTAAAGAAAATCAACTGAGAGAAAATATTCTTGCTTATGATCTATGGTTTTAGGCCTTAATCTGTGCATCAAGAAAAGATTAATTTCTTATATGAAGACCACTCTAAGAAATGAAATTGCATCCAATGACGTCTGTATGTTACCTACTGGTACAGACACTACTGAGACAGTTCATTCCAGCAAGCAGTGCTAAAGGTATCTCTGGTATCCAAGGAATACAGAAAACATATCCAACTGTAAGCACATATCATGCCTCTCCTAGACAGCTTACTTCACTCAGATGTTCATTCTTTGAGCTCTCAAAACTTCCCCAGAAAAGTTTTCATGGAAACTTCATCCTTGCAAGATAGTGAGAACTTTCATTTGGAAAGAGTCTGGCAAAATTTCTCTCTGAGACTAAAGGGTCTGAAGAACAATAATTCACTTCCAGTATCAGTATAGAATAATTTGGAAAACAGACTGTCTTGAAAGATTTATGAAAAATAAACAAAAACATAATATTAGTATTTGTTGTCCTCTGAATCTCAACAGAGATCAAAACAGTACATTTTTGCAATACAAAACCTACAGCTACTTTATTCTCTTCCTTTTAAGAGAATGAAGAAGGATCAAGTTTTGCAAAGTTCTTACAGCTATGAGGAAAGGTAGTGTTTTTGTTATTTACACATTTTACTTTTGAAACCTCCACCAAAGAGGCTTTGGAACACAGACCTTCAGGCAAATCAACTCTCCTCAGTTAATCTAGATCAGACACAATGTCTTGAATCAGCAACTGAAATCTCTTTGTTTCAGATAATCATCTCTCTCACTGTGATTTCCAAAGAACAAGGCAGAAGGTCATTATGCCACACTGGAGAGCTTGTCAAAAATACAAAAATACAGTATATTAAAAAAATATCAAGCAATTTTGTAATAGGATAGCAAGTCATTTCCATGCTATTCTTAGTCATGCAATAGCAATTTCTCAGGTAACAGAAGACATGCAGAAGGGTGAATTTCAGCTGTTGAAATACCCACTTGTGAATGATCTGTTTGACTGAAAATCTTACTGAAACTACCTAAAATGCAAACCAGGCAGAAATGTTCCTTATACAACACCAGATCACAGATTGAGGAAGACACACCAGGGAAATCTGGTGCAGGGAAGAGCATGCCCTTAATTGATCAGGACATATGGACCACACATGCAGAGATGAGACTGCATTTAAACTGAGTTATAAGAGCAGATCATTGTTTGTTTCTGCTTCAGTGCTCTCTCCAAACTCCTTCCTTGGTCCCTGACATATGTTCTACTGTAAAATAATAGATATGGGAGATTGAATTCCAGAAAATAAAGCTTTATGCTCCAGACATTGCCCACCAGCACTCCCACTGAAGTGGAATACAGCCCTATAAATACTTGCACCTCGGCTAAAATCGGAGAGTTGTAACACACCAAACATATATTTTACATAGGCTGATACTATATTCAGAAAATTGATTAAATGAATTTTTAACAGTGGAAATGTCAACAAATTTGTTTGGGCTAGCAAACAGTGAAGAAAAATATGCTTGTTCCAGGATTAAATTCCTGGGTGCTCACTTTCTCATTATGTAGCATGTTAAAACACCTCAGGAGAATCAAACTCAATGAAACATTTCAAAAAATGAAATTTTACCTATTTAATCCTGAATAAACTGAAAGAAAATTATATTATAAGGCCTTTCTCAATAAGAAGGAGATGTCACAAAAATTCTAATTAAAATTAAAATATCTTTTCAGCAACAAGTTTTATTATTCCTAGCACTTAGTACTAAGCTGATCATTACTTCAACAATAACTTGGTTAAGTTTGATAGTTTTTTTTAACTTTTGCAGACACTTGAGGTCATGGAAAATATTTAAGCATTACAAATAGGGCAGACTACAACACAGTGCAAAGCAAAGATCACATTTCTTAAGGATCATACCTGTGCTTTCGAGCTGTAGTTTTACCAGGCTGTTAAGTTTTGACAGGGATTTGTTTGTAGGAGTTACAAAAAATGTTTAAAATTTAAACATCCAGAAGCTTCCACCACTGTCATTGCAGGCCTAGATTTGTGCTCTGTGTAATGTATTAACTACCATTTTTAATCCTCAAGTAATTATGTTTTCTTAATAATGCAGGAACATATAGCAAAATGTGATTATAATGGCACATACCAAAAATATTTATTAAAGGTATTGCTCTAACTTTTAAAATTTCCTAAATTTATTTGATGTTTGGAGATATGGTAACACACAATTGACTGCAAGAAACAATATTATCCCATTTCAAAGAAGTATCTAATATAATACACTAGCCAACTTTATTCCATTACTTATAATATGGATGAAATGGGGTTTTGTTTTAATTTTCCCAGTACATTAACTCAGGGCAGAGATCATATCTTCAGTCTTCTCATGAGGACATCATGAAACCATGCAAAAATGACAACCCGAACATAGCACTTTAAAGTTCTTTTGTCAGTGAATTTTCACTTTGACAGGACACTCTCACCTCTATTTCATCCCATTTGAGATCCACCACTCTCTGTCCTGCCTTTGGCTGCCACGTAGGTAAGGTCACAGTGGCTCTTGAGCGGGGCAGAGCGATGTCAGGCTCCAGGGTGGCTGTGGCTGGGCTGCTGTGCTGGGCTGGGGTGGGCTCTGTCTGTTCCGAGCCTGCAAGGCTGTGCAGTGAGTGCTCACAGTTTGTTCCCTCAAAGCCTTCGCTGCAGAGACAGAGGTAGCCACCCCTGCTGGTGCTGCAGTTACCATGGTGACAGGGGTTGCTGGCACAAGGATCTGAAACAAACTGGAAAAAATATATCATATAGGTCAATTACTGATTATAAAGGATTTATTTCTGAGTTTTAAAAATACCATAAAACAGGATTCTTTCCCCCACTGTATTCATCTTCTGAAGATATTTATGAACCAAACTCATCTTTGATGTATCTTCAAGGAGGTAAATTCAAAGGATTAAAGAAGAATACAAATTAATCTATATTAACTGCTTTCCTCAGACCATTTATGTTAATTCACTTGCCATATTCAAGCAAAGAGATAAACACAAAAAAGGAACGTGGCCACCATTCATTATCAGGAATTTTCAAAAACAGACTTAAAAGAGTAACCTATTCAGGGAAAACATCAGATATGTTGAAATTTAAGGGAGTAACAGAAATAGGAAAGGGCACAGCACTCATACAGATCAGCAGGTTACAAAGCAGCTCTGTGTGGTCAGAGCTAACCACATCACACAATCCTATTTGTGGACACATCTTCCTTTGTAAAGCAGCTGGGCCTTTTACCTTACACTTCATTTTGTGGACAGCAGTTTCAGAGTCCAATTCATTTGGGTGCTGAAAGCTTTCTAACAGGAGTTAGAAAGTAGGGGCAAAACTGCACCTGTTCTTGAAACAGCATTTGTAATAGCATAGGACAAGACTGAGCTCAGTGATGTAGGAAAAAGGCTTTCATGCCTTTAATTTCTGTCTTGAATTTACCTACAGCTAGTTTGTAGCTTCTTATGTCATCATTGACTTTCAGGTTAAATGTCTTCCCTTTTCTATTTTGAATTTTACCTCCATAACGCATTTATAGAATACATCTACAAACTCTTCAAGTTTCATCTCCTGGAAAAATTACCCATACTTGCCCTGTTTCTTTGGGGAGGACAAGCCCTTCCCTCCAGACACGTGTTAATTTTTGCACCTGGGACTCCAAAGTTTAGCATTGCCTTTTGCTTGTCCTGGAAACAGCTTCCTAGGTAATACTGAAGAAAAATTTTTGCCTTAATGAGAGCTTAATCCCACTGCTGGCTCATCGTCATTGACCAAGACCATCAGGCAGCTCCTTTCACTTGTCTTCACATCAAAGGGAAAACACATCACTGGAATCAGATATTTCCTCATCTTTAAATGCAAATTTCGCCCAAGTGTTCCAGTCCTAAAAGTTACTCCATTCTTTCCTGTATGATATTCCTACTCTTGCATAAGCAATGCTTCATATTACATTTCTCAGTAAAGCAACACAGTTATTATAAAATATTTGTTATAATTATCTCAAGAATTACATAAACCTTAAATATCATTAATGTAATAAACAAGTATTGGGTCTACACTAGGAATTTTACCTTCCCATTAATCCAAAGGTCTGATGTCAGGGACACCAAATCCTAATATAAAACCTCCTTATATAAAATAACACTATCATTGACCTCAGCTGGAATTCTTTCTTTGGCTCGAATTTTTATATACCCCAGACAGTGTAACATTTTTGGACAGAAAACAGAAGAAAAATTATTGAGAAAGTTAATTTTGGAGACAGTCAATGATGAATGTCAGCTTTTGTCCTGACTGATGTAGAAGGCTTAGAGGCCATAGAGGACAGTCCAAAATATATGGTCTGTTAATTTATCTCATGGTTTGGTCACAGTTCAGAATGTTATCTACTTTGCTTGGGGACACATCTCATATATATAAGGTGACACATTAAACGTCAAGGTCAAGCTTTGGCTCTTCTTCATTTTTAACACTCAAGTATATGGCAAGTTCATACATATACTTGACACATTAAGGAAACATGGATTTTTTTGTTCAGAAGGGCTTATCTCCTTAAAGTCTCTTTCCCCTGCAAATCAAAAGAGTACCTATGTTCTAACTCTTCTCCACAAAATAATATTTAAGTGACAGAAAAGAACAATTTTCAGGGAGGAACTAGTTCTGTTCTATGGTTTGTCACTTACATTTTAAGGTTGCTCTACTGCCAAGTGCCAGAGATATTCATAGAAATTTTCTTTTCCTTTAGGAGTATTGAAGATAAAATGTGTTGACATGTGAACAAAGCCCAGTTCAAAAGTTGTTTGCAACAGTTTTTTCATATTCTAGTTTCTTGGACTAGATCTGAGTTTCAAAGAACTGTAGATTTCCTATTGTTGGATAAGCTCTTTACCCATGCTTTCACAATAAATCCAAATTCAAAATAAGCCAATTTTGTATTAGTAATTAAATTGTTCTTGTCACACCTAAAATGTTAAGGTTATTATCTGCAAACCCAATAACAAAAAAGAAAAAGTAACATTTTCAATCGCAAAGGGCATTTCCCCAATTATTGAATGCATCCATTCACTTCACAAACACAATAATAAAAAATGCTGTGTGATACATGCTGTTTGACACAAACTGATTTGAGCTTGTTTGACTGGAAACAGATGTGTTTAATTAATTATCAAGTCCTGCTCAGTGTTGCCCATGCCATGCACTGAAGAACACCTTGTGTTTTAGGGATCGTCCCTACCCTTTCAGACACAGTGGAAGTGAAAATAATTAAAGCTGTTTAGATAAGATGAAAAGTGAAAAATGTTTAATAGATATTGAACTTCAGCCATGGACTTCCTCACAACTTAGTTTTATGAAGCACTTCACAGGATTTTATCATCGTTCTCATTCCTTAGTTACTAGTAATTCAAAAGCTCATTTGTCTTTCAATAAGCCTATCAAAACAAATCAATGTCCTTTGTGCATAGGTTTTCTGTTGAACTAACGAGTCTATTTTAATTATCAGATAAAAAGAGATAAGCAAATAAAATTGATTAATTTGTGTTGGTTGTGATGTTTCTGTGGTTTCTCTGGTCCTCACCAAGGTGGCAGCAATGATTAGCCAAGTGATCTGAGAAACATTTTGACACAGTGAACAGCATGGCTACATCAGAACTAAAGCTAGAAAAATTTCAAGGCTTAGCCCTCAACAAACAATTGAAGCTCATAAGGAAAAAAACCAAAACAAACAAAACAAACAAAAACAAACAAACAAAAAAACCCCAAAAAACCCAGAACACTTGGGTCTCATTACTAAGAGCTGACCATAAGTATACTGTGAGTACACAATTACCAGCTGCTTTTTTAGCCATTCCTCGTGCAGCTCACAGTATATTCAGAGACTGTTGCACAGAGAAAAGAAGGCAGCAAGTAACACAAATCCATATAGCTCGTGAATAAGTACTAAATCAGTATGACCACTACTAAAAAATACAGGGTTGTTTTAGGTAGAGAATTTCCATAGTCAGTATTACAAAAGTATATTTTGTATTTAGGCCTCTTGTTTTCATCCTCATTTTTTTCATTTAATAGTCTGTCTGTTTTTATAATGTATCCCTTGACTAAATAGGCACAGCCAGCCGTTGCAGCTGACAGAGCCAAGTTAAAAAGCATAAAATGTATTTGCATGCAATTACTATTCCATATGCCTGGACAATTGTAATCCCTGAAACATTTTTCCAATAGAATCCTAAGACAGATGCAGATCCAAGGTGCCCTTCATATCATAGTTAATTTTCCAAAGGCAGACTGAATATGGTATAATATAAATTGGGCTTGTTTAAGAATCACTCTCACAAACATGGATCATTTTTCAGCCAGTCCAATTCTTTCCTAAGGTTTCAGTTCAAGATAAAACACTGCAGGATGTAAATCTGCAAGATCTTTCTGCCAGCACTACCTGTGATGACACCAATTTGTCAGTTGATGTTCATTCTCCTCAAAGTGGTTCTACTTGTTCCACCTGGAGACAGTCCAGGTAGATCCTCCAGAGAGCTTAAAAAAATAGAAGGGTAAGTCTAAAGCCAAGGCTCCAGATGAGCTCCTAAACACTGTGCCAAACCTGTCTTCCACCTGCAACTCTCCACTTAGATGCGTTAGTACAAAACTAACTTTTGGGTCAGTTTTTATTGCTGTTGCCTACAGGCAAGGACAATATTACACCAACTGGCAACTTCAGTAAAATATGGGGAAAAAACCCCCAGTAAATCCAGTCCTCATATTAAGAATTCAGCAGATTGTTTAAATTCATTCTATATAGTGAATGTTAACCTGTTAACAAAGCCAAGCTTCCACAATGGTATCAAAGGCTGATATGTATGTGTCCAGGAGCAGTCAGTACCTCTGGAACAGTCTGCAGATATTAAAAACTGACATAGCCCAAAGTATTCAACTTTCCATGTCTCCCTGAGATAATTTCTCCAGTTACAGGGTAAATTGTTGTGGCTCTCAAATATGTAGAGTTATTCAAGGGGCTGGGGCTTCGGTAGTTTCTTCATGTGTTCTGGTAAAAAGAGACCTTAGGAGAAAATTGAACCAGTAAAAGTAAAACTGGTTTTGTACCTACATTGATGAAGAAATTCCTCAATACAAAAGCAAACAACTTCTCTTCCAGATGAGATCATGGGAAGATCCACCACATACCACCAGGATTAGACATGCCAAGTTCAAGATTTGGATGGTATATTCAAAATTATCAACTTCTGAATACTTCAGAAAGAAAATAATTAAAACCTATAGTCTAAGTCATTATCTGCTTTTAATAAAATGGGGGGGGGGGGGAAATATTTTTCCCCTTTACTTAAATCTGAAATATCATCTATTTTTGCATATGCATCAATTTATGAAAAAGAAATGGAAACAGATTTAAATCTTTTACATAGCAATGACAACAAAGTTTATCTAAAAATATAATCTCTTTGAAAAAATTTGTTTAATTATGTTCAAACTATTATTAAAATTTATTCTAATTCAATCCCTCACACTGTGAAGCTGTACATTCCATTCCATCTCACATTAAATGTTAGTACTAACTATGAAATGAAAAGCAAGGAAAAAGATAAATTTAAATTTAAAAGTGCCCACATGTTCCAAATAGTATCCACAGGAAAAGCATTGAGGTGAGTATATCAAATAAATGTATTTTCTTCTGTTTTGAGAAAAGACTGTCTTGAGACTCAGTAGGACTCAAGCAACATATCTGGGTTCAATTTCTGGCTCTCCCAGAGACATCCTGTGTGAGCTGAGAACCATCAGACTCCATTTCTGCCTCTTTCCAACTGTAAAATGGGGATTACACTTCCTTTCACACACTGCCTGCATTGGCTGGTTAGAAAGCAATTTTTTTTCAGGACAGGAACCACAGAGACAGGGGCAATAGGAACTGAAATACAAATAAATACAATCAAGAAATACATCCCTGTAGAGCAAGGCTAAATCTGTAACCTGTGGCTGCTAAGGTTTGTTTCTTTGTCTTTCTCTCTTTCCTTTTTGCTCCTTTCTAGGGCCGTTCTGGTTTCTTCTGAACACTTCTTTGCTCCAATGAGCAGAAGTGTTTACAGAATTATTCAGCAAACTTTAAAGTTGAGAAAAAGTCCTGAGTTATATGAACTATTCTAATTAACCCATAATAGACAGGAAAACCTTCTTAATATTGCATCTTTAGACACTATTCTTCTTCAAATCAAGATTTGCTTCCAAACAGGTGCACTGAAGAATACACTCATTTTCCAACTGTGACCAAACACAACAAAAATAAAAGTGGCTAAAACACTCTGATTAGGACAGTCATGATGAATGAGGGGTTTTGTCACATGAGGATGTAAAAATAGAACACAATCAGCACCATGATCACGCAGGTACCACCACCTCCAAGGGCTGCTCCCTAAAAGCTGACTGCAATGTCCTTTGTGTGCGAATTTAAGGCTGCTCTTCATAAGTAATTCTTCTACCACACGCAGCAGGACACAGTGACACACTGCCTGATAGGGTGCAGTGACCACAGTAATCAGAGGCATTCCTACAGGAACTGGAATGTCACGACCTGTCAGAGGGAAGGATGTGCCATTGTGGTGCTGTTTCATACTACAAGCTGCCCCTGGGCAATGAACTACAGCTGTCTGAGACCTGAGTATCAGGGATTTAATAGAATGGGCAACAACAAAGTAATAAAAAGTGGTCCTGGAAGCCAGAGCAATCAGGACTTTCTTTTCCATCCCTCAAAAAAGTGTAAGCAGGACAAAAAAATTTCTCTATTATATAAAACAAGAATTTTGCAGCTATGTCAGCTTCAATCACTAGGATTGAAGCTATGAGACAAAGCTATGAGACAAAATTGGGATTCATCAAGATTTAGAAGACCAAGGTCAAGAGCTATTATCATACTGATAATAAAATACAAGCATCTTCTTTCTATAAGTAAACATTTGTTCTTTCCATTTAGCAATTCAACTCTTTGCCCAACCCATGAGGAAAGATATCAATAAATCTAATAAGGTGTAACCTTTTTCAGATAATTCAGAATATGATTCTTTGAAACACCATTAACGAGAACTTTGGATTTCTTCCAAGCTGCAATTCTCATTCCATGAGTTTTGAATATTCAGAATAATGAAACTGCCAGTGAATGTAATACATGGATATAAAACATTTTTTTTTACTTCAGTGAAGCAGGAAAAAAAATGCCTAAAGAAATCGTCTGTTTAATTGCAAACCAAAGCATGGCTGCCCAAATCTATTTGAATAACCAGCAAACATAACAAGGCAGAATTTGAACAGCGTGATAGATTTTCAAAACGGAGCTCCAGCAAATGGCTGATTTACTCTTGTGTAATAAGTTACCAGACACCAACTGCTTTGTTCTACCTATCCTCAGGGACATTCTTACCTCAGGGTATCCTGAAATAACTGCAAAGTGAATTGTGATCACTTTCCTTCTCCCTCAATGAAAGGAAAATATCTGCTTCACACTAACCACTGAGAACTGTCAGATGTCAGCATGTACATAAACAATTATTAAGAAGCACCTTACTATTTATCTCTGCTTTTCTCATCAGATTATTTTAATCCTTTTTTTTTTTAAAAATATATATTTGCCTTTCTCCTGTTGTGAAAGGACATTCCAATTGTTTGATATTTTTATAAATAAAGCAGATTTAACATTACATTCCAAGTAGGCAAAGTTTACTGCATTTTTCAGCAACACCCATACTCAGCAAAGACACTTTTTCAAACAACCCAAATGAAGTCAGGAGGATCTATCCCAAAGATGCATCAACTACTTAAGACAAAGGATCTAAGAAGTACTAACACATCACTGAATATCAGCACTGGTGTTTTTTACCGTAGAATCATCTCATTTCACACTCAGGAAGGGCTGGCACCCTGCTCTAACTGTTTAACCCCAGTGGTTCTCTCACTACTGGTGGCAAAACTAGGGCTAATAGTGAAGGCAAAGTATTACATTTGTCACAGTAGAACAACACACTTGTTTGTTTAGCTCTTGTGCTATTATTTCACTATTAAAATATCACACAGTGAAAGAATTATCAAGAGTATCTTTATTCTTAATATTGTTTTCCTTTTCAGAAGAAACTTTTCTTGAGCAGCAGTAGGGTGCACAAAATATTATTATGATAGGACATAATGCCTAACCCATGAGGAAAGATATGTAATGATAGGAGAATTCATAATTTTTTTATTTCTACACTGAACTAGTGCAAAGCTGAAATTAAGTAAATATGCTACCATATAATATTATTCTAGAACACATTAATTGACCTAAAAAATGACAAGTAGAATTCTATAAAAAAAACACATAAGCAAGTTTCTAGTTTGCATGCAAAAGATCTTTTTTAAACTTTTTAACAAGATTTATTAATTCCAATAAATAAAAGTTTGAGATGAACCATATGGGTTATAGGCTAATTTAAGGTTACTAATATAATTTTAGAATCCTAAAGTTCTGCCCTGAGTATTCTGAGTTATAATGAGATCAGGACTAGCACAGGCAGAAATACAGTCCACCTATCTTTATGAAAAAAAACAAAAGACAAAAAAACAACAAACCAATTCCCAAACAATCTGCTACTTAAATTTTCAAAATTACCTAAGGAAATTACTCATCTTACTCAAAGATGATCTTAAATTCCAAAAAATGTATCTGTTTTAGAAACAGTAGTGTGCTATAATCTATCCAGGAATGCTGAGTTTTACATGTTTGTCCACCCTTAAAAATACTGAACAAAACAGATTTGAGAGTTTTCTAGAAATCTAAAAAAATACTTAAAAATTTTACCTTCATTGCATTAATAAGGACCCGGGTCAAGGATCAAGCCTGTGTAGGTGCTCTAAGTGAAAAGAAGTGCACAGTGTAAGGTCACATTTAATTATCTACCAGACACAGCACCCTTCCAAAATTCAGCTGCAGAACAGCAACAGCATTCTCATTTTCTTTAGCATCAACATCAACTAACCTCAAGACACAAATTTGTACAAAATAGACTTAATTAGTTCAAGTGCTCAGGGCATTTCTCTATTTCCAAGTCTGAGGCATCACACTTTTCTAGGTGAGATACAGCAAAATAGACATGTGGTTCTTGTAAGAACAAGAGAAGGACTAAATAACACAGGGAGTTGTGCAAAAAACTGCAGTTGAACCATCAATAGTGCATGAAATCCTGAAAAACTCAGCAGAGGTGACAATTGGCTACTCCAATATCTTTTTGCCCACAATAGGCTGTGAAAACAGGAAAAGATAATAAACACATCCATAAGGTACCTAGGAGATGTGACTTAACCAGCAGTTCATTGATGCCACATTTTCCAAATCAAGTGCGAAAAAGACAATTAAAATTTGGGGAGTTTGAAAAGAAGCAGTTGTTATCATTTCAAGCCATAACACATGAAAAAGGAGACATTTTGGCAGCTGAGGCATTTGGCAATCAATAAAATAGCAAATGCTTATGCACCGAGTCAAACAGATGAGCATGAGATGGGTCCTCCAGCACTTTTAAATAACCAGCACTCCTGCACTGCATCCACTACTACTGACAGCACAGTAAATCACAGCTATGGAGTCTGCTGACTTTTTGCCTATTTCTCATACCTAAACATCCTGTCAGATCCAAAGTTAAAATAATTGTCTAGTTGGAGAAATACTGAAAGAAAGATGAAAAAAATTGCAAACTCATAAATGCATCCTCTTAGTACACACCTTCTCTCAGTACACACTTCTGGTTTTCAGTGTTGGATTATGTTACTCCCCATGATTTCTATTAAAAAAAAACCCTCTTTCCTTTATATAATATATACTTAATTTTAATCCTCTGGACTCATGATTAGAATTCCAAGAGCCAGCTACATTTTTATATGGTTATTAAGAGTTAATTAATACACTTAATGCACCTGACCAGCACTGTGCATCTGACATTTGCAGGAATGTCAGATCTGATATCTACAGAGAGCAGGTAAAAAGAGAAGTCAGTGTGAACAAGATGCCTGGTGTTACAGCAGACAAGGAGTCAAAGCCTTCTTTTCTGGATTAGGAACCTAACACTTTTCTGGTCAAAAGTGATTTTTAATTTTAAGACAGGGCTGGGGGCATCTCTATCCCATAATAAGTGCCTGCCCACACATAAAGAACGATGTCCAAAGCATTTCAAATCAACATCCACTTCCTCGTCCCTGAAGAACTTACCATTTTACTGCAGAAAGTAATTGGATTAAATATTTGAACAACATGGGCATGGAGATAGAAACCCAAAATTTCTCTGCTCCTACTTGTTAAACACCATCACTCACTCATGTTGGCACTCACTGCCATTGTCACCATCCCTCTCTGTGAAAGAATTTTCAACTACAACATTGTATCTCACATTTTATGACAGCCTGGGTGAACTCAGTTACTTCACAGCACCTAACACACAGTAACTTGTTAAGGTATGAAAACAGCAGCATATGCCTGAACCTTGAGAATAACCCAGCCTGCAGATCCATAAAATAGGTCTTTATATTCAGTGGTAAGAGGCAGTGCTTCTTTTAGCCTCATTTGAAATAGCAGTTTTGCCCAGTCAGTAAAACATCCTTTCTGGGGTTATTTTTTTTAAAACAAATGTACCTTGAGGTCCAAAAGACCTTCTAAAACTGTATTAAAATAAAATGGATTATCATTTTTCCCCTGCCACCCGATAATAATTGCTCAGGGTTCTGTCTTGATAGTCTATACCAGCACAATTCTTCTCATGCTAGGTTTTGATTATTTTCTTTTAATATCAGCTACTCAATCACTCTCAGACCTTCTGGATATGTACACAGGCTTTTCTTTCCTGTAGTGCAGAGAAATGTGCTTTCTGATAGAACAATTCAAAAACCTCTAGGTCTATGGAAATAAAAATTTGGTGCATAGCCTCCCTCTCTGGGACAGTTGTGTGCAATGTCAGGCCTCCTGAAGCAAGTTGCAGGGAGCCTGTCATTATAAAGAGGGGAATTGCCTCAGTCTGTTCACTGTCACATCAGAGATGTCAAGAGGAAACTTGTTTGTTATAAGATGTTCTTACTGGTGTCTTCAAGATGCCATGCATACTCATTGTTCAACGTGATGAAAGACAATGTGGCAGAAATGGTAAAGTGAGTCAAGGTTCAGCCCAGCAACAAACTCATCATCTACCATTTTAAATCAGCCTTAAAGATCCTAGCTTCTACCTAATGCTTACAATATTAATGAGCAGTTCCTGAAAGAAATGACAAGATTTGTGCCCCTTCTAGATGAAAGGGCACAACTGAAGGGGCCCTGTCCCTACAGGGCATAAATTATTATAGGGGTGCTTCTGCTTTAGTCTCTCAGTTGGTCTAAACACTGGAATCTATGAAGTCAGACACAATACTGTTCAGCCCATTTTTCTAGCACTGTAGAAAGCAGGACTGTGACCCAAATAAGCTCTCCTATGAATTTTGTTCTGAGGTCAGATATCAGAAGACTTTATACCTCTCATCAAACTACATTGTATGCACGCAGTCATTTTGCTGTCCACTAGAAACTCCAGAAACAAGAGTGGGGTTTAAATGATACCATTCTACAACTTCTGTCACTTAAATTTCTCTTCTGATGGTTTACCCTCATGAATTAGTCTGTATCCAGACAAGTTGAAATTTATGTCACAGGTCATTCCCCATATTATTTACTTCTCCAAATCTATTATTACTCTCCTTGAATGACTTGAAATGCGCTGTTTAACTAGTAATACCAATACTAATGTATCCCTTCATGTTTTGATGCTATTAATTAGACTTAAAATTTTCTGATGCAATAAAATTCATAGCATCTAAAAAATCTTAAGGGTAATAACTAACTGTAGATCTTCTGTCTGATTAAAATTCAGCGACTTTATTTTATGTCCCTATGACTTAACTTGTGATATTCAGTAAATGCATTGCTCTTCTTCAAATCACTTATGGTTTTAAGAGGCTTCTATCACAACTATGTTTGAGAAAGAGGTGAACAAGCAAAGTCTGAGATATTCAGAAGCTGTTTCATACACCTTGTTTTCATTCAGTGTCCCTTTGGAATGCAGAGAGAGAATACCAGACATGGGTATATCTTGGATTTATATAGGGATATTGTGACATTTTTCTGCTCTTTTCTCTGCCCTTTCATCACAGTAATCAAAATGCTAAAAGCAACGTTTAGACCAATCCTCATTTGTTTTGACACTGTGCATCATTTCCTATCTATAGGATCCATGACTCTCTATTCACTCTATTCAAGGCCCAAGTTGTGCTGCCTGGTTTGGACACAGCCCCTCCGTGGTTCTGCATGTCCCCATTCCCCTGCACACCTGTACAATACCTGACAGCAATGACCCACAGGAACTGTGAGGGCAAGGACTTCCAGCTCTGATCACAACCATGCTGGGAAGCTTTGTATGGAACGCAAAGGCAAGAGCAGCAGAATTGTGTTTCCTGCAGATTGCTCCAGCAGCTTTTCATCAGTTAGAGTCCTATGTGTATCCTTACATTATTAATAGTTTTCTGTGTGGGTTTTTTCAAGTTTCCATTAATTCTTATAACAAAACATTCATTTTTGGTGGCAAACATCAGGGCTTTTGAAAGGCACTCTCCTATATCAATTTATGATATAATAGATAGCAAGAGACATAAGAGTGTCTGAGAGCACTCCAGAGGTAAGGAGAAGTGTTTATTGATATTATTTTCCCCCAGATTATCAGGTTTTTAGGGGTTGAAGCACTTATCTCCTTTTGAAACAGCTACAAGAATTCGAGTATTTCCTGTAAAAGAATTCTAGGTTATTTCTGGGGTTATCACCCAGCATATTGCCTCCACATCGTGCATTAGTGAGGTACTTGGACATTGTCACTCAGAATGCTTAGCTCCGATGCAAGTGTTAGCCACAATATTAAAAATGCCACTTCTCCTGTTGTAACTATACTGAAAGATGGTGATTCAGGAAGCATTGGAACAGGCAGACAAACACCAAGTTTACAAATAACAAAATAGTCAAGTACCTTTCACACAGTATCTCTGTCACTGGGGGCCCACCCAGCCCAACAAAGAATTCAATTTGTTCATTCCATGTATTTACACTTACATGAGATGAGATGGCATCTTTTGACAAATGCCAGGCTTTTTATAAATTATTGAAAATTACACACACAAATCTTGCATCATCATTTTGTCCTTGACCTTCATCGAACACATTTGTACTACAACAAACTTCTTTTAAAAGATGGAAAAATAGGGAAAAAAAAAAAAAGTAACAATTTTAAATCACTCCTCTGGGCATGCCTTGCAGGAAGCTTCTGGTGTTGGACAAAAAAATGGCTCATTAAATCCCTGCTGCACCATATCCTACCCATCTTATTCTGTCAGGTTACATGATATTTTAAGGCACTACACCATTGCCTTTCCCTCTGAGGACAGAAAGTGCAATAGAGTAGATTCTTAATGCTGTATTTGCAAAATGGAAGAACACAACATAACCTCATTGAGGTATAAATTTTGTCATTAGTCCTTGTTCTTTTACCGTTAGTTGATTCAAAAATTGTTTTACGTAGGTAGCTAAGAGAGTCACAAAAGTATGGAGAATGAAAAGTAAAAAAGAAAGTTATTTTCTCTTCATTTGTCTTGCTTCTGGTTTGCTTCTTTATAGACAGGAGACAAACCATCATGTGATTAGGTATTAAATCTGGCAAACCTCTTCCAATTGACCTATCTTTTGCATTACAAATATTATTTTTTAATTAAAGACACAAAAAAAAATTTGCAGGGAAATAAGAGTGGGGTTTCTAAATTAAAATTAAAAATTCTTTGATCAAGTAATTTCTTGTTTAATGTAGAAAGGAGCCAACTCTGAAACGCATTTGGAAATAAATACTGGCAGAGAGTCTAGAGCAAGAGCAAAAAAAAGCTAAAAGTAGTTGACCAGGAGAGACATAAACTTATTTTGCCAATTCAACAGAAAGAAATATTAATTAATCAAAAAGTCTAGTCACAGAATCAGTTTGATTTTCTTATATTTTAAGATGGTGAATCATGGGCTCAACATTGTTTTCTCGATTGCAATGAGATACTGAGTTACAAATGAAATAAAGGGAGAGATGGCTAGTGCTACAGTTTTTTGCCCCCAAAAGATTTGTATTGCAAGGACAGAAAAACACAAGTATTTTACACATGAATACGAAAACATTTAAAAAAGAAGTCAGCTATACTTGCTAGATTTGGTACTGTATCTTTAAACTGAAATCTTCCCCATAGATGCATTCTTGAAGCATTCTGCAGCAAAATAGAATACTAAAGCATGACTTTCTGAAATGATGGTCTAAGGAGAAAAAGATGTAAAAAAATAAAATTCTGAAGTGCTAAAGACAAAAATACTATTTATGCACATATATAATATAAGCTTTCCATTACTGCTTTTACTTACTAAGTAAATATGTAGGAGGAATACAACAATCCATCTATTGCAGGGTACAGCAGAAAGAATTTTTAGAACTACTGAGACCTATATTTTGGAACAGACATTCTGAAAATAATATAGTCCCATTTCTCTCTTCTTCAGGAAAAATCAGTCTGGTGCTCACCTTTGGAAAAAAACATTCTTGTGAAATTCTTCATCACAATACTACTGCTTCTTGATCAAATTTTCTGTTAGTTCTCTGTAAATGCTAAAATATAATATAATTGAAGTACTATCACAAGAAATCTACTGCAATTACACCCTCAGAGTCTGGTCTTGATCAAATGTGTTGGAACTGAGCTTCTAATGAGCAATGGACATTTATGCATAGTTGAATCCTTGAGTAAAGAGGTATAAGTTGCAAAGTCAAAATAAAATTTGGAATTAGAAAATCAATAAATATCCTAGAAAATACCATTACCCCACCTAACAGGCATTAGGAATTAAGATGCCAACAACCCTTGATACCTTCTGTGAGTTCTGATGAATATTCACAAACAGACTTTAACTCCTTACAAAGTCTGGGTTTCTATAGCATTTCATTTGCTCACTCCAGTTTTACTCTTGTCTCTCTGGGTTCAAATCCTTGAGCACCCTTTCATAGACACCCCCAACATCTCTTTAATCTCCTG
This sequence comes from Certhia americana, assembly GCA_018697195.1. Taxonomy (NCBI): domain Eukaryota; kingdom Metazoa; phylum Chordata; class Aves; order Passeriformes; family Certhiidae; genus Certhia; species Certhia americana. The sequence continues at coordinate 15,265,409 of CM031865.1, read as the reverse complement.
TTTGAAGGACACCATCATCCAAATATCTATGCACTTGTTTCAGGAGAAACCCCCTCATTGTGGATCCATTCCAGCTCGGGGTAGTCTGAGATATCCTCAAAGGGGGTTTCATTGTTAGCTCCTCACTCACCTCTGACAATGAGGTCAGCTAACACCCAGACACAGATTTCAGACATGCACCCACTTCACTGGGTGAAAAGGAAAGGAGTACAGTGGGTGGAAAATCAACAGTATGTGAACAAATTCCTTTTCCATTGTGCAGGCTGCACTAGGATACTTGGGTTACAAGTCAGTCTAAAAGCTTTCTTTCATTTAGGCTTGCAAAATCCATTCTACTCTCCAAAAATCACTATAAAAAAGTACCACGCTTTACATCCTTAGATTCTGCTTTGCTAGTTTACCAAATCCATACAATTTTCCCTTCCTGCTCAAATGATCTGTTGATGCATTACAAGCTCATGTGGAAGGATCAATATCCCTTGGCAGTAAACAATTCATTACCCTAATATTCCTGCATTTTATTCAGAGAAAGTCTACTCAATTTTTGATAATCAGTCTTCATATGCACCCTCTATCAATACCTCCTTGAATTACAGGGCCAAATACACACTGGGGGGGTGTGGGGGTGGGGGTGGAATAAAAGAGCCAGAAGTTCAATACATTTGTGGTCTCTAAAGAAAAAACTTCTACAGTCAGATACATATTGAAACCTCGTCTTAATCCCTGAGAGAAATAAATCCAGATTTGTATAGCACTACTGAAATTATGTTTGAAACCTAAAGAGTAGAGAGCTACAGTACATAAAATGTGACTTCTATTCTTCTGGTCCCCTCTGTGACAGCAAAAAGAAAGAAGGTAAATGAAACATTAAATTCCCATTTAAATCAGATAATCAGATAAAAAATTTTGCTCGTTAGGGCTTTCATCAAGTCTGAATTCTATTTCACTCTCTGCTTTTGCCATATCGAGTGGAACAAAGGGACAGACCTCTACAAAGCCTAACACAACACATGCAGCAGAATGGACTGTTTCAGTCCCAGTGCCAACTTCTGCAGAAATAATTAGTCAGAACACGTGCACTTAAAACATAGGTATAGACAAAATACAAACAAATTATAAACACAGTTATATCCAAATCTGTCCTTTTGTCAGTGGATTCACTTCTATTTGAGTTCAAAAAATAGCTTACCAGGAATGAGCTATTGTCATTTGACAATTTTACTGGAATGTAGTGACTAGGTACTTTCAGGTTAAATGTCAGTCCAGTTCTGGCAGTCACACTCTGGCCCTCAATAGATTCAGAGAGTAAAGTGAAGTCTGCAAGCCACAAAAGTTTTAAGGGGTCTTCCTGGTCTTGTGAATTAGTATGGAATTTGGAAACAGATTGGAAGGTAAGATAAAAGCAGGTGGCTTGTGCACAAGCTTTGTGACATTGCTTTGCCAATATATTTACAGCTTGGTTTGTCACACTTCTGTTACTTTTCTATTATCCATTACTCAAACAGACTGCATATTTGATGAAAACATTCAGAAATCATTTCTGCACACTAAAAAGTCAAGTAAGAGCAAAATAATGAACAATTTCCTTTTAATTTATGATCTCAAATAGAATTTGGATCTCAATAAAAAGCAAAGGAATGGCCTGAATTATGACTTCCTTGCATTGCCATTTTAGTCTTTCTTGTGTGGAACATAAGAATGTCTGAAATGCAACTAAAAAAATTTTGCTATACTAACTGAACAACCAACCACAGAAACTCCTCCCTCATAAGCCAGTAGATGAGCAGCAAGGTGTGGCTGTAACCCCTTGCTGCAGTACCTAGCAAATGAAAAATAAAGCCATTTTCCACTACAAACATGTAGAGATCTGCCAGATAAATATTTGGAAACTGAAAGGCTGGTATTACAAGCAGATTGAAGCATGGCACTATCCCATCCTAAATTTCTTTAGGGTATGTTCCTTCTGCTCAGTCTTTGATTGCAAAGACAGAAAAATAAAAACAAAGCAAAGCAATGCTGTTTTTAGATGACAAACCATCTGGTAAAATGCCTACAATAATTACTCTGTTTCCTTTACAATAACTTCCAATATGTTGGTAACTAGTCATATTTTCTTGTCCCACAATATAATCAGCTTGGAACTAAAAATGCACTCTAGAGTACTGAAATTGGACTTACATTCCCAATTTAGGACATATCCACTACAACAGTACTTATTCTTTAAGTAGAAAATCATGCCTGTGATTTAATATGGTTGTTCATCACCAATCCTTATTAGATTTCAAATTGCAATGAGCTTGCAAAACAAAGCACTATCATACATTCTTTCTTTTTTTCTCTCTCTCTCTTTTTTTTTTTTAGATAAAAGCCAGCATATCTATTTCACCTATTTACCTGCTCTGCTTGTTATAGAAGTATTGAAATATTTCCAAAAACAAAACTGTATTTTTATCTCCATCCCAGTAGACACATCCTGTATCTTCATCACCCTTTCTGTGGCCAAGATTTACTAACCAAGACAAGCAAAAGCACTGAACATTTTTTACACTAATCTTAACCAACTCCTTTTCTTCTCCCAGAGAATACATCTTCTTACTTTTCTCCTTGTAATTTTTATTTCCCATAAAGAACTCTTACCAAAAAATGCATATCACCCCATATTACATATAACTACACCCCACAAGCTATGCAATTTTCCCTTTGAATTCCTAATAGACACAATAATTAACTTCTCAGCATTTTCCAGTTATATCAAACTCACCTAACAAAATGTGTTGGTGCCATTTAAAAATCCCACCTAACAAGTGTAAAATATTTTTATATGGAAGGAATAAAAAGCTTAAGTTTCTAGTTAAGAACTATAAAAAACAATCAAGCCTTGAGACAGAGCAAGCTTCCTATTGACAAAGCAAGTAGATAAAGATACTTAGTGACGCGACAAGACAGCAGAGTTTATATTCTGTAAATACTAACACCCTACAACTGAAGCAATGCATGACACCTACATTGTTAATATTCAGGTACTTGCATAGCTAGATGGAAGAAATTATCTTGATTTAGCATCAAGTCTTTTCTCCATAACTTGTCAAAACATTACAGCCCACAGCAGCCAGCAGTACAGAAATGACCTAATGCAAACAACACCCTTGAGGCAGAGGAAAGAAATACTGGTAAAAGTACATCTCACATTCTTTAAATACAGTCTCCCAAAACTGATATGCAAAAGTAAAAACACCTGATAAATCATGGGAATTTAAAATGTATATTTGCACACTCCTTCATACCATAGATTCTCTGATCTCTGCAACAAAAAAATGAACCAAACAGGACATCAACCTTAATTTTTCTTACAATCAATGTTTACCCACAGGCCAAAAGCCAAGCACCATATAGTGTGCATTGGCATCATGAAATTGCATTAGGGATGGAAGGGTTAGGAGTAAATAAACTGAAAGACAACAATTAAGGTTGTTGTCAAAAAAATATTTGAGAGGAAAAGCAAAATTTGAAAGAGAAACAGTTAAAATATGAATTATTTCATAAATACTAAACATATAAACAGCCTAATTAGAACCAAAAATATGTTCCATAAATCACTTAGTTCAGTGTGTATTACTGTCATCTGCCTTAAAAACTGTGGTTTCAAAAAGCCATCAGATATTTTCTTGGTTTTTCTGTTTCTTACAGCAATGATAACTTCCAAAAAAACTTCCAAAACAGTACATAGCAAGTTGGGAGGTAGGGGGTGGTGTTAGAGAAAAATACCCCATGTAAGAATTATGGGGCCATAGCCCATCTATTTTTATATGATACAAAATTAAATTTCTTCTCTTCAACGTTCAAAAAAGATCCCCTCAGCCTGAGATTGTTAGAAATGGGCCACATTTCTGTGATTTAATGTCAGTCCATCCTATAAAAGCTCTCGTAGTCTTACAGTGGAAATCTGCTTAACTGTTTTAGAAATGTGGATTTATGCAAGAGAAGGAAAAAAAAAACCACACACATGTGAAATATGCTCTCTCTGCTTGTCCAGTGGCAAGAATTATTGAGACTTATCTTCAGGATGAGATATTTCTATCTTATAGCTGACCTTTCACTGCATCAGCTCCATCCATTGTTCCCTTTCTTACCTTGTTGCATTCACCCTCCTTTCCCACATTGATAAAATGGGAGAATGTGACATTTCACTGCAGTGCTTGTTGAACTAAGTAGGAATTTACTCCTTTTACAGTCCTCTTAGATCTTCGGAATACATTACAGTGTGTCTGGGTAACTAGGGAATGTGTCACTCTCAAGCAAAGGTTCCTGTAACTCATTCTTGAATTTCTTGAGTTCACAAACTTTCTGCTGCAGGTCAAAGTTTGGGTCCTTCGTTAGCCAAACACAGAAACTCCCTACTCTCCTCACTCCTCTATCACTCAAAGCCAAGTTCTTAAAGTATGTCTCTGTGGAAATGCATCCCTTTCTAAGCACTTGCTATAACTGCACAATTACATATTGACAAATTTTGTGTTGTAACAACATTTAGGCACAATTTTAATTTGCTCCTTGAAATGTAAAGCTTACTTTTATCAATCTTTTTCTTTTAAAGAAAATGCAGCCTAACTTCTTTAAGAATTTCACATAGGTAAGATGGAACAATAATAAATTCCATACCCATTAAGAGAACTTTACACATAAAGCAAAAAAAAAGTACACCTCATTGTCTATATCTGCCCCAAAAAGTATTTCAGTTTAAAATACTTTCAAATTTTTATTTGTTTTACTCAGAGCCCTTGAGTCTTTCAAGATATAGAAAATTATGGTAGACTTTTTATATTAATTTCTTTATAAACAAAAGTGGATTTATAATTTGTTCCACTTATTTGAAGATACAGTAACATTCTGAGGACATGCCAGAAGTCATACAAAACTTGTTGTATGTTACACTACTTGTTGTAGGTTACAACACATTCTTAAATTACAGGTTAAAACCAAAGTAAAGTGAAAACTTGATAGTGGGCCCTGCATGCAACATTTATATCCAAAACTTGATATTCATTGGCACACATCCTCATTGTTTCCTTTGTTGGAATCTTGAAGTTTCTTCAAATTAGTTTGTTTTCAGTGAATGAAGACAAACATTTAATTGCGAGTTTTACTAACACAAGCACACACTTACCAGAATTCACCTCTTATTGTTGGTGTATCAGAGGCTTATAATTACACCAGACTAAGTTTCTGGACTATGTTCAAAATCTTTTTTGTATTTATATAATGTTAATCATAGTTTAATCCAAGCCTGACTTGGCCTTTTAGTGTTACCATCAATACTTATTTTACTAATAACCTGCTGATTTTATTTGGATCCTCTGCTACGTGGATCATCATAATTTTGCAATCTCTCAAAGATCAAAGAAAACTCCACAAATTAATGATACTGCTAATCCACTTGCTAGGCAAAATCCCCTTGGTTCTACAGAGAGTTTTTCATACACTCCAGGATATCCTTGGTTGCTAAATACTACATCTCTAAGCCAACAAGAAGATGCTTAAAATCTTCTTGGGAAAGGAGGAGAGAACCTTTCCAATATTCAGTCTTCTGCACAGTGATTATATCTGCAAAAATGTTAAATATTCACTAACACTCCTTCTACCTGGATTCCATGGAAAAACCTGGCAGGCACAGTGAGCCACTGCATTTTAAAGCATCTGAATGCATGAACATCACAAAATGTCTTCACCCAGAAAGGAAAGGCCGTAAAATATTATGTCTTAAATTCTAGCCAAGGCTTTGCTCATCAAACTTCTGGATTAACAGTTTTACCCAGTTAGCTCCCTATTAAAAGATATTGTTACCAAATTTTCACATTTCCTTCCCAATTGCTTCCTCTTATTTGATTTCTGTCCTTGGCTCCTTGTGGTGATCCATATAAAATGACAAAATCTCATTATCAGAATTCTGCAGCACCCAGAACTGGCTGTAATTGATGAACTGAAGCCACAGCTGGAGCAAGAGCCTGCAGATGTAAAGTCAGGCAGGAAGGTGCTCCTTTGAAATAAGAGAGAAATGGGCTGTTCTCACCAGGGCTTTGAAAGCAGGGGTTGGTAAAAATGTGAAGTTCTATTATATAAAAATAAGGACAATTTGGGGGGGGGGGGGGGGGAATTCTCAATTTTCTACTTTTATCCTCCTAATCTCTTTCTGCCCAGCAGGCAGCCATTTGGGAGCACCATCACACACAGATTTCATGTGCTTACAAAGGAAGAAAAAAATCTAACGTAACTTCTGTTGACATTGTGAGTACAGAAGGAGACACTTCATATACTCCATATAAAAATTAATGAGAAAGTCTAATCATGGAAAAGCCATGAATTCCTAGAAATTTAGAAAGAACATACACAGACATCATCCAAAAAGTAGCTCATGAGTTAGATTACCACTTCACCTGTCTTCTAACAAGTGGGCCAGCATTGTTCAGCAGAACAAGCAGAGCACACCACAGAACATTTTGAGTCTTTGAGAGCACATAAAGTAACTGCCAGCATTACTTTCATTTTATTAACTGAAAGAAAATTGGGAAGACAATAGTTCCATCATCCTACCTAATTCTCTTGAAATCTGGAGTACTCTTGGACCTGTATTGTGCATGAACTACTTTCCTAGATGCATCAAACGTGCTGATCTTCAAGTGTTTACAATGCCAAAACCATCCAGTCTTGCTGCCTACATTTTCTCTCCGTCATGACTGAACTTTAATATGAGGATCTCTATTATCAGCCACCCCAAAGATGACTTTCCTCAATGTGTGAAGGAAACCTCCTCCAAGAGAAGGAAACTCTCGATGAAACCTCACCAAACTCTTTCTGTTCTGATTCAACAATTTTGTTTTAGCTATAAGAGGTTTGTTCTTTAGGCTTAGAATGAAGTATTGCTGTTTCAATTTTTATGAACTCCCAGTACTGGCAATTCTAATGGACCTCCAGGACTTTGACAGCAGCAAACAATTTGTCAGAATTTCTTAGATTACCTCCAACATTTAAGTGTCTATAAACATGAGCCACCTTACTTGTTCATGAATGTATCTTGGCTACACCTGACAATAAAACCTCCAGTTATATGCACTTCCATTCAGAAGCCATCACAAATTTCACCTATGTAAAAACACTTGAGGTTTTCAGTAAATAAAGTAAAATAGCAAGATTTTTGTCATCTAACATTGACTTAGATAGAACTCTTATCCCTGTCTATAATCTGTGCTTAAGGGTCATAACTGGGGTTAAAAGTAAAAAAAAAAAAAAAAAAACAACTTTAAGGATATTTTAATGTGCTCACTGTTTCAGAACAAAACAGTACTGACAGCAACAACCTAAAAGCATCCAACTTCAGCCAAAACAGGCACAACATGGGGTTTGCTTCATAGCCTTATACCATATAATGCAAATGTCATCTGCATGTGTGCTGTCATAAAACATTGAAAACCAAGCTTTTGTGCTCCAAAAAGATATCAAATTAGATTAATTTCATCAGCTTTATTTTATAGTTTTCCATATACAAGTTGTTTTGTTTATTAAGTGGGACTACAAAAAACATATTTCAGTTTAAATTGCATGTGTCATATGGAAGCAAAGATTTCATAACATGTTCTATAGTTAATTTTGTTATAGAAAAAAATCATAGACAAATTCTTCTAGATATGGCTACTGGTTGTAACTGACAGGTATAAAACATTGGGCCAGAAAAATGACCTTTCAAAACCTTCATTTTAAGAAAACAATTTTTCTTTGTGACCAAGAAGTAATTTTTCCCTAATAATGTTCTAAGAAGTATGAAAACTCTCAAAAAATGTGGACTACAACAATTTCAAAATTCCTTTGTCACAAAAGTAGGCTTAAATAAGACAGTGGCCTTTCTGCATCTCACACTGAAATTTATAATTGCCATAAATATTTTGAAAAACTCTTCTAGAATCCACTTTGTCAGCATCTTTGATTGCAGCAATTAATCTCAGCTCATTAATTTAATCCAGATTTCTGGATTCCAAATTACCACCAAAGCACCCTTCATAACTCTAGTAAGCTAAAACAAATAAAAAGAAAAAAAAACATAGGAAAATAGTTTTTCCTTGTTCCTTCAAACAAGTGCATTATACACTTTCAAAAGTAATTATAAGGCATAGTACACATATACTTATAAATAAAATGCAGTTACAGCTGCAACCTCCTGCACCTTTATAATCCTCAGAAATACATCTCTTCTGAAAGAAAGATATTTATCAGTATATTTATATGCTAATGCCTCTAAATACATCCACAGACAAGAGAGTAATACTTCTGTGTAACATACAAAGAACTTTTTCAGGAGCAACCCTTTTTTTTTTTTTTTTTTAATTAAAAATGTGTATACCTTTTTCATATGTGCTCCAATTCCACTGATTCAAAAGAAGTACATTTTCCTAACAAGGCTGTTGCATCCTTAGAAGACATTCCAATATATTTTTGTATTTTCAAGATATAAGCAACTCAGTTCCATCTTGCCTTATAAAATTATATTGAGCATCGTGCTGTATCTTATTATAAACAGAAACTACTTATAAATACATATAAGAAATGAACATTCCTAAAATTTAATGAGCAAAACTGTGATCTGTATGCTGTGGTTCATTAGGTTCTCATATGAAAAGAAAAAAACCCCACAGCTCAAAATTAAAAACTGTGGGTTTAAATTAGTTCTTTTAGGGCTCCTCATCTTTTAACTGCAGTGGGAAATGGATATGAGAAGAGAAATGCTGTAAGTTCAGTTCATTACTATCAGATCTGCATTATTTCCCAACCTTCCTGACACTATGAAGATCGATTGCTACTCTATTCCTTTAGAAGTATGTGGATCTGAACAGATCTATTTTCTCTATCATATTTCAGACATTTTAGGATTTTTTTTTCCTCCCATTTCCATACATTCATGGCACATTTTGGAGATCTCCTGTCTCAACATACTCTCATGTAGCACTGGAAAAAAATCATTAGCAATCTTGATTGAACTCTGTCATGTCTCTGAAGCAGCAGAAGGGTGTTTCACGTGGGGGAGAGCAGGGCTGCACTTCCCAGAAAAGATTTACATTAGGTCCAGAACAGTGGCCAAAACAAAGATGCCATCATGATCCAAGAATGGGGATAATTTTCACCACAGATGTGTGTAAGTAAGGAAGAGGAGATAAAAGCACTCAAGCTAAAAAAACATGCACTAAGAAAAACTCTCACAAACTCCAGCTGACCTCTTCATCAAGCAGCTTATTTTGAGTACCATACAAAAGCTCAGGCTGTTTATTGAACTTTTAAGTTAAAAAAAAATAAGATGATCAGTCATTAATACAATATCTTGGGTAAGAAGAAAATTATTTTGTCCTGGGAGTTTTTTATTTTTAAAATCTACCTTACTGCCATAGAACAAAGTCTGCCTTGTCATATTTCAAGGCTGTGCAATTTGGCTCTTTATCTCATGTCACATAAAACTTTAGAAATCTCTGAATTGCCTTAACTCAACAAGCAGTTATGCCTCTATAGTTTGTAAAAGCAAAGATAGAAAAAGAATGGGTATTTTTAAATAAAGGAGGTATTTTAACTGAAGTTTTTCATCTGATACTTTCACGAGGTTTCATTTGAGGATACACACTGGAGGACACAATCATTTGAATATGTAAATAATGGAAGAGGATGCCCATTCACAGTAGGACAGCTACTTTGCTCTGCACTTTGCAAAACATGTATTAGTCAAAACTGGATAATAATGCCAGGAATTACATTTATATAAAATATTCTATAACTAGAAAATTATATTTATACAGCAACCATGAACCACTGATACAGGGTTAGAAGAATGTAGGCAATTCCCATGGAATCTGGTTACTGAAGTCATGCCGAGTTAACTGAAATAGGTTTTGTTAAACTAATACATTCTTTGTGCAGGGACTCTTCCATAATAGGTTTTCAAATAGTTATTTCAACTTAAATTGTGTCTGTGAAGTTGTGCAGTTCTCATTTTATGAGAATTTCATATAATCTTGCTCAAGAACACTCTTGCTTCAAAATCCTAGACTTTCATTGCTGCAGGCAGACATGGAGAGGGTAGATAGGGCAGGAGGATTATTAGACTGGAGACAGGCAGCTTTCCCATTTTCTTCCAAAGACAGCCACAAATATTTCTTGTTCATGTCTTATTAATCAAGCCTTCAGTACCACTTTTTCTGCACAAAAAGTCTGACAAAAATTTGTCATGACAAATCAACCATGGAGCAAACATTGCTATGTCTCCATGTCTCACCACCCATTCTCTTTGGGACAAACTGGAAGCTCTTTCATTTAGGAATCATTCCTCCCCTCTGTGTTTATGCAAGTACAGCAGGATTCTCATTCCCTGGTAATTGTGTAGATACTACAAACATACATGAGCTATTATATTCGGAATTACAAGGAAATTATGGTCTTGTTTGATTACTATGGCTGTAAGGTCAGAATCTTATATGGGAGGCTATGAGCTCAAATGACCCAAATTTCATAGATTATGCAAACTCCAGCCCTTCCCAAGCTAAATTAATGTGAACACCTCTCCCCCAGGAGTGGAAGAGCTCTCAGGTGTGTTTTACACTGTCTGTCTGAAACTATCTGCCCCAGGAAGGATACACCTCACTGATCATTGTCATTTGGAAGGGTGTCTACATCCAAGGGAAACAGGCTTATAACTCAAAAGTTCTATCTGAAGGTAGCTTAGGAAAAAGTACATTTTTGCTATTCAGCTACCATATCTGAGAATATCTACCATAAGAATGCCTAAATGCAAGAGCTTTGTATGTTATATTGCATCCTTAAAAACTGCTAAAAATTTAACTAGCTGGAATCCAAAACATGTGACCCTAAATTGAGAAGCTGTTAAATAAAACATGTAGGAACACACTCAAAGCTTTCATTTGGAATTCTATTGTGGCCATTCTATATTTGGAGCTTGAATGTCTCAAGAATTACCTCAGGTAACCCATCAAAATATAAAAAAAAAAAAAAAATCTACGGGAAGGGGGAAAAGTGAGTGGCTCTAGGAGGAAAAATAAAAAAAAAAAATCCTCTTTTTAAACCTGCAGCCTACATTAAATGTAAAAGCAAACAAGTTTGAAGCACACTTTGTCACAGCCAATAGTTTACCTAATTAAGTTTTGGGGGCTCATTGTCATTTAGCATTGTTTCACTCTTAGGAAGATATGCACAACGAACAGCCAGCTGTCAGAAAGTGACAGAGATGAATATTAATGCATGTTGGGGAAAAAATGTCCAAAAGAGCTTTGCTGTCACATAACGTTCTTACATATAAAAACATATTCCCCCATTTTGTGGGCTGAAAATTCACAAAACAGTCCCTTATTCTTATTACTTTTTAATTAATATGTGGTAACCACCACAGCTCTAGCCAATATTAGGCAAGAATGGTGAATTTTTTTTTTTTTTAATTTTTTTTGGGGGGGTGTCCCATTATTAGATCATTCACTTAATTGATCCTGATATATGAACCCATGCACGTAGGAGAAATCAAATCCTGATAGTCTGATAGAAGGGGTAACTGAAGACACACCTTTCCTGATAGAATCTGCATGCTCCAGGAGCAAGAACAAGGCAACACTGCATTTTACAGCTCTGGTCATGAGCTCACCAGCTTCAGAACCTTCTCATTAACTCTTCCCTTGTGGTAGAACTTAGTTTTTTAGAAGATACACTGACAATGTGCTTCTCTATTCAATTTCAAAACAATTAAAATGTGCATACACCTGAAACAATAAAAATTATTGGTTATGACAGCACATTACAAGATTTTGGAAAACAATTTCTTCTGGAGGTTTTTCTAATGATTTCTGGCAACTTCTTCAGACCTGTCCCATATAATCTTCTGCAATATCAATACTATGTTGGACTGTTATTGAAACATTCCACATTTTTAGACAGGGCAATGCTGATTGGACTAATTTCTTCAATTAAATTTTCACCAGCCCAATACTAGTACATTATTTATAAGCTGTTTCCTGGTTTACAAGGTTTGTCCATTAAATTATGACCAAACAAGTCTTTTCAGTGACATTTGTTTGAATTGAGACCAGGACACTATTTAATATTCAACCCAAAAAAAGGCTGCCGTAAAGGACAGTAACAAGCTTTGACTTTGAAAGTTGCTCTAGCAATCGTGGAACTATGAGCAAAAAGCAGCAACAGCAACATAAAAATCACTGAGTAAAAAGAGGAGTTACTTTCTTGTTGGAAGAAAATGCTTACAGAATAAAAACATTGGAAAAATATCGCTTCATGTGCATTTGTTTTCATTCTCTGTCAAACACAGATCTTCTATTAAACAAAACAAGTTTGAAAGTAACTTTTTTGAGTCCCATATTAAAATTAGCATCCTATCCACATCCTTTCTCCTAGAAATCAAAAGACTCAACACTGAAAATTCTAAAATACTATAAAAATTGTGTTATACATTTTTCTTACAAATTCTCAAATAGACCTAAAGTGGAATTGTTCCCATCAGTATAAACCCATGTATTATCCATATGATGATCAAATCAAAGGATGAAAAATTAATCTAAATTTTCTTATTTGCAGCCTGATGATAAAATTATTTCTCTTTTCACTATATCATACAGTTTTGCCTACCTAACTATTGCTATTTTATGCAAAGCAAGTGTTCATCGTTTTCTTGTGTACAAATAAAAAGCATGCCATTGAAATTCTCCATACTTCAATGTGAAACAATGCTCACATCTAAAAGCCAGTATTTTTATCAGCACAAAGGTTTTGGTCTATAGTAAGTTTTCATGCAGATTATGATGAAAAAAAAAGTAGCTTTTTTTGTTTGTTTTGTTTAGTGGTGGAATTTTTTTCTTTTAAGTACAAAATAATTAAGGGTATCTACTTACATTTTACTGAACCAAGTACAGACTAGTCCTTACTGTCATACCTTTAGATCTAGATTCTCCATAATGCCAGGCTTCCCCATTTCTATTCAAATTACAAGCCATAATTGAGAATTCATTATCTATTGAATTTTATGTGTAGGACCATTTACTTTTTAATGAAACCAAACCAAAACAACATAGCAGAAAATGTTCCCTAGCTTAAAAGCACACCTTCATTATACCTCCTTTTTTAATTAAAAATATGATATTAAACCCAGGTCTAATGCAACTTGTAAGACCTAAAACCCCAAGTAAATACTTAGATTAAAAGTTATTAAAAACATTTGTTACTACCTCATTAACTTTCGTGCTTGTCAAACATGTCTATTAAAGAATGCTAAAATTTAATCTTATGTCTACCTATTAAAAAGCAGAGAGCAAAGAGAGAAATGAAAGAGCAACACATGATTACTAAAAGCCTGAAGCAAGCATGGCAGTGATAGTGATAGCAGATTTTTCCACCTCAAGAACATTGAGGCATGTTATATGAAAAGGAGAGTCAGATACTTCTGGGGACAGAAAGAGATGAGTAAAATAATACTCTTTTAGAGCTATTAAAAATATTATTTCTTTAATACTAAGCAAGGAATGCTTCTTACTATTTTTTACTTTCTATATAATATGGAGCAAGATTGAGAAGTGTTATTGAAGGGAATAAGAAAACCAATAAACAAACTGAGACTAATGAGGAATTGCCACCAAACACCATCTTTGATATGGAAGAAAAAAATCGTTCAAAGTAGGAGAAATGAGAAGTGACATTATACTGTGCTACCCTACCAGCACAAAAGAAAAGAGGCATGAAAATAAAAGAGCATATTTCAGATCAAGAAAAACCTTGATGCTAGCTTTCAAAATCAGAAAATATGCTTTCCTGTAATTTACAAAAAAAAGAACTCCTGTTTGTTATTTTTAACATAATCCTGTTCCAAATAGATGTAAATCCTTTAGATTTAATTTCTTATATATAAATCTGTCTCCTATGAAATGCAATGGAATAGGAATGGTGTCACTGCTTACGTTGCTGGTAATATCAGGGGTTTTGCCTTACAATACTCTAATTTCAAGCACACAAGTCATTAAGCACTGCAGCTTTCAGGCCAAAAACTTTTTCTTACAACTGGCACAAAACTTAAAAATATTTCATATTTTTAGAAGTGTCTAGGAATACATGTTTGTTTTATTACATGGAAGAACCAGTTCACTGACATCCCTGCATCTGGACAAGACTAAGCATTCATGAAAGAAGTGCCAGCTAGAAACGTTATTTTCCTGATAATGGACACTATAATCTGAAATGGTTGATGGTTTTGAAGAGAAACTATCACTATGCCCTAAAATTGTGCAATCCAGCAAAACAACTCACCCTTAATGGCAGCACAGAATGCAGATAATGTGACAAGGAAGCTGGACAGCATTCCAGCCCAAAGGAGAAATTTTGTATTACATCTGATAAAAGTAAACCTGACTATAAAGTCATCAGTATTTTTTACTCATTTTGAACACAGAAGCAGACATGTGCAAGCTATGTTGCAGAAATGAATCAATTATTTGAGTTTTAGTTGACAATGTAATTTCTTAAACTAAAATTTCTTCCTCATCTAAGCTGAGTGCTACCATCCATTACAGTAACACAGTAAGCAAAGCAAGCCCTTTCTCTGAGTGAACTTCCATCCTTTTTCAATCCCCCTCCCTTTCTTTACTGCAAGAGATCATCATGTGAATAGAAGGTTGAAATAAACTATCTCTGTGCAGAGTCAAGCATATGCCAAAAATTTCTGGTGTTGTTAAAATCAGCAGATTGAAAATTAAATGATTAAACATTTTAAATCCCAATGATTCACCTATTTGTAACAGGAAAATAATATCTTACTTCTTTCCCTCATGCAAAAATATCAGAATGACCTACTGTTAACATTTTTACAATTAAAGATACTTGGCAAAGTACACTTGTTTCCTCCTACTCACAAACAAGCTAGAAAATCTCCAGGCCTAACTCCATATTTCCTAATATTATAAACCTTTCTCAGTTTAATTTTAACATAGGAGGTGACAGTAAATTTGCTTTACTAATTGTGCACATCTCAAACAGCTATAAAACGCAAACAATGAGGTGAGGATTCTGCAGGAGTAAGAAAGAAAGGATGCAGATGGCAGATCCAAGTGAGGATTTGTGCTGCAGATGGAAGTATTTCCCAGACTGAAGGCTTTTGTTAATCACTGAATTGTGCCCCTGAGAGCGGCTGCCCCGAGGATCAGCCGGGGGACAAGGTCGGGGACAGCCCTGATGTCACCAGCAAGGCCTGGCCCTGCCTGGGCTGGAGGGCAGCTCGGCTGGGAACTCACCTGGGCACCTGCCTCGGCCCTGGGAATCACATCCCTCTTGGGGCAGATAAAGGGCCACAGCTGGGAACAGCTGGACTTCAGAGACCTCGGACAGGACCAGTCCTGCCGTGCAGCACCCGCAGCCCAAACTCTGAATGAAGGTGTGGCTGCAAAAAGCGACCGCAGCCCTTCAATATTGGCATTTAGCAACATTATCATCCTGAGCACTAGACACTACTGTTGGCAAACATTGTATGTGCCTTCTGCAAAATTCTCCGCAGAAAGAATTGTTCCACACTATTAAGTCTTTTTATTATACATTCTCTATTATTAGATATTGCTATTTTAAATTCTTCTCCGGGTCTTACAACAAGACTGTATAAACAGACTTCACACTGATAGCATTTAATTGCTTTGCATGTGCATTGTTTAATGCACGAATGATTCGAGCAATTAAGAGCCAAAGGTGCTGCTTAGTTTCCATCCTTTTAGAACCCAGGGAAATCTAGTGAAATAAACTCAACTGGACTGACGTAGTCTGAAACCATTCAATGTGTCTTCTGAAAAAAGAAAGCGTGTAAAACATGCCTATGATCCTAGGGTTTAACATATTCCTATCTGTTACCTGTTAAATAAAACCTGTTACCATATTGATTTGGACTGTCAATATGACATCGGTGCTTTTTCAAACAGATTTTAAAACAGCAAGAACAGTTACTTTGTGGACATGTATAGAACCGGAGGGTTTATAAGAAATTCTTCCAAATGATGGATTACAACTGAGAAAGTTTATTTCATTCTTTAAAAAAACAACTAAACATTCAATCTTTCAGTTAAGACAGCACCAATAATTTCCCCAAAGAAACTTAGATAAGAATATACAGTGTCCATTTATGTGTCTAGTGAAGAAGCATTTCTTTTGAGAAATCAGATTGGGTTTGTCACTTTTTATCATCATAAGGATCTATTTCCAACAACCAAAAAAAAAAAAAACCTTTTACTTTCAGAATTACACATACACGCGAAATGCAAACATAGATAAAACATTATGCTTTTTACAGCAATAAGATAATTCTGAATTCAGAGTCAAATTATGGTTCAAGATATACAGAACAATGCTTATCATTCAGTGCTTTTCACTGTATTACAACAACAATATCATTATATAAATTATATATAATAAGAAAAAATTAATTTTAGAAGCCAGATAAACAGAAGAACTTGTAACTAATTAGTTACCCATATTCAGAATGGAACAGGATATTTTTACGTTAATTCTAAGGAGACAAAGACCTTGAACTAGGACAAACTTTAGCACAATCTCATAGAAAATTAAAGTTACTGAAATGTGAGGGTAATTTTGCTAGATAAACACCTAAGACCACCCTCAAAACTGGCATCATTGAACACTTTTACTGGTCTTACCAACTGGCCTGAACTGACACGAAAGGGGAAGCAGGAGGTCCTGTTAAAGGATCTGACAGTGACTGGTGTACAAATCAAAACACATCAAAAAACACATCAATTGCAAAACTCTACAGTTTTCAAAACCCTGATTTTAAAAATGTGCTGAAGTGGATTTTCAACTTCTAGTTTTCATATGCTTTCCTAAAGAAGAAATGACATCCAGATAACATTCTGATAACTACTGGAATATTACTACAGCTATTACATCAAGTTCAAATCCTTTTTTTAAGAATGCCAACCCATTATACAAATTTGTCTAAATAGTTATGTCTTACGTATACATATTCTGGTGCCTAAATTTCACAAATATTGTTTAAAATTTATGAGGAGCTTCTCATTGTTAATTAAAAAACATGCTAGGATAAACTTTGTGAATCTATGTGATAGCTCCTTTTTTTCAAATTAACTATCTGATTTTTTTCCTTCAGCAACCCTGACACCTGAAATTAAACTGCAGAAGAATGGCAATAAGAACAAGATCTGCCTTTTCCACACTGTGTCTCTGATGTAACAACCATGAAGCTGTTAGATCCATCAAGGACCAAGCCTGGCTTCTTTCAGACAATGCACTCTTATCTGTAAGGATATTCTCCTGGAGAAAGCTCATTCTCTGCATCAGACCAAGTTACAGAAGTCTCTGTTGGCATGGGAGCCAGAGTGGCAAGGAGAAACAGAGATTATTGTTACAAATAATAAATGGAATTTCTTACTTCCATGAAACCCCATTTATTATTTGTAAATAAATAATTATTTATATTTAAATTATTTGTAAAATAATATTTGTAAAATAAAAATCCCTTTACTTCAACTAAGCCCAGAAAAGGCAATTGGCTGATGATCAAATATTGACTTGCAATTTGTAGGCAAACAGCTGGGAGAAAGTTGGATGTGCATCAGCCTTTATAGAGAGCTGACCTGGCAGCCAGAGAAAAATGAGCAGAAAAAGACTTCTGCATCTGTAGGTTACTGTAATTAGTAAGGAGCATTCTGTGAAACTTCCTAAGACACAAAATCAACACTGGCTCATTTTATTCATATAAAATAAGAGAATTTCATGTGGACAATTTGATGACAGCAGTCAGCTTTCAGTTGTTAACAGATTTTTTAGGGTGGAAAATAAGCAGACTACAGATGGGGAAAACATTGGAGCTGGCTCAGCAGGGTTAATTCTGGCATGATGCTGCATTACCAGTCAGCTGCAGTGCCTCAGCACCACACTCCAGGGACCAGGGTAATTGTGCATGGAGCTGGCAGGGAGTCAGGAGCTTTGTTAGCTCCTGATCAGCATTAACCATTCTAAATAAAGCTCAGCTCTACGCAGACAAATGTAGGTGACTCCACATGATCCTCATCAGTACCCTGGAGCTTTCTTCCATGTGGAGTATGCTATTTCCCCAATAACAGATAATGGAAAGTGACTACTAGCAGGAGAAAGATTTTGTCCAAAGCTGTTCCGCTCCAGATTCAGCCCTTCTGTACAAAACTTCCCAAAAATGTACAAGGAGGAAGTTAGTAGAAGAAAAACAGACCTTTGCATTGTCACAGATGCACAAACAAAAACTGCAATAAAGCGATAAATGGAATTTGCATTTGATGTGCTTATTACTACAGACTGAAAATGTTTCATCATAATGAGATGAGTTTTAACCATTACTGATACTTCCATAAGGTAATAGTCCACACAAGGGAACACTTCCAGGAATTCAGAACCACTCTACAGAAATTAAGACAAACTAGAAAAACAATTCACCAGAATAACATCCTGTGACAAAGTAAACTGGTAAAGTGAAAATAAAAATAAAATGAAGGCCTAAATACAAAGGGAGACCATATAAAGACCTTTACACAACTAAACATAGCATCAAAATCCACCAGATTGCTGGACAATTTATCAAAACACTTCTAGAATAAATCTGATAGGTACAATGAGTTGGTACAAATAGTATCAGCAAGTAAAAATCTACAGTACCTATCAGCTCTGAAGAAGACCTCTATAAGCTCTAAAAGGTCACCCTGTTGTTAAATTGTAAAAGAAATTTTGCAATATTTGGAATGAAAAATACAGAGTCTATTTTGTGGCCTGAAAGACTATATTTTTCTTCTAAGATCAAGAGATTTCCGAAGTGAAATGTGAGTGTATCTTATTCCAACATTATGGAGATACACAAACTTTTGACGTTGAAGCAAATTGTGAGAAAAGTTTATAGGGGTAGATTATAAATCAAGCCTTGCAATACCAAGTTATTTCCAAACCCTTTGATCAAAAAAAAAAAAAAAACATTAACAGGTTGGGCAGGAGACTAGGAAGAACAAGTGGGGTAAGGACAGGATTTTTTTCTTATGTCTCTTAATTATTTGTAGCCAGAAATATTTTATCTGAATTGACCAACAAAGCGGTCTAGCAGATATTCATCACTATTGCAGTCTATTCATCTAATCAACTGAGTGCAATGGAAACAGTCTTTAATTAGGAATTTAAATATGCCTGCAAAACAGATTCTTCTTTCTTTATTTATTCATCTCATCCTGAATCATACCAAATCTTTTATCTTCACATAGAATCCAAAATGGAACTCACCCTATAGCGATACACAACAAAAACATTTTTAAAAAGGTGTAAAACCCAAGGGCACCTAAACCAAACTGTGCTTACCACATGTATACAGCACAACAAATGACTCAAGGTTTCAGAGCAAGGCCTCTGAGTTGCACTGCTCTATTCAAGCCATTTCAGAGTACCTGGAGAGATGAAGAGATGAGCTTCTTGAAGACTGTCAGCAGCACCACAGTCTACTGTGAAAAAATTAAACCACACTCGCCACACCACTGGGTGTGGCATATATATATAAATGATGAGAGACCCATTCAACTGCTAAGCTCAAATGCATCATTGTAGATAATTATTTTCAATGTTGCTAGAAAGAAGTTGTTGTTACACAGCTTCAGTAATAGATCATTCTAAATCTATTCCAAAACGTATACAAAAATGGAATCTCAGCTTTTACTTACACTATCAATCTGCACTGAGTTATCACAAGTGTAAAAAAATAAGAAAGTTGCTATCTGGTCTAGTTAGTTGAAACAAAACAAGAAGATGAATTGCAGCACTAGTAAGAGTTCCTTTGTCATCTGATTTTTCACAAAACATTTTTAATTTTACAGTAAAAATTTGAAAACAAACTTGTTCAGAATGATGCCTCTGTGCTTCATAGGATTTTCAAGTACAATTCCCATTCTCAGCTAGCTTGGTGATAGGAGCCCATTTACTTGCTCCAGGAACACCTTTCCAGAATAAATAGAAACAGTAAGACAATTATGAAATTGTAATTACAACTGGAAAAACTCATTGAAGGACTTAATTCCTCAGAAATTCAATCTTACAAATAAAACCAAAAATTACCAGCAGTGACTCCCAACATATTTCACAAGAAGGAATTTTAGAGAAACTTCTTTTCTAGAAGAATCTTCTCACTCAATCTGGAAAAAGGTGCAGTCCAGTCACACTTCCAAGTTGATGTAGATGACTATGAAATATGACCTCAGCAAAAATGCACGTGACCTCCATGTTAGTTATTGGCCAAAGCAGAAATGAGATCTAAAAAAGCTAAAGACCTAAACACATTCTGAAATAATAGTATTACTTAACAGTCATAAGTGAAAGTTATAAGTGAAAGTCATAAGTGAAAGTCATAGGTGAAAGTCATAGGTGAAAGTCAGAGTTAAGAAGATAGTCAAAACCAGGGAAACCTATTAAATTTGTCAGAACTAAAATGCAGGCAATATTTCTAGCTGGTAAGTCACTGCTGAGGTTACTCCTGCTGAGCAAAAATATTTTACCTATAACTCTATAATTTGTCTAATAGGAGTAAATAAAAACTAACTGGATCATTCTAGTTTGCTGTCTAGCATTCACTGTGGTAATGCAAATCAGATTTGCTATAAAAAAAGGAAAGGAGAATAAATACGATTATTATATTTGGAAACTCATCAACAATGTAAACTGACTATTTTTTCTCTAGATTATCTGCTTCTTTTATATCTCAATTCATGTCTCAATGCCTAACTAAAAATCAGTTCTTAATATTTATATTCATGTGCAATCCTATGGCAGATGTCTATGTCTGCTTCTGTACTAAAGAACAATGCTGGCTTTAGAAGAAACAAGATTCAAAAATCCATACAGATGGTTAAAAATAATATGGGCTGCTTTATCCACATGAACAATGGTATATAACATTAAAATAGGACCAGAGAAATTCATAATCCTTTCATACCTGTGAGAGTGCTAAGGACACCTGGAACACTACGCAGCATCATTAATGCATTTATTCAGACCTGGCATACAGGCAGGTGCCAAAGGAAAGGCCAACAGTCAAATTCTATGATGTATTATGTGAATTCACCTAGCTGAGACAGAAAATTCAAACCAGCTATCCTTTAGTTATACCTAAAGAGCCATCAGTACTGAAAGGAAAATCCCACAATGCCATTGAAATGCAAGTCAAGCAAGAAAAGAAGCCATTAGACTTTATCAGCATCTAAATCCTCTTTGTCTAAGAAGAAAATAAAAACTATTTTTGGCAGCTAACTTTATTTATGCAACTCACAGTTAAAAGACAACACCAGAAGCTACAGAAATTACATTCCTGCAACTGCAGTGAACAGATGCCTAAGCATCAAACAAACTGGGAATTGAACAGATGTTATTCTGATAACAGTAGAGGAAAACCAGAGAAACATACCTAGAAAATATTTCAAAGAGATTGCCTTCTAATGGCCTTTTGAAGTATGTATTTACTCATCTATCTAGTATCCTCAAAAGTATTCTAAACTCTGTGAAGGTCAAAAGCAAGGGCAGCTTTGTGGTTCAGGGGCAGCATGCTGTGGATGTGGATGTCAGACCAGGGCAGCAGCCTAGTTCTACTTTTCCAAACCAGCCAATACAGCAATGCAAACTTCTCTTGCTCAGAGCATATTTTATACATGAAATCAAAGCTTCTATAACTGTTAAACTCCAGAGCACAGACACAAGTGCTTTGTGATTAAGCCTGAATGTATTGATTTCCTCATTTTATGATGAATATCTATGGCAAATATTTCAGCTTATCTGCAAAGTCATTCATAAAGTTTAACTTCTGTCCTTTTTTTTCCCACAATGCTGCCTGTATTTTATGTCTTAATTAAAGAAATGCAAACACCACAACCTTGTTATTCCATACTCATCTTCATCCCACTTACTTCATGAGGTTAAAAGGGATTATGAATGACTTATTCTACTCATCCATAATTGCAGTAAAATGTCTGCAAATTGGTTTCTGCACTGAAACATCCCTATGTACACTGTGGTTCCCTCTGGGTTTGACATGATTGTCTTCGGAAAGCAAGCAAATTCTTCTAAAATGAGGGATACAAGTTTCATCAGCTCAGTCTGATCAGCAATCAACCAAACACCTTTACAA
This sequence comes from Certhia americana, assembly GCA_018697195.1. NCBI lineage: Eukaryota > Metazoa > Chordata > Aves > Passeriformes > Certhiidae > Certhia > Certhia americana. The sequence continues at coordinate 15,243,187 of CM031865.1, read as the reverse complement.
TTCCCTTGAAAAACAGAAAACCTTGTATCTGTTATTTTGAAAAGACTGAGAAAAACAAAGTGTGCAGATCAACAACTGGTACTTTACAGTTATCTCCAAAATTAGGTTAGGTAATGGCAAGGTCAACATCTAAATCAATACACCATTAAATACTCAGGAACTTTTCTCTCCAGACACCATAAGTGATAGAAACTTCTAGCTGAACAGAGGGGTTATCAGAAAATGACAATTCATTGATTAAAATTAGTTCTGTGCTGGCACCTCTGGCCAGAGGAGGCCAAATCATAGGTGTGTTTCTGACAGACATTTTGCCTCCCTACTGCAGCACTAATGCTCTACTCCAAGATCAGGGAATGCTGCCCCTTGAAGCCCTCAGCTGCAGCCCCACTCTCAAAGAGAATTTCAAAGCCATAAGACTGCCAGGGTAACTTGAAGTTCTGAAGACTTCACAGAACTTCAGCTTCACAGCACTGCCCTGCTCACTGCCAAGAAGCCTGAAGATCCCCTGGCAGGCAGCAGCTCTCAGCTCAATAGCTGCTGGCAGAAAGAGCCCCACCCCCAAGTGGGGTGAGCTTCCACACCGTGGGCAAATAGCTTAGAAAATCTGAGAATACAGAATAAAGCTGGATGCAAATGTATCTTGGAAAAGAAAAATGTCCTCAGAACTAGAAATCTGAAGTTGGAAGATGCTGCAGTACTCATTAGAAAGTTAAAAGCACATACATCATGCAAAAATAACTAGGATTTTACACTTGCATTTGCTGTGTGTCACATACTAAGGTTTGTAAGAACAGCTGTCATTCCAGAGTATCCTTCAATTGATTAGTATTATGATTTACATTATGCCTCATGTAAACATAAAATATGGTTAAATCACACAAATACATTGCATTAGCAGAAAACCCTCCACGTTCCTAAATCAAAACCAGCAAAGTTTGGGCCATACCCTGGTCCTGCTACCAGCAGATAATCAGAGAGCAAACTGTAACTGATAGATCTATCCTGCTGTTCTTACGCAGGCCTTTGTGAAAAAGCAGAATCACCATAACTGTTGATCCATCCTTTCTCACTCACCTGCTGGAAAAAAAAATGATGAAATTTGATGATTTCAGGGAAAGATGTTTAGCTGGGGAGCAAGGTGTTTTGGAATCAAGTAGTGCAGCTGACCTTGTTCCTGCATTCTTTCACCTTAGAGAGTTTCTTTGGTACATTCCAAGAAACCAAAGCTCAAATGGTAACTGAAATAACAATTTCTAAACTTACATTTAATATTTTCATAGACAAAGAAATCACTATTAGTTTACATCAGCTTTACGTGATTTCACAGTCAAGTCCCAAGCAGCCTTCTAAAGATGTTCCACATTTTTAGAATCCTCTGTATGAGCCAGGTCCCCACAAACCGTCAGAAACATTATCAAGAATTTCTATAACATCAACTCAGTACCTTTCCATTTTAAAAGGCAATAGTTAGACAAATTTTAACATTAGAGTCTATTACAGTTATGTAAATTAAGTCAATTTGTCCTTCCTTCAATTAAACATGTTAATTTCCCAGGGGACTCAACACCATTTTCTTCAGTTGTCACGTATGCCATCATCACACAGCACGCTGTAGCCTTAAAAAGAATTAATCAAGTATCTGATCTTACAAAACCTGCCTATGTCAGTAAACCTCATGTAACCCAACTCCCTAAAATTCAAAGACATTCTCAAATAAGAAAGTTTCTCAGATCCCCACATACTAGAACACAACCTTGGTGCTCCATATTCACAATAAATGCCAGAAAACACTCTTGTGACCAGACAGCAGAATTAAAAAACTCAACACAAAAGGCATTTGGCTCATAAGCTATTATTAGACTTTTACAAAGCCTTCTTCCTTTTGTTTAATGTTCAGTTTGTCTAAAAATGGTTAAATTTGCCTGAAAATTAGATTACAATAGAATACAAGTATATAGTCAATCACACATTAGTAATAGACTACTAGGTATGTATGAAACCAAAAAATTTGGTTTGGTTAGTCACAACAGAAATTCATTCACTAATTTGATTTTGATAAAGGTATTTAACAATTTGCTTAATTTCTTCAGCATAAGAAACCACAGGTCATCTTGAAAGCAAAGATAAAAACAAAATCTGCGTGAATTTTTAAAGATTTGCTGAACTGAATGCACAAATCATTAAGGTTGAATAAGAAACCTAAGAATTGTCACGTGGTTCGTGGTGATAGTTACTGTCCTTATGGATAAACACAACTAATATATATTTCAAAGGGAGATCACAGCAATGTACCAAGTCTGGAAAATTACAAAAAAAATTGTCCATTTATTTTCCTTAGCCACATGATTTCATTTATAGCTGATGCCCAGAAGAATTTAACTGTGTCACTGATGTTGGTTTTTTAAAGGATTGTCCTTGTCATGCGATTACTTTCAGATTCTTCCTGTTTGTCTCTGTTCAAAAGTGAACAAGTAGTCCAGCCCACATTATTCAAATCTTTCCATATCTACTAATCTTTCTCAGGGTGCTATTTATTTCTGCCTTCTCTATCTTGTAAATAAAGTTACCTCAACGTGATTTCAGGGAACCAAGTGCTATTTGTTTATAGAAGGGAACAACATTCTAGAACAGCTTCTGCACTCTTCCGACATTATCTGCACATCTTTAAATCACATGTTGAACACTCAGGTTCAGTGAAGATTATATCACACACACACACCAAAACTTATGGATATTCCTCCCAAAGAATCAGAGTTTATTTATTTATTCAGAATAGGCATGGCTGACTAAAGTTTGACTGAAGTTATTCCTCCTCTTGTTCACTTGTCGTCAACAAGCTTCAGCTTTATTAGATCCAGCACAAAAGACCAGATAAGGGCTACCTAGGCTGAAAGAGAGGCTTGTTGGAAAGAAAAGGAACCATGTCTTTTTTCTTCTTTACAGTTATTGTTCCTAGAGCTACCCCAAAGTCTTCTCAAACTGACAATACAGCTGCTGTTGCAACTAATACATGAGGTACAACAAAGTTCTCAAAACCATTAAGATTCAGTAACTTTATCTGAGTAAAACAACCCTACTTTCACTGTCAATTTGAATTCTGTTCTTACCTTATTCAAGAGCACCTTGTTCACAAACACCTTTGCTACAGAAGTCTTTGAAATACTGGTCATTGATATATTGCCCTGTTTCCAGTGGGAAAGAACATTATGAAACTAAATTAATCTGTAAACTGCTAGACTGAATATTTGCCAGATATAAAAATAGTCCAAGTGGTTGATTTTTTTTGTTTAATAAGAAGTCTTTTTTTTCATTAGAATTTAAATACATCCTGAGAGGATCACTGATGTGTAATTCAGAATCTGGCATTTCAATACTATGCTTCTTTATAATGTGCTTCTCACTCAGCATTCTTAGAGCCTTTATATGTATTCACAAATTAACCTTTTGAACACCCAGGATTATCTGAATTTATAGAGGAGAAATGTAAGTAAGAAGGTTCTATGAGTTTTTTCCCAGTGTGACTCAGCAAGGCCGTGAGAATTACAAGCACCAAATCCTGATATTCCCACTCCTAGTCACTATGTATCAATTCCAGACCTTTCTATAGCATTTACAGCTACTTTTTCAGGGTCTACACCAGAATATAATACTTAAAATACATTGTAATTGTCACAGCCTGTATTATTATAAAGCAAACCAAGGTCAACTTGAAAGATAATATAGGGCAGTGATATGTATTGCTAAACTCAAACAGGTTCCATATGCAGCACACAAATCAGTTTTTGAATGCCTTAGTGCTTCTTTGTAAGAGATTATGCTCAGCCAATGGAAAAATTAAAGAGTTTTCTGATCAAGTGAACATTAATTTCTCAATGTTTATTTTGACATGTCCTTCTCTTGTTACAAAACTGTTGGAAAATTTTTGTTTTGTGAATTCATATTAACAAATGAAAATTTTCACTCCAGAGAACATTCATTTTGGAGTTTACTTTATTCCAGCAACATATAAATTAGAAAAACTGTACAGAAACAAAAAGGTGAATAAAATTACTTTTTTTCCTTAAAAAACAACTCAAGATTTTATTTTAATATGCATTGCTCTACAGAGTCAAATGCACATATAAACTGCTTTTACCTTCAGATATTGACTTTAATGCCACTAAGAAATTTTAATGCAATTAGCCTTACTTTTGCCCAAGAATGTGCTTTCAACTGATGCGGGTGCACTGGAAATTTGGATCCTTTTATTTAGGGATCACCATACCACTAGGCAGGCTGCTGAGGTCAGCTTACCTCATCAGACAAATGTAAAAAAAACCCCAAACTAATATTATCAAAGCCTTCCCTCTAGTGCAGTTGTCAAGAAAACAGGTAACCTCGCAGCATACATAAAAATGGGATTTAGAATTGCACAAAACCCTTTTTTAGATTAACCAAAAAACAACAGGAATATCATTAACTTAGTTCAGAAAGGACATTGCAAAAAGAAAAATATTCACTATATGCACACAGAGGGAAGAGTTGAATAACTCATTTTTTAAAGGGAAAAAATACAGCAGGGGAATGCAATTAAATAGAAAGACAGAAAATGAAAACTAGCAAAATTATTTTTTCCACGCAATTAAGCAGTGGGATTAACTGAAACACAAATGTAACACAAAATATCAAGGGGGTTTGTTTTAACAACAACAGAGCGAGTGGTGAGAGCGCCAAAGGCAACTGCAAAACCAAAAACCAACCAACCTATTTTGTGGTCAAGTGGACACTGTTTTTAGCAGACCCATATCTGCCTATTAAAACAGAACTTTAATTAATTTAATTAATGAATCTCCTAAGATTTAATTAATCATCTCCTAAGATTTCTAGACTCATGACCCCGTGATCAAGCAAGATCCTGCTAAATGCCCCTTCTGAAATTACTGATCTCAAACAGGTACTTCTCAGAAGGGCAGCAGGTACAAGACCCTGAGAGCCAGCAAAAGGAGGGGAGCAGTCCTACCTGCTGTAACACTGAATTAAGGCATATTCCACTTCTACAGGGAACCTGCTCCACTAAACATGAGCTCCAGAGCTTCACAATATACTCATGACAACATCAAGTTAGATTATTTCAAAGGAAAGTTAACAATGATGAGTTTTAAGCAGAAGTGATTGCAAACTGATTCTCTTAGGACAACAACCATAAACTGCAATGAAATACAACATATGAAGAGCTGAAGCATCCTAGCATAGCATATTTGCTACTTAGTACACAGTTACTTTACACCTGATACATCTTTTTGTAACCTTTAGTCATAAAAAATAATTGTATTGATAGCAAACCTGTAAAACTTTCATTTATATGATGGAATTTTTCAGAAACAAACAGTTTGCAAACAGTTTGCACCATATGTAATGACTTGACTAGCCTTCAAAAAGAACTATTCTTAAAAAGTTTAAAGAGAGCATTTTGGAAAAGATGATACAAAGATTCCAAAGGTCAGCGTGTAGATGATACCTAAATAATAACCTCTTATATAACTGAGACAGTTTGGGTTATCACATTATTCCAGTTTTATTCTACATATATTTACAATAAATTTGTTTGGATCCCATGGCAAAAATCACAGCCCAATTCTTTACTGACTGCTTAGGAAACTGCTGAGTAGTCTCTCTATTCGTGTATTTTCACATCATATACTCCAAGGCAAGATGTTAATTTGAAAAGCTTGAATTTCTGACTGGAAATACATTTCTACTACACTTAGAGAACACAGATGTTATAACAGCCAAAATAAATTGGGTGAAGAAACTAGTTTTCACATTCATTTATTCTGTGCTATTTGAAACCATTGCCACGCTGCAGAACTTCATCAGCTCCACTGCAACCCTGGAGATCAGAGCTCACGAGGTACCTGAACAACACTGCACTTGCAGACCTCAAGAACTCACAGATAACAAATTACACCCTTAAGTTCTATATGACACAAAATTGCAAATTGAAAAGAAACAACAATGACTGTGCAATGAGAATATACTTATCTGTGACTAAAGGAGATGTAAACTAAGTGCCCTGAAATTCATTTTTCAGATATCCAGCAGTAACATTGCCATCTTAGGTGTCCTGCTAACATTGTCAGCATCCAGGTACGCTCTAAACTTGATGTAAAACAGACATATACAACAACAGGGAAATAATTCAGATGTCCAGCAAAGGGGAGGCATGAACAGGACAAGTGGCAAATGCTAAATCTACTGGGGGAAAAAAAAAGAATACAGAGGTGTGTATATACAGAATGGTTTAGACTGGAAGGAACCTGAGGGAGTTCTCTGCTCCAAACCCAACTCAAATCAAGGTGCTTGGGGTTTTGGCCACTCAAGCCCAGAATCTCCAAGGATGAAGGTCCTACAACTGTTCTAAATGCTTACTCCAGTATTTGACCACTACCATTGCAAGGAATTTTTTTCATTAGATTTAACTGGGACTTCCCCTACTGTAACAAGTGTGTCCCCTCTCCTCCTTTCACTGATCACATCTGGGAAAAGCCTTGCTCCTGTCCTCTATGACCACCCATTAGGCAGCTGAGAAGAGCACTTGGAACCCCCTTTATCACCTCCAAGGAAAACAGACAGAGCCCTCACAGCCTCTTCTCACACACATTATATTCATCAGTGCAAATATTTAAATTCTGCATCTTCAAAGTACTGCAAGAGTGAGCAGAGCTAGTCAGCAGGAAACAACATGGTATCTCAAAATTCAGGCTAAAGGATATCCAAATAAAAGAAGAAAATTCAAGGGCATCTGCTAACTCTACATGTTACTGTTATTAAAGGTAAAAGAGCAAACAGAGTGGTCATGTGACAAAACATTTGACTCACAATAACCACATCATCTAAGTATATACCTCCATTAATGAGTACAAAATGGGGAAAATAGCATTTTAAATATATTAGAGAATTCATTATAAATTTAAGGATTAGAGACCTTTCAGAATGGATGTCAGCGCTTAATAGAAAACAGGATCATGTGAGGAATTAATCAGGATACTGACACCAAGGTGATTTAGCAGTTAGATTAAAGGATGTCCTTTTACACAGCACTGTCCAGTGCAACCTGAAATAACCTGGCTAATGAAATTCATACTGCTCATGCTGAAGTATTCGACCAGTGAACCAAGAAACAGCAATCCTTCCTCCTGCAGCAGTTTGCAAAGTCAGGATTTTTGCATTCAGCATTAAACACATTACTAGAAGTCTATTGAGACAAAAAAAAAAAAAAAAAAAAAATACAGAGAGAAAAGAAGCAAAAACCCAACACAAGATAAAAATACAACAGCAGGGGCCAAAGGACTAAAAATTCTGAAATCACTTCACTAAAGTCTACAAATATTCAAATACCATGAACAAAGACAAGAATAAATTCATCTGGCATTCAAAGGTACAAAACAAAAGGGAGGGAATGAAGAAGAACAATCAGGCAGAAATTCAGGAGGGGAAATATAAAAATAACTTTTAAAATAATAAAAACAGTTATAAGAACAAAGTTTAAAATATAATCTATTGTCCAGTTTCCATAATATCAGTTCCTTCCTTGACTTTTTTAAACTCAGGCTACATCCTTCTAGAATTCTATTTTAAATAAAATGTCCACAATTATGTCTAAAAAATATTTTCTCTTCTAGATGTGGAAATACCACCAGTGGAGAAAACACAACAAATGATCCCCATGACCAAAGAGATCTCTTTGCTACTAAAAGAATAACTTGAACATTAACTCAAAAATGCACTGCACTGGAGCCTAGCACGCCACCCTCAGAAGTGGAACATTCAGTCATCACCAATCAGACTGGATAGAACTGCTGCAAAGTCAGAGTGCTGCTTCTATATGCTTGGACACTACTTGTTTTCTAGTTTTGATTACTGACAATCTATAAAATAACTAAAAACATATTAAAAAGCAGCAAAGTAAAAGAACTAGAGAAAATTATCAACCAAAAGAGAGAGAAAAAAAATTAAATTAAAAAACCAAGAAAGACAAGCAATTAAAACAAAGCATGTATGACAGTATTTTAAAATACATTAATAATTTAATATTTCTTCATGTGATAGCCTTTTAATGAAATTAGCACTAGCATAGGATCAAATAAACATCATGCAATTCAATGCAATCAGCGAAGTTCCAATTCTGTATTTTTAAGCAAATTACCAAGATGATCATGAAGGTTTTTTATATCCTAACTACTTACTTTGTACCTTATGTCTCTAGAATTATTTTATGAGGCTCTAACACAAATTATTTTTTACATTCCACTTTTCTGGTCAAGAAAAGCTATTTTATTGGATTCTACATATCATAAAAAATAACAGAGTAGTCATTACCTTAATCATTAGAAATAAAGATTGCTTTTACAACACAAATAAAAATTCAGGGATTATAAAGTTAATGGAACTTTAATATCTGTTCATTTCAGTTTATTTCATCAAATTCTCTCAGTGTAAACCTGAGAAATGGCCAATTTCAAATTCCCACCAAAAAAAAGGCAGTAGAATTCATTAATTTTTGTACAATTTCCTTGGGAATACAGGTGATTTCTTTGCTCGGACCAAAGTTTAAGATACTTCAACACAGTAATTCTATGTCTCCCTTACAGACTATAAGTGTTGTAAAGAGAGTGGGAAAAAAATTCAGAACCATGAAAATAAATGGAGGTAAATTGGAGCAATATCCCCCAAAGAGGAAGCAGACAATCCACAAGAAAAAAAAGGCCTGAAGTTTGCAAAGCAAAGCATATTCAAACCATAAATAATGTGAGATATATATTCAAATGCATAATTCATGGCTTGGATGTACTAGAAGGACCTGTAATTTCTGTTGTTAAATAAATAATGAGTTACTAAAGCAATTATAACATGAAATCGTGTAATTGGCTTGCCCCAGTAAAATACATCACATGGTGATAGGAAAGTTCTGGACTTTTAGAAGAATCTCATGTGTACATGATGTCAGTTTTATTCTTTTCCCATGTCAGCACCAGCATCCACAGATACATCAAAACCGGTTATGGTAAAATCTTCAGGAGTAAAATTGACTTTCAATCTCCAGGTTTGACTCTCAGCAATCTTTCTGCATTATCAACTTCACCATGCCCAGCTGACTCACAGACACATTGAGAACATTTTGTCTTCATTCTAAAATCTTAACACATCTGAGCAGAATCATTGAAATGTTGCCTTCACTACAAGAAGTGACCTGAAAGTAAATCTATCTTTTTAGGGAAGAGGGAGTTCCCAAAGAACTGCAGCTCCACCATAAATTCCCCAAATCCAAACTTACTTTCCATGATCTGAGTATTTAAAGAAAATAATTCCTATTCTTTCTTCCCTTCCTGGCATTTCCATAGGAGTCCAACGGTTCAGTAACAACTGCAGACAAAAACCCATCTAGATACATCCCAGTGATACCCTGGTTCAGCCAACAGTTTTCTCATAACCTGTAATAGTACAGGAAAAAAACCCTTACAGTTCTTTTTTAAATCATTATGGGTATTTATTGTCACTGAATTAGAAAACATGATGTTTCTTTGTAGAAGTTTAAGCCATTAGGCATCTGTTAAGCTCCGAGTTATCTGAATGACAGAGCAACACAAGAAGTAATGCATTTGTACAATGTTTATTTATTATTTTGATGAAATGAGCAAAACATCAAAGATGGGTGTACTGTGTTTATATTGCATCTTTTAAAAACCCTGCTTTGTCTTCAGTTAAAGTTGCATTTCAAAACCATATTAACTTTCCAGAACTACCTGGTATCCACATTTTAACTGCTGATGTGATAGCTAGAACTGGCACTCATTTCTTTATCAGTACTCCTTGTAGGGATCATTACTCACTATTTTATAAAAAGAAACAACACGTATAACACCACAAGGCTCCTGTTATTAGTTAACAAAACGTATAACTGCTCAGAAAACATTGTCTATGCCTTTTATTAGAAAAACAATTAAACCCAGATCCCCAGGCACAACACTTCAGAGGAGGTGTGATGGCAGCAAGTGTTACGTTTTACTAGGTCTTCAAAAGGGTCATTAATCTTTCAGTCATCGATCTCAGACACTTAAGTCTAACAGCAACATGAAGAAAGCAAACACACAGCGCTCTCTTTCTCTCTTTGTAGAGATAGAAATATAGTAAACTCCTAAGACAAGATCTAAAATAGCCAAAGAGAAATTTATTTACTCTACTTCCATCTCTCCGATTTTACAGAATCTCATTAGTGTAAATATTTTCACATTCATTGCTACAATGAGGCATATTTCAAGGCAAGCAAAGAACTCTGTGCATAGCACTCCTACTTTACAATGACTCTTACACTCGACTACACATTAAGTCTTCAGTAAATGTATTATCCCTTTCATCTATTCTGCAGTATAGTTCAGATACTACACGACAAAAGAATGAGAAAATAAAGATTTAAAAGCTGACTGAAATTACTTTAAGTCGTTTGTTTCTATGTCAAATGCACTTACAAGCGAGAGCACTGACAAAGCAATGGTCGTCAATGCACAGAGCCTTTTGTACACCACTGTCACGGAAAGTACCCCGGTATAAACACATGCAGGAAACAAGCCTCTGTGTACCTGCACCTGCTAGCTCCTTATCTGGAGAGAGACAAAACTGAATGTCTGTGAATTTCTTAACATGATAGCAAAGATCCTTAATGATAGGGAGAAAAAAAAAAAAAAAAAAAAAAAAAAAAGACTATTTCACGTTACAATAACTACATTCAAGTATGTTATTACATTAGGTTCCAATATGACCTAGCACATTAGAAAGATATTGCTTACTGCTTCTCTGCATTTTAGATCATTATCCCTACTCAGAGCGTTCCGATCTTTCAGAATTCAAAATCACTTCAAAAGGCACCCGAAACGTGGGAGCGAGCACTCCTAGCCTATGAAAATGACCAACGGAGACGCGATTTAAGGACTAGCGTTCAATGCAATAGAGCATCCGTTTCCAAAGACCATCCTTTTCACCTTCTAGTAAGTCAGTGTTAAATAACCTGCGAGGTCTGAGCGGCGGGGGGGGCTGAAGTACTGACATTAACCTGGGAGGCACCGGCTGAGCTCAGCCCCATCCTCCCTCACCCCGACCGAGCCCGGAGCCCGAAGCCGCTCGGTTTGACGCCCGGGGTCGCGGCTGCCGGCTCGGGAGCCGGCCCGCGGCGCGGCTCGCAGCCCACAGGGCCGGCAGCCCCTCGGGCAGCGCGGGAAGCGCCGGGGCCACAGCAGCCCCGGGTGCCCGCGGCGGTCGGGAACGGAGCAGGTGGGGGGAGCCACCGCACGGACCGGGGGGGGGACGCGACACCGCCCGCCAGGGACCGGGACCGGCCCGGGCGGATCAGGACAGCGGGAAGGGCGGGATGAGGAGCGGGGCAGTGCGGGCAGAGCCGCCCGCGGACCGGACAGGGGCGAGGCGGGAGCGGGGGGAGAGCATTGCGCTCTGTCCCCGCAGAGCGCGGGGACACCCAAGGGCAGGGACAGGCACAAGGACGCGCGGCGGGCGGGCGGCGCTGAGGCGCGTCCCTTACCTGGCAGGACTCGCCGGTGACCCCCGGGGGGCAGGTGCAGCTGTAGCCGGTCGGGGGCTGGGGCAGGATCAGCTGGAGGCGGCGGGGCGGCGGCAGCGGCGAGCAGGTGCCGTTGTTGCGGCAGGGCTGGCTGAGCAGGGGTCACGGCCGGGGGGCGCGGCGATGGCCGGCGAGGGAAGGCAGGAGCGGCGCGGGCCAGGGCGAGAAGCAGCAGCAGGAGGGGGCGCTGGGGAGGCATGGCGGCGGGGAGGCGGGTGCGGGCGCCGCTCCGCTGCTGGCGCAAGAAGGGAAGGGAAGGAAAGAGGGACGGAGGGATGGAGGGATGGAGGCACGGCCGCCCTGTACTGCTCCGGCCCGCGTTCCCCGGGAAACGGGCGGGCGGGGCGGGCCGGGGCGGAGCCGCTGCCGCGCCGCCGCGGGACCGCCAGGGGGCGCCGCCCACCGCAGGCGCGGGACGGCGGGAGGCTGAGGGCGGGGGGCGGCCCGGCCGGCCGGACCGGGGCTTGGCGGGAGCGGAGCTGGGGCGGGGCTGGGCCGGGACCGGAGCTGGCCGGGGACGGAGTGGCGGGAGAGCGGGGGCTGGGCCGGGCAGAGCTGGGGAGCGAAAGCTGGACGGGGTGGGAGCGGAGTGGGCGGGACCGGCGGCTGGCCGGGGCGCGGGGCTGGGCGGCGAGCGGGGCTGGGACCGGGGCTGGGGCTGGGGTGGGGCGCTGCCCCGAACCGCCAGGCACGGGGCCGGCGCTGCGCCCCGGACCGCTGGCGTAAAACGGGAGCAGTGCGTTCTGAAACTGCCCGACGGCAGTCCGGGGCTGCCGAGCCCGTCTGCCCGAGCGGGCGGGTGCGAGGGGAAAAGGGCAGAGGAGCCCGGCGGGACGACCGTGCCCTGGCTCGCAGACAGCCAGGAGGGAACTGCTTGTTAAGATCAGATCACCCTTTTGCTGATATTTACTGTCTCACAAGGGTAATTACGCTGGTGTTTACTTAAAGTTCGGTGGAGACCTAACAGGGTCGATGAAAAGCATTAAACATTAATAATACTAATCAGTACTAATAATACTGCAAGAACCGGTGGGTTTTCTCAACTGAGGTTATCACGGCAAAATTTTAAGAATCGATTTTTATTTTGCCAGTCTTTGGGACTTTTTGTATACCTCTACTAGAACTAAGGTCCGAGAGCTGCAAATCAGAAACAGCAGAAGAAAGATAACCGTGTTCTTTGGCATCCGTTTTTGATTCGTAAAAAGTGAAGCATTTAAATTTTCCTAACTAAGGACTTCTCACATCACTATGTACGCTAACGGAGTTTTCAGCTACAATTTTTGTAACTTTACCTTCATGTATGCCGAAAAGCTCGTCATGAGCCAGAAATAATGGTGATGTAATTGGAATGGAAAAGTCGTATCAGGAGTCAAAGGGCCTCAAGCAGTGACACGTATTCTGTCCCCACGATATCCTGCTCTGCTCCTCCTATCCACCCCTCAAACCAGTTCATCAAGGATCTGTCTATGCTTACCATATACCCAGGCCAGGTTCCTCAGGCTTTGTCTTGTTCTCCAGCCCGGCTTCCTCAGGAGCTCTATCTGTTCTACAGCCCTGTTCCTCAGGATCTGTCTTGCTCTCCAGGCCATGTCATAGGATCTGTCTCTGCTCTCAAGACTGTTCCTCAGGATCTGTCTCTGACTCTCCCAGCCCGGTTCCTCAGATCTGTCTCGCTCTCCAAGCCCCGGGTTCACTCAGGAGCTCTCTCGTTCCCCAGCCCTGTTCCTAAGGAGCTCTCTCTGTTCCCCCAGCCGGTTCACAGGATTGTCTCGCTATCCCAGCCCGGTCCTCAGGATCTCTCTCTGTCCCAGCCCGGTTCCTAAGGATTCGGTCTCGTACCAGACCTCGTTCCTCAGGATCTGTTGTATGCTCTCCCAGCCCGGTTCCTCAGATCGTCTATGTCCCCAGCACGGTTATCAGGATCTGTTCGTTCCACAGCCCTGTTCATAGGAGCTGTCTCTGTTCCCCCCGCCTGTTGCCTCAGGATTCTGTCTCCCGTTCCCCCAGCCCGTTCCTCAGGAGCGTCTCTGTGCCCGAGACCTCCCAGCCCCGTTCCTCATGGCAAGCGCGTTAGGTGCCCGCTCCGGCTCCTATGGGCTCCGCCAGCGGCTGCGGCTCCGGGCGCGGCAGTGGACAGCTTCGCGCGAACCGACGCATTGACATTGACAGGATTTCTTCTTATAAGTCACAGAAGGCTGCGTTGTTCCCTGTTATCTTCCAAGTGCTCTGAAATAACTTGTAGATATCCCGATTGCTCTGGATTTGCTGTAGAGCCACGGGCTGTAATGCTCTTGCCCTCCTGCTCAATAAGGTTGGTCTTCTGCAGCCCGACTCACCTTACACACAGGTGTCAAAGATACGTGTAATAACAAGCTTTGGCCCCACGTATCTAAACATTTTATAGACAAATCCCCCTTTACCCCTGAGTAACCACATAGACAAACTGAAACAACACCCTCGCCTCTCCACTACCTCCGACACAGAACCCTGACCACCTCTATTCTTTTGTCACCACGACTTTCTGCCTACCTTGCTCCCCCCATGTACACGTGCTGGTTAGCCCACAGGCTCGATCTGCCCACCCTCAACCCACACAAGCAACGCACTTTCCGTCCCACGTAGGGTCTAGTGACACCTCAGTTCAGTTTTCTCCCCCACCCCACAAGGTCTTGACAATTTGCTCGGTCTATATCTGGCAGGGACTTTCAAGCCCGAGCGCAACGATGTTTTAGCCATCGCCATGGGCAATATGAGCTCCTTCACGGACGTGAAGCTACACCTGGACCATGGAATTACCCGTGTTCTTACGTAGCCCCCGGTTTACTTTCGCACGAAAAGACAACTTACAAAAATACACATGGTCTGCACTCCACATTGCCGCCTGACACCCCTGTCCACCAGGACCTGACCAATCCACCTGCTATGTCGTCACGATCCGGCCCACACCTACTCCTTCCCTCCCCCCCCCACGCATCCTTCCTCAGCTTCGTTTAAAGAATATACACACAGCATATTATTTGCCAGCACATCCTTCATTATGGCAAATACTTCCCTACACCCCCACAACCACAAACGATCAATGACACCTTACACCAAA